>OZ026846.1:30928075-31643075 GCA_964023205.1 Lutraria lutraria | reverse complement strand
ATCTGACACACAGAGAGATTTATTTGAGCTTTGTAATATCAACTTTGTTAGTTGATATATTATTCAGAACAATCGTGGCATTCAGGCACACGTCCGGTTCCTTTCCGTGACCAAACTCTTGATATTGAGTAATGAATGTTGGTACCGGAGCTACGAAGGGAATAAAATGGATCAAGGGCAAACTGTGGTTAGCATTGACTCAGATCGTAAAACAGCGCTAACAATAAAACATGAGTTTTTTCTAGTTAACAGCCGATATCTGACGAATTGCAATTAGCAAACGTGATTACATGAATGATAGTTAGGCGCGTCGGTTTAGAATCATGTCATGATACAGTTTCATGGCCCGCTTGTGCCTCGAACTCGAAATATTTCAATATTCAATTAGAATTTTAAGTCTTATTTTAAGAGGGATTATAAATATTAGCATTTATACGATATTTCTTAAGTTCATTGTATGAAATCGCATTTTTTTGTAAATCACTTAGCATACCTACCTTTAAGAGTGAATCAGTATCAATACATATTGTTTTGGGGAGCGAACCCATATTATATATGGTATATTATTCTTGTATGCACATACACAATATCTTTCAACTGAAAATGGTATGAATAATGGTTTAAGACTGATCGAGTAGCTACATTTAATACGTTATCCGTCTTCTGATCATAAATACTGTTTTTACCACGCTTAAACCACGTATGTTTGTTTACATTTCATAGAAATAGTTCGCAAAGATCCGAGCGATCTCAGACGGTTGTAATGTCTACATGTGCAATGTTTGGTTGTTGAAATATGGTATAAATAGACACCTCTTATCATTGATTTGTTCATCATACTAAAGTCACATTAAGTCTTATATAGCATGAGAAACCATGTTGTTGTTTTGTTTAATATCAAATCATGGTATCTAGCAAACAGATTGATTGATAAAAGAATGTACTTACGCTTGTTTGTTTTTATATATATATATATTTGGGGATTCGACGGCGAAATTCCTGAAACGTTCATGATAAACAGGTTTCGACATTTGTCGCCGGCGATTTGGCTGGACTAAGAACCAGTTGTTTCGTACGGTACGCCGTACCTGTGTCGGTAAAAAAGCAGAGGCCGCAATATTGCACTTTTCCATACCCTGATCACGTACATGTCTTTCTTATCTGATTGAACTGATTTATACGGCGGCAAACATAATACGTTGTTAAATGTAATATAATCAGGATTATTAACACATCACCATATGGTGCATTATTAGTATTCTGTGAATTGGATGTCATAGATAACACTGGGAAAAAAACACAATTAGGTCTCATGTCGCAATTCTCCGAAACTGTTGAACTAGAACTTTGATAATGCAAAAATGACAAAATTCTTGCTATATCAATTAGTTCTGATAATTTAATTTAATGAAAACGTCAATAAGGACAGTAACATATTGAGTTGCCATGACAATTTAAGTCATTTCTTACAAGTCCCGGCATTCGGTATTGTTCTTTATAACTCAGGGATCAAGTATTTTTTAGCGATAAGGTCAGAATTCAGCCATGGTCATGTCTCTATAAAGGGACAGGCTGTGAAAGATTAACGCATCATTTATTTTCAAACTCATTCATTTTTTATTAGCTTTGTGTGCCATAGAAACAACCAAGGTCTTCCAAAGGCGGTGCTCTCGTCTGTCCGTTTCATATTGATTCAGTAGGTTTTATGCTGTATAAAACTATATTTCAGTTCCATGTATATATGCCTGGACATCTTATCAGTCTTCATGTACTGCATTCTAACCAGTACTAACTTACCCTTCCACAAGGTGCTGGCACCTTCTCCACACATGTATGGAAGATGGTCGACATTAATGTCAAATTTTCACAGAAGGGTATAAAAACCCTGCCGCGAACGGGATCCAACCCGGATCGCCGGATTACGGGTCCAACGCACTACCCACTGGACCAAGGTCGCGGCTCTAGCCAGTCTGCTTCCACATAGAACAAGTTTTACAACTAACATGAAACATGGACACGGCGAAAAAAATGCAACAACACTGTTTCAATTCTTCTAGCATCCGAGACCTCTTTGTTGAATAGCATTTGGTACGTGGGCGCAAAGTCACGCATAAAATACCCAGTGGTGAATATTAGCCCAAAAGTGCAAAATATGTGACTTTAGTTTAAATGTGGGCGTATTTTTTTCACTGGAAAGCAGTAGTTTCTCGCTGCTACGTCAAGTTCCACGAAAGGCAACACATTGTATTTTTTTGTTAAATATATTCTACGACGTCTGCGCTAACCAGCTAAAAATAGTGATCAGACGACACATTGACACTTATACCCCAACCCAAAATAATCCCCAGCTTATTTTTTAATCATAACGTTTAGTAAATGGGTTATTTTCATGCGAATGAAATCTTACCCGAGATAAGCGACACACGTGTTCACTTTAAATACGTCACGAGGTGATTTTACTATGATTGTCACACAACGAACGTCGACAAGCAGACGATTTCATTCACAAAAATTCACGGTCGGTGATTTTATTGCAACTATATAAAGCTCATTGACGTCATAGATTCCATATATAGAATTAATATGAATTTTAAACAGATATTTGACACCGATTTATTTTTGTACTCGGGGTGTGTGTATCAACGGTTTATAAATGTGTCCTTCGACTGGTGAATGACGTGGTTTAATTTATGTAATTGATCAAATCTATCCTTTATTGAAAAGCAAATCATAATAAACATTAAAAGTGGGAATTTGTTTTGTAAACAAACGCTTAGCGTACATCTGTCATATAAAATCAAGGCTATTTTGTATTTGATTATTAAATTACCATATGTTTAGAATGTTTCATGGTGCAACTTCGGAGAAGTACCTTCAATTGTATGTAAAGCCTCATTCTTATTGTCACGGTGCTGGTCCGGTACCTCCCGGTGATAAGCAACCGGTTTACCGTGATGACCCTGCACGTTTTTTCTTTCCTAAAAAAGCTTTTTTTTCATCTCACTGTCGCAGTGCTGGTACCGGTACCTCCCGGTGACAAATAACCAGTATAGCGATCTTAAGCCGGGGTTAACTGCAAATCTACCGTGCATAGAGTGCTCGCTTATACGCTGGAACACACTGGGATTATCACGGTATTTCTAGACTACAACCCCGGACCTGCATCGGTTCCGTCCCAGAATTTCAAGGATTAGGCCGGTTCTGAATATTTTCCCGATAACCCCGCGTTGTATTAAATATTTTAAAACATCCGGGACTGTTCGCCGGATCAACAAGGTCCATCCAGGATTGGCCCGGACGTCCATGTTGCATCATTTAAACTTGGTTTTATCCCTGTAATTTAAAGGTTATCATAGCATTGAACCGAGGTTTTTCAGTATCACAAGAATCGATGGTATTAAATGTTATTTCATTTCATTCGATTCTTCAAACTTCTTTGACAACAAGTTTGATTGATTTATTTATCTATTAATTAACGACCCATTCGACAGCTTTGGTTATTTCAAATAGCCAACCATATTGTTTTCGTTGTGTTTACATGTACACACAATGTATACTGTTTTAAATCGACACTTCAATTTGGGAAAAATTCAGCGGAATCGTGTCGTTTTTTAGGCCATAGAATGTTATCCAAGATAAGAATGTTTGAAACCCAAAAACCATGTACACGCCCAGTGACATCAAAGGTTTATCTGTTGTTTGAGTTCGTTATAATCATGCATTGACACGCTGTGCATAATGCAAAACCGCAAAATCGGTTTCATGCAGATTATTAGAAAACATGTACATATGTTTACCGCAGAGATAACTGGATATCAGGCAAGTCATTGAGCGATATTAAATAATTATACTATGTAATGTCATTGCTGTTATATAACAAAATAATGAAAAAATACTTCAAAGGAAACGTTTTTTTTTCCTGAGAGCGAGCGCAAGTACAGCTTATTTATTCCATTTTAATTATACTTTGTAAATCTTTAATTGTCATGAGAGCGATGTATAGGCATATCTGAATGCAAAGTAATCTATACGTGGCGTCTTGCAAATAGTTGCAAATAGAAAATCTATGTGACGCCATGTATAATTATGTAGTTAAGTGTCAGTCGAGTACGTGACGTCATGTATATAATTGAGTGGCAGACATGTACGTTACGTTTTGTATATATTAGAGTGCCAGTCATCTACGTGACGTCATGTATATATTTGAGTGTCAGGCATCTACGTGACGGCATGTATATATTTGAGTGACAGTCATCTACGTGACGTCATGTATATAATTGAGTGTCAGTCATCTACGTGACGCAATGTACATAATTGAGTGTCAGGCATCTACGTGGCGTCATGTATACAGTTAAGTGTCAGGTATCTACGTGGCGTCATGTATATAGCTAAGTGTCACACATCTACGTGGTGTCATGTATATAGCTAAGTGTCAGGCAGCAGTGTCATAATGTCAGGCCTACGTGGCGTCATGTATACAGTTGAGTGTCAGGTATCTACGTGGCGTCATGTATATAGCTAAGTTTCAGGCATCTACGTGGCGTCATGTATATAGCTAAGTGTCAGGCATCTACGTGGCGTCATGTATATAGCTAAGTTTCAGGCATCTACGTGGCGACATGTATATAGCTAAGTGTCAGGTATCTACGTGGCGTCATGTATATAGCTAAGTTTCAGGCATCTACGTGGCGTCATGTATATAGCAAGTGTCAGGCATCTACGTGGCATCATTTATATAGTTAAGTGCCAGGCATCTACGTGGCGTCATGTATATAGCAAGTGTCAGACATCTACGTGGCGTCATTTATATAGCTAAGTGTCAGGCATCTACGTGGTGTCATTTATATAGCTAAGTGTCAGGCATCTACGTGTCGTCATGTATATAGCTAAGTGTCAGGCATCTACGTGGCAGTGTCATAATGTCAGGCCTACGTACGCGGTTCAATCAGTTATTTAACAAAAACGTATTAAGTCTGTTATTTTGATACATAATGAATAAGTAAGTGTTTTGTCTTTTATTTAGATAGAGAATAAAAACAAACTTAAACCAAACTACAAGTATTTTGTTATCTGAGATATTCCAATAATCACCATGTAACCCGCCCTATATTTATTTCTAGGAAGAGCTTATTGTGTTGCTAGATCGAATATTATAAATGCACGGTAAACATTGATAAACAAATTCAGTTATATATACAATGTAATATGACACGGCGAGTTCATGGCAAGACGTTTAATTTACTCATTGTATTGTTTTTATTTCTTTGAAACTGTACTACAAACATAGTTATCTACATGCATTATAGTTTTCCTCAGTCACAAGAAATAAAGTCACTATATAATTTACAATGTGTTTCCATTAACGACGGACACTTCACTTCATTGTGACAATATCACGCACAAAAAACTGTTTTGTAAAAATCTGAATGTCCAAGTAGTTCAGCTTGCAAATATATTGATATTTTTAGATTCATTTGTGAGTTTAACATGTCAATCACAAAAATGTGGTGTAAAGTGATCGAGTGGTTAAAGTAGCTGACTTCAAATCACTGTAACCTCTCAGTGATAGAGGGTTGTTGGTTCGAGTTCAGCTACCGACCATGTCTCTTTATGTGAGAAAGAATGCATTGCTTACGGAGGATGGGAGTCTAGTACTGGTATCGGTTCTTCCCAGATACGATGATTAGGTAAACGGTCCGCCTCATATGGGTCTGACTGCTGAAAACGGGCGCAAAACTCAAACAAACATACCAACAAATCGACCTTAAAATAAATTAGAAGAAGAAAAAACACAACGTTTTGACGACTTTTTAGGAAATGTAAGCAGATACATGCTGTTTTATTCGCCTAGTTTAAATCCGCCATGGAACTGTTTAGTCTGCTGACCTATATACTGTTACGAAGAAGAACATAGTAAATTATGGCACCAGTTCAATCAAGAACCTGAAATATTAAAAGAAATGGGTTATTTTTTTATTCCAGGTAATTTTCGCCGATTTAGCATAATTCTCTTATCTTATTAGACCTTTTAAATGGAATCGACTTCTTTAGAAGAAATTGTCTAACTTTAAAGGTATCATTAATAGCTATCGAATATAGCCTGTGAGATAACAAGTTAGTTACCCTAACATTTTATAAACAATTTATAAAAATATTGTCAAACAGACGTTACCAGATTTAAAGTACAGTATTTGTCCTTCTATTGCTTATCACAGTTGGGTAAAGCGTAAAAACTATTTGTTTCTGGTTAGCCGATGTAATATATTCTACTTTATATGCGCATGTAACAAGAAACAAACAATGTTTTCAGGCCAGATTATCCGTAACAAGCTTGATATCCCGGTGCGACTTTTTTCTATAGTCCACACTGTGGCTATAGTCCAAGGCAATACACCACTAAACCCTAACCCTAACCCTGAAATCGCTCTCAAACTAAACAAATTTAGTGGTGTATGCCTGGAATATAGCCGCCAGAACTATAGAAAAGAGTGTTTTCCTGATAACCCGTACCATCTTTCCTAGCTGAACCGATTTTATTTTTGATTTACATGAATTATATTCTAATTTTTTTTGTGTTACGTATGACCAGGTGATGTTGAAAAACGGTTATCAAAGGATCAGTCTTGATTTAAATGTATACGTAGTAACGAGTTTGAAAGCGGGATCAAATACAACTTATTATAATGCTGTTATTAACATATTTGCGGTCCAAAACTACGATCGTAACTACTCGGGCATTTCCGTAACTGAGACATAAGTGTATGGTTAGAAATTTTAGTTATGCGGTTTTCGGTCACTACTTTTTACAACGAGGTACATTATGTAAAATCATTCTAAGAATTATAGCCTTTCATAGGTGTTTATCGTTCGCGATTGATAAAATGGGCGTCAAGTGGACACTGGAAGAGGAACAGGTTGTTCTCATCTCGTTGGATTCCCATGATGGAAAGTAGCCCGTGACCAACAACAACAACAACAAAATAGTGGCCCGCCTATTATACCGAGGTACTTTTCTTAAGGTAGCATATCCATAAGAAAGTACATACCCGCTCAATGGTACTAAAATGTAAATATTTTTAAAATAGTAATGCGCCCAATTACCTCTACATGTTCGATAGTTACCGCAGATACCTCAGTTTATTTTACAACACATTTTGAAAATTGTGTTGGAGTTGTTGCCCTTGTTGAAAATTAGAAAATGTTAATTTCTGAAGATATTACATGGTGACTTATAGTTTATTTATCAAATATGTTGATATAGTGATTTGCATTTTTCTACGGGAGTTTTCGTTAAGATAAATCTCCTTATTTCATTAACCTTTGAAGAATGGTTTAATTCCCATAGACTTGAATGTAATTTAAAGGGCCAATAACTCAAACGATTATCATTGTTTTTGAAAAATCTTACGGTAGATCATTTTCTGTTATAGAAATCTTTAGAAATGATAAAAATTCCCAATATCTGACCGTTCCATTTTGAGATAATAAGTTTTGATGATATGCGTTCTATACATAGCGTGACGTGGGTATTAATAGTCATGGTATCAGACATACTAAAACCCATTTCAGCCGTGACGCCCATGTCCCGGGATTACAGTGACTCCAATTGATATGGTTGGGAATTTCGATAAGACCTTTTAGAATGACTTCAACTTTTCAAGAATCTTCACAACGTACGGAGGTAAATGTTTCATTTCGCATACTGTATATTAAAGATTGGTGTGTTTTAGTGCAATTTGATTGTTTTACAAGCAATCTACCATTCATGACGTGTTGTTTCACGATTGTTATGGATAATTACCGCGTTCGATTTGTTTTGTATAACAAAAACACTCTCGTTCGACTTCGGTACAAGTACTTCACCGAATATTTTATTGTTTAAAATCACGTTTGTCTTTGTGAATAAAACTCACGCGTGAATGAAAGGGACCCCTCAGTATATAAGCAGATATCACATCTTATATAAAAAATATATTGAATTTATGTAATCGAGTAAATGTACCTTGAAAAAATAAGGCGATAAAACGTAGATTCGACTTTGATAGAAATGTTGGTACCATGTGAAAAATTATACAAAATGTATAAATGTAAGACTGCAACAGTTGGCTTACTTTCGATGTCACGTGTTTTAGCTTTGCAAGGACACGTGTACCCGGCAGTAAGACGAACGCAAGAGCTTTTAATATATTTTTACCTTATATAATTTCTGTCGCTTTAAATTAAAGCAATACGTTTGTATTACATTGTATTAACACTGGTTCAAGTGAGTGTTAAATAAATAGGGAATACAGTCACGACTCATTTAGAAATGAAGGAAAATTTAAAAGTTTGGGCTCTTAGTAAGAAGTCTGGGATCATGTGCTTTATTATTGCAAATCTGAATCGGGCTTACTGAACATGTTTGCGATTCGGTCGTTTGTTTAATTGAATCACAAACATGTTCTCAAATCAAACTAATCAATCGCTGACCTCTATTCAAATCTAATCAAAATGGCGGAACTGACACTGACAGCAGAAGAGACACTTGTTCGAGCATTTCTGTAGCAAAGCAGTTAGTTGGTTAGAAAAGCAATCATGCACAGTTGCTTTTTTGTAAATATTGCCTAAATACGTTTACTAATGAAGCGTTTTGCAGCTTGGAAAGAAAAGAAGCAACACTTTTCACCCCCAATTAAATCTTTTCGACCCAAATAGTTTTTAATTCGACCCTAACTTTTCGGGATCATACTTATAAGTCTATTTATTATTCACTTAGGGCAAGTATTATTGTCAGTCTGGCAGTCACGTGCGTGCTTTATCAAGGTTTTGAAAATCAGACTGCAATCATTGCGTTTTCTTGCAAAGCTAATCAAAGTCAGTCAGAACAATCATGTTTGGTTGAATCTGAACCATAAACTGGGAAAAGAAACGCACCCCTGCTCATCCTCGGTCAATGTGGATGTTTGTAAATGAATTCCTGCATCATAATGAGGTACATGTATCACGTCGAGTGGTTAAAATTGCTGACTTAAAATCACTGTAACCTCTCAGTAATAGAGGGTTGTGGGTTCGAACCCAGCTATCGGCCATGTCTCTTTATGTGAGAAAGTAGACAGTTGCTTACGGAGGATGGGAGTCAAGTACTGGTTCTTCCCAGGAACGATGGTTAGATGAACTGTCCGCCTTATATGACTCTGACGGTTGAAAATGGGCGTAGAACTCGATATAAATAAAACAAAATAAACATATCAGTTGAAATCTTAATAGAAAGCTTAAAAAATCATTACAGGTAACTGTCCATATTTCATAACACTTAGATATTGTTACAATAACTGTATTTACAATCAGTATATACTACTGCATGTTGGGTGACCCCATGTACCCATAACATTGTGATATGCGTCATCCCTTTTGACCTTGAAAATAATTTATTAATTTTTGGAATGTGATTTATGATTTATGAGGGGGGGGGGGGGAAGAAGCATCTGGAAGTTCTGAAATCTTGTAGATGATTAAAGACAATCATTATTTGAGAACATGACTGAACATTGAGAACCATTGTAGAAAATTGTCATAACAATATAAGGGAGATTTAGTTTGAAATCCGGGGTAGATGTAGTAGGCGTCATCATTATTGGATCTTAAAAATTCTGGTGAAACTATTTGGATTCAAAACGTATTTCTATTCTGTGTGTAATTAAAAGTGCACGTATAAAAGTGGATATTTTGTACTTTTTTGTGAATTCATACCAGGATCAAAGTTTGAGCATTTTGTATCCTTGTTATTTGAAAAGAGTTTTATTTCTTTTTGTATAAAATTTCATTGAATATTCTCGTTTCTCGTTTGTGTTGCTTTCACGTACAAAATGTTATATGCATATTTTTATATTATACATTACACAGTCTATGACGTAAAATAAAAAGAATAAAATAATATCGTGTAGCCAAACTACTATATATAGTTAATATACTATCAATAAAAAGATCATAAAAAGCACCATTTACCAAAGCATAGAATTCGACTTCCATCCGGCTTCCATGCGGATGTGTCACTTATAGTATGCACAAATGGCCAATATTGCTGAAATAAAGATGCAAAACTGTTTAGTCTATAACATATGAATAATTCATTGCACAATGACATATACCAGTATATATTTTATATGTTGTTAAACCACAAAAAAGTTATATCCCTGTGAAAGAAGTGAATATGTTTATTACCGAATTCATCCTTGTGTCAGAAAATGCTGATTTGTTTTCTAAATGTCTAGATCTGATATGAATAATTATTTCAGCGTGCAATAGATGGACCTCAGGATAAAATAGACTCGACAGGGCCTCATCCTGACTGCGGTGTATTATATTACCCCACCCAGTCTACAATGTATTACATTAAATGTCATCCTGTCTGTAATGTAGTGCATTACCCAACCCAGTCTGCAATGTTTTACATTAAATGTAATCTTGTCTGTAATGTTGTGCATTACCCCACCCAGTCTGCAATGTTTTACATTTAATGTCATCCTGTCTGTAATGTAGTGCATTACCCCACCCAGTCTGCAATGTATTACATTAAATGTCATCCTGTCTGTAATGTAGTGCATTACTCCACACCTTCTGCAATATATTACATTAAATATCATCATGTCTGTAATGTAGTACATTACCCCACCCAGTCTGCAATGTATTACATAAAAAAGTCATCATGTCTGTAATGTAGCACATTGCCCCAATTCTGTCTGCAATGTAGTGCATTACCCCACCCAGTCTACAATGTATTATATTATGTTATTTTGTCAGCAATGTAGTGCATTACCCCACCCAGTCTGCAATGTATTACATTAAATGTCATCCTGTCTGTAATGTAGTACATTACCCCAATTCTGTCTGCAATGTATTGCATTATGTCATTTTGTCTGTAATGTAGTGAGTGCATTACCCCACCCAGAATACAATGTACCCCAATTCTGTCTGCAATGTAGTGCATTACCCCACCCAGTCTGCAATGTATTACATTAAATGTCATCCTGTCTGTAATGCAGTGCATTACCCCACCCAGTCTGCAATGTTTTACATTAAATGTCATCCTGTCTGTAATGTAGTGCATTACTCCACACCTTCTGCAATATATTACATTAAATATCATCATGTCTGTTATGTAGTACATTACCCCACCCAGTCTGCAATGTATTACATAAAAAAGTCATCATGTCTGTAATGTAGCACATTGCCCCAATTCTGTCTGCAATGTAAAGCATTACCCCACCCAGTCTACAATGTATTATATTATGTTATTTTGTCAGCAATGTAGTGCATTACCCCACCCAGTCTGCAATGTATTTCATTAAATGTCATCCTGTCTGTAATGTAGTACATTACCCCAATTCTGTCTGCAATGTATTACATTATGTTATTTTGTGTGTAATGTAGTGAGTGCATTACCCTACCCAGAATACAATGTACCCCAATTCTGTCTGCAATGTAGTGCATTACCCCACCCAGTCTGCAATGTATTACAATATGTCATTTTGTCTTTAATGTAGTACATTACCCCACACCGTCTGCAATGTATTACATTATGTCATTTTGTCTGTAATGTAGTGCATTACCCCACCCAGTCTGTAATGTAATGCATTACCCCACACCGTCTGCAATGTATTACATTAAAAGTCATCCTGACTGTAATGTTGTGCATTACCCCACACCGTCTGCAATGTATTACATTATGTCATTTTGTCTGTAAGGTAGTGCATTACCCCACACCGTCTGCAATGTATTACATTAAAAGTCATTCTGTCTGTAACGTAGTACATTACCCCAATTCTGTCTGCAATGTAGTGCATTACCACGCCCAGTCTGCAATGTATTACATTAAATGTCATCCTGTCTGTAATGTAGTGCATTACCCCACCCAGTCTGTAATGTAGTGCATTACCCCCCCCCCCCCCAGTCTATAATGTAGTGCATTAATACAGTACATCAGTAATTTATAATGGGCTGATTTGTACCTTATTAAAATGCGCATATTCTAAAGCTCAAGGTCTCATACAATTTTCAGAATAAAATTCAGAACAAGTCCACTAGAATGTTTGACAAGATTTCAATAGGACAATATTGAGCATAACGATAAAGTTTCAACCTTGTAACTCCAAGGTCAAAGTGCAGGTCACAGCTCCATGCGCTTGTTTGTTTATACGATCTATTCTGTGTTAGGTACATTTGAAGAAAAGACTAGTAATTGGTATATTAAACGCATTTGACTTTTCAATGTTCTTGCAATGCGGATATTTTAAGTGTATACGGCTTCGCGTACCAAGAGCAACACTTGTCGCTTACGTTTTAGCACTCCTGTAATGGGAACACTATTTTCGAGTGTTTTTGCGCGCTCACGTGAAATGTTCAAATCTTTTATCTGTTGTTTCAATTGTAATGTACATTGTACATGCAGTTTACGTTTTAATACAAGGAAGACAGTTTACTCACAATATTTCAATTTAAACGATTAATATTAAGCTTTCAATTAGCGGAAAATGCCACTTACAATCTAAGTTTAAGTGTTTAAGTTAGAATTGACTTGACGTCAAAGCTGACCTGGTAAGTAAGTGTTCAAGTACTCGGATAGTTCCTATAACTGTACAATGAAGCGTGTGTCAAGTATAGAGTGCGCTTAATCTGATCCAAGAAAACAGCTGTCAAGGACAGATAGCAGAATATTTCAAGTGCTTGATATTGTTTGTTCATTTAAAATTAAAGCAACCCTGAAATGTCTTCTATGTATACCATACTTCATAAGTTGGCTCCGACATGAAGTCTTTTATTTTTGTCGACCGTAGGTCAATGATGTTGTAATAAAAAAATGTCACACAATGATGTTTTCTGGAGGAAATGTTATACAGCGCAACCTCTCCAAAGAAACACCCTTTGGGAGAAGCAAAATTATGTTGTTGAGAGGCTGTTGTTCTAAAGAGGGTGAATCAATAATTAAATCGTGCAGTGAGAAACAATCATGATGTTGCCCAAGATAGGGTCGGTCTATACTGTACATCCAACACATACAATTCTCTAATTTAATCTTTTAAAGTCTAAGCTAAAACTAAGAACTGTAATTACGAAAAATGTACATATTTCACGACAATAATGATTAATTTCAAACATTGAACATCGTACATGTACAAGACTTCAGGCTTCGAGGTTGATCATCTCCGAGCTCAAAGATCATAGTTAATTTAAAAGTTAATTATGATCAGACAATACTGATAGTATTGGTATGTAAGCAATACTGATCTAAATGACTATTTAAACATTAATAAGATAATTATAAACTTAATACTTTGAGAATGGAATAGAGACTATGCTCAAGTTGTTTTATCGTGGGGTCTGACTTATCGTTCGTTTTTTTAATCTGGAAATTCCTTTCATTTGATATTTGTTGTTCTTATGACAAAACCTGAAATGCAATGTTTCTGTACTTAAACACTTAATTGTTCAGAAAGAGTGGAAATACATATACAATGTACATATATATATTTAAATTATGTTATTATAGTAGACACATTCGATGTATCAGGTATGCGATAATGAAATTGGAATTTCGCTGTCCTGAACTTTTATATTCAGATATACATGTATCAACAAAACTAGCAGTTATGGCACTAGACGCTATATAAGTATAAGTAACCAGTCTTTGTTTTAGTTATGATTTTTATGCCAATCAAGAGTTGTCTCCCCTTAAATATTTTTATTTTATTCGACACAATTTCAAGCTTTCTTAGTTTATCTAATTTATCTAAAATTCTAATTTTCTCAATTTTCCTCCTGTTTATTTTGACTTGGATTACCTGCCATTGACTGCTTCACGGGGAACCACGTACTATTATGTAAGTTAACGCCGGAACCAGGCTATTGTGGCAGATCTTGTTATGAAACACGTGACGTTGTCTACGTCATTCGTTTGTTTCCAGTTTTAACTTTTTACCCTAAAAATTACAAAACCTGTTCGGAAAACCTCTGGATTTTTATCCCTATTTCTATTAGTCTCGAGTTAAGTTATACACCCATTTGTTATTTCCGAGGTCCGGTATTACGACACAAATATACATTGTAAGGTAAAACAACGTTTGTTACCTAAAACAATTGTACATGAACAAGTCATTGAAATTATGAAAGCACAGACTGTATTCTAGATAATTATATACATTTAACAAGCACATGTATAAATAGTCAACTGTCGTACTTGAAGACATAGAAGACGTATTTTGTGGTCATAGTTTTAAGAATTATTGTTAAAATACTCATTAAAAATAAAATACATGTAGACACTTAGTAACAATGGCCTTATTGAGGAATTTCCAAATCCGCTTATATAGAAAAAACGTACATGTATGCGCGAAATATAAAAAAAACTGCATGTGAATGTAATGACGATATATTGTAGCCGAATGTTAGTTAAAGTTTTTGGTGATTTCCCGACTTTTCTTAACTTTTTACTATAACAATGTAATTTCAGCAGTTCTACGTGGGTGTATAGATGTTGCTGCATATCACAAAAAAAAGTTTTCACAATTTTACTATTAGACATAAATTATAGGCAAAATGAAAAAGTTTTGACAGATTTTTTGTGCTCGTTTTTTATAGTTATCTGCCCTTGAATGTGATTTTTTTGCAATAGAGTGTAATGACAATAAAATAGTTTGTATTTTTATATTGTTTATGTGAACTTACCGTGAAGAGGTACCTACTAATAGACTATTCGAACACCGATCATCCCTAGACGTCAGATTTAGTCAATTATAATTTGATACATATTTATGTTATCAAAATGCAATGCACAGCAATATTGTGATATTAGTATTTCTATTCCGAAGCATTTTTTGGTAAATATTGTTACAACAAAGTTGTAGAAAAAAACATGTTTTAGATTGGCTAGTTTCTTTAGGTAGTGTCACAGGTCCCGGCGTCTGGTCGTGGTGGAAATAAGCTGCGAACTTATCGTTTATTTAAAACAGAATACGAAACAGAAACGTACTGTACTTACACTTATTATGCCTCCAGTTCATCGAGCTGCATTTTGGCAGATTTCGATGTGGTGTCGCTCCTTTACGTATTGAAACTGGGCGTTAAGGTTTAAACGAAAACGTCCGTTCTGTGACATATTGAGGACGAACGGCATTTTATTCTTGATTGCTATACGTATGAAGATCTGCGAGAAGCTTAATTTGAGAAAGCTAAGGCTATTGATTTGTACGAATGTCTAAAACTTGAAAAACTAATATTTCTGTTTACTAAAACTGATATACGTAATTGTGCCAAAACCTGTTTAAATATTTTGCAACATAGTGTTTTATTTATTTGTAAATAAATTAAATGTCATTGTGTTTTATGCATATAATTTTATGATAGTGTAGGTTACAATTGCCAGAGACGTATAATACAAGAGATAGGCAACTACGCGAAATCTCCCAATATCTCGTATGTCAATCGCGATATTTAGCGTGATCGCTCAGTTCGGTATATAGTACGTCTACACGGTACGAGTCCGGATAGTGTTGTCGATTATACAGTATTTATAAATAATGGCAATTCGGAAAGGGCATGCGAGTGACATTATCGAAAACAAAAAGACTTATGATAATATTTAATATAATAGAGACGTTGATCCATAACTGTCAGAATTTAGGGTCTTTAATATATCTATGCTGTTTTCGACTATACAATATGACCGATTTTTTATTGATGCTTGTGTACAATGTGGATTATTCTGTTTAGCGACATAAACTAATTTCCTTAAAAAATGAAATTTATAGACCTCATTCATTGTTCATCAGTCAACACCTCTCACTTATTTTTGAAGGTGTGAAGTTGGTATATTGTCCTTATATAAACACGACATGCAGTTGCCAATTATATTTTTTCTCTGTCTGTGTAATTTATTTTCTGAGTAACACTAGTACTTACATCACGTCTTCCTCAGACTTTCTCTCATGGCATGACGAATGTCTAGATTTAAGATTACTTTTGGTGAATACACTGATTATGGAAACAATCTGTTTCCAACAAACAACAGTTGGAAACTGACAATGTCACCAAAAAACATGTATGACTGAATCATCTTAAAGATGACAGATCTATGGATTTTCTTATTTTTTTGTGGAATTTTGTTACTAATGCTGCATAAAGATGTTCGGCGCGTTGCTTATCTATTAATATGTCATCGCATAATATTATTAATATCAACATGTACCATATTGAAAAAAATACTAACAAATATGATTTTACCCCCGGTAGTTTTTTTTCAATGTCATACATTTTGTTATTTTGGCAGGCCTTTGAAGTTAACATCAAGTGGCTTGTGTGAAAATTTGTTTTGTTTACCATATTAGATGTTAATTAGGGCAATCAAGGGAATTACTGGTCCCAGAACAGTATGGGTCCATAGATATCATCAGAAACATGTGTCACCAAAAGTTTTATGGTCATGGATTGTTTATTACAGCTGACATGTGTGACACTTCAAGACTAATATATGTGTACAATCAGATAACATTCAAGAATGAAAATCAATTATTAAAAAAAAACAATGTGTTTGCGAAAAAGAAATACCCAATAAATCACGAAGTTTACTTGAAAAACTATACAGGTGTCAAATAAATCAGTAGAATAAAAAAATATACATATATTTAACTTTTCTTGTATACATTTTTTTAGTTTAATAATCAAAGAAATCAAACGATCGGTTCTCAAGTTTTAGCGACTACAGTTTTGATGTTATGACCCGGCCTAGAATTTAACTGAAACTTTCAGTCTTTAAAGGGTAGCCAATTTGTATTTTAATTCTGAGGCAAATATCCTCATTTTAGAGTGTTGAAACTTCGGGCAACCATCAACCACATATCAACAAAGTCAAAATAACTTGAATTATAGAAATCAAACTAATAGTTCTAAAGTTTTAGCGAGTACAGTTTTGATGTATTTGCTAGGACTAGAATTTCACTCGAATAATCAGACTTTAATGGTGACATCAGTTTAAACATAAATTAAGACATATAATCGAATCTGAGAGCATTGAAACTTCGGACAACCATCAATCATGTATCAACAAAGTCAAAAAAATTTGAATTTTTGAAATCCAGAAATTAGTTTCGAGTTTTAGCGAGTACAGTTTTGATGTTATGACTCGGTCAGGAATTTCACTGAAACTTTCAGTCTTTAAAGCGTAACCATTTTGATTTGAATTCTGAGGTAATTATCCTCATTTGCGAGTGTTGAAACTTCGGGCAACCGTCAACCACATATCAACAAAGTCAAAATAACTTGATTCATAGAAATCAAACTAATAGTTCTAAAGTTTTAGCGAGTACAGTTTTTATGAATTTGCTAGGACTAGAATTTTACTCGAATAATCAGACTTTAAGGGTGACCTCAGTTTAAACATAAATTAAGACATATAATCGAATCTGAGAGCATTTAAACTTCGGGCAACCATCAATCATGTATCAACAAAGTCAAAATAACTTTAATTATTTAAATCCAGCAATTAGTTCTCGAGTTTTAGCGAGTACAGTTTTGATGTTCTGGCCTTCCCTATCCACCCACCCACCGCAAGTTACAAAGCAACTCCACTCAGTACAGTACTCTACTTGTTTATTTCAATGAACTCGTCGAGTATGTATATAAATATATATACACACACACGAAATGATCTAATGATAATTTTCTAAATTTTATGCATTCAGCTAGTGTTCGATATTTGTGAAGTGAAGTTAATAAACAGAGACGTAAGCAACCGTATCTCATTGATACAAAATGGCGGACGACGGTTGCGGTTGTTGATCGCGTGAGAAATCCCGCGGCGCATACGAGATTTCCCGGTATTTCCTTATCTCAAAGAACGAGTTGCCTATCTCTTGTATTATACGTCTCTGCAATTGCTAACCAGTTCACACTAGGTCTGAACTTGTATGATATTCGACCTTTTTAAAATGTTTCCGTAGTTTTTTTCTACGCGTATTAGTGCCCTGATTTATATTTCGAGGGCTCTACGCAAGACAGTCGTAACTTGTTCTTATTTTAATTTGAGTTACGACACTGTTGCGTTGAGCCCTCGATTTATCAGTTTAATATTTTTTCCAGTATCTTATGACAGTTTTTATGTTGGATTAGCGATGGTCACCTAACATTTAATAACATCATCATGACTATCTCGATGATAGAGTTTTGTATATTGTGATATTTAAATTCAGATAAAAAAAATGTCTTAAATTAACTGACATGTTTTAATTAATTTATATTGGTGGACTATGGTATTTTACTTTCAAGAACTGATCACAACCTGTTTTGAACAAGCATTTTTGTATAAGAAGGGAGAATACTCCATGAATGTTGCTTTCAAGTTCTACTGAGTTACCTCCCGTTGAGATTAGTGTATCCCTGACTTTATGTTGCATAGCTGTCAAGAATCAGAAAGTACAATGTGTACTGCAATACGGTGAAGTAATTAAAAATACAATAGAATTAAAGTCTGTCATCTCAAGTGTAAATTCCTTACCACATAAAGATATACAATGTAACTTTATAAGGTAGTTTATTCATATAGTGTAACCAGTAGATGGCTTATCAGTACCAATTGATAAACTATCAGTTTTTCACATTGTACCAATTCAGGTTTATTGGAAAGCTGTAAATAATCAATAATGAGTAGTTCAGAAGGATGAATCTGTCTTTCAAAACATAACTTAAACATGTGTCTTCAAAGGATTATGTGCACAATTATTAAAGAAAATATTGCGGTACATGGATGTCGTACCATGGAATATATGTATCAGCCCAACGCTGTATTGCAATATACCAGTATATTGTAGCACCACTACTATTTAACAACTTAAAACTGGCTTGAATATAATCACTCTAGTATACATATTTGTTTAGTAAAAGGGAGATCACTTCCAGTACCTGTACAACAGTGCATACTGAATTGTCTTGCTATATTTTGCTATATTAGTTTGACCATTTTTGGACTAAATAGATTTTTTAAATAAAAACTTATATTTTGAACACAAAAGACTCAATGTAGATAACAAACATATTGATTTTATAGACCTGCTTCAGCACAGTTTCTTGAGTACAATGGCAGTACAGTACATCAGTGATAATCCAGTACTATTCATGAATACATATGATCATACAAAAAAGTTAAACATCATATTGTTTGGGATTGGGTTTTTGCTTGCAATTTTTCTCAAATTTCAACCCCAATTATTTCATAAATGTTACAAGAAGTGGCATGATGTGGTGCAGATAATGGTGCTTTTTCTAATCTGTATTTTCTTGTAATTCAAATTCAGACTTGACAGGCATAGGAATAATCAGCATCCTATGGTATTTATGTGCTTCCAGTCGTAATGGGATGGAGTGATCATCATCAACAATCATCATCATAGGTAGGCTGAGGACATGTACATATCAAAGCTCATGTCATACAGACTTAATTAGTACAACAATACTACTAGAATTGAGTAAATCACAATCCAACCTTAATTTAACTAGAAGTATTGACTTGGTATGATTGATAAATTATTTTGTGTGAACTTTGACACCAATGTTTACATAAACCATTAATTAAGTATCTGATTATTGAATACTACATTTCTGCCTTCAGCATATCTACACACTATGTCTATTTTTATGTTAAGTCTGAGTGATATTCTGTCAGACATGCAACAGTTGTGTCTACAAAATTGTGACCCAACAGACAGACAGATGGACAAGCTAATTCCAGTACATTTAGGGACAAATTTTTTCTCACTTTTAGGGCTTGTTTTAAAAGTCCTGATTTCATGTTTAAATGATTTCATGCGAAATAGATTTCTCCATCAATTTAAAATTAGGTACGGATTTATTCTGACAGTAGAATACAAAACTAACATAGGTAATACTGTATGAAGTTGTTTTATTGAAAAAATAGGCAAATTTATTTGTGCTATTAACATTATAGTAACTAGCAAAATGGCTTGATATAAGTTTACTTCACAACTAGAAAGTCATAAAGATGACAAATATATAAGCCTTAATTTGTCACAAAGTGCAAGTTTGTTAAAACACAGACAAATGATTAATCAAATGCCATGTTGTAACTGGTATAAAAATCTTATCCAATATTCACTTCCACAAAAGTGTACATTTGAGTGGGCATTCAAATATTTTGTTAACCAAAGAAACACATACAATATGAGATACATCAGTAAATAAATTGTGGTATTTATAAAAGATTGCAGATTTTTCATCTTAAAATTAACCGTATCAATTCTGTAGGCATTAAAATACCTAATATATAAGGTAATGCTGTAAAATGCAGTAAAGCTATGTTAAAACAATTTGCATACTGATATGTAACGATTACAATTTCGAAAGGTCAAATTGTAACTACACCGCTAGGTAACAATTGGAAAGTATCACAATTAAAATAGCAAATACACACTTAATTTCCCATCTCTAAAAAATCAACTAAATTACACTGAAATATATTTCCTTCATTAAAATACTGATTTTATATGCAGTGAATCTAATAAGTAAAAAAAGTAAAATTGTATCTTTTGAAAAATATTTATACTCAAAACATAGTTTAGTACTGCATTAATCATACATTAAGTGCAAAACTGAATGGTAGAGCATCTAAAATATTTTATATTCAGATTACTAAACAATTTATTCTACCAAACATATATTGTGAATAATGATATATCATATAACATGAAAAAAAAACATTAGCAAAATTTATTAGTTTAGAATAAATAGTCTAGCAATGAAAAATGCAATATCACAGAAAATTATACATAAATAATGATGATATAAACAAATATATGTATGAATCTTATACAACGTTTGACATACATGTATTAAAACATATAACCAAAGATTTGAAACAAAACTATCATCACAAAGAAAAAAAGCTCTTTATATTAATGGACGGAATAAAGATACAATGAACGCGTACAAGAAAAGCAGATTAAAAATTATATTTTGAGAAAACCATAGCAAAATTGAAAACTAAGTTTAAATTTTAAACAAAAATGCAGATATATTCTTAGGTGGGTATCATGTTCCTATGTAATTATACATAAGATACAGGTAAGTCCAAATTTCATATCACTTTAAGCTTGTTTGTTAAGTATCAGAATTGAAGCTATGTGATATTTGTGTAACATACAATATGACATTTATTCTAATAAACATCTCACATTATCAAATATAAATGCAAGAATGGAAAAAAATTTCCACAGAAAAAATGTGTGATGCTGAATTTTTATATCACCAACATACTAAGTTGATTAAATATCTTGTTTTAACTTATACACATATATATATCACAGATATAAATGAGAATATAGAAAAATAACACAAAAAATAAAATAAACTTAACTTTAAACAATCTAACACAAGTATACACTACAACATTTATCGCAATGCCATTCAGCATTTAATCAGCAGATTTTTAACAAACAAATGTATGTTCACAAAGTGATCATTTTTGCTGGAAGAAATATTACTTGATCTGTTGCCATAACAACAAGGCATAATTAACAATTATAATAACTGATTTTGAACAGCTAACATATTGATAATAATTATATATTCATTAAGAAAACTCATAAGCTGTTACATTAATTCTATAAAATCCTAAATGGTAACACAGAATGACAGAAAGTATATATGGAAATTTGATAATGACAAAAAATCTATAAATGCAAACAATTCTTTTTTTTTTAAAAGTCAAAGTAAATAACATTACTACAAGTGTATTCATAAATTCCATTCCAGTTCAGAGACAATTAAACTTTAAGAATGAAAGAAAATTGACCAGTCCTGGAATAGTAAATTTGAATATTATGATGCCACAACTAAAGCATTAAGTTGAATACAATTTTGTTGAATCATTTGAAATATAACATAACTTTTCCATTTAATTGTACCATGCCTCATTTTCATGTGTTGGAAAATTCTAAAACTTAATCTGCACACAAACAAAACAATTTTCAACATCAATTTTTTGAATCCATGGTAACAGCAGAAATTGTCAGGGAAACAGGTGCTTGGTGTTGTCATGGTAACAGGAGGGTAGTGATGTTGTCATGGTTACCAAGTTGAAAACAAAGGTGGGCGTGGCATAGGAGGATTAAAACTAACATGATGCTGAGACTGAATCTGTTCTAAACCTGTCTCAAATCTTCGATGTGGTGTTTGAAATGGATTTGGGGGGACAGATGTTTCTCCAGCATTCTGAAATATAGTAACACAAACAATTAATACTTGAAAACAAATCAATATAATAGTAATATCAATCATATATACATTAGTTTAAAAAATATACACAACGTTATTCTCTTAGAAGTATGACAATTACATTTTTCAAATATTAATTAAAATGTTTATAGACTGAAATTCTGAGGAAAACATTAATTTATTTACAAGATTTAAAGCATTGATAACATTTTATGATTAAATATGATTAATATACATGTAGTTTCAATAAATGTGAATTATTGGATTATTATTAGAAATTAAATGAAAAATGTCGCTATTCATGATCATAATATACTTTATAATATAACTCTTGATTTTGTTTTCTTCACAAATTCATAGTTGATTACAGTAACTATACAGTCATGCATATTGGAATGGGGAGTCATATAAAGAGTGCATAATAATTTGTTAAACATAAAGAAATAATTTCTTTATTTATAATAAGAGAAATCAGGTTTACAAGAAAGTGAATATAGAAACAACAGCATGTTGATATAACAAGAAAGCTTAATAATGAGATGAAGCTATAATAATGATGATGATGATAATGATGATGATGATGATGATGAATTGGGAATTAGTTGACAATATTTAGTGTGATAGTAAGGGTATTCCTAGGAAATATGTGTATTTAAGAAACATGAGTCAATGGACTCTTGATATCAAGAATAATTTGCATCCATAATATATATAACTCTATGAATAAGGTGCAAAGAAAGGTGTCACTCTCAGCAATTTAGGGTCCACTTTAAGGGACAAAGGGATAAAAACAGAGCCTGAACTGACTGAATCACTCATAACCACACAGATGAAGTAACTGTGCTCAATCATGCAAGTAAAGAACATTTTTGGGTGTAAAACACAAAAAACACTGCTTCACTAAAAATGTGTACATTATCGCACAGCTATAATCAGTAACCCTGTCAAATTATATATAGTTATCCATACTTCATGCATTATTCATGAAATGTGCAAGAAAAGTTCAAGAAAAATTCCTGATTTCATGAATTCTTTTCAAAGGGGTTTAAAAATAAAGCATTCTTATACAGGTATGTGTGGATGAAGAACTTGGACCCTTTTAGAAGTTTGTGAAACATATATAATTATATAGTGCATCAATCCGAGAACCCACAACATGCAAACTATGCCATAACCAACCAGCATACAATACTGCAACTGCAATTACCCAAAATTATGTTTTCAAATTACAACTGTAGGCCTTGTTGTAAACACTGAAAATATAAACATGAACGCCACTATCTTCAGATGTCTTCTAACCAATTTACATCATTTATTTCAAGGATATGTAAAATTCATCCGTAAACCTTTCCAGTTAGTTTATTCTATTCCGCAGGGATTGTCCTGATTTCGGGTTCTTGGAGAACCCTGTCAAATAGTCTTTTATACTTCATGAACTATTCATAAAGTAACCAAGAACAGTTCATGAACTATTCATGAAGTAACCAAGAACAGTTCAAGAAAAATTCATGATTTCATGAATTTTCTACAAAGGGGTCTAAGGATGTGTACATATGAAGCTTATAATAACTGAGTAACATGCTTGAGAGTTGAGAGGGAAAAATTAGGACCAGGGAAGTAAGAATGAGACGAGCATAAAAACATAATTGTGCCTTAAATAATTAAATAACATAATTCTATACATAATAACAATGTTAAGTATGAACAAAACTCAAAATGTGAATGTTAGGATGAAATTACAAGGTGTTAGTGTTTTTTGTGCTATTTATAGAAGCATGCAGGGTTGATATTGGATGTAAAAACCCAGAGAGAAAAGTAGAAAAGATATGAAAAGTAAGATCTAAATTCCCCACTGAAAATGCTTAGACCATAATTACTGAATACTGTATATGAAATAATCATTATGCAAAACTTCAATAGAAACCCATTTTTAGACGTCTTACACCAAATAAGGCTTATCAGTATCACATTATTATAAGTAATAAAATTAATGTAAAACATATAAATTACATGTAAACTATGATAAATGAATGAAGTACATGTACTAAAGACAGCTTGCTTACTGTGTACGATTGATCGGAATGAGTCAAAACTACTTACAACACTTGTATCATAAGTGATTTAATAGTGAATTATTAGTGAATTACTAGGAATATGTCGTGATATATCATAATTGTGATGATTGAAAAAACAATAAGTGATACATCTGTAATCAATTAAATAACAATTACTGGTATGAGAACAATTAATATAACAATCATGTTAACTGTATTACTTTACAAATACTCAAAAATAGAACAAGACAAAAGACATAATTATAAAGAAAATCAAAGTACTGAAAGTACTTATGGAAACTGAACTTACATAGATTTGCATTGCAAGATGAAACGGAAACTATCTATAGCTTAAGTGTTGCATATCGGATGTAGATAAACACAGTACTTAGGTCTGCATAAAATTCATGTGATCCAAGCAAGTGACAGCTAAGGAAAAACTATCATTCAGTTTCCAAAACCCAAGTTGTTTATAAAAATAAGACAAGTTCAATTCAAACTAACATACTAAGGTAACATGTATATATTATTGGTTGGTTTACCAATTAATTGATATACTATGAATTTGATAGGAAAAAAATAAATACTTCAGTCAACTACGGGTAGTAACTGTGATATCATGAATATAATCTAACCACGAAAAAATAAAACTTTACAAATCAGCAATTTTTTAATTTATTTTGGGTTTAAAAATGCTGTATTTCAACAATTTTTCTGTAATAAATGGCAACTGATACAGTGTACCTGACTGTTTTCCTGAATTGTATTTTAACCTGAGTACTAACTTACCCTTCCACTAGAAATACCACAACTTCTCCACATGTGGAGGAAAATCAACATTGTTGTCAAATTTTCATGGAAGGGTATAACCTGCTGTGACCAGGAATCAAACCCAGATTGCCAGGTTACAAATCCAGTGCATTAACCACTGGACCATGGACTCGGAAACATATCAGCAATAACAACATTTTGTTACATTGATAATCGATTGACTCAGCAAGTAAATAAATAAAATACAAAAAATAAATAAATTTTATACATTTAATACATTTGATATGTATACAGTAAGCAAGCAGTCCTTAGTGAAGAATGAAAACAAAAATATGAGAGCAGTCTAAAAGGTGAGATAGAAGCAAAAGAAAAGAAGAAAACATACATGGTATATACAGACGACACACCTAAAGTTAAGTTGAAAATCGTACAAATGGTCTACTGTCCCGAAACTCTGAGTACTCTTGCTGTTTAGGAGATAAAAACGGTGAGGGAGGCCCATGGCGTATAACCCCAGCCTAGAAAAATAGGACAATTTTCCAGTATACCATTGTGATTGGACAATACATTTCAATGTGTAAGAAAAATACATCAAAATGTCACATCAGTAAATACAAAACAACAATCACACATCATAATGTTCAATGATTATATAAAACATGCAATATTGAGTCACTGAACACAAAACAAACATGAGGGAAGGTCAATGCTCTGTTGCGAACCAAAACCCAATCAAGTAAGCCACTGACACAAACCAAACATGGAGTCTTTTCTTTTGTTTAACAAGGAACTAGCAAATTAAATACAATAGCAAGATAGTCCTACTATTACAACTTTATATAATCAGTTTAACAGACAGAAAACATGTACGCAAGGTTTGTTACATTGGCTAAACTTCTGTTCAAATATAAGCAATCACCTTCACCATTGATTCATTTGAGCTTTGAAGACTTCACAAATAGTTTACACATATCAAAACTGAGTGTAGAGGTATCATATAAACAATTGATGTTTTCAGATTAAGTTTCATGAATAAAGCCAAAGAATACCTGATTTCATGACAATTGTATTTTATAATGAGAGTGACTGTTGCGCATCAATTTAAGCTCAAATGAAACAACAACTAAGCTTATTCATTATGAAGCGTACAATTAACGAATAAAACACATGAATTTCAGACACAATAATGCCACCAAGCTCCAATATACACACCAATATGGAATTAATGATAGAATGAAGTTCAAATACAAACATGTACCACAACCATACCTTAGGTACCATTTTGTGATTGCTAAACATATGTAGCAAAGAGCAACACCTTCTAATTTTTAAATGCAACAGAAATGCAGCTATAGTTCATGTATATCCCTTCTTGTGATACCAAATGTTCTAAAGGTTTACAAAGCTATTGTTTTGGGTGATGCCAAATTATATTCTTCAAATTGATACAAGTTAATCTGGCTCACAAAGCAGTACACCTTGCAATGGTAGTCAAAGGTAAATATTAATCATTGCTTGCATGAATGACAAACTTAAGCCTTATATTTGCTGTTTGTTTAAGTCTTGCTCTTTACATAATATGGTTTCAGACCTGAAGAATGAATTACACGTAGAAACAAACTTTCAATTGAGTGTGTCCATGGAGCTTGACAGATGAATGTTGTTACAATATTACAAAACACAAGACTTAGTTCTAACATGACAATGATGAGATTTTATGGCATAATTCAGTACAAGCCATATATCTAGCACAAGAATTAGTTTTACATTACACTACAACATGACCTAGAAGCATCAGCCTTTGTCACTTGTATCATGGATTTATTAAATGCTAATTAACGTATAAACATATGTACATAACAAGGGTACTATGACTAGGTCTAATATAATACTTGAACAATTGTGTTATGCTATGGGTAAGAACAAGCAAGAAATGGACAATATCATTATATTCCTAGCTGTTTTGTATGAGAATATATTTTCGTTCAATTTATGTTTAGTTACATAATTATATCAAAAGCAACAAATCAAATACAAACATAGAAATACATTGGGAGAACTTTAGGAATTATAAAATGCTGAACAGTTCTTATATATGATGTATTAATCCACATTGAAGAAGAATAACTTGAATAAGGGGCTTTTGGGGGACAAAGAGAATGGCAATACTGCACAGGGTATATATTTCTGAAGTTTCTATATTGCACAGGGGTCTATCTTTCTATACTGCACAGGGGTCTATCTTTCTGTATGTACAAAGACTGATTCAACAGTTAGATACAAAGCAAGATTAGCACATTAAATAAAAGATTTTCATGTTTTACATAATTATATAGTTCCTCTACATTCGCGGCGTTGGTGAGTTGGAATTGGTGAGCAGATACGACAAGAAGCTATTTTGCTTGGCCTAAAAAATCCAGAATACAGTAATAAAACAACAATATCCAACATTCTTCATATTACTAATTAGTTTACATGGAAATCAGTCAACTTTACCAAGTAAGGTCATACATGTAGATACGAAACATACTAATGGTGGGTAGATAAAAGAGCAGCTTACAGAAACATTTGGTTTCCTTTATACAGAACCAAAACAATACAAGTTTGTATAATAACACATAAGACAGTCATGCAAAATTAAACCCAAACTCTCATATCTGATAAGAATTTTCTGTTTTGACAAAATTTAATTTTAATCAAAGTACTGAAAGTACTCATAGAAATTGAACTTGCATAGACTTGCACTGCAACATGGAACTGGAACTAGTTTAACAATTGCATGGCCAATGAAGAAAAATGTAGTAGTACTTTGGTTCTTATCAAAATTCATGTGTGCCAAGCGAGTGACAGCTATCAGGAAAGCTGAGCTATCATTTTGATTCCAAAAATTGAAAATGTTTGCACATGTATTAAATCAAGTCTGATGTTCAGTTTGAGGCATTGCAAAAGTATACTATAATTCGGATATGACATTTTGGATTTAATTAACACATCACATTGGCTTTAAAACTGGCAAAAAAACACTAAAATCATGCATAATCTTCTCTGTAGACAACTAAAACAAACACATGCAAAAAACGAGCCAAACTATCCCTCGTCAACATCATCAGCAGAGGTGACGGCAGCTCCATTTATCATAAATTGTGGCTTCATTTAAATTGCTGCGAAAAGCTTGTGACTTACATTATGTATTAGTAAAAATAACTCATAAAATCACACTACTTTCAAAAGAAGTCATGGATTTAAAAGAAAAGATGTATTAAAATTATGTATCATGTTCATCCTATCAATATAAAGTAATTTATTTATCCTTTGTTTGGTAAACAGTTCAACATGAAAAATATTGGACTAACTTAGAAATATGTATAAGTAAAACCACAGTCAAACCTGTTAACAAAGGCCACCCTTGTGAAAACCATAATGTGGCCTTAATGACAGGTGGTCTTTATTCTGAGTTCATTTTGTTCTAAATAATCAATGCTGTGTTAAAAGAATGGCCTTTATTCACATGGTGGCCTTTAATGAGAGGTGGCCACTAACACAGGTTTGTCTGTGTAAGATGAATCGTCATGGTCTATTCAAATAAATGCTAAGCAGATGTCAAATATAAAATACTGTCTCTATCGATGATATAATTAAATAAATACAAAGTATCTAACATAATCATTAAAGCATTTAGAAGATAACTGAAAAATTACATGTAAATGTTCTTGAACATTAAACAAAAGTTGGTTCCTTAAAGCTAGATTATAATGTTAGTTTTGTTGACAGAAATCAAACAACTTCTCAAAATCTCTTTTGCATCTGCTGTGAACTGCTATGTATAACTTAATATATGTATGCATTAGATGAGAACTGTAAATATGGTTAACCTATGTACAGTAAACTATATTATATACCTATATACTTGTAACACAGCAAAAGTACCCAAAGCTGGTCTAGTAAAGCCAATGTACATAAACAATCATTAAATTAATAATATTAAAATATACCTGTATGTAACATATACATATATCAATAAGATCATACAACATAATACATGAAATATTCAACAACAATATATATGATGCCATTTCTTAAATAAACATGATGTCCATACAGGGGGATACCTCATGTTGGTGACCTTGAACTCAACAGGAACAGTCTTTATTTTTGTGTTTTAAACTATAACCACCACTTTGTAAAAAGTTTCATTGGAAGCCATAGAACTTCTTAGTTATACCTGTGACACAATATTTTTACATGCGACAAAAATACCACATGGCTAAAAATTGGCTATACCAAAAACAATAGAAAAAAATAAATACTTTTTTAATTAAAATTCGTACTGTTACAATCACAACAATATGTATTACTTTTACAACCCATGCAAAACTTAATAGAAATTGTCACAAAATTGATACCAAGCATATTTGGAACAAATCTTCTTACTTGTTACTTCAAACTTGAAAATTATGGAATGATAAATACTGGGAACAACTAAGCAATACTTCTTTTGAACCAAGAAGGAATAAATACCATTAACAATGACAACAATGGAAACGAAACATGCAACGATAACAATAATTTGTTTGTATACCTTTTTTCATAAATCAGATTTACTATAGATGATAAACCCACCCTAAAATAGCCATAAATTTTATAATAAAATAAATGTATGAATGTAAACTTCTCATAATAAGGTACCATCACAATACAGATAATAAATATTTAATGTCCTCTGCAAGAAAAATATTATAGGCAAGAAGTCTCACACACAGACAATAGCTTTACTACAAAGTTCATGAGATGGTGACATATTGTTAGAATGAATGAAGCTATAAAAGTTAAGATGTTATACAGTAAAAGTACATAAAACACACACTTGGTAAATTTGTATCAACAATAAATTTTTTGATCAGATATTTTCATGTGTATTGAAAATTTATACTAGAAATGTGTCCGGTGGACACAAATGCCCCTGCTGAGCGCTAAGTCAGAAAGGTGCCATAACTCCGGTGAAAATGTTCGGATTTTAACAGAAATCGAACTTGATCTGTATTTTATTATTATACACCTTCATGTAAAATATGAAACCAATCCATGAAATATTTCTTGAGTTATCACTCAGAAACCAAAATTTAAACAGACAGATGGACGACCGGACAGGGATAACACTATCATCATCATAGTGCCCTTCCGCTATTTTGAATGGCGGAGGCACAAAAAGCATAAGCTGAAATACTAAACTGGTAGCTTTGCAACAGTATGAATTCAATATAATTGTAATTTTGAACCAACTAGCATCTATATAGTATGTTTGTTTTATTCAATAATACACAGCATTAGTGGCAAGTGCACATTAATAAAATAATATAGCGTTAAAAGGATAGTATAAAATTAATACTATATAAATATAATAGCAGTAATCTCTTATTGATACTAAACACATCCTGGTATAATATAATGACAACTTACACTTTTATTGGCTATTGCTCCGCTGCCCCTAATGTTACCAGAGCTTGCTGCACCTTTATATTTTCTAAGAGGGGCACTGCCAATTCTTGTAGCTGAACCGCCGGCATAGGGCTGACCTACAGATAGGAATATTTATGGTACTCAAACAAATCCAAAAGGGTTACATCATGAAAATGAAAAACACCTTATTTGAATGATGAAGTACCGGTATGTAAAATGGACAATAATTAGTATATCTTATTTTCTAGTATTATTTCCCGTCCATCAAAACTACTATACTTAAAAGTTATATCTTAATTATGACCATTTAAATCAATAAAACCAACTCCACTTTTTAAACCACTGAATTGCAATACAAACTATAAGTTGCGTTTCCTTTTGTTTATCTGTTGTTTTTTTTCTTTACACAGAGGTTTCTACAAATCGAGGGCTCAGCGCAACACTGTCATAAGTTGTTCTTATTTCAATATGAGTTACGACACTATTGCATTGAACACTTGAAATGGTGACAGAAGTAACAACTCACTTCATAAACAACATTAAACATTGCTTATGTGAATAAGTTTGTTGCTATGGTTACCTGGAACAGGGTCTGGTCTTGTTGACTGAACTCTGGACTGTCTATTCACACTACTGTTATCATTTCCATAAGCATATGGGCGTGGCTGTCCAGTGTGTGGGTGGGTACCTAAGGCGGGGCTTGTACCATGTGGGTGTTTCTGAGCATTCAGTGAAGGCGGAGTCTGCTTTTCTCTGCAAAGGCATTGTACAATTGAAATATCATGTTAAAACAGTATGGTTAGAGAAAGATAAAACTTAAACAAAGCAGAGCCAATGCTGAATGTCTTTCTAGACTGTTTCTTAACATATAGACTTTAAAGGTGAATGTCTTTCTAGACTGTGTCTTAACATATAGACTTTAAAGGTGAATGTCTTTCTAGACTGTTTCTTAACATATAGACTTTAAAGGTGAATGTCTTTCTAGACTGTTTCTTAACATATAGACTTTAAAGGTGAATGTCTTTCTAGACTGTGTCTTAACATATAGACTTTAAAGGTGAATGTCTTTCTAGACTGTGTCTTAACATATAGACTTTAAAGGTGAATGTCTTTCTAGACTGTGTCTTAACATATAGACTTTAAAGGTGAATGTCTTTCTAGACTGTGTCTTAACATATAGACTTTAAAGGTGAATGTCTTTCTAGACTGTGTCTTAACATATAGACTTTAAAGGTGAATGTCTTTCTAGACTGTGTCTTAACATATATACTTTAAAGGTGAATGTCTTTCTAGACCGTGTCTTAACATATAGACTTTAAAGGTGAATGTCTTTCTAGACTGTGTCTTAACATATAGACTTTAAAGGTGAATGTCTTTCTAGACTGTGTCTTAACATATAGACTTTAAAGGTGAATGTCTTTCTAGACTGTGTCTTAACATATAGACTTTAAAGGTGAATGTCTTTCTAGACTGTGTCTTAACATATAGCCTTAAAAGGTGAATGTCTTTCTAGACTGTGTCTTAACATATAGACTTTAAAGGTGAATGTCTTTCTAGGACTGACTTTATAGGTGAATGTCTTTCTAGACTGTGTCTTACCTTCTCAAGTAGACTGGTTCAGATTTAGGTTCGTTAAGATTTACATTCATTTCAGTTAAAACAGCATCTTGAGTAGTGACTGGATTTCCTGTGTCAGGAACTGAAACCATAGAAACACATTATTTAATTTATAAAAAGACATTAACTGGACTTTAAGAATTCAGGTAATTTAATATAAGTTACTACATTGGCATTGTTTCCTAGGTCAGGTTCAACCTTACATCTGTTTGTTTTTAGCATAGAAATTCTATGACCTTGAAGAAATTATTAAAATATTAATCACATAGCTGTGAATTCTGAACATGGATTTCAAATCTAATTAGCCAATGTTACATAAATTCTAACAGAATCTCATTTTGACAAAGACGTTTTTAGAAAAATCAAAGTACTGAGAATATGGATACTGTTACTACATGTATAAACTAAATATAAGCTTATTTATACAAATTTAAGTCTCTTACATTTACGGTGACATGTTTTATAAACATCAAGGCAAATATTGTAAGTAAACTTATATAAAGTTATATACTGTATTTACATAAATCACTAAGAACAAAGGGAGATAATACATACTTGGTACTTCAGTTGGTGATCCTCCACTAACACTACAATCATCATATGGATTCTTTGTAAATCTGTGAGCAGCTGTCATCCATGCAATAGCCTGAAAAATTAATACACTTTGATTACATTGTATTTCTAATTTGTTCATGATAAAAATTTTAGCACAATACATAGTTAGTTACTTATATTTCTGGGAGACAAATCATTATAAACAGAAATGAAACAAAGACAAAATGAACTAATAGCATTGTTGAATATTGTGAAGTAGTTCAGTTCTATTTGGTAAGCTGTTTATGAACAAAATTAAAATAATGTTGGATAGTATTCAGTAATAATTCATACATCTAAGAAAATTTTAATTCAAAACCCAAAAATCAGCATTTTTGTAAAAACTTACAGGAATCTGAGTTGATAATTTATCTTACTTTTTGAGGATACATTTATGCTTCATCAAAATAATAATAAAACGAAACAACAAAAAATGTACCATACCTGTCCATTGGGCTTGCATAAAATTGTTGTGCATTCTGGGCCGGTTCCCCATTTCTGTTGTTCCTTCCATACAAAGTCTTTTGGAGGCTGATGTTCAATTGGATCCTGGGAACCAGACCATACGGTAATGGTGCATTCAGCAGCAAACTTGGTGCGAGGTGGGAACCGGAACACAGCCACAGGATGTCCACCTACATTCTGCTGAATCATGAATCCACCAAATTCTACTTCCTGAAAACCAAGACAATTTTTTTTGTCAGTCAATTTCACCACTGGACAAATTTCAATCTATCGTTTAGGTATCATATGCAATAACATAGTAGATTGGTTACTATGCACTGAAATAAATTACACTGTTTTTACACCAAAAGGTTTAATTCAAAACTGATATAACTCATGTTTTGGTAGAGAAACAGTTACAATTATATTGCTCCTATTAACAGCCTGCAAGACCTATAAGACACAAGAAAATTAATGTAACAAAAAATATTGACTCTTAAATAAACTGAGACATTTTAAAAGCAAGTACATTTGTACATGCTGCACTGGTCTGAACTTTAAGCATGACTATTTATACCGGTACATAAATTACTAGGAAAATTATTGTTAAGATCTGGTATAATTCTTATTTATGTATTTCTTAGACCAAGATTTGGATCATGTCAAGGGTGTAAGAAAATTAAAGCACTTACAATAGATCAAATAGTAAGATATATATGAATATAGATATATATAAATATAGATATACAATTACCTTGAAATATTGTCATATCATGTTACAAATAACGTAAAGTTTGGTTCAAATTATTTAGCAAATATTACTGACAGAAATATGACCATATAATACTACATTTCTTGATATAAATAATGACGAGTGATCAAAGATATTGTATGTAGGTCATTTCAGGTATTTTTTTCATTTATATGCTCATTTTAATACATTGATAGATTAAAGTTATATTCTGAAGCCAGTGCATGAAGAATTAAACCATGATCGTTAAGCTGATTTGATATTTCACACATTTTACATAACTTAAAAGATAATTAACGTCAAAAACTGAAGATCAATAAAGTATAGATACATTTAAATTAAATTCTATTCAATTACTGCTCAATTCTATTCAATTACTGCCCACTATAGGTGAATGTTAGCGTCTAATACACAGTAGTTTTATTAACTCTCTAAAATTTTAATGCCACTAAAAAATTGTAAGCATTCATTGTATGAGATATTGATTAGAAAGAATCGGCTACATAAAGTTAAGTAGATTGTAAACATGAGGCACCTGTCAACTACTTTATTCTAATTAGATACAAAATTGATGTCAAACTTTGGTTTCTATTTGTCCATGATACACAGAGACTGAAAACTTTTATACAATTTTTGATAAAAGTGGGCCCCGCAACAGAGCAGTTCAAAAACGACCATAGTTAAAAGCTAGGATTTTTTCAAGTCTGGTAATCTTACATGAAAAGTCATTCGTGACAAAATTATATATCTTGGTTTCTTGTACAATATCTGCGGATTAGCACAAAGTCCTTGATTTCTCAAAACATACTTAAGTTGAGATTTTATAGTATTAAGTGAAGTTTTCAGTTGTTAAGGATCAAACTTTAAAAAGCATACATTAAAAGCAATATTTATCATCTGATTAATGCTCTGTATGTCTGTTTATACATGTCTCCAGGAAACATAAAAGATTTTTAACTGAAACATGCGTAATTATAGGATTTCTCTCAAAATATTCAACATCATTACAGTTATGCTATAACTGACCAAAAAACACAAGATATCAAAATGTCTTCCACAAATAAGACAAAAAGCAAAATATAATTGAGACCAAATTTATGATTTTTTGGGAGGCCCTGCCTCTCTATTGTAATAATAACATACAAGCAAGCATGATAACATGTTAATTTCATACTTAAATTATTGAAAATCCTTACCTGTTTTCCTTCATTGAAGAGTCGTATAAATTTTCCATCCTGGTTCACTTCCAGTATTTTGATGTCCCCAACAGCACTGCCAGCAAAACCCATTATATTAATATATAGTAACAAAACACAGTAAATAGATCCAAAAATTCAAATATCACAGAATATCAATTGTCATTGAGAATAAGTAAAGTTTTTTTCTGCAATATATTCTAAAATACGTCCATTTCTGCTACAATTTTCTCAAATATTTTTTACAGCGTCACAGTTCCAATTGCTTCCATTCAAAATGTTAACATTCAATATCTACTGTATCAGAAGGCAGAATTCAATTAAATATCAAGGTGAATTTCAACTTTAATCAATTTTAACTCCCAATTACGTACATATAGAAACTAGTTACCATTTAAATAAGCACAAAATATCAATATCATAACATGACTAATCATAAAACTTCTATCATAACATACATTGTACATAAAATTTTGTTTGTCTTTATTCAAATTCAACGAAGCAGTATTAGAACATTACAGATTAAAATCAAGTCAAGAGAATCGTTGATTACACGGTGTTTTTATAGTACTGGTATAATGATACAATAAATAACAGCCACAAAATAATCAAAGTCTTATCAGCGGAGATCGGCACTCGTAAAGATCGGTAAAGTTAGCAAAGAAGTTATCGACCGAAACTTTTATTATTTATTGACAATTCATTCTAACTTATCACAATGTATGTACTTACATGATTACGCTAATTCTGTTCTATTTCAATACTTAAAATCCTGTATCCAAATCTAAGATAGATTTTAAACAATTTGAACAATAAACATAGATTTATTTTTAAATTCCACTTTTTACAAGCCAACTGGGAGTTAAAACTAAATAAATTGAAAATAATTTATGAGTACCTGAAGCACATGTTTCCCTGAGAAATCTTTTTTTATCATTCAATTCTTAAAGTCAGACATACACTAATATCCCCATAAAGATACTAAACCTAGTATATAATTGTGGATAAAATTCAAACCCAAAATACAACTTTAATTTGAAACCATTGCATATAATCTCACATAATCTATTCTACATGGGCCAAGACAATACAGTAGTAACCACAGCCGGTTCAGTAAGCCATTGATTAATGTCAAAATTATAAATCTTAAACTCTAGTCCTTGATAATCCATAGTAAGTTTAATCTTATAATCTCTTGTATTGATCCGTTCCGATAGTATGGAAAACATTGAAGGGAGACAACCATTACAAGAATATTACCTTACAGTTTGCCAATAATTGTGATCAATACATATTCAGTACAATAGTGGCTTAAAAGTCAAAATAAATGCTGGCAATAAAGATAAGATCCTATAGCTTTTCACAATGCAATGTTTAATTAACCGTTTATTATATTGAATTAATTAAAAAAGATTTGCAAAAAACAAGTTTCATAATGAAAATGAATTAGATCAGTACTCCAGACAAGACAAGTGCTCACATAATCACACATTATCTTTAAACAGACTAATGACTTTAAGTATTGAAAAGTAAAACTTGCAAGTACACGCTTATTGCATAAGGATTTAATCAAGCTGACATAATCTTTGTACCATTCTTATACATTAATTTAATTTTAATAAAACACCGTAGTTAATTGGATATAGTTTCAAAACTTAAATGTTTGATTGTTTCTTAATTTGATTACAAAATTACTTGAAATTCATAACCAGCACATACCTGGTAGTCGTATTAAAAATGTAACAACTTAATTACCCAATCCGAATTTATAAGAAGAAAATTAGAGTACTGTAAACAGTATTATTTGTTATTAATACTTAGAGGCTAAACTATTTTTACATTTCACACAAGTTTGGTAAAAAGGTTGAAGACAGGAACAACTGTTTAATGGTCAATGGTAAATGGTCATGGAATTTATTTAAAGTGGAAAACAACTGCCATAAACTCTATGTGCACTTGTATTTTCCCATTCATGATAGTTAGAGAGCTAGAATTTATCCTTTACAGTAGTAGAATTAATTTTTTATCAATATATTAAAAGGTTAACAATAGATTTAAAAAGTGAAAATCATTGCATGTCCAAATAATAGTCAATATGTAATGAATAAATCATTTATTATAAGATTTGTGTTTAAGGGCTAATCCATTTGCATAGAAATGAATAAGGTCAGATAATAATGTTGGTTTCTGATTACCCGAAAGACCCTGATTTTTTGCCGTTACCCTGGACCTTTTTCATAAGCCTGAAGAACAGTACATCCACTTTCTCATTTCTTTTACATACTTTCAAGAGCAACAAAGCCTTATATCTACCTTTCTTATTTATAATGAGCATGTAACCAGAAATGAACAACTTTTTTAGGCCCAAGTAGACAATTTATCTTTTTTATTTTTTATAGTACCTGCAGGACCTTCACTTGAATAACTATCTCTATTATGTGGATTTACATATTATATCAATTAGATTTCTACATTAATCAGAGCTTGTAATATTATCAAATCAAACCTCAAACAAAATTGAGTATGAAAATATATGCGAAAGTAAAAAGATAATTCCCACTATCAGTGTAAGAAGTCAGTTATCGGTCGACTCAAAGACATAGAGTACCAGTCTAACAATCAAGCTTCTGACTGGTTGATCTTTTTTAACTGACCAATCACAAGGCTGTGATGGTAGACTGGTCTACAAACTTAAGTTTATAGTCTGGAACCCAAATCAATGTGAATAAATATCAGAGGTTAAATTACTTTTTACATGTACTCAGGAATTTTTATGGCTATCATACTAGTAAAATGTATTTGTCAAAATGAAGTATAAACAAAACAATATATTTCACACAAGTGCTAAAAATTTGAATATTTTGAATTGTGTGTTGGTTGATGAAATAAATGAGATTACATGGGAAGAAACACAAACTCAGCACTTGTTCATCAAATAAAAATAGTAAAAGAAAAACTAAAAGTTGAGATACAATGTATATCTAACATTTTTTAGTTATAACAATAGGTTGCACAACAGATACATGTATCATAGAAAAGTGTTTATACATAAAACTGGTTGACAATGAGTGTAAAGAGGGGGGTCTATCTGGGAGTTCAAACTCTGTGACTGAAACAATGATAGGACAAACAACAATTTATACAACAACATAGACACTAACCTGGTCCATATTTCTAGCTTGCTGTAATATGATAAATAAACTTAATATGCAATCCTAGTCAATAAAATAATGCATGAAAATGGAATCAATAAATTAGTAATATCCAGATTTCAAATCTCTCTATATGTCGGATCAGCTGATATGCCTGTAAAATTATTTGTACTAAAGATGTAGTTTCAGAATTTGTCTGAGGGTGGGGCAAAAACTTGTGTTTTTTTTTCAAATAATAAATTTTCTTTTTTAAATAATATTTTTCTTTACTAAATTGCTATGAAAGTAACTACATGTACTTAAAATTACCAACTGATAAACGTCACCTCACCACTCAATAAATTATACAATTAATTTTTTTTGAAGATTAATGTTTTTTCCACTGAATTAATTTCATGATATAATTTTTATGAAACATACATTCTTGAATATTGACTGATTGTTATAATCATGTCATGTTGTAATGCAGTAGCTTTCTAAAAGTATCTAATAAAGGGAGACAATCCTAAGTTAAAAATGAATTAAGCTTTAACAATCTGTTTAGTAACCATTCAAATGGGTATAACCATACTAAATCCTTTCAAAGATAAGAGTACCACAGAATTACCAAGATGCTTATTCTGAATCCATGAGCCATATTTTTATTACAATACAAAGAAGAGGGCTTGTGAGAACATGGGTGCTAATCTAATGTGCATGTATGTAGAAGCAAATGTCAAACACTGGGACAAACTAATACGATGTGCTTAGATTGACAACTGGTCTCATATACTGACTGACAAGACAAAGGATCTCATGTACTGACATGTCAAGGATCTCATGTACTGGGATATCAAAGGATCTCATGTACTGACAGACTAGAAAATGGACCTCATGTACTGACATGTCAAGGATCTCATGTACTGACTGAATGACAAGACAATGGATTCTATGTATTGACATGAACATTATGTTTTTTATTTACCTAGAAGTTGATGTAGTGTAGTCATGGAATACTGAACTCTGTGGACGTTCACTGTGTTGTGTGTCAGTGACTGGTTTAGCTTGATCCACAGGGGAGGCACAGACCATTCTATCACTGGTCACTTGTACACTCTCTGTGACTGGTACTTCATGTTGCTGAACTAAATTCTCCAAACTGGAAACAAACATTTGACAGATTTAGTGCATTGTTGGCAAGTAAATGATAATATTAAAAAAATTGACAAACATCTTACAGTGTGTATCAAATCATAATACAGTATAACCCCTGAAAACGGGACTCTCTGAAAATGGGACTCTGAAAATGGGACTCTCTGAAAACGGGACTCCATGAGAACCAGAATTATCTGAAAATCGGACAATTTTTAAAGCCAATTTTTTCTCCTCTGTAATTAATGCAAAAAGTTCTCTGAATATCGGATCCTCTGAATTCTGGAAACCAGAGAATTTTCTTCGTCCGCAGACAGATATTAACTTATATTATACCTCTTATTGCTTAAAGTTTGCTTAGAAGTTCATGTCTGAAAAATCTGTAGTTTGTAGCAATATCTACATTTTTATCTGATGGATAAAACATTTACAAGACAAGTTGACTGGCGATGTTTCATTTTGTACAAACTTCTGGGTGAATATGTCTTTGTAACAAACGCTTTGGATTTCAGTGCAAGAAAATTTAATGCCGATGCCTTTGAGTGACACTAAACTGTACATTGAATAACACAGAAGTTTTAAAAGTTAACACAGATGTTACAAATAAGTTAGTTGCTACAAGTATCTCCTTCAGGAAACAGGTTTGGCATGTATCAATGCTTTACACTGGGCATGATAAAGAACAAGGAAAAACTATCCGATATAAGAGTAGGGATACAAAAGCCCGGTACTTCTGTATTTTATCTCCCCTTTCTTGGGGGGGGGGGGGGGGGCAGAAATGACCATAGCTGTTGAATGGATCTTTAAACAACACATAAATACATGTATATGACTTTGTTTTGACAACAAAAAAGGAACAAAATGTACAGACTGGAACAAAAGTGTGACATCAATTATAAGATTCTTTTTCCTAGATTTACAACCCTGAGGTAAATACTTACAATTCTCCTCTCGGTCCGTCCGCTCTACTCGATGGTCTTTCTCTACTTGGTGGACGTTCTCTTAACTTTGCGCTTGGTGGACGATCCGATGGGCTACTCTTTGGTCGAGTTTGCGTGTAAAGTGTTTCCCGGGTTAAATCACGGAACATTTCATCGAAATAATCCTTTCCCTGACCCAGACGTGTTGGTACGACCTGAACAGATGATCCGGGTCTCACTGTCATATAGAAAAAAAACCATAGATTTTATTAAAAATTCAAACTACAATGTATTTCTGTCTTCAACATGCAGACAAACTGTTATAACTTTCAATTAAGGTTTTCTAAAAAGTCAATTAATTTACAATTGTTGTGCTACGGTGGAAAATTAGATTTATTCTTTTAACTAAGGTAAAAATATCTGCAAAAAGAGCATAGACAAGTGTAGGATAGTACTGACAGCAATTATTCCTTTCATAGATGGTATAATACTGTGGAATCATTAATTTTCGTTGGGGATATAATTTCGTGGATGAGTTGACCCACGAAATCAAATCCCCACGAATTCAAATGCGGAGATAAGGCATTTCTTTTCAAAAATCAAAATCCACGAATTTATGTCCCCACGAAATAGCCATTTTAGTAAAAAACACGAAAATTGAACCCAACGAAAATTAATGATTTCACATTACATAGAGCCAGTATAAACAAGGAAAGTCTGATAGACAAATATTATAGATATTAAAAGTTTTACATGACAGTCAACCAACAATATCGGTTTCCCGTACTAAAACCATGATAAATTAATCAGCAAGTAATACCTTGATTAAGATAATTATGATGAAAATTTACCTGGTGCTGATTTAGCACGAGTGATTGGACCAATGGCTCTTGGTGATGTACGTGGTGGTGAATCAATCTGTAATCTGTTTAAACTTGGTGTTGTCTCATACGTGTACTTTGTAGTAGTTCCAATATAATCAGTGGATTCTGATAGATAAAGATAAACATATCACTTGGACACAAATAAGGTCAATTTCTTGGCATATGTACCGGTATACAAGATCACAAGTCTTTGAAGGGCATCGCCAGCAAGGAAATTAAACATCTCAAATAGCAGGCAAAATCAATAACAAGTTAACTTTTACTGCTTTCCAAACAATCAAAGATTTCTTTAAAGAGGCACCAAAATTGTGTTTTCACTTACAGTCATGATTCTTAAAAGAGTTAGTTGGCCAGATCAGTACATTTAGGTAACTACCTGGTTCCTTCACAAAGGTGTTTCAGTGTAAGCATTGAAAATCTACTTTAATAATTTAGGAAAACAGTAGTGGAATCAAAGCACTGTAAGAAGCAAGAATTGCCTACATAGTTTACATGCAGTAAGTCTGTATTGTGTAGAACATACAAGGTGTACATGTACGATGTACCATATTATTACTTACCTTGTTCAGAAACACTAGGTAGTGGAACATGTGAGAACATGGGTTGCTCTGGCTGGAATGATTGTTCCCCACTGTCCAGGAATGTTGAACATTGGAATGTAGATTCTGGGGCGGCAGTGACATACTGGGATGAGGTGGATACAACATAATCTGGTTGAGACTGGGTGCTGGGTACCGACACATCAGGTAATGTGAGCTGGGCACCAGTGCTAAAGGTCAGAGGTTGTGTTACATTGGAATTCAATGGTAGCTGCAGCCTGCAAATATAGTTACATTGAAACTTTAGTACATTTGTTCATAAATCATGATTTAAAAATGTCAAACCATAATGGCTGGAATGTGATACAGTACTTGAAAGGAGGGCCAAACAGCCGACCAAATGCAAATGCATCACTGAATAATACAATGCAATTATAATCTATCAATCTATACCACAATAGTAATCTACCAATATTTATTTTCTATATGTTAAATATAGGTATATTATGATATTCTATGACAAAATATTGAAATTGCTTAATTTTATTTACTAATAAGATGCTACTGCACTACACGGGTGTATAACAAGAAACAGAGGGTGATTTAACATCAAGCATACTAGATACTCAATTAAATACATGAACATAAAATGGATCGAGCCCTTATAGTAAACAGATGAACTATTCTCATTCTGAAACAATAGCATTCAGAAATGACAGAGACATGGTTACAGATAGGTTGAAACACCCTCTACATGTATAAACAATTGACATATTGCTATCTTTATTAATAGCATAATGCGATGAAGAAACAGATAGAAACAGGTTTACCGTAATGGTTTAATCACAATCTCGTCACTAGGACAAACTTCCTTCCTTAATTTAGCTAAACGTATCACATTTCTCCGTTTGATAAATTTCAAATTGTCACTATGCATTAACAGCACCGGTTGCTTCATTGTGAAAGTTTTTATTGTTTTCTCAATATAACAAGTCACATTTCATCATGAATCTATGAGTCACAAGTCACTTACAATAGTCACTTACAACAGAGCATGTACGAGATCTCTTGCACACACAAATACTGAATGAAAAGACACTTAAATTATAACAATTGATCCATTTATGGTACAAAGTGCCAACAAACTAGCATGTACACATCTGTATAACTATTGTATAACTACTCTACAAATGCTGTACACACCACTTGTCCTTAAAAATAATGTCAGGCATAAAACAATTCAGCTACACTGGTGAACACGCAAAACTAGATCAAATAAATCACTGGTAAATTCACTGTAAACATGTATATTATATATCATATCAAACACTCCAAATTGTAAGAACGAATCAACAAAAAAACACCTACTTCAAAACAGCTTGAAATAACACAGATATCATAAAAAATACAACAAGATACAGCAGGCAAACACTCCAAGTAAAAAAGAGGGCAACTGTTTTAAAATGAGTCCAATAACATTAGTAACCCGACCATGATAATTAATTAATGTTGCTGTAAGCTAAACGAGGCTATCTACAGGTAAGTACAGAAACAATTAGACTGGTTTCGCTCTCATTGTTAAAATATAAATCAATCAAGCAAGTTTTACCTAGAGACAAAAAGTCAATAAGTACAATAATAGCAAAACGTTTTCGGCTTTAAACATTTACAAAATCAACAGACTCCATGGACATATATTACCTTAAATTGATTTCCATAAATGTAAAACTATTATCTATGTTTGCCTGCTATTCAAAGCTTCCAATCATGTTAAATACAGACCAGAATATATAATTACGATTTGAGTTAAATGACAACATATCATGAAAGACCACAATAGCAAGCAATGTAAAAACACTGAATATTTTATATCCATTATTTCATGGGAGGCTTGCTTTCAGATCAATTTTTGCAACAACCAAGTATGAAATCCATCAGAGTAAAATAACTCGAAATCATTTAGTGAGTTCTGTAACTCTTCCATAGATTAATACTTAATCCATTATTTTCTAAAAACACTTAAAGCATTTTCAGAAACAAGAATTTTTAAGTCCAGAAGATAGCTCAGTTACACAGAATCCAAAATTAACTGTCAAGTTCTTGAACAAAAACAAGTTAACTTCACTCAAAACAGCACAAGAATAAAAGCATTGAAAGAATATGGACAATTGAATGCACACTCTATGCAAACTATTACCATATTTCCAACCAAATTTCACCTTAAAATTTGATTTAATTAAACATTGCTGCAATATGATACCGGCCTCGATCAATATTACCATACATGTATATATACCTAATGTAGATGTAATTATAATAAGATTGTAATCTCTAACTATACCCGTTTAATTGAAGTTTAATGGAGCAAATGATTAACCTATACATTATCTGAATAAACGCACCATTAGACATAATAAATATCAAGAAATGTATTTGATACAATAATTATAGCATGTTTATTCAGCCCAGCAGTCATTAATTGATTTATCAATCATTCAATTTCAGTCCAATTTGTACCAAGAATAATATCAACAACAGAAATCAATGACAAGGTTTCAAAACAAAACTACAATAAGACTGGACAAAATATACCCAATTTCATAAAAATAACCATCATAATCATAGCTGTCACATTTTGTTTCAGAAAATTTCTATTTGCAGATCTATTGTTTCAAAAACCAAGCAGCATAAATCATTACAAATGTATTTATAAAGTAGAAAATACATGTATACAATCCAAGCAACCGAAAGCAATAATCCAAGAATTTCAACTGTAAGGCTTTTCATTTAACAGAAAATGATGCCAAATTATATTTTATTAACATCCAAAGCATACTAAAACAAATCAATTTCGCCATTACACACAAATTTTATGTATATTATTCCATCTCCTCTAAAAAATAGTAAAACATTAATATTCCGATCCATGTTAAATCGATCACACTAGCATACAGGGTGCCATGATTTTATAAGCCATGTATACTTTCACACACGGGTGTTATGACATAATCAACAGCACAGATTATGCCTACTATAAGCCAACCTTAACAACTCAGGATTAAAATCTGCACAAAAGTTTTAAAACCCAAATCAAATGTATATTACAGAGCTAAGTTACATATACAACTGAATTTATTCAATAGTGTGTCCATTTCATGGATCGAACAATACCGTGTTTAAAAACACACAAGATTATATCTTATATATTCTTATTTCCAAACGATATCAAAATATCAAATTCAAGAATGTAATAACAAAGTTTGTAACTATTGCCAAAATTAAATGACAATCCGTCATTATCTACAAACTTAATCTGATTAAAATTAGCAAACCAGTCAGAACAATTTACCCGTTACAATAAATCTACAAATGTTATAAAGTGACTTTACAATAATTAATTTCTCTATTGGTGAAAATAGGAAATCCATATTGCGACATTTGAAATTCTAAGTGATTCAATTATAAAAGCACTTGTCCATAGGATTTCAAGTACCATATAAAATATTTCGAACAGTTTAGAAATTTAAGTGGGGCTACAGCCATGGTCAAGTGCACTTGACCTTTAACCTTGTGGTCCTGGTTCGATTCTGACATTTTATATTATCTATGCAGATAATCAAAATTATTTAATTGATTGAATCGCATTAACTTATTTTAATCTACAACTATATATATTAAGTAACAGGTAACAAAAATGCTTAGAAAAAGTTTCTATTTCAAATTTATGTCAAAGACAGAATTGTTCACAGTAAATTATCCAGTCTAATCCAAGTACAAAACAATTGATGAAAACAGAAACAAACAGCGCAAAGATGCACTTGAGATAAGCATAAATCCTTGATTTAAGAGACAACCTTTAAGTGCTAGAATTTCACAAGTCCTTACGAGTATCTATGATGTAAAGTTTTGACTTTCAAACATGAAACAGATGTATCAATAAGACAAGCCGAAATGTTCACACGAAATCATGCCATATCTTAACACCTGAAGATTTATGACAACAAAACATTACTTTATTGCCAAGTTATTAAAAGCAGCTTTCTGATTTATGAGTGTTGAGTAAAATGCCAGCATTTGACAGATTATGGCCTGCTAACCAATCTAGTGCTCATTATATACTATAGTGGCTTGTGTGTTTCTTCCAAGCAACAGAAAATTTCCCATCCATGGGACAGAGATTTGACAACTTAAAAGGTAAACCTGAGTTTCTCATCCGAGTTCCCAATCTATGACATCAGGACCAGCAGTTCTGTACAAACTTTAGTGAGCTCAGTGTTGGTGAGCTTGCAGCTTTTCTAAACCCAAGCAAAAAACACATAAAAAATCAGCTCAGAAAACAGCTACTTACAACAATTTTTATGCAAGTTCATTCATGTATTTACATATTTTGTATGTGGAAAATGTACTTTGACTCAGAGCTGTTTTGTATTCAAAATATAACCAAGTTTATTAATGAATAATAATGACGAAAGCTGCAGTTAGTACACAATGTCATACAGTGAAAAGAGAATTCTAACTGTAACAGAATCATTAATTTATCATTTTGAATTAAGTGCAATATGTTCATGAATATAATGAGCACTGACAGGCACTGTTTTATCTAAACCAAGCAATCTAATTAAGTTTTATTGATTATCAACTATAAATCAATTTGAACAAATGCTTATATATACTTAAATTAGTAGAATATCAAATCATTGTTAATTTTTGGCAAAAGTGCAAATTTATAGTATAATGTGCACTCTATCTATGTAATAAAATATAGCGTGATCAGGAAAAAACATTATCATTAAATTCCAACCTCAAACATTGCACAATTCAGCATTATAGCATTCAAATAATACATGACACTTTATTATTCAAACAAAAACAATGCATTGTCTGCCTCTTATTGGTTAAAAGATTCAATTATTTTGAATAAATAATCACATGATCACAGTCTAAAACACAGGTCAATACAGGTAAACCAGTATGTCATGAATTAAGTGCAATTAGGTCATTTATTCAAACAGTAGTGGGGTGATTTGTTACATATAATATTGTGATGGAATTTGTCCGGTCAGAAAATAGGATTTTACTGAACAGGGACCCAGAGGGACAGAGTCAAACACATTTAGAACATATTACAAAACAATAATGACTGATGGAACACATAATTATGAGCATAGTTAGTATTCAAAATTATGATCAATGACAGTTTATTAAGGCCAGTGGCACTTATCGGTACTCACATGCAATAACATACTATTTAAAGAACAGAGAAACATATTCTATAAGACAGTTGTTCTCTTTTAAAAAGGGGCAGTGGACCACACTTTAATTTTTACATTACAAAATTGTCTAGCATACAACAGAAACAAATATTTCAAATAAGGTTGCAAGAATTTTGGTGCATCACACATACAACTTACAATATTAATAAATCAATAAACGATCATACAACACTTAATATCTAGTTAGAAAATCATAATAATACAAAAAGGAAAAAATAAAGAACCCTAGAAAAACTTGATACATGAATAAAACTGTGCATACAATAAAGGAATGATTATACCAAGTTACAAAGCTACAAGGTTTTCATACGTTCTGGAGTGCTAGAAGTTTCAAGGGGAGGAACTCTTCAGTGTTCACTTTGGTGAGATCAAAGGGAGACAACTGAAATATCTTTTCACCAGGGATTCTAGCTTTAACAGAAGAAGACCCCAGTTACACACCTGTGAATTTTATCAGGTCCCAGATGGATTTCAAACAGTAGTAAAAGGCTATGGATCACAAAGCATTTTTTAATGGATATACTATAATTTCAAGCACTTATTTTTTCATGTTATTGATTAATAAAATATTTGCTTCCCATTTGATGAATAAGAAATCCTGTTACTTTCAAATACTTCAAAAACAAATAGTTTGAGTAAACAAGTAATTGACAGTATGAGTTGTCAAGGAATCACAATATTGCAAACGAGATAACGAAATCATTGCAGAAAAAAATCCATGATGAATCTAGATATATCATACAACATAGGTAATGTCTACTTTCTAATCCAAAAACTATAAAATCATAAGAGAAAAAGAAAATCTAGAAGAAAGTCAGTGAAGCGTGGTAACATAATTTCAATCATACAACAACTATGGTAGGTGTCAGGTGCTTATAAAAACTAACATCTTTCTATCACTTACATATAATCAGAGGACTCAGAAGCATAGAGTAACCTGACGGTGAAAAATATAGAAATATGAAAATGTTCATAACATACTTGTAAAACAACAAAGACTTAGGAAAGTAATAGTGTGTCATTCAAAATCAACTCTTGTAGACACTATACCGGTGTCCGAATTATTTTTTTTAATCACATGCCAAAACAATTGGTGGGCTATTGCTGTTGAAGTCATCAACAAAGAGGGTAAATATATTAGTTCTGAGCTCAAATTAACAGCTACTCACACCATCAATGTATATATTAGCTTGTATCATCAACATGCACATAGAATTCAAGTATTTATTAATACATGGACAAAGTACAAACATTCTATCATCTATGTTATAAATTGTTACCTTTTCTCCTCCTCCTCCAGCAATATCTTCATAGCTTCTATTTCAGCTTTAAGTGGAATATGAAGATCACGTTCCGTGTTAGCTTCACGCATTTTAGTGAAGACTAATTCTTGCATTTCACGAAGTTTCTTGTCCATTTCTTGTACCTGAGCTGATGAGCGGATTCTCTCTTGTTTAATTAGATCTTCCACAGTACTTCTCTGATGCTCCAAAGTCATGATCTGTTACAACATAAGTCAACTTGATGAATTACCTCCCTTAGTATTGATTTACATTCATATCACATCTGTTATCGCTGTTATAATTTCTAAAATACTCATATATGTCCAATCAAAATTTTAAACATGATAAATTCAATATAAGCAGCATAGAATGCTAAGAATTGTCTGTGATTTTAAAACATAATGCCCCTGTAACCTTGACCTTTGACCTACTGACCTGAAAATGCACAGGTCCTGTAGAGGTTGTCACGAGGAACCAGCATATGAAGTTTTGATGATTGTACGTTCGGTGCAACAAACAGACAAAAAAATATGGATTTTCAGGTTGATTTTGTTTAGAATTTAGGATCTATAACTGCAAATACAAGGACAATGACCTACCTGTCCCTCCAGATTCCTTATTCTAGCATTAAGTTCCCCAATCTGTCCCTGTAACTGTGACTTATCACTGGATAATCTCTCTATAGTGTTAGCATCATTATCCATTTGACACTTCAAGGCAGATATCTGTAAACACAATTATCTCAATTAATATCAACAAAGTATTTTATAAATTTATATAAATAAAATATAAATTCAACTGATATCAAATCACGACATAAGATTTCCTGAATGTGTTTATGGCCAAGTGTTATGATGTCATATACTGTACAAATTCCTTCGGAGACCCAAATAATCAACACAGATCTTTCCATAGCGCATACCACAACTTATGAAATTAACGCTTGCATAGATGTTTAATGGTTTTGTTTGTTTTTGTTTGTTTGAGTTTTACGCCCCTTTCAACAGTCATATGAGGTGGACAGTTCACCTAACCATCATTCCTGGGAAGATCCAGTACTAGATTCCCATCCTCCATTAGCAACTGCCTACATTCTCACATAAAGAGACATAGTCGGTAGCTGAGCTTGAACCCATGACCCTCTATCAGTGAGAGGTTACACTGATTTTAAGTCAGTGACCTTAACCACTCGACCACAGAGATGGGTCGCATGACTAATGGTAACTTAAGTTTACAGGTAATTATAATTTCATACAGTAATTGCTTTACAAAATATATACCACTTTAGGTGAGGCTTAATAAATATATTCAGGTAAATTCAATTTAGATAGATATACTCACATTTAAGCAAATAAAGGATACATAAATTCCAAATGTATCTTAGAAATTAATTGAACAGACAACCAGTAACAAAAGTAACTATTTCCTAAGAACAAACAGATTGTTAAGATACTGAGTTTGAAATCAAAGCTTACATTTCTATTATAATTCTCCTCTGATTCCACTTGATATCTTTTCAATTCGAACTGAGCCTGTTCCCTGACTTGTTTCAGTATATCAGGTATAGCTACATCATTCTTAGCTATCACACCAAGACGAGACTCCAGACTGATCACAGTGGCTTGACTTTGTTCCATACGTTCTCTGAGCTCAGCCACTTGTTGAGCATGTACTTGTTCAGTAAACTCGAGCTTTTTCTTCAGAGAATGACATCTATCATCAGCTTCAGTGCGTAGTAAGGATTCTTGTTCAGCTCTGTAAAAACGAATATACATGTACAATGTCAAACGCTTTTTTCAGTGTCCCCATCACATATACTGAACCAAGCACTAGAAATTCACAGGAAAAAGGGTGAGGGGCGCACAATAAAGAACCAGGAAAAATGATTAAGGATACAAATGTCTGGTTCTCCTGTATCTTATCTCCCCTCTCTCTGGGGCACCTCTGAATTGACCATAGCTGTCAAATGGGTAGTTAAACAACATGTTACCATTAAGATCAGGACAATTAAACCCTTCACTGACAATATTACCTAATATACTATCTAACCAAATCTCTACATATTTGCCTACATGAAGGGTATATCCATTTGGGGAATTGGTTAAAGTTTTAAATAAGCTGTCATTTCTTAAAAATTCCCTGGAAATACAGTATACAATGTAGGCAATATGAGTCTAGCATTCTACATTTTTTGCAGCCAATAGTTCTCAAAACAAAATCCTGTTATTCATTTGGTCAATGTAGTACAAATGTATATGCTGTTATAACCATTTGAAAGAGAGTTGTCTCCCTTGACTTAGAATAATGAGAATCTCTCAAGGACCAGTATGACAAAGATGAGTGATTTTGGTATTAAAACTGACTGTCCAACATTGGACAAGTCTATTATTTAATAAATGGTTATTTTGAAAATGGTAAGTTGTGCTAGTCAGAGGAAATGTTCTAACCAGAAGTCAAGCAAGTAGCTTAAGTAACAAACGGTAATCACAAAAACACACACAAACCTCCTTTTATGTTCCTCATTTTCTCGTATGATTTTATCCATCTCACGTTGTAGACACATGAAGTCTGATCTGCCGTCTCCAGCTTGTCGTAGATTCATCAGTTCTGTCTCTAGAGTGCTGGCTTTACGATGTACTTGATTCATATCATCCAACATTCGGCGATTCTTGTCAATCTCGGCCGCTAGTCTGTAAAATTAATCAATATGCTTCTATAAAAACTAATCAGATTATTACATATCTACAATATTTACCTCCCTTGGTGGCCATCTTGAAAGGCTAATTTGACAAGCATTGATAGAAGATATTTATATTTTTCTAATATATTATTCTAAATATAGAATACCGGTATTCATATGTGACAACTACATTTTCTTAAACCTGATATGCTTATGGTTTTTCCAACTTCATGATTAAGTTATATTTTGTAAATTGAGTTGTTTAATAACTACTTTTTTGTTTTTTTCTACTTAACACATAAGAAATTTGACTTTCAAGATGGCCGCCAATTCAAAACAAGGGAGGTAAATATTGTAGTTGTGGGAACTATATATAGTACAAAACTACTGGTACACACAAGAAGGTAAAAACAGTCAAACCTGTGAACAAAGGTCACCCTTAGAAAAGACATTTGTGGTCTTTATTGACAGTGACATTAATCATCAATGATGGTTTTAATAAGATTATTTATATTTCCAGGGTGGCCTTTATTTGGAGAAGACAGCTTACACAGGATTGATTGAACAGTGTACTAATTATAGAGAGATATAATTTTATGTTTTAGATTGCTCAACCTAACTTGTCCCTACAGATATTATTGATGATAACTAAGAATAACTTATTCTAATACATGTAAAATTGAGTAAACTTTTTTTACCAATAATAATGTTTGAGAGACAATACAATAGTTACCTTGTTTCAAAATCTATGGCGGCAGATTTGTTCTTTTCACATTGTAACTGATAGTTACTCTTTTCTCTATTTGATGCATTCAATTCTTGTCTGAAATACATTTATACATCATCAGTTCGTTCAACAGTATACAAGAGCATATTAATAAATGGGAGTCAACACTAACAATAACGCTATCTAAGTCTACAGTGTGCAATATTCTTAAACCTGAAGAATTATGCATTATCAAATTAGACATGGTCTGAACAATTTTTGTATAATTCTATACATTCTTTAAAGGTTAATCATTCAAAAAGATTTATAATTGTACATCAGATTTCAGTCACATGTCTTAAATTGTCTTAAAATTAACAGAAGAAATTGTTAAATTCTTGCAAGGACACAAGGCATAAGTAAAAGTTAAGTCCCACGACAAACTTTTGTCATGCAATATCGAAACACAGCAGAGGATTTCTTTGTTTTGGGGAAGGCGCCCTTACTCCTAATATGGGTAAGAAATGGCAGGTTAGAGCTTCTTTTGGGAAAAAAGTATTGCCTAAAATCCACTTGGAAATGAAATTTAAAGGAGTAAATTGGAAATTTGAGGAAAATTGCATGATTTCAAAACAGTTTCAGAGGGAAGACGCTCTTTACAGGCTATATGATAATGAAAACCCCTGCAGGAAGAAATCTTCAGAACTCCTGCACAGCATAAATAAATTTAAGATTTTCAAAGCTTACCTTAAAACATCCAGTTCTCGTTCATACAGTGTCTTCAAAGTTGCTACTTCCTCTTCAAGGATTCGAGTCTGTTTCACGAAGGTGCTTGCATCAAGTCTACTGTTCTGTTCACTAAGAAGTCGAACCTTCTGTATGTATGTAGTGAATCTATCATTTAACACTTGTAAGTCCTCTTTCTCCTGTTTCCTTGCCGAAGACATTGGCGAAATAATGTCTGTAGTGTAATAACTCATGTTTGCGGGTTTTTTCTCGGTACTGTTATCAAGAATAAGACGATTAATCGTTGTAGGCTGGATATTTTTATCTCCAGTACCTAAAGATGCATTTCTATCAGGGGAGCTAACTGCAGACCCTGGATTTGAAAATTGTTGGTTCTGATAAGAAATGTTCGACTTCGGGGATTGAGATATTCGAATCGTTTCTGGATGACTTCCGTAACCTGAATCTACTCGAGTAGACGCGCTTCTTCTTTCGGAGTTGAATTTTGATACAGCAGACTGTGGCCTGTTACGAGTATTTGTACTTGGGACTTTAAAATTAGAACCAGTCTGAGTCACATGACCATTTTGATTACTGTTGGATTTCACAAAGAACACAGTCTTCTCATACAGATGTTTCGGCGAATTACCCTTTTCATTTAAGTATTTGTGAGACGACACAAACTGTCTACCACGAGGTTCCTTTTTTTCTGTTGACTGTACAGCAGAAGTGGAGGGGGTTGGTGGGAAGTCTGTCTGCTGTGATATATCTTTTGTCTGTATTTCTAGACTATCATGGAATCTTATTGTTTCACGATTAGTCTCTTGTTCTTGTTCTGTAGTTATATCTGATAAAAGATAAATATGGAAACGTTAACGATATAAAAATATCATCACACATGGTTCATTGGGCTTCATGTACCAGAGGTTTAAAAAATGTTGAAATAGTTGGAATCCCGGTGACAAAGGTCATACCCTTCGATGAAAATTTGACTAAAAATGTATTTTTCCTCCACATGTGGAGAGGTTGTCAGCTCCTTGTGGAAGGGTAAGTCAGTACTGGTTAGAATACCGTCCAGGATTACTGATTAGGGGAACTGCTGCTGTATATAATTAAAATGTTATTGGAAAAATGGCTAAAAAAACACTGAAATCAGAAAAACTTAATGAAGACAGAAATCATTCAAATTGAAATTTAAAAATAAATCATATAGGCAAGGAATTGTTGCGTATTAATTGTTTTCTAAGAGGAAGAATTAGAATATAATCATGAAGATATTTTTAGACTTTTTCTCTTATGTTAATACAGTTTTGTATATAAAGCATCAGTTTAGTAGAGATAATGAATAGCATGGTGAAACAAACTCTTAATGAATAATCTGATTACTATCAATAAACATCCACATCCTGTTTAAAGAATTGAGCCAACAGCTTTTGCTTTAGGAATAAGGCAAATTACCCTGATGAAATACCTACATAAGAAATCCCATAGTAAATACAGTTGTATACAATCATAGATAGATTTACCTTTTAAGTCTAGGAAATTAAAATCTTCTTTATTAGAATCTTGTGAAGTATTTTCCCAGTTTTCTACTATAACAGGTATATCATCAGCATAACCTAGACGACTTGGACTGCGTTGAGCTTGCTCATCTAGTTCCCTGTTATCATTGAATCTAAAATACATGAAAATAACAAACATAAGAAAATAAGATTATAGATGCTGTCAAACCTGTGTGCAGCCATCACTAAAATGAAGGCCACCCTGTGAATAAAGGCCATCCTTTAATGCAAACATCATTGATTATTTAGAACAAACTGACCTCCAAACAAAGGCCACCTATCAATAAAGACCTTTGTTCACAGGTTTGACATGTAGACTCATATTAAAACAGTCTATTCATTCATTCTTTGCATTGTACTAAAATCATACAAAATCGCAATTCTCAGTTAAGCTTATAGCTTTTATTTCACAGGGTTTAACGTCGCACCAACAGACAAAGTCATTTGGCGAGTTTTCCAGGTGTAACAGTGAAAGATGACTTCAGGCCTACACCACTAACATACATCAACCTTCCATAAGGTAGCTGCCAGCTCATACCCACATGTAAAATTTGTCAGGTTCCAGGTGGAATTAAAACTTACAGAGGTGAGGGACGAATGAGAGTCAGACTATTACCACTTGACCAAGAGGGCCACCCAGTCAATCTTCATACACCAAAACTTGAGTGCTGCATACAGCAGATTAATATTCAGGAATCGATTTAACATGTTGATGGCAACTAGAAATACAATAATTATGCTTGTCTAACAAAAATGTAATTATCTCACTGGTGTAAAATCAATTCTTGGAAAGGTCTTGTAAATAATGGAGGAAATTATCCAAGGGTATCAGAGCAGAGGTACATGTAGTAACAGTAGCGAAGGACAAGTAACTTACTCCTAAATAATTATTTTTGCAAAAAATTGTTTTTGAAATACATTTGCCACAAAAGTTTGACATGCTAAAATAAGATATTTAAATAGATGTTATCCTTTAGAAGTGCTTAACAAACCTCATTAACAATGGCCTAAAAATGCACCACATTCACTGTCATTTTATCATTGGGAAAGTTCAGTGCTTCCAGATCTTAACCCCTTTGTCACAAAAGACTTTACTTGCTTTAAACACCCCTATGCTTCAGCAAAACATTTCCAAAAGAATAATTATGCTCAGACCTACATGGTCTTGATGTCTTTTAATAGTTAAGTTTTATTCTTGAGTGAAAAAAAGCATGTACATGTAGCAGGTCTGGAATGCTTTCATTGACCAATTATGGCAATAGTCAAATAAACTACAAACACATGTTAATGGAAGTGATGTTTTGTGTCAGATCAGTAAAGGGCTTAGCTACGTTCACAACCAATTACATAATGAAATATACAGTTAAAGCCATTCATAATATGTTGACTTGCTCAGTGTTTTTCACATTTAGGGGGACAGGTGACTGTGTCCTTAGAAAGGAGATAAAAAGCACCTTGAGGGCGACAAAGGGCAACAATAACATGACAAAGCATACTTATGTTAATTACCAATAGAGTGTAGCCTACAGGTAAATTGAATGATCTTTGACCAAAAATGTTTTCAAGAAAAATGAAATTCTTGTTTTTTTATAAATTTAGGGTAAAAAACATAGATAGATAGACAGGGGAATGTCCCCCCCACCCAAAACAACAACAACACTGTTGCTGTTACCCAAATAATTCATTAAGACCAGGACTTAAAACTAAGGTACATAAGATTTTTATACTAAGTTTAAGTAACCATTTCCTCCTCAAAACTTGACATTCACAGTATATTAGTAGCACTATCAATAACAATTTGTTGTTGTTATATATATATAAAGGATCATCAGAATAATTGACAATGAATGTATGAATACAGACCAACACACATGCAGACATAGGAATGTTCAAACCAGAAATGCATTCAAAAAACAATTGAATTCGGAGAAAAGCACATTGAATTTGTGTTCCAAAAGATACCCAATACAATGGCCACAACAAGTGAAATACTCCAGTAGTACACATGCATGCCTTGCACTGACATGCAACATGAAATCAGATAATTTGTGATGATAATAATGCAAACCCATTGAATGCATGATAGTTTTCCGTCAATCATACAAACTCTTATTTCACAACAACATAATGCCATGGAAACTTAGCAAAAGGATTTCTGTCCATTGCCAACCATTTGTAACTTTTGTGCAAAGATTTAGTAAAACAAAGATTAAACAATTCATACTATATTATGTAACAAAATAACAATATAATTTAAGATAATTATAAATAACCTCAGGTGTATACCAATCTGGGCATACATTAAACTTACTGATGCTATACAGTAATAATGTAATAGTCACATACATTTAAAAAAACTTTATAAACAACAAATACCTGACTTTCTTTGGTAGCTTTACAGGGTCCTCACATTTAGTAACTCCCATACTTAATATTATTATGAACACAACATTATAGTTAACAATCTGTTCAAACTTATATATTAAGCATTCTCTCCAACATAAGTCATTATGTTATGATGTCATTTCACACTAAAACATCAACACTATATATAATAACACTATACTTTTTACACTGAGATAAAGTTGAATGTTAATCCTGTGTATAGCATATTTAAAGACTTATAATAGCCGACATCGAAATTATTAGAAAAACATTAATCTTCTATCACACTTATTATTATCACCACATTGAAGGAAAATTAACACAGAATTAGAGTAAATCAAATGATATGTCTCGATTCTGCTTTGAGATTTTTAATATGTCTCTTCAGTTCAAGAAGTATATCAGACAAATTATGTTTTATTAACAAAATTCAACACTAGCATGTGTTTGTGAATCTTGACTAAAGCTATTGATACCTGTACAACAGGCTAGTGAGCTATCAATATTTAATAAGCAGATTCTCTTCAGAGACAAAAACTCATAAAATCTCCTTTTTTATCCATAACTTAAGGTAATAACAGTCAAAGTTGACATCTTAAAGATCCGAAAGTCTGAAGTTCACTTATACAGAAACATCCAGATTGCCAACAATATTGATTTCAACTTTATAATCCGATAATACTGGTGTAGCAAGCAGTTTTAGTGCAAATATGTAAACAGCAACAATAAGACAGAGATACAATCCTGTCTCTTACACTGAAGTATAGTTGTTCCAAGTTGAAACAGAGCCGTAAAGAGTTTAATATGAAAGTATATCTCAATCGACTCTTTCTGTAAACAATACATACCATTAGTGAAGTACTTATAAGTTTGCAGGACAAACAATGGCATTATTATCTCCTTGGTCATAAAATGATGCCTAATGTGGTTCAAAATAGCTAAGCAAACTATTTAAAGGTATATGGACACATTCATAGAGGATTTAATGGTTTCTAGCCATTAAAATAATCCTGTGAAATAAATTTGAGAATGGATTACTTTAATTTTACAATCAGAGTTGCAACACAGTTAACTGTATCATGAATAGATTATAAAAATATGAAAAAAAAAAAAAAAAATATTTATAGTAATAAATATATCTTTATTTTTTTATTTTTTTTTCATATTTTTATAATCTATTCATGATACAGTTACCTGTGAGTTGCAAGATTTGAATACAAAAAAATATCGTGAGAGCGAGACAATTACTGTATTGTTTTGACTTCACAATCTGTCAGTAACATTTTACAATTTAAGGGGAAACACAAAATTAACATAATAATGGAGTTATGTATGACTCTTTGAAAACTAGCTGTGTTGAAGCCCAAATATAAAATAGATGACATAACAGAAGCACTAAATTTGCTGGATTTCAACCTTAAGGGTCTCAATTAGGAACAATATAAACATTCTTCCAGTTCATTTTCCCATTAAAAAGTTACTTACTAAACACCATGGCCCCTTCAAATGGAATTCATGAAATTATGAATTTTTCATGAACTATTCATGAAGTATGAATAACTGATAATTACTAGATAATGTTCCTTATCCAATCTTCCAGACTTCAATTTGATTCGAGAAGTGAATAAAAGATTATCAATAAAAGATTTTTACAGAAAAAATTTCCAGGAATATAGTTATCAGTGTCATCCCTGTCAAATACTTCTTGTTTAATATTTCATGAACTATTCAAGAACAGTTAAAGAAAAATTCATGAATTACTTTCGAAGGGGGAGCAGGAATGCACCTTTAATTGATATTGATGTAATGAATTATCAAACATTGTTTAGAAAGTAAAACCAAGGTATACAAATTATCTGTTTAAATAAACTTTTATATTTGTTTATAAATTTCACTTTAGGCAATGTATTTACCAATTTGTGAATAAACTGAACTCACTGTATTGGTTGTCTGAACAGTAATTTTATTGTTATCAACACACTCATTATTCTAAGGCAGGGCATATTTACAGGAAAAAAGTTTACAATTTTGAATCAATTGAACTGGACAGCTATTACTAGTAGAACTTGGTGTGAACCGAGCACTATAGGTAATTACGATTCATGCACCTCCACACTAACAATAAGTCAAGTGTGCCCTTAAGCTACTTCAATATTGATTATTTAATAGCAGGGATTATTTAACATGTGGGATTAGCTTAATTAGCTCATCATGAACCCATGTCCACACACTTACAGACAGAACAGAATATATTCGGCATTAAATGCATTCATATTTATCATAGACTAATTAGCAGACAAGACAATATTTAAAAATTTGAATCTAATTTTGCTTGATTTTTTAATGATTCTTAAGTATATATTTCATCTATGAAACAATTTAGCAAATTTCATTGACTTACTAACAAATACCAAAATGCCCTTAAGTTCAGCAAAAATTATCATGGCAGTGTACTTCAATTCATAAAATTTAGTTTTGTTGCATATCATTAATAATAAAGTTTATACACGGAAATGGTTGCCTAAAAAGAAAAATTTTACAAATGACAACTGACACCGATACTGCACTTTCTAAATAATTGCATGTTTGCAATGGCTTAACTGATTTTCATATCTTAATAAAATTAATGCTATCAGTTAGTATACTGTATATTTGTAACTATTAATTGTATGTACATATAATGAACCTATATTCACCTTCCTATATACGAAAATAATGTTGATGGAGTTTTAATTGACCTAGTCTTGAATTACGCTTTGATTTTCAGTCCCAGCAAAGCTAAGTTATGAATAAAAAACATTCAGATTAAGACAACAATTCATTCCGGTGAAGGCATTCATTTTGTAATAACAAAACAGTTTAAAATTGTTCAAATCAATGATGACTTTATCAAATATATGTTCAACTAGAACAAATTATGACACAAAGAAAATTACAAGTATTCCATAAATACACCAAATTTGCTTGATTTCTCCCATGAAAAAAAAAGATTCCTGAAGTTAGAAATTATATTCAAATAATTTATTTGAGTTGCTGGAAAAATCCAGGCAGAAAAATAAAAATCCTTAAAACATAATTCACAACACTTTAAATTCCACCGCTTAAATCCATCAAGTGACAATTTTCAATCATGAGCTAAGTGGAAACATTGTCTCTAGGAAATGAAATATGCCATGCGATTCATCAACACCAGTTCAGATGAAAGAAATCCTATATAAAAAGATTATCCATTTAATCTGAACATATTTCTGCATGATCTAATAGTGTCACACAATCTTTCAAACAATCTCCTGATAATCCAATTGATTTTGAAAAGGATTTTTTCTTTATCAAGCAGTTACACAATATGTTTGAAGTATAGAAAGTAACATTAGATAAACTGCAAACAAAATCACTTTGAAAGATTTTAAAGACATGAAATGAAGACAAAAACTGCAGACTTATAAATGCACATTTTTCCAGTTTACATGTAGTAACTTATACAGCAACTGTGTGGCATTACTAAAGTTTCAACTGCTGTTAGACCCAAGTCAAGAGAGAGTAGCTGGACATATGCAACAGTAATAGATTATGAATTTGCAAAAACGAGTAAAGTAAGTAAAGAAGACAGGAGAATTTGGTCAAACTGGCTTTGAGATAGGTGGCAGAAATGGAGTCTCAAGACACGGGCCAGACAAAATAAATATTTACCATCTTAGGTGACACAGAATAAAGCAATTGTTTGAGCCAATTAAAACAGACATTAAATTATATACATACTGCCTCAGTATTTGTCCAATCAATATTCTGCAGGAACTTGATTGAAACACGATCTTAATTAGATAGTACTGTTGTTTGTTAGGTAAACTGTCATATAAAGTTCATAAATTATTAATTGATATTGATATGATAATCAGGAGACACAAGAATGAACTCAGAAAACACTGAATTATTAATTAGATAATTATCACAATAGTCAAACTAAATACAACAATAACATTAAAGTTCAGCCATTAAAAATCTGCTTGACTTGAAGGAGTACCATACTAATAATTACATACTTGACATCATTGATTATCATTCACGATATTACCTTAAAAAAGTACAAACACTATAATGGTCATTTAATTGATAATTACCCAAAGTGCTATGGCTTTAAGTGAAGCAATTATAGTCACATTATTTTTAATGTTCTATTTAAAGAATCATTCTAGAACTATTAATAAATGTGAACATTGTATATAGAGGTGATGTTCCGGCCAGGTGTTCCATCAAATATCTCAGAAGTGTTTCCTTTATTTAAACGTTCACTCAAACTCATTCTAATTGTATACTCATAAATACGCAATAGTTTGAGGAAAAAATATAAATAAATGAGTGATTTTAATACTCAATCAGGTTACCATTATAATGACTAAAGAATTTATGTGACAATTAGATGCAGCAAGTCAAGAACATTCATATGACATCACACTACGGCTTTACGTAACAATTGTATATTGATCACGTGACGACTAATACTTGGAGCAGAATTTCATGACTATTCAACAATCGAATGACACTGGTAATGCCATTAAAAGCATAAAAACACAATATTTTGGTGACTCTGACAAAAACATGCCACCACAATACTGAAGTCATTCAATAATTATCAACAAGTCCACACAGATGTGTATGTAACCACCATAATATATTAACACAAGAAGCATGTACCATAGACTTGCATCATTTTGTGATCTAAGTTTATCTGTTGTTTAATGGCCCATTTGACAGATATGGTCATTTCAAAGAGAGAAGGGAGAGAAGATACAGGAGAACCAGGCACTTTACTTTGAATAGTTTTTCCTGGTTCATTATAGTGCCTAGTGTACAGCATCATGCAATACATGCCTCATCCCTTTCCTGTGTGTTTCATGACACATACCAGTGACGGTGCACATGTACAGTACTGCATGGGCTCAATAGTGGGGATCCGGACAATGAAAAGGTGTCTGTCTATGAAACATCGGAAGCCGGAGCTTAGCTTCGAACCCACAATCTTTTGATTGAAAGTCCAGTATATTACCACTAGACCACCAATCCATCCGCAAAGCCAAACATAGACTGATTTCCATAACAGATTTAATATGTTTAAGAAAATATTTTATAATACCTATCAAGTACAGAAAATAAATTTACCATATAAAGATAATGGACAATATAACAGGGATACACACTGTACAAATATCTTCTTTAAAGATTAAAGTAAGTTATGTTTACTTTTTTAAAGTCTGTTTAAGATAAATCTATAATAGCGATGATCAAAATAAACAATAATATGCCTAGATACCTGTCACATACATATACTCCATACCGGTTTAAATCAATCAAATATTATTGTTCAATATTCATACATAAAGAGCTTTTGTTAAACTGATAACTTCATAAATCCAAAATTTGGGCCATATTCATAGTATACAGTACACTTAACAAGAGGTCAGACATGTGCTTATTACATAAGAGTACAGAAATATTAAAATTCAAATTATATTAAAAAATCAAGTTAACATACAGAGAAATATGTACAAGTTAAAAAAGGTTCATTTTATATCTTCATGATAATACATGTATATGACTCCCAACATCAAAATTTGATCTTTGTTAAACAGTTTTCAAAAACTGCAGTGACCGAATTACCTTACAAGTTTTTTCTGAATGGTATAGGAACCAGTACTTACTTACACTTCGACAAGGAACCGGCAACTTATCCACATGTGGGAAAATCAACATTGTTGTCAAATTTTGAAAATAAATGAAAAAAATTCATTGATATTATTGATCTCAAATTCCCAGAATTTACTTATGACAATTACCGGTATTGTAACTTAAAAATGAAGCAATTTTCACACAAAACAGCATCACCATGAAGACAAACAAAATGTTGCCAATATAAAGGACCATGATAAAGATAAACCAATTGTTGTCAATATAAAGCTTGAGGACCATGAAAAAGATAAACCATTTGTTGTCAATATAAAGCAGGAGGACCATGATAAAGATAAACCATTTGTTGTCAATATAAACCAGGAGGACCATGATAAAGATAAACCAATTGTTGTCAATATAAAGCAGGAGGACCATGATAAAGATAAACCATTTGTTGTCAATATAAACCAGGAGGACCATGATAAAGATAAACCAATTGTTGTCAATATAAAGGACTATGATAAAGATGAACCGATTGTTGTCAATATTAAGTACCACTGTCATATGTTTTACCTTGTAAGATGATGGAAAGAAGTTGCGCAAAGCATCATCAGTGCTTGGCAAGCCATCTTGCATCTTTCTTTGTATACTTATATAATAAAGTACCAGATGGTGATATCAATGGTGATAGCACCTGTACACCATACAAAGTACAATGAGATAATTTGACTTTCTTTGCATGTACAGCCAATATTCTGTACCACATTTTAGTATTAGAACACCAGAGTTGACGTACTCCTTATCATTTTTTCTAAGTCTCAGAGAATATTTCAATCTTTCGATCTTCATTTTAGAATATTAAGTCAGAAATCAATTTAAAGATTAAGGGTTTAACAAACAGCCATATTTTCACCATTTCAAATTCTATTAGAAGTGAACAAATGAACCATGGCAATTTTAATTGAAAAAGACTGTCAGATTTTATCTTGTTATTGTTTTAATGGGTTTCTCTGATAATTCTACAAATAACAGAAAATTAAGGTAGACAGCAACTTTTGTGATTTCAGTAAGATTCAGTTAGCTTAGAAATATAACAACAAACCTCGAACGTTACTCATTATTGTCCATGTATTGTAATATTTTGAACCAAAAATTATACACATTAAAAATATCAAAAGCCATTATATTAGATATGTACTAACATCATACATTTGATTTCAATGTTCTTAACTTATGTAAACAAGTATTCTTAATTTCTTCTCATGCATGTGCAGACATTGTTCTTAATTTTCAACCAAACATAAAACTTTAAGTCCATAATTTACCTATCTGGGTATTCCATCCTGGACGAAGAATTAGAGCCTCCCACACGACAGCATTTAAAAGCCTGTCCGTGCCTAATTACACTGACACTCATTCAGCACTTTTGAATATTTATCAAAACCAACATTTAATTAATAAACAAGGTCTTCAATACAGATCCTTTAACTCTAAATGATTGATCCAGCAATTGGCTCATCCTGTTTAAATTATCCAAGATTTGTATCTACAAACACAATCATACACAACCATTTTTTTCACAAGGAGCACAATACAAGATTGAACTCTAAGATACCAGAACTTAAAACATGTAGAATAGAACACATGTAAAGTATTAAAGTAGTAACGCCTATATAAAAGAGAACAATGCATACCAATAATGTATCATTACAACAAATAAACTATAGACAAAGCCAGTAGATTTAACTCCAAAATTTGCAGATTTGTTTAAATCAATTACATGTAACACATGTATTTAAGTATCACAAGTTTAAATTAATTGTAATTACCAGCAATGTAATTAATGAGTCAGAGAAATATGATCCACTAAGTCATTCTGATATTGAAACCTTTGCCTAGTTAGTGTGGCATGTTAAGAGCACTGGACCACTGATCTAGATGCTACAAGCCCAATATCCCTGAAGACTTCAAGGTTGTTAAACTAAACCTAGATGAAGCACATGTTTTGCCTGGTCAGTTTAACTGAAGATATTGCAACTAAGGTTGCAAGGTTACAGTATTAGCATCCAACATCTGAGCTCACATTACATGTAGCCCATTAGCTCATTATCAAGTGTGTGTAGAATGTGTAGGAGCAGGTTTGTATCGACTTGTATCCAAACTTTAAATATCAAAAGTACAAATATCATGATTACATAGAGTGTGAATACAACAATGTAAACAAAAATAACTACATTTTTTGTAACAATTTTTAAGTGATGCTATCAATACTCAATATACTTAAATCAGTAAAGTTGATAAGCAATTGGAATGAGGCAAATTATCATACACTAATCCATAAGATGTCACAACATAACCAGATTCAATAACTGCTATCAGTCTTTTTCAATACTAGTCTTGCTCTTCAGCAATATATGGTGGCATAAAGGGGACATATGAAATATTTCATTTATCGCATGGCAACGTAATAGCTATCACATGCTCACCTGATAAATAAAATATTTCCTATGTCCCCTTTATGCCACTGTAGCAATACCAGTCCTATAGAACATATCTTTAGTCATATTTAGAGCAAACATCAATAAAATATTTATTATTACAGAATATGTGCAGTTCACAAAATACAAATAACCAAACCCAGAGTGTGTGTATCTACAACAATCACAACATATTTAACCATGCTAACTGTACCATGTGCTTCTATAACCATTATCCCAATGAATGATAGATAGTTTCATTAGCAATTATACAAAATGTAAATGTCCTATCTGAGCTCCAAATATTCTTCCTTAATACATGTACAACAACTAACAGCAAATAATAGCCCAAAAGTGTTACATTTTCCCCTAAATATGCTTTATTTTCCTCCAAAATGAAGTCATTTCCCACTGAAAAGAAATTAAAGTAGTCCAATAACTAAGAAGAGGAATAGGCTGACCCAAGGACACCATGCATATTTATGTCAACAGTACCATGACTTTATGCTGCATGTTGAAATGCAATAAAATTGATAAATAATCACACTCTTGGTTGATGGTTTTTATTTCATATTTTCCCCTTTTTCTGATTTATCGTGCTATATTTTCCCCTCCAGAAAGCCACAGGTAGTTTTGAAAATTGCAAATAAAATCACTGCTTAAGGAACTATGATCCCTTAAAAGTCGTTTAATTTGTTTATCTGTTGTTTGCCCATAATTTCATCAACAGTTATGGTCATTTCAGACTCACCCCAGAGAGTGGGGGGGGGGGGGGGGAGAGAAGATACAGGAGAACAGGACATTTACATCCCTACTCTTATTTCCAATAGTTTTTCCAACCTGGTTCTTCATCGTGCCTGGTGTAAAGCACCGATACATGCCTCATCTGTTTCCTGTGGCTTACTTAACACAGTACTGGGCTTGGTAGTTGGGACGGGGACACTGAAGATGGCAGAACCGAGATTTGAGCCCTTGACCTTTCAATTAGTAGTCCAGGGCATTATCATTAGATCACTGATACATCCTATAAAGTTGTCTAAAAAAACATTATTCACTGTATGTATTTTATATACATTTTCAATCTGAAATAATATAACCAGTACTACAACATAGAAACAATACCAACATTGAAACATGTGCCTTTATTTACCTGTATTTATCCATTGAAATATTGCCTTAAGTATTGAATAAAAAACAGATTACTGATACATTCATACAGTCAAGCTATTAGAGATGGTCTCTTTTCAGAATAATCAAAGAACTGAAAGTACTCATGGAAACTGAACTCACATAGACTTGCACTGCAACATGAAAAAGGGAACTAGTTTAACAATGTAGATAAACGTAGCACTTGGGTTCGCATAAAAATTCATTCACACCAAGTGAGTGATGGCTTAGGAAAGCTGAACTACCGTTCAGTTTCAAAAATGAAGTAACAAACTTAAATGATACCACTTAATGACTATTTCAGAACATACAGGCCAGGGCAAGTGTCTACTACATTTCAGCAATAATGAATTATAATTTGTTTTTAAGGATTTTGCCAAAGATGATATCTAAATCCACTATTACTGGGACCCATTTTTCTAGCAAATATACATGTATACACTACTAACACCATTTAATAATCAACTGGCTTAAATAAAATGACACAGATGATGATTACATATAGAGACAGCCAAATTGATACCACAAACTACAGAAAAAACTTTAAGAATTAATTAGAGGTCATATCAATCTAACACAAGGTATGGCAGTTTAGCATTTCTTGTGTGAGATTAAGTACGTTGTATTACATTTTTATGCAATAAAATTCATCTTTGAAAACCTTGCATCTAGAATCTTTACAAAAAATAAATATTAACACACACAGTGTCAGAATACTAGTATAATCATGATCAATGATCTACTTTACATTTATATACAAAGAATCTAGCAAATAAGATATTTGTAAAGATTTATTGATTAGCCGACAACTGGCTGAAGATAACTTCTACTTAAAATACTCTTGTAGTCACCTTAAAACTTTAATGTTCACACATTTCATGTCCACAAATAGGTTCTAAATACAAAGAAGACATTCATTAAAGATTGGTAATAGTTGGGCTGTTTAAGGTAATTTTCAACAGATAAAAATTGAATTCGTTTTTGCTTTCAGAGATTCTGATATAAACATGTAAAATCAAAATTATGCAATAAAAAAAGAAAACCCAAATTCATTTTTCATAAAAATATTTTATTACAAATTAAGTATTATATTCAAATGTAATTCATGAAATGTTGAATTTTTCAAGAACTATTCATGAAATATAATTTACTTCATGGACTATTCATAAAATATGAATACATTTTTGACAGGGGAGATCTAAGGTTGGATAAAAGCAAGACTTGAATATATATCGAACATACTAACCGACCAGCACTGAGTCGTGTAAGTGTTTATACAAATTGTCATTAAAATCAGAACATATTACATTGATTGTATATTGTCTACATTTGTATGATTCAAATAGTTTTTTTCTTCACATTTATATCTTAAAATCGAGGTAAATAAATGAAAGTATTCAATGAATGCACTTTTAATCTTTCAGCAAATATTGTAAACCTTTCATAGAGTGTTTCAATACCCAATTCTTACACAATAGTTTGAAATGCATTGAACCAATATTTACAGTGTAAGTATTTTGTGAGAGAGATCGGCAATAACAGAATTGAAATATATACATATATACCACAAATACCCTTATAAAAGCCCCAGGGGTATAACATTTATTTACACTTTTTCAGCTTGTTGATTTAAAGTTCATAGATACTAAAACTCTGAAAATAACTGGAATGACTTTTTTGGTGATTCACAACTTTTTGCTTTGGAGATTAAATTAGGGAAGTGTGGGTGCATTAATTAAGGTCTATTTGGTAAATTGGTATGCTTAAACTTTTAAAAAAATAAAATATTAAATACCACTTATATTTTTGTCAAGGGTTAACCTCAGATTGAATAAAATGTGTTTTTATTCGGCATTTTTACATTAAGTTAAGGTATTTCGTGCATTTTAATATTATATATGGGCGGAATCAAAACATATTGATTTTCCATTTTTAACATAAAAACTATAATACTTGACAATTAAGTGTTAGAGTTTATCAGTTACATGTCAGACACTTGACAAGTCTGGTAAATATTCAGTCAGATGAAAATTGGAACATAGAAGGATATACAGCAAGTGCTGATGTTATCAACTTTCGATTGAACTCAGAGCTCAAATCTAATATCTTAAAATTAAAATAAAAGTTAAATAATAATTTATTATCAAACAATAATGATATTTTTGATACATTAATCTGTCAGCATAATTGACCTGAGCATGTTTTTAAACATTAATTAACTCAATCTTTTCAACTATAATACTTAAAGAATGGAATTGAGATTTGAGCTTGGAGACTGCATGCTCTCAAGTTTTAAAACCTCGGAGCCTGTGATCTAAGCAATACCATTGGAGAGTGATTTTGTAATACAGTATGTATACTAGGTAGACTTTCAAAGGAATACACATTTTGTAAATGATCATTACTGAAATCACGCATTCATTTTAATAATAATTCATGCGATCAGAGTAATCACTTTCATTCAATTCTGTCTTTTTTTAATGGCAATGATCACATATAAACTTCAATACTCTAACCATCCTGTGATTTAAAATACAAAATTGTGTTACTTGACAGACTACATTATTAATATTATATTACTATGGTACACTACTTATATGTAATAACACAGTTAATATTCCATAAATTTAATCTGTGAATAACCAACATGCCTATTCTTTAAAAGAAAGTTTACTTAAGTATAGATAACAGATATTGAAACCCCTGCTATTTACTTAGGTGTCAACACACCAGAGCTAACACATAAATATAATTCATAAAACTTCCATCAATGTTGATTTAATAGGTGGCAGCACTGTATAAATATATGTTATGCAAATATATTCAGGTTTACCTCGGATTCTCTTTGAGTTTTGTCCACTTCTTCAACTTGTTTTTAGCCTTTTCTGTGAATTTATCAGCCGGGTTCAAGCTGTTTGTTTTACATAAGCTGGTTACCTGCTTTGGTTTGTCTGATATTTCTGTATGGTTACTAGGCTGACTGAAATATGTTAAAAATACTTATCAGCAATGACAATAATTTATTCTTCAAATATCACAAGTCAGTACCTCTGTAGATTGTTTAGAAAAGTAGTCTAGTTATATATGTGAGAAACATATAACATCATTAGTGTTTTAATGCTAATATCATTGTATTGTAATTTAAGCAACTACAATAATTATGTATCATTAATTTTAGACTTTTTCATACCAAAACCATAAATTTATGAAAAGAGTATTTTTCTATGATTAGCATATACATGAAAACATATTTTAAACATGAATAATAAAATGTCAAACAGCAACAGAGCAAAAAAAAGACAACAACAAAACAGTAAGTTGTGCTGTGAATACTTGATGTATTCTTGTTTAACACTCATCTGAGATAAATTCTATTCATTTTAAAGAATTACTTATATCACTGCAGGGCCGTAGGAATGGGTAAGGACTTGGGTAGGCTTTGCCCCACCCCCCAATAATTTTAGTTGCTTCCAACTCGCCTACCTTATTTCACTGACCATGCTATAGTTTGGCTATGATTCAGACATAGACTAACTAAGAAAATAATGCCAAGTACAGGTAAGTTAATGTACAGAAACACTTTCATAACTCCATGTCTCATCATTGTTTTCATAGCTATGACAATCGTCTAGTGCACTGGACTTGTAACCCCCCCCCCCCCAATAGGACATGGCAGATCATACACTGCTTTGAAAAAATTTACAAAACATGCTAATATTCCTCCATACATAGGGAAGTTGCTGGTTCCTTATGGAAGGGTCAGTTACCGTAGTACTGCTTAGATTACATCCCATGAAAACTGCTTAGGTGAACTGGCTGCCATATATAATATAACTGAAATGTCATTGCAAAAATTGGTGGCTAACCCAAAGGGAATTGTTTTATTACATTGGAACTGTTGCAGCAAATTGTAAATACAAATGCATGTAGGCCATTTATAATTAAAAACACATAACAGAAAGATAAAACAACATTAAGGGTAACATTCCATAATTTAAATACTAGAAACAGGTAAATCTTAACAACTGAATTAATGATGAACCTTTCCAGTTTACAAGCTTTAGCAGCTTTCTTTTTAAGTCGTATCAAATTCTTCAACCTAGCTTTCGCCTTTCCTAGATACAAACAAAAGAAATTCTTATGTTTAAATTCAGCCAAACTTAATGTGACATAGTGATTTTTTGGAAAGAAATTATTTGAGTACATTAACGTAAAAGTACTGCGATATTTACACAATGTATATCAAGAGATGAAGATAAACCTAATAGTGACCACTTCAATAAAACAACCACCTGTTTCATTGACCATTTATTTCCAGATAGGTCTTCAATATTATCCTATAAATTGCAACTTTATGATGAGATCACCTTAATATTTAGACTATAGTCATAAAATCAGGATTCACTGTATGTACCTAAATAATTACTCATTGTGATGTTTGATAATTGCACTTTTTTAAACACAGAGCAAAGAAAAACATAACTCATTTAGTTTGAACGATTTGTAAGACATAATGCAACATAACACATGACTTTTTCAGACAAACAAGTTATTGGAAAGTTGCATACACAAAGTCTTTAAGAGGAAGAAAAGCCAAGAAAATGCACTAAAAATGATTCATGAAACAAATTTTTGTACAGATTAATTTCACAAAGCTGTCACTGCTCTGTCTCAAATTAATGAGTGTTTGTTATTGCTACCAAATTTCTGGTTTAAATGACTGTCTGTATATGTATATATACATGGTGTACAATGTCGAATTCGTTAAATGTAATATAATACAAATACATGGCAATTTAAATTGATGTTATCATAAATTACAATGTGCCAACCAAATTGTCATTTAATGATAAACAATAAGCACGTCTGAACACAAAACATCAAGTACACATGTCATACATAAAGTCATCAATAAAGATAGCCATCTCGTCCAACCTCGTACAAACTTAAGGTTTTATAGCCACTAAAACAATAAAAATATGATACTTACTTCCAATGATATTAAACAATAGGTGACCTTACAGGGCAAATTTATTAGACACACTTGAATAACAATCCCGACTATCTCACAAAAGTCTATCACCATAGCAGGAAATCATTCAATATTCGTAGGGGCATGCGCTTTATGTCCTACACTTAACTTACCCGTGTTTGTTGACATGTTTCTAAGCGTTACGTTGATAGGCGGAGTTGACCTTTGCCGGTAAACTGAAAGTAGATTTTATGTATTGATGAAATACTAATACGAATGTACATTCGCGTATATGGTTTGTATTATTAATAATATGATTTAATAAAAGAGTCTTATGGTTCGACAGCCTCTGTTTTCATAAATACCGTATAATTCTTCTCGAGTTGCTCGAGTTTGTCGAATTTCATCGCAAACGGTGTATGCGGGACGATAACCTAATTGTGAGAATTGCGATGAACGCCAACATTACCTCCCTTGGATTGCAATTTTACATGCGTTAATCCGTGAAAATAATGCACTGCATAACAGACTTATATCTGACGGACAGAAAACAAGTTTTATAAAAGCAGTATTTAAAAAAAAAAATAACAAAGCTACAATAAAATTTGAATTCAACAGTAGGTCTACAACACAGGTAAAATTATTAAAGTATTTCAATGTTTTTGGAATAGATGACGTATTGCAATATTGGTACTCACAGTCAAGGACTTATATATAATTATGTATGTATTTAAGTCCTTGTTACAGTGAATAACAATGTTATCATGTGACTGCGATCATATTTGTCTAATCTGATGTAATTTGTATGTATGTCAAAGAAAAAAAGATGTTTGCTTTCCTGTTTAGCAAGTCACACTGATTACCAATTATATTCTTATTTACTTGTTACAAAATCGTATGTATACATATTTTAAAACTATATATGCTTCACCGTAAAAGAAATGCGATCTATAGGCTTTATTAGGTCTAACATTTGTATATTTGATCATTTCTGCAATGTCTTGTTTACATTCTGTTGTTTTAATTGGGCATTGGATTACCCAGAAATACATAATTATATAATTATCTGACGAAACGATTGAAACCGAAGACATTAAAAACTACGCTTGTAAAACGACATGTGTATCATGCAAACAAGTAATTTTATAATGTTGTGAAATAAAAAAAAATGTTGTGTAAAGTGTTTGATCGTTTGTTAGTTTCATCAATTAATAACATACTATAATAATAGCAGGTGGGGAAGAATACAATTGTCAATAATGGGATTGATCATCTTACAGACCAAAAGAAGAAAACAACTGGAAGTTGGATATTTTAATTGAATCATACATGTATTAACGAGTACAATATTAATCTTTTTTACACATTAGTGGCACAGACAAAATACAGGAGTACAAATGTTTTGTAATGTCCACCATTTCTTAGTACGTAAGCCAACGGAATCATGATATGCTTGCTCGACTACAAACATCACCTATAGAATCGCTTTATAGAGTGTATCTGAACAGTAATTCACTTCCACGACTTTTCTCGTTGATCCATTTGTCAGTTTCTTCATTCATGTTCACAGTGAAATGATTTTTCCAGTCACCAACGCCACCTGTAATGAGTGAAACAAATCAAACTCAACAGAATCCTGCTACATATATTCAACTTTCATCAAAACTGCGAAGTCTGCCATGTATTCTTTAATTATACAAAGTGGTACTATTTTTTAACGCGGATGCACATTTATTAGGCGTCACTTAATTATAAGTAGAAAATGTAGTGTATGGCAGCTATGGGAGTTTTCGCTGCTAAAAATTCAGCCTTTAAGTGTAGGTAAACCCTCATTTTGTGATCACCACAATATAACGACTTCTTATCATAACCAGCGTCATTGATTTCGGTTGTCTGTATTTCTTCTATATTTCAATCTGATAATTTTCGGGTCTCAAAGATGATATTCAGTTTATTTAAACTTGTTACCTGAGACCTATACATGTATTGGTCCCAATTAGTACACACAATTTGAATATACATGTATAAAATAATAAAACATTATGTTTACCCACATACATGTACTCTTTCATCTCATCGCTTTTGAGGCATGAAAACATCATGTTTATGCATATAATTATATTTCATAGAAACACTATTTTTTCAAGTTTCTGAAAAAAATGACTCGGTGTGTTTGCACGACATGTAAGTTTACTTACCTGTTTATCAAACTTGGCTTAAAATCAATTTATAAATATATATAATTATGATATGTCTTTGTATTACTTAGATACTTGTAGGTCTATGTAGGTCTATGAAACGGTCTAAAGACCCATACCCTTTCTATATATGAAAGACGGCATTTTCTTTGTGGATGTGTCTTGCGGCATGAAATTTTCTTTGGTTTTCATTTCAGCGTCTGCTTTCTTCAGGTTTTGAAAATCACAAGCTTCAGCAATCTGTTCAATCAGCTTGTCACCTCTGTTTGTTCCTAGAAATTCGTCCATTTTCTTAATTTCCCTCACAGGGTCCTGAAATAGATTTAACATTGATTTTACGAGAATGTAGATGCAGTAAACTGTTTCCACAAAACGCAATGTCTTTAAACAGCCCCAAACAAGTTCTAGTTCTCTACAAACTTGACGTGTTTTTAAATATTCAAACTTTAAAATGTTCTTGTACAAAATGGTTAAATATGAATTATTTCATCGTATACGAATTATTTGTGCAATGTTACACCAACCTCTTTCATATCTTCATAAAACAAATTCAGAATCTGTTCAGGACATTCCTGTGTGAATTGTTCCCATTCTATAACATATTCAAAGAACGGCGAGAAGAGACCTGGAAAAAATACAATATCATATTGCCACGCCGAAAATAAATGAAGAAGTGCTAACACAAGGCAAGAAAAGATCGTTTCCTGACAGACCCCATTTATCATAGTAGCGCTGACACTGACGTTTCTTACAGCTAAGTATAAAGAATGAAAATATTTGAGACAATATCCAACAGGTACAGAGCTTTCAACAAACTTTTTAATGTCTTAAGTGGAAGCATGCAGCGATATATTTATAAAACGTACTACAGACGTTCAATGTGTGCTTTAAAACTTACTAATGCCAAAATCTCCACGAGCAAACGGTAAAAATGTTTGAAAATCCTTCACGAAATCCTGTCCAGCACTGGTTACCTTTTGGTGATGGTACATGGATACGAATGCATCTTTAGGATTCCTCATCACGTGAACGACCTTAGTTTTCTTTTCAAAGATTCCTTTAGGGGTATGCCGACACGGATAGTGACAGTTAAGAACTCGTGGTGAAGGCTTTGTGTCAATGATGGACGCTTCTGTAAAATCTAGGAAGAGGGCTCCTTTTGTGTCTGTCTCGTATTCTGCTTTACCTCTTTGCAGCATAAGAAGAATTTCCCAAGTCCAATGTGTACCTTTAATGATCGAACAATTCTAGATATGACGAGTTAAGAATGGAAAAGGTTACAATAACGTGAAAGGCTAGATATTCACATGAAATGGAAGAACACTTTGTAAAATAGTTAAGCAACCAGCAAGACATGGAACATGAACACAAGGTCACGCCACAACGAATCACTAGCAACATAATTCACGACAAGACCAAAGTTTATATTTTACATTTATAACCAAACTAAATGTATGAATAAAGAGACACATGTTTATGGATGACTAGTCTAGTTAATTAATGTTGTGACGTCGAGATATTCTTTTACTTGGTCCTATCGCACGCAGTCTAAGAGGATGGCCCTCCCGTATTCAATTTTGATATTGGCCAATGGGAAAGCCAAATCAGGAAAGCTACTTACCACATTTAGGAAAAGTAGCCAGATAAACATCAACATCTCTAATATCCAGTTCCTGGATTGCTTGTATCTGATTGGCGAGATTTTTACCCGGCACTCTTTTAAGGTATGTCCATCTGAAAAAAAACCACATTGTACATCCGGGTGTCCACGGACGAATTAATAGTTAAATAGTGCAGTGGTAAAAAATCATGCTGTTGTTGAATGGATGTTGTCCCCTCTATAGAAGTTGTACTGTAGTTCATATACTAGTATACCATTTCATATGTATCACCTATAGTGGAGTATTCTCATCAACAAATTTCATACATTTGTATTTTCAATACGTTTATTTTCCACTTTGTTTCAGATAGATATCAGCGGGCAGTTTATTACCTGCTCCTGGAACCTGTACCAGTACTAAACTTGCTCTCTGAAATAATTTATTACAATGTAGAATGAATTACCAAGGTCATAATGTAAGACACAAATTACTTCTCACAGAGGAATGTATACGGCGTGCCCTTTAACTTGAAAATGCACAAAATAAACAAAGGGCCACAATTCCGTAAAAAATAATCGAATCACAAAACCCGGAATATATGTGCGGGTGTTCTTGGTAACAACAAGTCAGTGAAAGTTTCGTCAAAATCCCATGAAAAATGTAGGAGAAGTATCCTAAAAGAAATGTACGTATTTTTTTAAACACCAGGAACCAGTAACCTGGACCTTTGACCTAATGACCTGAAAATGCCCAGGTTCTGTAGAGGTTGTCATGAGAAACCTACATATGAAGTTTGATGAATGTAGGTGCAAGCGTTTTGATTTTATAGGCGAGGTTAAAGTTTGGTACAAACAGACAAACAGAGAGACCAAAACAATATACCCCGATCTATCGATACGGGGGCATAAAAATTACACCCATGAATTTGGGTCTATGGCATGTACATCAAATCTGAGGATGACACAAAAAAAGATATTGTTTGTGTAAAACTAACTCTTATTTCCATTGTAAGAAAATGAATAAAATGGAAATAACTTACGGTAGCATTATACCATTGGAATAGGTGAAATCGGATTTGTTATCGCCCGGTGTTTCTATTGTAATCTTAGCTGCTTGTGCCATACTGTGTTTAGTAAGTACAGGTAATTTCAGGTAATTTCGATCAGCTTGAAAAATATTATTATAAATTGTTATTGGGGAGAATGATGAAGTTTCAAATGTTTCAAGAAACTAATTTTGAAATGTTCAGATATTATCAAAAAATAAACAGAGATGTAACATGATATAAAATGATCATGCAATGACTTCTACTTCTACTTGCGTTGTAAAAATGTCAAACTTAGAACCCACAGTTTGTTACTTCTCTCCTATTGCCAGCTGATGTTCGCAGATTTTACCATATACTCACCTTAACATATACTCACCTAAATGTATTTTCACCTAAATATATACTCGCATAAATATGTACTCATTTGAATATATACTCACCTTAACATATACCCACCTAAATATAGACTCACCTAAACATATACTCGCCTTAATATATACTCATCTAAATATAATATACTCACCTAAACATAGACTCACCTGAATATAGACTCACCAAAACATATACTCACCTAAATATATACTCACCTAAAACAAAGACATAATTATTCATACATGTTTGTATACAAATCCTTGCCTAGACAAATACTCACCTAAACATATACTCACCTAAACATATACTTGACTCACTTAACTATTAATGTAACCCCTATAGACCAACAACCTTTCAACAACAACATAATTTTGCTACTCCCAAAGGGCGTTATTTTGAGAAGTTGCGCTGTATTTTCAAATACATGTACCTCAATCATTGGCGACAATAAGAAACATAATTCGCACTTACCTGGGGCTAGCAGTATTTCGTTCTCCCACCCAGAAAAGAAGATAAACACATCTTTTACTGGTGATCATTCTTAAATCGAGTAAAGCACCTGTATACATGATGTGTGCTCTAAAACTAAAAAACAAAAGAAAACTAAATATTGTACATACCGTAAGACCTTGTAAATCCCAACGTGTTCAAAATAATCACATCAATGACAATGATAATTTTACCGTATGATAATTGAATGTGTAAAGCATTCTGTGTCGTGTCATGTAGAGTCCTAATGTAGCTTGTCGTGATTAGTGTTATATACAGTATGACGATATCATATATACATTGACGGGATTCTGTTTGCGCCATCGTTATCTCGACTTGCTGACCGAACGAAAAGTGGATCATCTTACATGTAATACAAGGTACATATATATAGATATAAACATGGTGTTTTAATATTCAATTTAAACGACCACCTATCAAAAGCGGTTAACGACCTTTAATTTCTGTCTATATCGTAGTTGCTAAGCGACCGATATGTGGACTGTTGTTTTAACAAAAAGAATATCGGCAAACCAGAATTTTTTAAGTTTAGAAGAAAGGATGACTGTGATATTTAGGAGCAAGCTAAAAAATTTGCTATCCGTTCTTCTGAACTGTGATTTCTTATCTGAACAGTATCACACATGCTTTTATGTTTTATAGATTATTTTTAATCAATAATGTTTAATAATTATTTAATGCTTTATGTACTTAGTACTGTTTTTAAAAAGCTAATCACTGTTACATTAAATTTAGTCTGTGTATAAAACGTTTTACTGTCTAATTAATTGTACAAAATTCTACATACGTGCATGTAGTTTTGTATTATTTTCTAAACTAGAACTCCAATCTTTAGTTAACCTGTCTTTAGAGATCGTAATTTCTTTCTCCATTGAGTGGTCGCATAAGGCAGGGCTTACTGTACCGGCATACAATTCATAGTTTCTAAATACTTTTCACCAAATACCATAAAAGTTCTCAAATTGTTCTGTTAATATTAGATGAAATAATAGATAAAGGTATGTTTATTAATATACTGTATAATAGATTTACAGTGAATTTGACATTGTAACTCATCAGTAGTCTACAATATCACCCTGTGTACGGACTAATTGTGTATTAAAAGTATGAACTATAATTTTGATCAAGATTGGGCCAAAACGACCTGAATACTCAGAAAACGACTTGCTGGACAAGATAACAAAAATAAATAAACAAACGGCCCAGTTACGATGTGGTGTATCAGTAATAAAATCGCCTGAATTGACATTATTTACCTTCAGCCTACCAATACACAACCAAGTAGATAAGATAGCACGTCATTAAAACACAACAAAGGTAACGAAACAACTTCAGAGACATTCTAGCTTACACACCGATCTGTCAGTGTTTCTGCTCGCCGGAGAATATTTAGTCTACGGACAAAGGTTTGTGAGTTCCAATGTTCTCGGTGACGTTGTGGTTGAAGTCATTATGTAAAAGACCATTCGCCATCAACGCTCATACAAGCGATTGATGAGGACAAGTTAATTATTATAATCATTTTCAGAGAACAAGGCCGCGGCCGTGGTCTAGAGGTTAGTGCGCTGGGCCTGTGACCCAGCAGTGCGGCTCGAATACCGGTCGCGACAGGTCATAACCTTCTATGAAACTTTGACCAAATTGTTGATTTCCTCCATAAATGGAGAGGTCACCGGTTCATTAAGGAAGGATAAGTTGTAACTGGTTAGAATACAGTTCTGGAAAACTAGTTAGATGAATCGTCGATCGCCGTATCGATGAAAAACGGCACTAGCATAAACCCGATTAATTATATATTATTTTATACGCCATTATCGGTAAATATTACTTGATATACAGTTGATATTATACCCAGAGTTTTTAACTGCAAGTATTTCGCTATAGATATCAGGGGATATGCAGTTTACAAGTATTATTTATCACAATGCATTTAAGACTTTTCACGCAAATAGACTCTGAACTACTTGCAAAAACATGTGTACGCTTAAATAGGAAAGCTATGTAATCTGGGGGTCATGTCTAAAACGACTAACCATTGCAATGCATGTTTTCTACTTTACCGGTGATCTATGTGTTTAAACGAACACCTACTGATAAAATGCATGTATGCTACTTTGGTGCAAATAATTACATATTGAATGACCTGACACACGAGACGACATGGAAATGTTTAAATGCAATTTAAGGGATAATAGTTTAGGGATGAGAATGATTCATTTTCTATATTCCGCCCGGTTATGTGATGGACTTGAACTGTGTATAACATGTTTTAAGTAAAATAATGACACAAATGTAATATCTTTTCTTTCAGAAGGTAACATATTATGACAAAATCAAGTACATGTGCATCGTGATAGTCTTGGTTGCTATATGACATTCTACACTATTTATGATGTATGTATACATTCAAACACGTCAGTAAGATGTCCTTGAATTGTTATAAAGTGTATCTAAAGATTAATCCACTTTCACGACTTTTCTCTTCTATCCATTTGTCCATCTGCTCGTTCATGCTCACTGTAAAATGATTCTTCCAGTCCCCTTCTTCACCTGAAATTAAGATACAAACTTGCCCTTTATATTCGGTAGTAGCATGGTTAAAAACCAAAACCCGATCTAGAGGAAATATTTGTATGAACTGATAACTTGTAAGTCTGCGATTAATGATTACGCGGAAGCCTGATCAGAAATGCTCAAAAAGGTAGGAAGAAGAACAGCCATTACGAAATAGAACAATAAGTTAGATTCGATGTCCCTTCACAAGGACTTCCGGCGGCGCATATCAACAAACAGCAGCAGTCGTAGCGGTGCAAGAGGAGCAGTCTGATGGTACAGTGCTGTATTTGCATGATGCGCTCCGAAAGGGCAACGGCAGACCTGTCAATGGATTGTACTTGAAATGCTTTCCTCGAAATTCCTTTTCCTCTTACCTAATACATACAACATAACCTAAGTACATGTATATGACAGCAAACACAAATACAGAGTAATCCTCTTTATACAGTAAACCTTACACAATATAATAAAAAGGCACCAACTACATTTACGTGTAGGCACTTTGCAAAGGTATACACATTTTGTTCTATTTCACTAATATGTATAAGTACCTTTTCTGTACATAAATGACGGTTTATCTTTCATTGCTTCATCTTTGACTTTAACTTCTTTGTCTGCTTTCTTCAGATTTTGAAAGTCGCAAGCTTTAGCAATTTGTTCAATCAGTTCGTCATCTCTGTTTGTTCCTAGAAACTTGTCAATTTTCCTAATTTCTCGAACTGGGTCCTGCCGAAAGATATCACAAGTTTTAAAAAGTAAACAACCAGCTACTAGCAAAGGGGTTTGTCACGACAAACTGAACCAAAATGTAAAATACACCCCAAGATGTGAAATCATTCGCAGTTAGTAAATTATACCATATATGATATAAATATAATGTTTGGTTATGAAGTATGACCCATTCCATGAAGTTCGCTGTAGACTTGTATATGCTGCGGTTTAACGACTGTGTGTCTTTTTGTAAAATTTGATTATTTTTCGAGTGAAGCATCTTAAATTGCGAGTTTATTATATCTTTTAAGGTAGTAAAAGTTCTGTTAGTGTGTTGAGTTGCCCACACGTTGCACTACATATGAGTTAAACATTTTGTACTGCGTTACAATAACATGTAAGTTTATAAAATGCGTTGGAAAAATCGAATTGTCGAAGTTCTTTCCCTACGGGTTACATTTTTGTGACAAACCCCTTTGGCTACTAGCAATTCAGGAAGATGATATTAAAGATATTTAAACATGCAGGATCACTCAACGTACACCCAAGGGACACATGAACATTCAATTTGATATAGACGTATATAAACACATTAGAATTATTGAACGAATGGCACCAAGGAGAGACGTTGTATGGCCTATATGCTCTGCTTGGCGATACTCGGTGGATTTTTTCTGTTAGAGCGAAGGGAGTCGCGGCCCACTGTCCAGTGATTAATTCGCTGGATTTGTAACCCAGCGATTCGGGTTCGCTTACCGGTCGCGGCAGGTCATACCCTTCCATAACCATTAGGCAAAAATGTCGATTTTCCACCAGTTGTCCGTACTTGGTAGACGGCCGCCGTATACAACTGAAGGATTGCTGAAAAGCGGCTTTAAACCCAAATAAAATAAATTATAGCGAATAATGTATTCTATGCCTGACCCTTCTTCATACGGTGGTCTTACAGGTCAGCTGATCGTTAAATTTGGTTTAATGCGCATGCGTCATAGAAATAGAATATTTTTTCAGTTTAAAGCTTTGAAATGTCTTGATTGAAGTTTAGATTTTGGCAACAAGCATCTTTATATTACTAACCTCTTTCATGTCCTCATAAAATAAATTCAGAATCAGATCAGGATGTTCTTGAGTAAACATTTCCCATTCTATAACATAGTCAAAGAACGGAAAAAAGAAGCCTGGAAGTGAAGAAACAGAAAACATGTTTTAGTTGATATAGTGATAGGAAATCAAAGTACGAATCATATGGTAAACCTAAATGTGCTGAATGAATGTGAATAGACTAGCAGCAACGACGAGAGCAGCCTGGAGTGACCTGCCCCTGACACAGAATCAAATCAGACTACGACGAGAGCAGCCTGAAATGACCTGACCCTGACACAGAATCAAATCAGACTACGACGGGAGTAGTCTGGAGTGACCTGCCCCTGACACAGAATCAAACCAGACCATGACGGGAGTAGTCTGGATTGACCTGCCCCTGACACAGAATCAAATCAGACCATGACGGGAGTAGTCTGGAGTGACCTGCCCCTGACACAGAATCAAATCAAACTACGACGGGAGTAGTCTGAAGTGACCTGCCCCTGACACAGAATCAAATCAGACTACGACGGGAGTAGTTTGGAGTGACCTGTCCCTGACACAGTATCAAATCAGACTACGACGGGAGTAGTCTGGAGTGACCTGCCCCTGACACAGAATCAAATCAGACCACGACGAGAGTAGTCTGGAGTGACCTGCCCCTGACACAGAATCAAATCAAGCCATGGCGGGAGTAGTCTGGAGTGACCTGCCCCTGACACAGTTTCAAATCAGACTACGACGGGAGTAGTCTGGAGTGACCTGCCCCTGACACAGAATCAAATCAGACCACGACGAGAGTAGTCTGGAGTGACCTGCCCCTGACACAGAATCAAATCAGACCATGGCGGGAGTAGTCTGGAGTGACCTGCCCCTGACACAGAATCAAATCAGACTACGACGTTAGTAGTCTGGAGTGACCTGCCCCTGACACAGAATCAAATCAGACCACGACGAGAGTAGTCTGGAGTGACCTGCCCCTGACACAGAATCAAAGCAGACTACGACGGGAGTAGTCTGGAGTGACCTGCCCCTGACACAGAATCAAATCAGACTACGACGAGAGTAGTCTGGAGTGACCTGCCCCTGACACAGAATCAAACCAGACCATGACGGGAGTAGTCTGGATTGACCTGCCCCTGACACAGAATCAAATCAGACTACGACGGGAGTAGTCTGGAGTGACCTGCCCCTGACACAGAATCAAACCAGACCATGACGGGAGTAGTCTGGATTGACCTGCCCCTGACACAGAATCAAACCAGACCATGACGGGAGTAGTCTGGATTGACCTGCCCCTGACACAGAATCAAACCAGACCATGACGGGAGTAGTCTGGATTGACCTGCCCCTGACACAGAATCAAACCAGACCATGACGGGGGTAGTCTGAAGTGACCTGCCCCTGACACAGAATTAAACCAGACCATGACGGGAGTAGTCTGGATTGACCTGCCCCTGACACAGAATCAAACCAGACCATGACGGGAGTAGTCTGGATTGACATGCCCCTGACACAGAATCAAACTAGGCAGAAAACCAGACCACGACGAGAGGTAAAGTTATACGAAGACAAATAAGTGAACAACAACTTTTTAAAACAGAAATTGAACGATTAACAAACGGGTATACTGACTTACTTAAACCGTAGTCTCCAAGTACAAATGGCAAAAATGTCTTAAAATCAAGGTGGGAATTTCTTGCTTTGTAGTGATAGTAAAAAGATACGAATGCATCTTTAGGATTCCTCATCACGTGAACGATCTTAGTTCTTTTATCAATCATTCCTTTAGGGATAAGCCGACAGGGATAGTGACAGTTAAGAACTCGTGGTGATGGCTTGACATCAATGATGGACGCTTTACGAAAATCTAGGAAGAGAGCTTCTTTCGTCTTTGTTTCGTATTCTGCTTTACCTCTTTGCAGCATTAGAATTATTTCCCAGGTCCAATGTGTGCCTAAAAAAATAGAATTGTAACGAATTAATTAAAACTTTGAGGATATAATTATAAGTTATACCGTCGTTGAAAACATCACTTGACCAAATAGACACTAAAGCTTAAACTAACAACGCAGGTCTTGTAGAGGTTGTCAAGAGAAATCAATAAATGAAGTTTGAGCATGTAGATGGAAGCGTTTTGATTTTGTAGGCAAGGTTAAAGTTTGGTACAAACAAGGACTTATATACATATATGGATTCGCAACTGCTAAAAATAGCTCAATAGATATCGTTAGACGATCCCGCAATGCATTGCTATATACTCGGCAATGTCCGACAGCTGTAACCGGGTGTATACGAACTTGATTATACTAAAATTATACTAAAAAAACTCTGGCAATTGGGCACGGGAAATTAGTAAAGGATGCAACGAATTCCTTATAGATATTGAGATACATTTATAATCCACATAGTCTAAATATAAGCATTGAAAGGGGCATCAAAATGCCAAGTTATTCAGATCACCAAGCGCACATCAGTCATTCCAACACATTATAACCTTCACAATACCATTCTCGAGTCAATTCCATCAGCAAAATACCTTGGTGTCACAATTTCAAATGATCTCTCTTTTGGCAAGCATATTGACAACATAACAAAAAAAGCAAATCAAACACTCGGATTTCTCAAGCGTAACATCAAAGTCAGATCAAAGGCACTAAAATCCACAGCATACAAGACACTGGTCAGACACCATCTGGAGTACAGTTCTGCAGTCTGGTCCCCGTATACTAGGGCTCACATTGATCAGCTTGAGTCGGTACAGCGCAGGGCTGCTAGGTGGGCCATGCAAGATTTCTCACGAATGTCCAATGTCACTGATATCCTGTCCATTCTAAACTGGAGACGCCTTGACCTTCGCCTCTTTGACCAGCGCCTGGTTATGTTTCACAACATCATACATGTACATAGTCAGACTGCCATCCCCATTCCAGCTGATGTAAAACCACTCATCAGACCATCTAGACGTTCTCATTCTCAAGCATTCCAGATTATCCCAACTTCTGTAGACTACCATAAGTATTCCTTCTATCCCCGTACCATTGTTCACTGGAATGCTCTCCCTCCAGGCATTACCAACTTGCCAGGCCATCAGTTCAGTCAGGTTGTAAGCCAGATTGAACATATCTCACCATAAAACCACCTGCCCTGTTTTTAACCTATCTTTAACCTTTTCTGATGTTCTTACTTTTATATCTCTTTTCTTTCTTTCCAATTTCTTACTAATTTCTCTTGTCGGTTGACTTTACTTTAAACTGTTAATACGGAAGTTGCGAATCCATGTATGTAAGTCCTTGGTACAAACAAACCCACAGACAGACCAAAAACAATATGCTCCCAATCTTTCGATACGGGGGCATAAAATGCTTGGAAAGATCGAAGGCAAATTTAGGTTATAAATGCTTTTCTCTATCCGTATATTAATTATCAACTTGTTATTACCACACTTTGGATACGTAGCCAAATATATATCATCTTCCCTAATGTTCAAATCCTGTACTTCTTCAATGTGTTTTCTTAGATTTGTACCGTATGGTAGGTGATCTGCTGAACGCAATCTGTAAAAAGATTATTGAAAACAGCATTTGAGGACAAATACTCTTTGACGCAACATATTCAACCAAACCACCACAGCACGTTTCTTGCCGGGGTCGAATTCACGAGGTACAGGTACCAAATGCTTTCCGTTTAGAGCTAAGCGGTCGGGCATACTGTCCTAAACTGGTTCCCGTTGAACTCTGGCTGTACAAAGACCTTTGGTGCAAGGGATTATTAATTATTGATAGTATGATGGAACTTTCTGCTTATATAACACATAGCTATCAAGGCAATTGTTATCATTGTAAAAGCGATATTTAATTTAGACAAATATCAGATCCATACCCCATAACCCTCCTAACAAGAAACAATCATGGACTTAAAGTGAGTGTGTGCAATACTTGTATTCATGAATCTGTGAGTGCATTTTACCTTTTTCTTCATACGTACCTCTTCTTTTACTATGTATTTCTAAGGGTGCATATTTTTAATTCGAGCATAAAGTATAGAAATATAAACACACACGTGACCGAGTTCGTGTCACATGATTCGTTTACGAGTCACACATGAATTTATAACTCTGTAGGCTGAATATAGATAAAAAAGTTGTAAATTTTATAATTATGTTATCGGATGTAAAGAGGGACACCTTTGTAGGTTACCCATAATGCGTGATGAAAGTTAAAAAAGACTGGCATGTGCGTTTTTTTCTTTGGTTGAAATGAAATGTTGACGGAATAGAAATTGACAATATATTATGAGCACTACACAGAACACCGATGTGGAGAAACCAAGTGTCATTCGAAAATAATTTCATCTTTATTATACAAATACTGAAACATTGAAACATTTTTAATCGAACTGCCGATTCATGGTCAAATGTATTTGAACTTGTATGTGCGGTGTTCTGTCACACAAGTCAACAATTAATGATAAATCAAACATACGAGTAGGTTAAACCACAAGCATGTAATAACTCCATCTTGTTGCCATCTGGCGTTTCTATGGTAACCTTTGCCATGGCTGTTTGTCACCGGTGTACGTGTACTGTTTTAAATATAAAAAAGCATAAAACATGTGAAAATATGTGTAATATCTTTTCATGGAAATTTAGACTATTAATTATTTATTCAAACATTTGTGCCGATACAATGGCATACAGTAAACATTAATAGATCAATTCCATATTTGGATGTAGACTCTTAGACTCTAGTTAAACACACTGAAAACAAAAACAAATCCATTATTCTAAGTTTTTAGACTTTCGAGATTAACGATATGTTTCTATCTTACGTCATTTACAACGTATGGTTATTTTTTCTAATTATTTATTGGTTTATAATTCGATGTTCTTCAAAGAAGCACCACCTGGCTCGGGCTTTATCCAAATGGATCCAGTGTCCAAGTTTATTTCATTTACACATAAAAGTTGTTGGCATTGGTAAGTGTCTATTAAAATGACTGTTCTACATGAAAATAGAAACGCTAAGGGAGCGAGCGTTAGCGAGTAGAACTATCATTTTAGGCATTAACCAACTTAGTTTGTCCTGCTTTACCAGCAATTTTACTCTTAATAAAAGTTGATCGGACTCTATCTGCTGAAGAGCCTAGACAGTAGTCTTCATGAAATTAATCGGTACAAAATTCAAATAATCTCGGCAGCTAATTGGCTGGGAAAATAGGGCAAACAATAACCTAAACTTGTAAAAGCTATCCAACGATGTCCAGCATGTTTGTTTACATTTTTGCTAAATGCCTTATAAATGCCTTAACCCAGTGATCTGCTTCATTTCATGATATCACAATATCAAAACAGATCATCGTAAAATAAACATTCTATTGAATTGTTATTATAACTGACCTAAAATTTAACCTCGAGATTATAAGCAAACAGTGAGTTGATAACGAACTATAGGTATCTTTTTTATACTTACTACAGAAAGACATTTTTTTAGTTCAACGCCGTCTTTCAACATGTTTTATGTTATATACGGCGGCCGATTTTTCCTGGGCTGTATTCTAACTAGTACTCATTGCAAGCTCGTAACATAAACATCATTTTACTGAATTGTCATTAAAACTGACCTAAAATTTGACCTCTTATTTATTAAACAGACAGTGAGAGTTGATAAAGAACAAAGTGCGAAAGAAAGACGAGTAAACTAACCTGAGAGAAAAGTGAAATGTGACAATATTCCGGAGTGTTCTCCACGTTAAGCTATCGCTTATTCAGAATAAATCTCTTTATGATAAATGAAGCACAGCGCTGTCAATGGTAACAAATAGATAACATATGTTTAAGCACGTACACACACAAGTACGTATTAATATGGTGGCTGATTTCTGCTATTTCATATTAACGTTTGATGTGGTGATGACAAATATAGATTTGCCTAATTGTAATTTAATACTACAGAACTGTATGAAGGGAGACAACTCAAGTTGTTTTAAAATCTAAAACGACTATTTGCTCTTAGACTTATCTAGTAGATTTCATTTTATGACATTTCAAGACTATGTCAAGTGAAACAACTTGAGGTAACTCATCGATTTTTTTCACGGTAAGTAAATAAATGTAGAAAAAATATTGATTTTTTTGCTTGTTCAAAGATGTTACGAAATATGTTATACATTGTACATGTATTTACATGTATTAATAAAACATTTTATTCAGACACAATAAGTCGTTTCTTATCAGAGTGAACCAGGACACATGATCATACGATGAGCTGGTGATCATAGGAAACATTTAAACTGATCATACATAAGTTAAACAAGCCCATGAGAAGAACATCAAGTGATCGATAGCCTTGTTTGCTGGTGTTAATATTTAATGCATTTAGCGGCGTTAATACCACGTGAACCTGATATTGAAAACGAAACAGAATATTTCATTTTTGTCTACATTGGTAACCTCGTGATTTTTTGGAAATGAAATCGTCACGTGATTGGTGTAATCTTTGTAGAAAACATGTTTTAGTAAAATAATGATAATAACTTTACTTTCAAAAGGTGACATAATGATTCATTATGACAATATATAAGTACATCGTCACAGCTAGTAGTCTATACACATAGTTCCCACATCTACAATATTTACCTCCCTTGGCAGCCATCTTTGATGGGAAATTTCTTATGTGTTTATAGAAAGAATCTGAGAAAGTGGTTATCAAACAACTCAATTTATAAAAGATGAAGTTGTTAAAACCATCAACACATCAGGTTAAAGAAAATGTAGTTGTCACACATGAATGTCCTATAAGTAAAATTATCAGAACAGAAATATAAATATCTTCTACCAATTCTTTTCAAAGCCATCAAAGATGGCCGCCAAGGGAGGTAAATACTGTAGATGTGGGAACTATGTATATAATTTATATACACGTATGATGAATGTACGCATTAAAACACGCCAGTAAGATGTCCTTGAACTATTATAAAGTGTATCTAAAGATTAGTCCACTTTCACGACTTTTCTCTTCTATCCATTTGTCCATCTGTTCGTTCATGCGCACTGTAAAATGGTTCTTCCAGTCCCCTACTTCACCTGAAATTATTATACAAATGTATATGACAAGAGAAGATTCAAACTTCCTATTTTCTTTCGATGGATATATTTGTATGAATTGATAAATTAATAGTATGATAAATGATTACGCTGAAGTCTGATAAAAATGCACAACAAAGAAGGACATAGGCAGGTGGAAGAACAACCATTACGAAACAGAACATCAAGCTAGATTCGATGTCCCTTCACACCAACTTCCGGTGGCGCATATATCAACACACTACAGCAGTCGTGATGATGCGAATTGAGACATGCCCAAAACAATCTGACGGTATACGTATAGCAATCGGAAATTCCTTGTCTAAAGAAAACGCCTCGGACGTAACAGGCAGGCCGCCATACTGCTGATGTTGTTCACGGACTACTTTCCGTCATTGCTGAGACTGGGAATCCAACGATGGAAAGAACCTGTTTCTTTTTCAATGGGATTTTGACGCCCATTTTATCAATCGTGAAAGATTAAGATGTTTGAAAGTCATTTTATGAATGGTTCTCGAAAACGAGTTCCTAGTGTTGAAAAAGTAGTGACCGGAAAATAACCAAAATTTGTAACACTTCATTTGTACGTGGCGGATTCTCAGTGACGGGAATGTCCGGCAATACCCGAGTAGTTACGATTAATGTACGTAGTTCCGAGGCGACGCTCCGAAAGGGCAGTGGCAGACCAGTCGATCGTTTCGTGGTAGTCATCCGTCCCATGTCAGGCGAAAACAGTGCATTGTATTTGATATGCCTTCCTCGAGGTTTTATCAAATGAATTAATAGCTTTACATGTACATCGCATTTCTTACCTAATGTATAGTATAACCAAATTACATGTATATGACAGCAAACATAAATATAGAGTAGACTCCTCTTTATACAGTAAACCTAACACAATGTAACAAAAAGGCTACTTTTACGTGTAGACACTTTGCAAAGGTATGCACATTTATTTCTATTTCACTAATAAATATAAGTACCTTTTCTGTATATAAATGACAGTTTATCTTTCGTCGCTTCATCTTTGGCTTTAACTTCTTTGTCTGCTTTCTTCAGATTTTGAAAGTCGCAAGCTTCAGCAATCTGTTCGATCAGTTCGTCATCTCTGTTTGTTCCTAAAAACTTGTCAATTTTCTTAATTTCTCTAACTGGGTCCTGACGAAAGATATAAACAGTATTAAAGCGTAAAAGGCTAGACAATAAGCGATTCCAAATATGCAGGATCACCCAGAGGAACACATGAACATTCAGTTTGGTATAAAATTGCATAACACATTCAAAGGATGATGTATGGCCTAAATATGCTATGCTGGCGATATTCGGTGTTTTTATGAGTGGATTATAGCGAGGGGGTTCGTGACTGTGATCTAGTGATTAGTGCGCTGGATTTGTAATCCAGCTATCAAGGTTCTATTAGACAAAAATGTCGATTTTACTTCACATGTTGAGGAGTTGCCGGTTCCTTGCGGAGGGGTTAGTAAGAACTGGTTCGAATACGTCGATGAATACCTGTTTGGTAAATAGACCGCCGTATGCAACTGAAAATTATTAGAAAACGGTATTAAAACTCCTCCAAAAGAATCAAATAAATATAGCGAAGACTGTGCGCTATGTCAGACCATTCTTCACACGATGGTCTTACTTAAATCTAATCGTTAAATTTGGTTTTAAGGCGCATGCGCGTTAGAAAAGAATATTTTTTAGTTTAACGCTTTGATATGTCTTGATTGAAGTTCAGATTTTGGCAACAAACATCCTTATATTACTAACCTCTTTCATGTCCTCATAAAATAAATTCAGAATCAGATCAGGATGTTCTTGGGTAAACTTTTCCCATTCAATAACATAGTCAAAGAACGGATAAAAGAAGCCTGGAAATGAAGAAACAGAAAACATGTTTAAGTTGATATTGACGAGCTCGAGACATCGAAGTCCGAACCAACCATGAGGTAAAATAATTAAGGAAACGTGTTGAGTGAATGCATATAGACTACCAGCAACGACTAGCGTAGTCTGGAGTGACCTGTCTCTGACACAGAACCAAAGACGGCAATGAATCAGACCACGACGAGAGATTAAACCGTGCAGAGACAAATAAGAGAACAACCACTTTTTAAAACAAAAACTCAACGATTAACAAAAGGGTATATTGACTTACTCAAACCGTAATCTCCAAGCACGAATGGCAAAAATGTCTTGAAGTCTGTCATGATATTTAGATGGGAATTGGCTGCTTTGTAGTGATGGTAAAGAGACACCAATGCATCTTTAGGGTTCCTCATCACGTGAACGATCTTAGTTCCTTTATCAATCAATCCTTTGGGGGATAGTCGACACGGATAGTGGCAGTTAAGAACTCGTGGTGATGGCTTGGCATTAATGATGGACATTTTATTAAAATCTAGGAAGAGAGCTTCTTTCGTGTTTGTTTCATATTCTGCTTTACCTCTTTGCAGCATAAGAAGAATTTCCCAAGTCCAATGTGAGCCTGAAAAAAGTAGTAGTGCAAGAAATATACAAATCCTTCAAATCAAAACTTAGAGGATATATACTGTTGTTGAAAACACCACTAGTCCAAAAAGTCACGGAAGTTTAAACAACAACGCAATCGTATCAAGTAATCTGGAGAAACAACGTGGACTATGGCATAAAACGAACATTATAAGGCGGAACAAGACGTTACTTTTAAAACTCAATGATCCCGTAATCTTGAACTTTTACCTACTGACCTGAAGATGCACAGATCCTTTAGATGTTGTCATGAGGAATCAACATTATGAAGTTTGATCAATCGATCTATCGATACGGGTGGCGTAAAAAGCTTGGAAAGATCGAGAATATAAATTTGAAGAACCACTGCGGTTATAAATGTTTTTTCCTTTCATAAAGTTAATTATTAACAAGTTTTACCACACTTTGGATAAGTGGCCAGATATATATCATCTTCCCTAATGTTCAAATATTGTATGTCTTCAATGTGTTTGGTTAGATTTGTGCCGTACGGAAGGTAATCTGCTGAACGCAATCTGTAAAAGTATTATAGCAATTCATTTATTTGATCGGACTTAACGCCATTTTCAACATTATTTCAGTTATCACAACCAGCTTCCCCGGACTTCATTTGCTGGCCTTAACCAGTACAGTACAACCTCTCCAATGCGGCCATCTCTTGGGCAACAACCTCCCTGCAACAACACCATGATTGTTTCACACTGCATGATGTAACTATTAATTTGACCTTTATAGAGCAACAACCTCTCAACAACAACACAATTTTGCTATTCCAAAAGGGTGTTGCTTTGGAGAGGTTGTACTGTACTAACCACATTCTATCCGCAAGCTACTGCCAAGTTACCCCACATAATTCAGAGGTGGGGGACAATTTAACATATAGGATGTAATATCTTCAGTCAAAATTGCCATGAACAGTGTGAGTCCGAAATTACAACCTCTTGATCAGTAGACCAACGCTCTAACCACTGAGCTAACTGGGCAGGCCTTGTATGATAGCAAACAGTGTTTAAGGACAAATAACCCTAGGCACACGACGTATTCAACCAAACCATCACAGATAGCACGTAGAAGTATAAAATAAACACATGACGGAGCTAGCGTCACTTTATTTTTTTTCGAGCTACAATAGTATCTATATTTGGCCAAATATAGATAAAAAACAAAGTTGTATTTTAAAATTAGGTTATCAGCTTTAAAGACGGGCACTTTTGTAGGTCATCCATACAATTTTAGCTCTATTGAAATTTGGACGGAATAAAGTTGACAATATATTATGAGAACTACACAGGACAGTGATGTGGAGAAACCAGAAGTCCTTCGAGATTAACTTTATCTTCATTAAAATTATGATAATCAAATGCCTACATGTATAAAATTTTTAATCGAACTGCCGATTCATGGTCAAATGTATTTGAGAATGTGCGGTGTTCTATCACACGAGTCAACAATAAATGATAAATAAAACGTACGAGTAGGTTAAACCACAAGCATGTAATAACTCTGTCTTGTTGCCATCTGGTGTTTCTATGGTAACCTTTGCCATCTTTGTGGTACAGGCTGTGTGTCACCAGCACTATCGAATGGTGTACTTTTACTGTTTAAAATAGAACAAGAAAAACTATCACAAAACGTTATAGGTAGACGAATTACAAGAAGCATATTGGTTTATGCTTTTTTGTATAAAGTTGCTTTTTTCATAAAGGATATTGACTGTATATTTTATTCAATCCTCCATTAAGGAGAGTATAACATATTTATACGTTATGAGTAATACACATATATTGACAATCATGAGTATTTGACAAATGAATAAATTCATGTATATAGTTCACAAGCACATGGTAATATCATACCCTACATCAATCAAATAGAATAAACCCTAAATGTTAACAAATTCACCATAATCTGCTATGATACAACCACATTGAGCTTCAAATAGCATTTCAAATATTATGCCACACAACGTTAAACATCACAGAGTAATGCCTGCATGATTAACTTACCTATCAACTATAAATAGATACAGTCATCACCAATCAAATGGCCAGGATTAGCCAAACTAGTAATAGACACTACAGTATGTACTCGCAAACAGCTATAATAAACTAATACTCATAAGTATAATTCGTCTAGAAAAAGTATAAAACATGTGAAAATGTATATAACATCTTTTATTGGAAATTTCTTACGGTTAAACAAATGTATTCTTCCAAGTTATTAGAGTTTCGAGATTGCGGATATGTCTCAGTTCCAACATTATTTTTCTAATTATTTATTGGTTTATAATTCGGTGTTCTTGGAACCGGCAACTTCTCCACAAATGGAGGAAACTTGACTTTTTGCATTTATGTGTTGAAGGGTATGACCTGCCGCGACCTACATTCGATACCGTATCACCGGATTACAATTCCAGCGCACTAACCACCACTGGGGGCCAACGACGTATCACGAGAGGCGGTTCGCATCGAAAACATGTGTATGTTATGCAACGTAATTTTATGTAAACAGTCTCTGGTTTTCTGACCTCCACATGCCATTTTGAAATGTTTGACCTGCAGGGGAACGAAATGTTAGTTTTTTTGGATTGTCTTGTTAGTTGTTTTTATTAAGTTTGTATTTGCCGTTGTAAAATGCGTTTTCTGTACAATGATTGCGTTGTCATTCATCAAATTATGCCAGATTAGTCCGTTATATTCTGTGTAAAAAAACAGTTTTCCTCAAAATTATTGTGACATGAAACCCATTTGTAAAATATTTAGCACTCATGATACAGGCATCATGTCTGTGAACATAACTTAGCATCTCCCCACCGCTTATCAGATTCAATAGAATGTATACACGTTAATATAACAAGGCCTTTCGCACTAGACAAGTGTGTATGGTGTCAACTGAAGTCTCTTTTTTATGTATATGTTACTAACAGAGTGTGTGATGTTTCAGTCTGAAGTCAAATGTGTATATCAATTAATATTTTGCAGTTGACAGGTATCTATTTTATTATGTGTGTCAGATGGTCTAAAGAGAACAGTTAAAATTGTTAGATGCTCTTATCATTTAATAACTGCATTACAATAGATTTAGGCACATACTTATATAATTTACGAGTTTGAACAATTTAGAAATCTGCTGTTATCTAAAAAGTTTGATTGCATTTCTTCGATTCGTTAAAACCATTGCCCCATTCACTAGGAATGTTGCACCGTGCTCGTCAATCCAAGCGTGATTTGCACCGAATTCGCCAATATCCACCATTTGAAAAAAGGTGACCCAGTCTTGAAGACGTCTACGGTCAGTTAACGTTATGCCCCCATCACACCAGAGCACGTCCGCACCACGCTCGCAAAGTTTCTATCACGTCCTGAAAATTTTGATGGCCGTGGCAGGGACGGGGTCAAACTCGAAAAGAAATGATGCACCCAGGCTCGCACTACGCACTTACAACGTCTTTGCCAGGTTCTCACTGCGTCTATCACGTTGCCAGTAAGTTCATTACACGTGCAGCTTCCCGTTGTCACCAGGTCTATTGCGTTAATACTACGCCCAAATTATGTGCTCACTACGTTAATGCAGACTGAACTGCGCTCTCCCTAGGTCCCAATAACGTCCTCATTGCATTCACTAGCTCCGTATATATACTGTACCATATGTGTCCATTTATATTAACTGGTCATGATGGCCAAACAGAAGTCTTCTTTCTGTTTTTAGTCATGCACTAACGCAACATAATCTAAGTTGCTTCATGTTTCTTTTCCTTCTATTTCTTATTTAGAAAACGGCAATTTCAGCATTCAAATGGCTTTTCAGGTGGTACAATAACAAAATGCATTCATTTGCTAACGTCCTGTCAGGACGCGGTGGGTGTAGTGCTATCGTTGCCCTAGTTTGATGGGGGTATAATTAGAGTAGATGTGATGGATTGAAGAAGCTTTTGTAATTGTACTACGGTCTCTTTTATTGTTTCATCGGTAACGTTAGATTTACTTTTCAAAGTCCTCTGCGTCTGAGCATAGTATAGTTGTATCCAATTGTTCCGTCAGTTCAGCACCATCTGGTTGAGAAACTTCTGTACATACCAGATTCCGCTTGTTTCATGAACAATTGTCAATGGACAGACTTAGTCAGTGTGTTCACTTTAAGAAATTTCCATATTGGTCTGACACTTGTTACATTATTTGTAGGTATTAATTTTTCCAGTTTCCGTGATCGTTGTCATGTCGTCGATGTTGTAGATAACGTAATGGTCCTTCATTTTAAGTTGCATTGTGATATTTAGTTGAACCTCTATCATCTGCTTCCCTCATGAACGTAACGCTCTATATGCTGGAGTTTGCACAGTGTCATTGCGCTTCTAAAATGCTGGGAAATGGTGACCGGCAGAACATACACACCGCGTGGTCTGTATCCTGAAATTGATTTTGACTTCAGTGATCAACGTACACATGAAGAGTGACCTTCGTTTAGCACCATACACACACTCTGTGAGAAACAAACACAGTCGTAGTATGCAAAAAAACCCGTTCATATGTGCTTATTACACCTACAGAACATTTCTAATGAAGACAAAAAGATTGAATAAGTAAACCTTACCCAGTAAGTATAAGAAATGTTACTCACGAAAAATATTTTAATGAAAAATCTACCAAAACAAGACTGTCTATGAACATCCCTAACTTTTGAGCTTAATTCATACGTAATTGGTATTAACTGCATACAACTGTTTCATAGTATTAAACGTTTCTACTCACCATGTTTCGTGCTTGGAATATGATATATTCCAGCAAAATACAATGTCACTAACTACGAGAAATGTCGTCCTTAGCTTTTCAACCACGTTATGTGTACATAACATGTGTCGTTTGTCGTTGCATTACATACACATGTTTTCGATGCGAACCGCCTCTCGTGATACGTCGTTGGCCCCCAGTGACCACAGGACCATGGTTGTGACGTCACTGACTTTCCCTGCGAGTGTGTCATTAGTCTGGAGTTCCTTCCCCTTGCACTATGTTATCGGGTCAGGCAAAGCGCAATAATGGCGGCGTCCACTGTACATTCTAAAGTATGGGGTTTTTCTTATATCAAGTGATCAAAGGCTTGTGAGGGTTGGGAATGAATCCTAATTATATAATATATATCATAGATGTCCGTTTTTTAGATGATCACAAAAGATTTTTTTGGAAACTATAAAGACTCACGACGAGTCACGTCCGAAATTATAGCTACTTCATGAAAGTATATATATCAACAAATAAGAATGATCATTAAAATATCTCACCGCTGTTACAATAGTAGTACATAAACATTTGAAATTAGGCATAACATCACAAATTGTCAGTCAAAATAAAAATATTCCGTTGCCTGTGCATTACCACTGAAGGCCGCCATTATTGAGCTTTGCCTGACGTAATTGTAGAGTGTCATTTCATGATGTCTCAATATCGAAACAGACCATCGAAAAATAAACATTTTACTGAATTGTCATTAAAACTGAGCTAAATTTTGACCTCGAGATTATGGTTGATAACTAGTCGAAGGGGCTTTGACGATGATACGTTTGCATTGCAGTTCATCGTCAAAGCCACTTGTTCTTTAAAAGCTAACAGGTAAACGACTCAATCTGAGTCGCGTTCGTTTTCCTATTTAACACACAAATTTCCGTAAAACTTGTGTATAATTCGATGAATTATAGTATAATCTATCAACATGACCAAAAATATACCTTCAACAGACGAAAGTTATCAAATATATTGCCGATGTTTCATGCTACCCTTAATTTCAAAATTTTCCTCGTAAATGCTTTGGATTAAGTCCGTAGCATTCCGGAAAGTATGTAAATTGATCTGATTCAATAGACGCATGAACAAGCGTCTTAAGCTGTTGACTTTTTAAGAGGACAATTCCATAACTAAAATGGTCAACAAGACGAAATAAAAAAGACCAATTTAGTTATGGGACCCAGAACTAGTTGATAACGAACAAAGTGAGAACTTCAGTGCATCGTAGTCACGTGAGATAGAAAGACAAGTAAACTAACCTGAGAAAGAAGTGAAAATGTGACAATATTCCGGAATGTACCAAATAATGTACTCCACGTTAAGCGAACATTTATTCAGAATAAAACTGTATATGATAACTGAAGTAGAGCGCTATAGATAACAAATAACATTGGACTACATGAATACACATTTTTAAGCAAGTATACCCACGTGCAAGTGCGTAATGTTTTGATATGGTGATGACAAAGGCACACAATATATGCCTAATTCACGATAATTTAATGATTATACCAGAGTATAACTCGTCTGAAAAATCTAATATTTATGATTATTAATTTTGCTTATCTAGATAACTTCATTTTACATTTACTATACCAAGGGAAACAACTCGGGGTAAAAATCTACCAGCAGTTATAGCGAGGGTTTGTGTGTTGTAAAAAATCTTTAAAGATCGTAATTGTAAAAGTAAATTGTTAACTTGTTTTTTTCGCTCACCCGTCCGTCTGATCGACTTTTTTCACGGTAAATGGATTTGTTACTTGTTCAAAGAACTATGTCAGATGTTACTAAATATGTTACACAATGTACCGAAGGGATTTGTCACGAAAGAAAATCCTAATAATTTTGTTTCCGTGTAACCCATACATATCTATATATATACAAAAAAAAATGTATATATATATAAATTATATAGGTTACATGGAATTTTTTTTTAGGATTTTGTTTTCGTGATAAACCCCTTGGCATTGTACATCTACAAATGTACAGATTAAACATATTTTTTATTCAGACAGAACACTTATAGTTTCACCACAATCATCGTTTCTAATTGAACCAGGACACATAATCATACAATTATCTCACTGTTCTGACGCACATATTTATACTGATCATACATAAGTAAACAAGCCCACGAGAAGAGCAGAAAGTGATAGCCTTGTTTGCTGGTGTTAATATTTAATGCATTTAGCGGTGTTGAATACCACGGGGACCGGATATTGAAGTCAAAACATCATTTAATATATCATAAATTAACACGCTTTCTCTGTAAAAAAGAACAACCTCTGTTTTTGTCCAACAAATACTGGCCCACTGGTCTATTGTATAATAACATATTTTTCAATACAGCTTTTAAACAAACGCCACCCTTGGGAAAGACAAAATGCCGCCATTACTGATAAGTGGCCCTCGTTTTGTTTTAAATAATCGATGACGGTTTTCAAAAGACTGACTTTTATTCACAGGCTGACCTTTATTCAGAGGTGCCCAATATACAGGTTTTACTGTACGTGTGCCATTCGTTCTCTATATATAAATCTTACAGAACTAGTAGCACCACTGTCAGATCCAGACATTTAAAAATGGCAACCTGCCACCAACCTTAAGCCAACTTTTTAAACATCCAATCGACCCATCTTTAAAAGCAGTCTTTTATTTTTATCAATAAGCGATAAGAAACAAAATCCACCATATTTCCTCCTGGGATAATTATCGCGAGTACGACAGGATGGTTTGGGCATAAAAACGATGTTCTCGAATATTTTTATCGCGGTTTCGACGGCTAACAATCTGATAAGAAGTGTTTTTATATTTCCACAACCGGCCTCTGATATATTCCATCATAATTGCTGTAAACTAGAACTAAATTCTTACTTTACGTGTTTTTCGCGGAAGTTTTAATAACGTACACAGTTGCTCTAGTTACAAAGATGTTTCTACAGTCAGACATGGACGAATGTTCCAAACATCAGTACCAGAGAAAAGTTCCTGATTCCCAGCTGAAGATAGACAGTCAAACCTGTGAACAAAGGCCTCCATAGAGAAATACATAATGTGGCCTTTATTGGCAGGTGGGCTATATTCGAAAGTAATTTTGTTCTTTCGGTTTTTAAAAGAATGACCTTTATTCACAGGGCTGCCTTTATTCTGAGGTGGCCTCTAACACATGTTTGACTGTATTTTAATTTGTTTCAAACATTCATTATTTTAATTATCAAGGGATTTAAATTAATTCATTACCTACTAGGGAGCGCGTGAGGAATAATCAGCAGACGTCTTCTCAGAGAAATGACGTGAACAATACCGATTCTTAATACGCGCTATTTCATTGATGCTTTAAAATGTGTGACAAGTTTTACTAGTACTGGTAAATATTTCGTTTTATTTGTTAACATTTCAATAATGTAAAGTGACAGCTTTTGTGAATTAAGTCATAAATGTTCATTCAGAGAAAATTTAATCGTCAGCAAATTATACGCCTTTTACATTATTCGCATTTTTTCAAGTCCCATGGGGTCCGCGCAGGTATTAAAAGCCCGGTATTTTTGTACAATAATACACGTAGAATCTTACCTATATATTTAACAAAATAATTATACAGCAAGTGATAGTTAAAGTATTGCCTTAGGCTTTCTATTTCGGCCACATTCGGGACACAACCAATTTAGTTGATTATCCAATGCCGTAACACGATACGGGATGAAATCAGACTTCGGATATAAAACATTACAACGTTTGTTTTGATCTTCTTCCGTTTGTAGTTCGTTGTTTTGATTTGAAGTCAGATAAGCAACTTTTCGAATGTAGAATCGTGTGTTCGTACCGTGTTGTGTTTGTCCGGAATCATTTACGGACCCCAGATTGATAAGGGAAAATAATGAAATTGTGGATTGCATAGTGACGTGCAGTGTGGTTGATGTACTCGGATTTCTAACCGTGAAGGTACTTGTTTTTATAAATTACACAAAGCATTATTTGTTACACTAATTGAGAATGCAAAATACGAATTGTTTTATCTATTTAGTCTATCTACACATTGCACGTGCGTAAATAATCTCCGGCGTTGAAATTACGGAATAGACTCACTGTTTGTAGTCTGATAACTTTAATAGATCAGTTAATATACATTTATATTGTTTTAAATCTGACACGCGGCCGTTGTCACTTTTCTCGTGCAAGTTATGTGATGATAGAAAAATCAGTCTGTATTTGTATATTTACTGGTGATTAATGTCAATTTAAACTAATACACAATAATACTTGAATATTGGTACTGTATAACAGAGTACAATAGTACACTATCTTTATGGCTGAATATTAATTTAGCTTAGCTTAGTCACTGCCTGCGTTTAATTTAGATTTTCGTCAAAATATACAGCAAAAGAATTAGTCTCTGTTTGCAGTGGTAGAACATAGCTTTGACATTGGAACTGGATATAAACACACTGAAATTTTGTATTTATATACAAATTAATCATGCTGTCATCTTAGCGGTATACCAACGGGTCAGTGTAAACTTGTGTCAAGACAGTGTAACACTAGAAGATAAGTAAATGTATTAATGTAAGTAATGGAAAAGTGGACATCAATTCATCTTTGTCTGAGGACATTGGTCTGCTGTCAGATAATATGAATATAATTAGTATGCTCTTAATAAGATAATATACAAATAGAACAGACTCCATAGTTTCATATCCTATGTATAATTGGTGTACGGTCAAACCTCAGTTAATGGTTGTCTTTCTTAAGAATACTGAAATGACAAAAGAAAACAATATAATTTGATAACAATACAAGTAAAGCCCAGAACAAAGTACTTAATTATCATATAAAGTTGAATTAAACACCAAACTCAATCAATAAATCTTTTCGATAACCGATATTTCAGACATAATAATCTGTCATAAATATTGTCAACTCAACGGAAGCCTATAAGATTAATGACTAACAAGTGAATAATGGCTAACTAGTGAATAATGTCTGAATGATGGTTGACAAGTAATTAATGTCTGACCCATCAATAATGGTAAACAAGTGAATAATGGCTGACATGTGAATAATGTCTGAATTATGGCTGACATGTGAATAATGTCTGAATGATGATTGACAAGTAAATTAAATGTCAGACCCATCAATAATGGTCAACAAGTGAATAATGGCTGACGTGTGAATAATGTCTGAATAATGGCTGACACTGACCCATCAATAATGGTCAACAAGTGAATAATGGCTGACATGTGGATAATGACTGACACATGAATAATTGCTGACATGTGAATAATGGCTAACTTGTGAATAATTGGCTGACACAAGAATTATGGTTGACACATGAAAAATGACTGACACATGAATAATGGCTAACAAGTGAATAATGACTGACACATGAATAATGGCTAACAAGTGAATAATGACTGACACATAGATAATTGCTGACAAGTGAATAATAGCTGACACATGAACTATGGTTGACGCATGAAAATGGCTGACACATGAATAATGGCTGACACATGAATAATGGCTGGCACATGAATAATGACTAACAAGTGAAATATGGCTGACACATGAATTATGGTTGACACATGAATAATGGCTGACACATGAATAATGGCTGACACATGAATAATGACTAACACATGAATAATGGCTGACACATGAATAATGGCTGACACATGAATAATGGCTGACACATGGATTATGGTTGACACATGAAAAATGGCTGACACATGCATAATGGTTGACATGTTAATAATGGCTGACACATGAATAATGGCTGGCACATGAAAAATGGCTGACACATGAATAATGGCTGGCACATGAATAATGACTAACAAGTGAAAAATGGCTGACACATGAATAATGACTGACACATGAATTATGGTTGACACATGAAAAATGGCTGACACATGCATAATGGTTGACATGTGAATAATGACTGACTCAAAAATAAAGGCTAACAAGTGAATAATGGCTGACACATGAATAATGGCTAACAAGTAAATAATGTCTAACACATGAATAATGGCTGACACATGAATAATGGCTGGCACATGAATAATGACTAACACATGAATTATGGTTGACACATGAAAAATGGCTGACACATGCATAATGGTTGACATGTGAATAATGACTGACTCAAAAATAAAGGCTTACAAGTGAATAATGGCTGACACATGAATAATGGCTAACAAGTAAATAATGTCTAACACATGAATAATGGCTGACACATAAAAAATGACTAACAAGTGAATAATGACTAACAAGTGAATAATGACTGACACATGCATATAAATGGCTGACACATGAATTGTGGTTGACGCATGAAAAATTGCTGACACATGAATAATGGCTAACAAGTTGATAATAGCTGACACATGAATAATGGCTAACAAATGAATAATGGCTAACACATGAATAATGGCTAACAAGTGAATAATGGCTAACACATGAATAATGACTGACAAAGGTTAGTATGGCCAACAAGTCAATAATGGCTGACTCATGAAAAAAGTCTTACATGTGAATTATGGATGGCAAATGAATAATGGCCTACTGTATTCATAGTAATTGAGTTATTGAGGACCCTAAAACATAAAGGGTCAACTGTTTGAAGGGGACACATTAATTGCCTTCAAATGGTGTTTAAATTGATGGTGTTTATTGATAGGTTTTACTGTATTAATTACTGTGTTGAAATGTCCCCTTGTCTTCACTTTATCTATGGAATGTTTGTATCAACACTCACTGTATATATAATAATACATGTGTGTATTGCACTGTTTACTTTTATAATATTTGTATCACTGACTTAAATCAACACTAATTTGATACATGAAGTATGCTGGACATTACATTTTAATTCTGGGTTACATTTGTATGAAATGTGTGGCTGATACTCTTTGAACATATTTTTGCTTCCGTGACTATAACTCAGGTATGTTTTCCTGCTCTAAGGAGCATTTTGTCTTTTTTTGCAAAGAAGTAATTGAATATTATTGAATAAATATTGAATAGTGCAAAAAATATTTTTTTGGTAGCTTTACTCAAAAGTTATCTTTTTGTAAATAATAAAAAACATCTTTTAACATAATTTTTCAAAATATTTAAATATTTTTTAATTCAACATCATCTTCAGAAGCATGTATCAATTTTTCATCATAGATTTGATTCTAAGACTGGTAGCATACTCCAAGTATAAAAATATACCAAAATTCAGTGTACTTAATATTTTTTTTAAATTTTGTCACAGATCATCATGTCACTATTTTAATAAGGCCTGAAAAATAATGTGTATACGTTTCTGGTTACATGCTCATTAAAAATGAGGTAATAGGGTTGGTAAATTGGAATTTTTATTTATTTCGGCTCTTGAAAAGCATTTGGAAAGATAAAAAAGGGAGAAAGGGGGTGTACTGTTCCTCGAGCCAAATAAAAAGATTAGGGTCACTGCAAAAAATTAAGGTAGGTCGAGTAACCAGAAATGAGCAATTATTTTTTAAGGCCTAATTCAAATAATAATACAAAAATATCATTCTTATCATGACACAATGAGCTGAAGTCATTTGATTGATATAGATAGATATACATTCAATCGTCAATAATCCCACTCACTTATCAGCTTGTTGGCTTTGATATACGTTATTCTGTGCAATAATATCTACGCAGATAAAACACAAAATTCCATGTAATAAATAATTAATTGGCCAGAACTTAATTAAGTTAAAACCTATTTAAATAATCAATTGTTAATTACGTGATTAACCAGATATCTACCCGGTGCCAACATCAGGACAATACTCATTCTCCCACGTCAGCTCTTTGACTTTCAGTGTACCGAGTTTTCCCTAATAAACGTCACTTCCTTTTATTATCATGTCCCCTCTTTTCTGAGAATACCGAGAAATCAAGACACCATTATAGATGATTTAAAAATCCTCTAAATTGTACCTAAGCCATATAAAAATGGTTTGAACAATAATTTGACTAATATAGAATTTGTCGAGAACATTTATTAGGGGATGTACAGGGACCATACCTAGACATTAAAATGCACATTTGCATTCACCAACAGCGAAATAGATCAATTCCGAATTTAAACATATGACGCTTTTTTCCTTCAAAATGACAGTAAATCGTAATTGTATGTACGTGTTGGTATATTTATAATAAACACACTCTGGGACAGACGTTCTGGAATAGTTCTAGAAAATTTTTCTAAATTTCTCAACATCTCGTGTGAAATTTTGTATGTGCTGAAGGACACCTATAAATGAACAAGTTATCAGTTTGATTTCGAAGCTTATAATTTTAAATGTTTGTTCTTCTTAAGAGAATAAAGGATACTGATCAGAACACTGTAAGGTAATGTTTAATTGTCAGACTTAAATATATGGATACATAATATATATATGTTGCATTTTAAATGTGATAGTTTTGCATTGATTGGACTGGATAGAGTATTACATTATCTAAGTTGTCGGGCGTTTAAAGCATCTTTTGTTAATTTATGGTGTGATTTGTAGACCTACATTATGAACCAATTATATTTTTGAAAACTTACAGAACCAGGCATTTGAAATTTGAATTCTACATTATTAACACCCTGAAAAATACAAAAAGTTGACATGTGTGTGAAGTGTGGGTACATGCATATTGAGTAACCCCTATTCTTGTGACTGAGCACAAACTAGATTAATTTGTTGTCTTTTATAAGAATTTCGTTTTTAGTTTTTATAGGTAAAATATATAGTCAAACACAATTCAAAATGGTTGGACCTATCATATAATACCAGGAAATATATACAATCTTGATTTATAAACACTTTATTATGCATTGTACATTTTTGTATCATATAAGTTTAAATATGTTGAAAAAAATGTATAAAATAACTATAAATACATATAACTAAAGTCTGAAGAGGCTGTTACTGCTGGGATAAGTATACGTAATCATATTTTTCTCTTCTTTCGTGGATATAGATATATAACAAAGATAAACCTGATAGTTTTTATGTGTTATGCCATTTTTAATCATGTATCATCAAAAAAGTTCCAGGTGAAAAACTGTAGAATATTATGTAACTTATTAGATCTGATATATTTGTCTGACATAATATTCACATATATTTGTAACAGGCAGGCCCCCCTCCCGCACCCCGCTCCATGAATAATATCCCATAACTATATAAAGTATTCACTGAAATAACATGAAATGTAGGAAATATTTTTGACTTTGTGTATACAGTATATTCATTAGAATCTTGAGGATATGTATGATATGTACTATTTCCAGTTAAAAAGTTTTAAATTAGCAGAATTATTATTTGTTATTTGGCCATAAGCCCTTGTGTAGATCATTTAAGTATTTTATCTAGACACAATTTATGTATATAATTAGTCCTTTGAACCTTTTTGTATGATAATCAAATATATTTTGAAATATGTACTGCAATTAATTTGACAGCATTCATCTTTGTGACTATGTACACTTACCGGTATAATGTAATAGAAGGAGGAAAATTACACACATGATGAAGGATGCAAACCTTTGACTTCCTGCTTGCAAGTCAGATGCTCTACAAACTGAGCTAATCGGGCTGGTTAAATACCACAGCCAACTTATTTATACAATTACTATATACCATACTGCTATATTTGTATAGATCAAAAGAGTAACAATCTGGGTCTCTGAAGAGCAATTACTGTAATGATGAGACGGCCCTTTATAACCCTTATTCTTACTATATATAGTTTGCTCTCTTATTATTAAGTTTAAGTGACATCTTACTACAGACAATTAGTGATAATTTTTTCTTCCGTTCATCATGTTGTTATTATGGTAGCCAGTCTTTTTTTAGCGAAGTTTTGTAATGAAATAAATTCTAATCTGCCTGGTTTAATATACTAAATCTCTGCTATCTTCAACATCAATAGACTCATGGTACATGAAACACGCCTGTTTTACAAGAGATTCTAATAAAATCTTCTTATCATGTTGTACAATCTTACTAACTAATCAAGTAGGAGGCACTTAGACTTTGAAATTTCCTTGTATAACATTAATTACCTCCCTTTAAATAGATGTTGTCAGTGCTATAAGAGTTATCTCTCTTAGTAATTGTCAATTTGATAAAACTTCTATGAATAAACTGGTTCCTGTTGACTTATGTGTACAAAGCCTTTGGTGCACTGCAACAGGAACCAGTTAATCTGAGATTTCATTAGTGAAAAATTTTAGTTTATTGTTCATTTACTTCCCCTGTCAAATATTTATTCTTACTTCATGAACTATTCATAAACTATTCATGATGCATGCAAGAATAGTTCAAAACAGTTTTGAAGGGGATCGGATGGTAAGAAAGTAATTTACATTTAACTGTGTCATGCTAGCAATGAAACATCTCTTACACTCTTACCCTTCTATGAAAATTTGATAAAAATGTTGATTTTCCTAAGGCTTAAATTAAAATTAAGTTTGTTTGCCCTTTACTGACCGACCCGAAAAAATCACGCCGCCTCAAAAGATTTTATTGCAAAATCTGGGAGAACTTTATTTTTATACTTTGGAAAATATACATGTACTCAGTGCTTTCGATAAACAATTAAAGTAGGTATCATTTGAAGTATTGAAGGAAAACAATAATGTGTGTTAAAGCACTGAGTACATGTTTATGGTTGCATGATTAAAGCACACAATAAATGGTTGTATGGTAGCAGAATACATAAAATGAATACAGAATGCTTCTAGATAGAAGTGTAATTTCATACTAGGTAATGGTCAAATAAAATATTTTCCCTACCTACCGACCCTCTTCTAAAATTCACGGTCGGTAAAGGGCAAACAAACATATTTTTAATTTAGGCCTCAATATACATGTGTATGGAAGCTGAAAAAGTTGCTAAATGACCCTGGCTGATGGTGCTACATTAAACTCCTGTGAGTACTTCGCTGCAAATTATCTAACTGCTATTCCCTGATTCTTGCATATGTTTAATACATAAAAGTTGACTTAATCATTTCTTGAAATAGTAACATTTCTAAAATCACACATGTTATTTAAATGTGTCTCTTCTTTCAGAAGTGTTATAATCAGACAAGATGTCTTCCTGGGGCACTACTGGTGCCGGTGGTAACTCATTTAGTGATGTTAGCGGACAAGAAGCCAGTGATATATTAGCTGCTGCATTACAACAAATGGACGGAATTATTGCAGGTTTCAGAATTTTTGTCATATTTTACATAAATCTAGATATTCTGGATCAGGATTCCTTTCACACATACAGGATAGTCAAGTACATTTTTGACATCAATCAAATTCTGGTACCTCCATGACAGAGTGGTTACGGTCTCTTACTTGTATTTACTATCTCCTCACTGCCGTAAGCTCAAATCCCATCTGGGTCCAGAAGGTGTTCAGAGGGTAAGGGTAAGCCAAACAAACTTGTTTTCATTATGATGTACAAAGTCAATAATCTAGGTGTAAAAAACTTTGTTTCTGGTTACATGCTTATTAAAAACAGGACAGGTAGGTTGAGATGTTTTTTTGCTCTGAAGGCATGTGGAAAGGTAGGAAAAGTGGACAGTAGGTGTACCATTCCTCTTGCTTGATAAAAACGTCCAGGGTTGCTGTGTAAAGTAAGGATAGGTTAACCTGAAACAAAGGGTTTTAATGCCTTATAGCTTTAGTATTTAATAACACCTTTATCTGGTACATGAGGGATTAATAAAATCATGAATTAATGCATAATTTGAGGGCTCAGCGCAACACTGTCTTAACTTGTTCTTATTTCAATAAGAGTTACGACACTGTTGCATTAAATGCTGGATATGTATCAACATATTAATATGTCTTGAATGAAACTGTAACAAAACATTCTGAATGTGAAGTATTGAAATACCTTTTTTTCAGGAACAAAATTTGACAGTAGCAGTAATGGCTTAAACTCATTAACAAGTACTCCAGATAACACATTGAAGCATTCTCGTGGAAATGTCACCGAAGCTCGAGTCATTAAATTGATTGATGATTTAAAACTGGCCCTGGAACTTTGTGATGATAAATTTTCGATAATTCGTAAACTACCTGATGATGTCACCAATTCTGTGGTCACTTGGTTACAAGCTGGGAAAGAAGATACAAATAAGGTAACGTTTGAGTTAACACGTTCATCATCTTTAAGGCCATAGTACGCTGGATTTGTAACCCAGCAATCTGGGTTCGGTTCCAGGTCACGGCAGGTCAAATCCTTCCATGAAAATTTGACCAAAAAAAAAATGTCAAATTCCTCCCTGTGTGGAAAAGTTACCAGTTTGTTGTGGAAGGGAAAGCTAGTACTGGTTGAAAACTTATTAAGTGAATCAACCGCACTGAAGAACTATTGAAAAACTGCATTAAATTAAAAAGAAATCATCAGCTTCATTTCATGTGTGACAGACAGTTGACCTAAACAGAGCCTCTGAGTTACTAACCATATCAGTGTTAACCTGTCCCTCCACAAGTTACTGCTGTTATTCTCAACCTGTCCCTCCACAAGTTACTGCTGTTATTCTCAACCTGTCCCTCCACAAGTTACTGCTGTTATTCTCAACCTGTCCCTCCACAAGTTACTGCCATTATTCTCAACCTGTCCCTCCACAAGTTACTGCTGTTATTCTCAACCTGTCCCTCCACAAGTTACTGCTGTTATTCTCAACCTGTCCCTCCACAAGTTACTGCTGTTATTCTCAACCTGTCCCTCCACAAGTTACTGCTGTTATTCTCAACCTGTCCCTCCACAAGTTACTGCTGTTATTCTCAACCTGTCCCTCCACAAGTTACTGCTGTTATTCTCAACCTGTCCCTCCACAAGTTACAGCCATTATTCTCAACCTGTCCCTCCACAAGTTACTGCCATTATTCTCAACCTGTCCCTCCACAAGTTACTGCTGTTATTCTCAACCTGTCCCTCCACAAGTTACTGCTGTTATTCTCAACCTGTCCCTCCACAAGTTACTGCTGTTATTCTCAACCTGTCCCTCCACAAGTTACTGCTGTTATTCTCAACCTGTCCCTCCACAAGTTACAGCCATTATTCTCAACCTGTCCCTCCACAAGTTACTGCCATTATTCTCAACCTGTCCCTCCACAAGTTACTGCTGTTATTCTCAACCTGTCCCTCCACAAGTTACAGCTGTTATTCTCAACCTCTCAAAGGGTGTTGTATATCAAACTGAGGACCAAGTTTACCAAAATCGGCCTCAGGTCCAGTTTATTTGAAAAGGTCAGTGGACCAGTAAAATTTTTCGGTGATTATGTTATAATTTTAAATATTTCAGGAAAAAATGAAGCTTATTAATCACTCTTGAAAAATATGTTGTTTTTTTCTATACCTCAGTGAGTATATCAGTTAATTTTTTTAAAATTTAGTCCACTGAAAGCTCATTTGGTCCAGTAAAGTTTGCAATTTCACTGGATGTTCACCTAATGTCCAGTGCTTGAAAATATTGTGAAGAATGTTGAAAAACTATGATTAGTGTAAAAAAGAACAATCTTATTTCAAAACCCATAGCAAACTAAGATCTTGCAGTGCAAAAAAATAAACCAGTATAACTGCAGATGATTTTGAAATTCAGTATAGTATCATTAGGTGCTAACTTACTTAAATACACTTAGAAAATAAAGATCTTTTAGTATAAAACATTGACCAGCATAATTGTAGACTGCTTGAAATTCAGTACAAAATATATACAGTCAAACCTGTGAACAAAGGTTACCTTTGGGAAAGACATACAGTGGCCTTTATTGACAGGTGGCCTATATAATTATTTGGAGATTATTTTGTTCTAAATAATCAGTGATGTTTTTTTTTCAAAAGAAAGGCCTTTATTCAAAGGGTGACCTTTCTTCAGAGGTTGCCACTTACACAGGTTTGACTGTATGTTCATTAGGTGTAAACATCAATGTAAATAAACAATTTATTGTGTGTCTATAAGAACTGAACACATGCTGGTAGCTGAGAAACATGTAATCTAATTAAATGTTGCGCAATAAAATGGTACCTGTAATTGACATTTAAATACATTACTTAGCTTACCACTTTTGTAGTGATATTTGAAATCTAAAGAAAATACATCTATCACCCAGCCAGCACTCCACCCAGTTTGTTTATAAGCACATAGGCAGTTTATTTCTGTAACATTTCAAAACTGGATTAATTTATTACCATTTTGAATTATGTATTAAACATGTTTGCACAGCCATTTAAAAGGTTTTTCAAACTGTTTAGAATTGTTGAACTCCAGAGAAAATATCATAATTCAGATGTAAAGTATAGAATCATGGTGTATTTATAAAAATCTGATTGTTTTTTTTTTGTATCTAAATGATTTTTGGAAACTGAACAATAGTGCATTCACTCGTACACAGCGTACATGAAATTTGATGCAGACCAAAGTACTGTGCAACATTTTCTACATCTGCCATGCAATTGTTAAACAGTAGTTCCTGTTTCATTGGGCAGTGTAAATCTATGTAAGTTCAATTTCCATGACTACTTTCAGTACTTTGATTATTTATGTTAATTTATTCAATTAAATTGTGTCCATCTGAAAATGGTAACATATTATTTCAATTTTAATTGACATCATATATCAGCTTTTTAGAAGTCACCTCCTTAATATGGTAGAGATTATGCTGTATTATTTTATATTGATACTATTGTACAAGATTTACATACTGAGTTGACATCATTTTAAAAACCACATTCAGTTTACAATTTTTTCATGGTGATTAGACTAAGTTTTAAATTAGCAGCTGTTTGGATTTATTTTTATAGCACATGCTTGTAATTAGTTCATGTAATTTTATAATTATAAAATACTTAATTACTGTTTACATTAAGCTTTTCAAATAAAAATGATTGCAGTAATTGATGTTATAATGTGATTTAACATTTCCTTGATAAGAGTACAGGAGAACCTGTGTACAGTAGAACCTGTGTACCGTAGAGCCTGTGTACAGTAGAACCTGTGTACAGTGGAACATGTGTACAGAGGAACCAGTGTACAGTAGAACATGTGTACTCAGGAACGTGTGTACAGTAGAACCTGTGTACAGTAGATTCTGTGTACAGTAGATTATGTGTACAGTATATTCTGTGTACAGTGGAACCTGTGTACTGTATAACCTGTGTACTGTATAACCTGTGTACAGTAGAGCCTGTCTGTGTATTCAGGAAATTGTGTACAGTAGAACCTGTGTACAGTGGAACCTGTGTACAGAAGAAGCTGTGTACAGTGGAACATGTGTACAGTAGAACTTGTGTAAAGTGGAGCCTGTGTACAGTAGAACTTGTGTACAGTGGAGCCTGTGTAAAGTAGAACTTGTGTACAGTGAAGCCTGTATACAGTAGAACTTGTGTACAGTGAAGCCTGTATACAGTAGAACTTGTGTACAGTGGAGCCTGTATACAGTAGAACTTGTGTACAGTAGAATTTGTGTACAGTGGAGCCTGTATACAGTAGAACTTGTGTACAGTAGAACCTGTACTGACAAATTAGTCTAATTAAGGTAGGAGGGGGTTACAGGGGGGCTTAGCCAAACCAATAATTTCAGCTGTTATGGTAATTATTTCTCTAGATTCCTCCCCCATTGTCAAGTAAATAGTATCAAGCTGCTTACAAAGAACAAAATGCTACAGATGTAGATTGGTCTACAACTGAGGTAGATTAGATACACAGTTACCATAAAAAGAAGACTCACAAATAAATTTTCTCTACAGCTGAATCCCTGGAGAAAAATGTTAATTCTAGAACTAGTTTAGGAACTTCAAGAACAGTTCATCAAGTTCATGAACTATGTTCAAGAAATGATCTTATTCTTGAAAGTTGTTCTAAAACTGAAGCAGATCTTGAACCTGGATTCTTGAACAAGTGAAGTTTCTAGAACAAAAATTCTGACTTAATATTAATGTGTTGGCTAAATGCATACGTTTTTCTTGGAGATACAAAATTCAAAGTATCAAAAATAATGTTTTATTTTAATCATATTTTTTTTGTTTTGTCCATAATAAGAGTAAAATTTCCTGTTACATTAGTTCAATTATAAATCTGTTAAGTGCAATCTTATTTCAAGTTCCTATGGCAATGTATAATTTAAAAAAAAGAAGTGAGATTTATTTTAAATCTCATTGTCAATAAACCACACAGGAGAAACAGCTAGAAATACTTCATTAGTTGTAAAAAATGAAATGCGTCTAATACCTAATTGGATGCTTGCATACATAATTTACTGGGACTTATCACACTAAGTCGATATATAAAAAAGTAATAAACTAATATGTGTACCCCTATACCTTGTAATTACATCATAGTTTGCCGTCAAAGAGAAGATTATTAGTTTTCCCACATACAAAAGTAATTAACAGCCGAGGCAGTTCTCCCAACAGTGAAAAAAATTACACATACAATATTACTTACAGATTTTCTTCAAAACCCTGGATCTTAACTTATTGATGTAAACTATATTTTCAAGAGTTTGCCAATTATTGATATATAAAGAATCCCTTTGTGTATATAGTTTGTATATTTAGGATTTGTGCGGGTCGTAAAATATGTTTAAAACGATTCTCATCCATGTATTATGTACGTATCATATATCGAATGTTACTTTTGGGTCGAGGAAAATGAAAATTTGATATCTCAGCACAATTTCCGTTACAACAACTGGCATTTTGTGGATTAACTCGGAACCATCTTGCGGATCATGCATTGGAAATGGATTTTCAGTTTTGTTGTCTAATAGGAATCATAAAATAGTGTGCATTGACTGATTGAAGTGTTATATTATGTTATTGATATTGGCTTGTTGTGGAATATTTTGGCATTTTCCGCTATTCAGCCGGGAAATACATTAAGTTGTTATAAACATATTATGGAATTGATATTTTCAGTGTTGTTTTTTCTATGTTTATTTTGAAACATTGATGATTTCCGATTTGGAATGAGTTCCAAGATATTTTGAATGTTTCAGTCCTATGGTCACAATGTATAAAAATTCATTCATTTAATGAAATTTGTAGTGATGGTCAGTTTTACTGTTGTTTTTTTATTTCTGTAATATCATACTTGTTGTTTTCAAGTGAAGAAGATTATTGTGTTCACATTACAGGATAATTAATCTGGAGAAATTTAAAATTTGTTGTGAAATTTTTTGTTTGTGCTTAAATTTTGGTGAAATAACTGGATAAATTCTGCTGATTTGTCAATCATTGAGAATTTACTTAAATGAAGGATAAATACTTTAGAGGATGATTTCTGATTGGCTATAGCTGAGAAATTAAATAAATCTGATTATTTGCCATGGATCGAAGACAAAGATCTAGGTATGCTCAAAATGTTGGCGGGTTTAGTCCACCATCAGAATATTATCTACAGGTAGGTGTTCACTTGTTTTACGTAAAAATTTTGCTGGATTTAGATTTTTTTTCCACATATTGGTCAGCGTAACCATTGCCCCACTTCCTATTCATCCATTCCTCAAATCGTTGCCTCATGCATACATTGTCTGCAAATGCCGTAAAACATGGTTATTAATAAAGAATTTCTGGGTAACCAAATTATTACATCATTAAATTTATACATATTTCAATATACAATACAACTTCTTCAGAGTTGCCTGGTCTCAGAGTTGAGCAACAACCTCCTTTCAATAACAGCATAATTCTTTCCCACTGCATGATTTAACTATTAATTTAACCTCTCTAGAGCAACAACCACATAATTTTGCTTCTCCCAAAGGTGTTCCTTTGGAGAAGTTGCACTGTGCATAAATTTTAATCCATAACAAAGAAGTACGGTACCTGTGCGGAAAAATATAAATTATTATATCCCATTTCACCATAACTGTGTTTTTAGTCTGTATATAACTTACATAGCTTATAAAACTTGTTTGATTATCAGTCAAACAATTTTGTATTCAAATCTTAAAACTTAAAGAGTAAGAATAAAGTTATGGCCCTTGGTCATATCAGTCATTTAGCTGTGTTATGTCATCATGTACTTTATAATGTAGACCTTTGAGCTATAGGAGTATGATGCACCATTGGTGCAAACATTGATCTAGAAGAGTTAGCGAGTTGTCCATTGAGCAGTGCCCTGACTTGAAACCCGGCTATCCGAGTTATATTCCATGTTGCAGCAATCTACTCGCACCAGTTATGTCACGCTTTGCTACTATATCGTTTATGTACCGATCAAGGGTAGTAACAACTAGGGGAAGTTTGGTAACGTCAATTTTCCTCCAAATGTGGAAAAGTTGTCCAGGAAAACTGGTAAGGCGAGCCAGCCAGGGTACCAGTAAACTAAAATGTATGGAAAAGTCATTGATAAAAAACATTAAACCCTCTAAAAAGAAACTAAATGACTAGTTAACATAGCAATTTACATCAAGAGCACCCTTATCATTAATTAGCACAAGTTTAAATCTTATTTACCTGCACCATACTGGTATCATTCATTTGTAAGTGTCTCTTTATGTCAGACATAATATGTCCAATTACCAAAACCTTGTACAGCGGGCCTTACTGTACTGGAGATCTAGATGTTGTGAACTCCAGGCTAGCTGTTGTCTCTAGTTATTGCAATAAATAATCATTCATCTTCTTGACCAATCAGCTGATATGTAACATAAGTAACAAATAATAAAAGTACTGAAAGTACTCATGGACACAGAACTTATATAGACTTGCGCTGTGCAACTTGGAATGGGAACTAGTTGAACAATTGCATGGCAGATGTAAAAAAACATAGTACAAGTACTTTGGTCTGCATCAAAATTATTGTGCGCCGAGCGAGTGTTGGCTATGGAAAGCTGAACTATCGTCAATTTAAAAAAAAGTGACCTGTGTGGATTGCAGAGGTGACAACTCAATAAGTGTCTTAATTAACGTCTAGATGATTGACTGAAAATAGAACTGAACTTGATTATAAAAGGCCCATTGTTTATACATGTATCTTTGTTTTGGCCTATTCCAAACAGAGGATAGGATACATTATAAATGTTGTGTATATTGCTTGTACGCATGTGAAATATGATTATCATGTCTGACGTGAGAAAATACAATGTACATGTCATGTATATGGCAAAATATCAAAGGCAAAGAGCTGCACAAATTGAGAAGTCAGTGTATGGAGACAGGTTAATTTCTGTTTAATATTTTTTTATAAAACTAATTGTTTAATTATATGTAAATGATGAAGACTTCTAATCTCCTCCCTGCTTTAAAGCAAGATTAAAATGAACATCAGCCCACATTGACAGTCTCAATCAGTATCTGATTTACATGTTGTATAAGGCCTGAAAAACTTGTTTGTTTCTGGTTACCAGACATACCCTTTTCCCCTCCGTGACCCCCCCCCCCCTCCATGACCCAAAACTCTTAGTAGGCGTTAGGAACAGTACACCAACTTTTTCTTTTTGTTACCTTTCCACACACTTTCAAAAGCCAAATATAGCCTCGGCCTACCTTCTCTGTTTATTAGCTCACCTGAGCACAAAGTGCTCATGCATGATGATCTTTTGTGATTGGTCTTTGTTGACCATGCTTGTCGTGCATCGTCAACTTTAGCACTATGAACACAACAGAGGCCATGTTTGTTATTGATAAAATCTCTAACAAGTTCAAACATGGCTCATTTGGGGTAAAAAATTAGGTCAAATCAAATGAAAACCTTGTGAACGCTCTAGAGTTCACAGTTTTTATTGGATCTTCACCATACCTTGTCAGAATTAGACAAGTTTGAACATTGTTTATCTGGGGTAAAAACTAATACAGGAAACCCTTGATAACACTATAGAAACAATATTTTTATCAAGTTGCTCAGACTCAGACTGATACGCGACTGTTCTATGTCAATGTTAGGCTCTCCTAGTTAAACAATGATATGAAAGAAGTCTTAATCAGTTGAGCGAGTAAATGACCATCATGGCCCTCTTGTTAATATACAAGCATGTTTCCAGAAACAAACATATTTTGTTCACGCCTAACCAGGAGCCCTCTGGATATACATAAACAGAGATATTTGTTACATACCAGTAGCTTGGAATGCACTACAATTGTTCACTAAATCTCTCCACATACAATACACTAGCAATTAGTGAATTAGCCGTGAATCATTGACGAGATTACTTCATCTGTGCAGTTTTATACACTATGGATGTTCTCTTCTGGGAATTCATTTATATCAGCAGTGTCTATAAACTTTGCCCAGATCCAGCAATTTCACAGCAAAATGGTTGATTTGAGAGATGATTTCTGGATTCAAGTTTTGTTTTTTCTTTTGAATGACTTTATAGAATCTGTTTTTCTTTGTCCTTTTGCTGTAGAAAGAAAACTCCAGTTCTGAAGAATTTTTTATGTTTTATGATGATGTTTTGTTCAAGACTATTCAAACTGTAAAACTAGGCTTTCTTAGCATTGTGGGATACAGCTTAAATGCAAATACAGGTCATATTTGCGAATATGAAATCAGTTTTACGAATTTAACAGTAAAATATAAATAAAAATCTATGCAATATAGATCTAAATCATAGAATTTGTTTCCATAATGAAATAAAAAGAATTTTATTCATATTTTACCTTCAAATCTTAAATACCGTTTTAAAATCCCTTAAAAAATGTCATATTCGTAAAACTGATGTCATATTTGCGAATATGACTCATACTCACATTTTAGCTATTCACCATCGTGCCATCATGCAGTCTTTTCTTCATTCGCATTATTCAATCTCTTTCAATCAATGGAAAATGCATGGTGATGTAAAAAATTGCACAATGACCTAAAAGCCTGGTGGTCTTGAAAGTGCTTATTAATGTAATGGTTCTGGCTTCATATGCTAAAAAAACGTAAAATAACATTTTAAGTTATTTACAAAGATTAAACATCATACTTTAATACCACAAAAAATCCTGACTGAAAGCATAAAATTAGTGTTTTATTGCAATAAACACTGCACCCCTTTATCGACTTTACCTTATCAGTGTTAACCATCTCTAAAGTGTTGTGCATTGTATTGGTACGATATGATACTATTAATTCATTAATGACAATAATTTGTTATTAAATTTCTTACCAGACATCAAACCTGGGCGTGGTTCAAATTATTGAACCGTAAACATTCGCGATTTTGATTGGCTATCAAAATTGTATGGGATGCATCAATTAATCGAAATTCGTTAATTTCATGAGACGATAATGATCTGACACTTTTATTGTTAATTACTCGCTTGCAAAAAACACAGTGTCATGTTCGAATTAAGATTGCTGCCTTATTTGATGACGGATTTCAAAGCGGTTTTAGGTATTTAGTAGCTAGTGAACCGTGCCTCAGAATTTTGATACTTGTTTTCATTTTTTATTTATGGCGTATTACGTAATAAACAGCGGGTTCAGGGTACGAAATTTCTTTAAAGTCAAGTATCTAACGAACGGAGGACGTTATCAAAAGTCTGAGGCACGTTCCCTGCATGATACATTTATAGTCATTTTAAGGCTATTTGTTGTAATATATTCCAATATACAGAATAGTTTTGTAATTTGTAAATTAAGTGTGATATTGGTTTATAGAAGACCAATCAAATGTAAAATTTGTTTCAAATCACTTGCAATGCACTTTATACAGTGGATTTATTTTAGTATATAATTATGGTTTAGTTTTTAAATCCATAAATTGGTGACTGACATCCAAGCCCGATACCTTAAGCATAATTATCTATAAAGCCAGTGTTTGTGAACAGAATACTATAACATGAAATGGAAGTGAATGCTAATTGCTTCACATACCAAGTAGTCCCTAATAAGTGCCCCTCTGCTAATTTATAGTCCCACCATTTTTGAATCAAATGAAAAAAAGCATGACTCACCATAATTTCTTTATTAAATCTTAGAATGGTACTTAAGTACCCATTAATAATATGTCATAAAATAATTAAAACAACTTCTATAACTACATGTAACTTAAAATTAATAAAATGCCCCACCCACCATCAGTGGGGCTTTTATTGGGAAATATATGGTGCATATCAAGTAACTTATACAATCAGATGCCTGTTATGATATTTGAGAAAATTTGGGTACTTTCACTTGCAGTTTTATTGATATTTCTGCCCAGTCTGTTTCTGACATTATTATTAATAAAACAGATTTTTTTGTACTTCGACTAAGTATTTTGAAGAATGTTTTAATTAAATCACTGATGATTCAGTCTGGCTGTGTTCACCTATGTATAATTTACAACATGACCAATGCATTATAAAACATGAAGACCATGTATTTTGTGTATATCATATGTAATTACCTGTAAGCCCAATAGACATAATTCTTACAAAGTTTTTACAATTTTTGGAAAATTCTTAAGTGATTCTTTAGGCATTGATAAGTCACCTATATTCATGTTACATTAACAAACTACTTGAGAGCAAAAAACATCAGTTCATTTTTTCTGAAAAAAAAAACCCAACAAAAACTGATTGTTTCAGGTGAACAGTAGGTAAAAGAGCATTAATACAATGTATAGCATTGTAATAATAAGGCCAAGCCAAAAATAGTTGTGTGTACAGTTACTGTGGTATCTAAGAAATCCTATTGTTCAGGGCCGACCCTGAAGTTCCAAACCAAATATTTGAGGACGAATTGAACGTTTGTTAAAACCTCTGTCATATTAGGGCCGCATTCTCACTGCAATCACATGGGGTCAAAGAAAAATCAGAACTCTTTGATGCGCGCAGTACAATCACAACCATGGCTGCAGCTATGCAACACCATTAGATGTGTTGGGATGGCATAGAACGCCAAGCAATGGCACGCTCTTTGAGCATGCACAAAATAACCCTGAAGCTCAGCATTTTGATAAGAGTGCAGTGGGGTCGCTGTAAGGTCTGCTGTATAGCAGTGCAGTAAGGTCTCCATCAATGCCACAGGAGCTCCACGGAGTGCACAGAGGTCACTGTTTGAATGCTTATAATGGTTGTCGGTGGCATTGTATGGCATTCTCTGAAATGTCACTGCATCTCAACCACGCCTATTCAAATGTCATCAAAAGGCCATCAGTGCAGTGTGTCAGTGCTACAGTGGAAGTGCGGTGAGAACACAAACAATCCCTAACAAGATCGAACTCCTTAGGGTTAGATAGAATGCCATTTTCATGAAAAATATCAGATTTTTCTTGCGATCTCAAGGCACTGTGGAAAATTAAACAACTCAATGCCAATGCAGTGGAAATGCAGCATAGTGTGACTGAGGTATACATAAGCAAAAATAACGGAAAGGTTTTTTTTCTAACAAAATCTTGCTACGAACAATTTATATATGTAAACTACAGACTTTCTGATTCAAGTTTTGTGTTATGAATGAGTTGTTTATTCTCTGTTTAAATACAAACATAATATGACACGACATGGATTTATTTCTTTTACCTCAAGTAAGCAGATTGTTGGTGAAAGATTATATAATTACAAACATCAGAAAAGTTAAATAAAACAACGCCTATGAACGGCATATGTTTACTGCAAGGTTAATCAAGTAATTTACAAAGTCAGTCATTAAAATTGGCACATCAGATAAAGCCTATCTCCATTTCCTTGCTGAAGCCATATGTTTTGTACTAAATATATAGATTTATCTATGATAATATTCAGATATGTCTAAGTAAATATTTGCAACAAGCATGTTTTCATCCACAAATACTTACCGGGTATTGATGTAGAAATTCTCATTCATTTCTAACCTTTACATGAATGTATCTTGTTTGTACCATTAGTAATAGTGTCAATGTTTCAGGATATACAATGTAACAAATGTTTGCTTACCTAGTTTCATAATGTATACGATTTTTTTCTTGGATATATAGTTCTACAACTGTCTGAAAAACTGTTTAACGTGCATACTAGAAGTGTGCTGTTTAATTAATTGATTGATTAATTAATCAACTAATAAATTAATCAGTGTGACAGTGAAACAGGTGTTAATGTGATAACTGTTATTTACAACACTGGATTTTGTGGTACAACAAGTTGGTGAAGAGTTTTACAATATTGTTTACATGTATTCATTGTATACTGTTAATTTCGTTAATTGTATTACTTAAATAAAACCAAGTAATTAAACTTCAGCTGTCTTGTAAAGTGATTGATCAAAAGTTGATTGGTTAAATGTAATGAATTGTAACTGTTCAATTACATCTACAGTAGTGCTAAAACTGAACTATTAAGTTTTTGCAAATTTGATACTAGTATACAAAATGTGGATACAATAATTAAGCTTTCTAAAGGAATAAAGAGTGATTAAAGTTTGTATTTCTGCCTTTCAATGACTGTTTTAAATCATTTGTAAACATAAAAAGGTCTGATTGTGTGAACACAGAAATTGATGCCTGTAGCTTAGTGTTATGATATCATTGACATGCCCTCTCCTGTCATGTCATAAGACCTTGATAGTTATACCTGTAGTATATGTCAGGAATCTTTTGTTTTGTTTTATCTGTTGTTTAACAGAACATTCAACAGCTATGGTAATTTCACAGCAGCCCCAGGGAGATGGGGAGATAAAATACAGGAGAACCAGTAATTTATACCCCTACTCTGATCAAACAGTTTGTCCTTGTTATTTATCAAGCCCGGTGTAAATCACCAACAATGTGCCTTGCCTTTTTCTGTGATTTTCTAGACACAGCACGGCAGTTGGGATGGGGATACTGAAAAGCGTCTCTTAGAAATTCAAAAGGCGGAGTCGAGATTCGAACCAAGAACCTTTCGTTTAATAGCCAGCATGTTACCACTCGCCCAACAATCGTCTCTATGACACCTGGTATCACTGAGAAATCAAATCAAGTACAGTAAAACCTCACTTAGTGACCACTTTAATAATAGGACCATCTCCTTGTAACAACCATATTTATGTTCAGTTCTGTTCTCAATATTTCCTTCATATTTCCACTAGAAAAAGGTAATAAGAACATAGATCTCAATATTAAAGCTGATTCTTTTGGTTCTGATTCAGAACTTCTGAAGCAAAGGGGTCGGTCACAAATTAAAAAAAAAAAGTTTGAAAGAATATAATTATATAGATATCAATATATATATTATATATCTTTGACACTTTTTTGAAATAAAAAATTATGTCGTACCCATTTCTTTCGAAGGTGACCTCAATATTGAGAGGTTTTACTGTGGATATAAACTTATAAGTCACTTTGAATTCACTATAACTAGAAGGTACTTTTTTCAGATTTATGACTTTAATATCATGATGTGGAGGATAAATTGTCTTGTTATCAACTTCTCTGTGAGATATTTCATAACTTTTATATAGGTTTTATTGCATCACACACCTTTATTTATGTTAGGATGGTGTCTTGATGCCTCTGTTAACATCACAATACATACTTTACAACTGTTTCATAAAATTGATGTCTGAAATAATAATGCTGTATATTTCACTATCATTCATAGTTAAAATCTAAGTTCGGTTTATATTGAAATTGACTACCAATATAATTATTATTATGTTCTAGATGCACTTTTATCAAATTATTTTAATTTTGAAAGGATAATGATTATGTAACTCAATTTTGAAGTTTTATGCTTTTTTATCAAGAAAATCAGTCCAAAAAAATGAGTTATCTCCCTTTGAGTCTTTATTAATATTGAATTGAAATGTGTCTACCGGTAGCATCAGGACACATAGCTTGGTCTGAATCAAAGTTTTGGAATTGCATATTTTGTGAGGGGGGGGGGGGGGGGATGCGTATATACCCAGAAATTGTATTCCTTTGTCACTGTCATTTTGGTTACCTAATAGATAAATTTGTAGGTACAAATTTGTACATGCTTTAAGGACTGATTGAGGATATGCTTCTGATATTATTATTTAAATATTTTGGACTGTGAGAAAATGTTTTCAAATACCATTAAAAGTCAGTACTTTCAGTACTTTGATTCAATTGTACATGGTGACACATTCAATGCATTTACAAAAAAATTGACATTCAAACTCAAATGTTTTTGGAAGGAGCACAAAAAGTACAATCATTGTTTTGTTACATTTTGTGTCATTGTTTTTTTCTATCAATTAAACAATGGATTTACTCTTAGGTCTCGAATAGATACTGAGTAGCAGTGTCAGATAGCTGAATTTTTTATCAATGAAAGTTCATATGTGACCAAAAAATAATGATAACTGTACATTATACTTCTATTGAATTCTTATTCTCATTTGAACTGTTTTATCGTTCATGTAATGTACTATAAAATTATCTCTTCAAATAGAATTCATGAAAACATGATTTTTTCTTGAACTGTTCTTTATATGGTTCATGAAGTGTGAATATCTATTTGATTAATCCAGCGAAGAGTAATTGAGTAATTTTGACAGAAATTTGGTTGTGTTTTGGATAATTGCTATTTTCATGAGAGACATAATTATTTTGGAAAAAAATTATGAGTGATATACCATACTAATCATTTAAGCTGTTTTTAAGTGAATTTGTATTTATATTTAAAGATCAAACCATTAAATCTTTTTTTATTGGAAATTAAATGTGGAAACAAATAATTGACAAAGAAATTAATGAGTTCTTTTGCTGTTTTGGTAAAATACAGTACACAATAATCATAATTAAGATTTATTTCAATCTCATAGCACCTTATATAATGTATTAATGATTTCTAAACTTGAACATATGTATCTTATTCTCTCTTTATTGTAATACTGTATGAGGAAAGATTTCTGACCAATTTGATAATAATTGCTGACTTTTTTGTCAGACTAATTTTGTTTGGTCTTATATTTAACATATATATATACGGTAATTATAATTCTGAAAATTGTTTGGTAGTGTTGTAAAATAAACGCTGAAAATCCTACCAGTTAGGATAAAACTTGGCGGGCCGTCTCAAAATGTATGAAAATTAGTTATGATAATATATACCATTATCTTGATTGGTTTATCTAAATGACCCAGGTTGCCAGAGATCTCCCGTATCAGCACACTGATTTTATCTTAAGATGAGTGAAAATACATTAAACATCATAGTTTTATCAAACTAGCCTACTACACATATTATTCAAAGACGGATACATAGTTATTAATTTTATGAACATGATGGACAGACAATGCTTGGGATATATAGTGATTGGTTTGGCATATGAATATGCTCAGAATTTGTGGAATACTTCTGTTTCTATGGAAACAGACAACAATAGTGAAATGGCGGAAGAAATTAGTGTTAACACCAACACTAGAAACAATGATAATGTGCAGGTAATCAGAAACATAGAATTATAGGTAACATATTCTGTATGTGAAGATTTCTAAGTATTCATATTATTGCTCTGTGGAATAGAAAACATACCCGGTACATATATAATGTCTGTCCACAGTTATTATTATGGAAGGGCATTGGCTTCATAAATTGTTATTTATAGAGTTCCGATATTCTCACAACATGCAGAACTTCTGGGAGTAATTTAAAAATGTGTGGTTCACAAAATTTTGATGGTCAATAAAATGTTACGTATAGAATCCTCATGCCTACAATTAAATGAAATTTCCATACTTTCTAAATAATCTCTTTTACAGACATTTCTACCTATTTATACACTAGACATGTGTTTTGATTGACCAAATACTTCTACCTAATTATGTGCTGGTACTATACATGTGCCTGATCAAATATACATTCATGTATTATGTTTTTTTCTTCATAATGTTATTGTTATACTCTTCAAATATTCCAGCAGATCTACAGTTCACATTGATTATTCTCATAAAACATAAGCATACACTTAAATTCATTGCGTGTTATTCATTGTGTTGCAGATATCTGCAAGAGATTATTGCAAGCTGGTATGGACATGTGCTTGCATGTGTCTGTGATGACAGCTTCCTCAATGTATTTGTATGATTCTACTACCAAACTCTTCCTTATATTCAGGGATGTGTACATAATCTGTAAACATATAAGCTAGAATACCATAAAGTAATGGAATTGTACTTTGGAATGCACTTACTGACTGACATATATCAGAGCTGGATCCAGGATTTCAGACTGGGGGGGGGGGGAGGGGGGGGAGGTTATATTTAGGGACGTAGGCAGTAGGGGGTTGAAGAAGTGAAATGATGCATTCTGGTGAGTTTTGGGTCTGAGCACTTCAGAATTGATTAATTGAATGCTATGTCATTGAATGATATTTCCTTTCTATATATGGTTGGGGACTTTAGGGGATGCGAGCCATTAATGCACCACCCCAGATTCCCCAGTGTATATACTGTAGTAACAAATGCACTCAGCCCCTTGGATTCCATTTGAACGTATTTCATCTCACAAACTTTCATGTATTTCAGACAAATGGTTACATGCATGAGACATTGGAGGATAAGATCCGACGTTTGGACATTGAGAAGAACAGTTTGTCGTTACAAGTAAATGTCTTAACAGAGCAAGTCGAAGCTCAGGGAGAGAGGATTCGAGAAATGGAATACCAGCTTGAGGATAAACGACAGAAAATACATGTCACTGAAGATATGTATCAACATGTAAGTACTGGTATGCTTTAAAGTACACGTACCATACTTAGATCACTGGAATTCTGTTATTTTCGTTGCTTGACACAACTAGTAGAATCAAGTCTGTGAACAATGGTAACCAAAGGTGAAATGAAATTGTCCTACAGGCATAAAAAATTGTTTGTTTCTGGTTACATGCTCATTCAAATAAGGGTTACAATGTAGATTGGGGCTTTTTTCGGCTGTTGAAAGCGTATGGAAAGGTAAAAAAGTGATAAAGTGGGTGTACTTTTCCTCTGGCTTAATAAAAAGTCTAGGGTTGCAGGGAAAAATTAGCGCAGGTTGAGTAATCATAAACACACAATATTCTCTCGGCCATTATGCAAAGTTAATTTGGCCTACATTCGGGTGTCTTGCACCTGTCAATATTTTGCCCGCCCAAGAGGGCGGCGGGCCAACCCAAGGGAATTAATTTTGACATTTCTAAAATTTTGATGTCTAAATCCCCACCCTAAAGACAACCATATTCGTCGAAATCCCCATCCTAGAGCCTACTTGGTCTATAAAATGCGACATGGATGTAAGTCTATTTCCCGGGACCCGGAGTCATTAATTTATCAAATTCCTGTCTGTCTGAAATGGTCTTCTGTCTAAAGTCCTGTGTATGCCCGCTCCCCCCCCCCCCATGGGCATGCAAAATATTGACAGGTGTATCGGTGTACTATATCAATACATGAGTTTTTAGCTCACATGTCACAAAGTGACAAAGTCAGCTATTAGGATCACTCTCCGTCCGGCGTCGTGCGGTGTGCGTCGTGCGTCTTCAAACTTTATGTTGTGACCACACTAGGGGCCACATTTTTAGCCCAATTTTAGCAAAACTGGGTCAGAACGTTAATATCAACAAAATCTCGGACGAGTTCGATATTGGGCCATTTTGGGTCAAAAACTAGGTCACCAGGGCCAAATAAGGGAAAACCTTGTGAACACTTTTGAAATCACTGTTTTGACTGGATCTTCATGAAACTTTGTCAGAATGTTTATTTTCGTAATATGTAGGTCAAGTTTGATAATGGGTCATTTCTGTAGTAAAATTAGGTCACTAGGGCAAATTGCTGGAAAACCTTGTGAACATTCTAGAAGTCACTGTTTTGATTGGATGATCATGAAACCTTGTCAGAATGTTTGTTTTCATAATATCTTGGACGAGTTCGAACATGGGTCATCTTGGGTCAAAAACTAGGTCGCTAGGTCAAATCTTATGAAAAACCATGTTAACACTGTAGATTTCACAGTTATTATTGGATCTTCACCAAACTTTGTCAAATCGTTTGTTTTAATGATATAACGGTCAAGTATAAATATGGGTCATCTGGGGTCAATAACTAGGTCACCAGGTCAAATCTTAGGAAAACTTTGTTAACACTGTAGATGTCACAGTTTTAATTGGATCTTCACCAAACCTTGTCAAAATGTTTGCCTCAATGATATGTGGGTCAAGGATGAACATGGGTCAGCCGGGTTCAAAAACTTGGTCACAAGGTCAAATCTTAGGTAAAAATCTTGTAAAAGCTCTAAATGTCATGGTTTTGATTGGATCTTGGCCAAACCTTGTCATATTGTTTGTCGTAATAATATTAAGGACAAGTTCAAATATGGGTCACCTAGGGTAAAAAACCAGGTCACAAGGTCAAATCTTAGGAAAACCTTATTAACACTGTAGATGTCAAATTTTTATCGTATCTTCACCAAACCTAGTCAGACTGTTTGTCTTAATAATATGTAAGACAAATTCGAACATAGGTCGTCTGGGGTCAAAAACTAGGTCACCGGTTCAAAACAATGTTTTAATGAGTGAACAGTGATTGTCATGTGAGTGATATAGGGCCATCTTGGCCCTCTTGTCTAATTCTCTGGGGTTAAATGTCGCTCCAACAGCCCGCTCAAGGAACGTTTGGCGACTTTTACAACTTTAATGGGTGAGGAAGACCCAGACATACACCTGGTGGGATGTTAAATCCTAGCTCGGAAATAACCATTTGGAGTTTCAGTACTTTTTGGCTTTTCAACATAATTTGGATCCATTATAGGTGCATTTTGTTGTACTCTTTTTGTTCAAAACTGTACAACCATCACTTTAATTTGCAATGCATTAATACATTAATCTATCCACGATATTGTCGAAGGGTCTTTGATGATGATGCTTGCATTACATTGCAGTAAAATGGTCAACAAGACGAAATAAAAAAGACCAATTTAGTTATGGGACCCAGAACTAATTAATCTATAAAACTACCTGCCATGTTATCAAGGTAGATTGTATTTTGTGTGGAGTAATAAGAAAGACAACTCTGTCAGGACTGTCGTTCTATTTAGTCGTTAAGAGTGCTCTCCCCTCACAGACCTTGACATTGCAAATTAAAGTGATGGTTGCTCAGTTTTGAACAAAAAAGTTTTATTTAGACTTCTTGAGTTGTTGGAAAGTGACCAGTTGATATCAAAGTAAGTAATTATTGTGGGATTTTTGTCTTTCTAATTGTTGGCAATTGATTAACAAATGATTATGCGTGGATTGTGGATCAATTGAGCGAAACCTGCTGTAATACTTTCCCGTTTTTGTTATTGAAAACCTCATAATATTCGTCATGGGTATAGCAATCGCCACATGAGTCATAAATATGTATGTCCGACTTCATGGACATCCCGAATTTATGTTCACACTTCAACGTCTACTTTGGTTTAATAAGTGCACCCTTTTGAGCTTGACAATTGTTTAATTATCACACATTGTAAGTTTGCCTATACAAATTTACAATAGACCTAAACTAGGTGTTACCATCACTGTATAGATCCAAATACTTCATTACTCAGAACATGATACACATATATTCTTTAGAAATACTAGTCATGAAATTATGAATTCATATAGATCAGCGCTAGCCCTGTAGATAATTCCTAAAAGATTTCTAACATGTGTTTAAATTTATGTCACCATTCAAAATATCTGTCCAAATAGAATACAACTTTCAAAGCTGATAGACTTTTCATAGATTTTTCATAAATAAGCAGCTTCTACAGACTTGTAGCACATCTTATATTTAGTCTTTGAATTTAGCCACCAGTCCAAAGGCAGAGTCTGCCTTAGTCGCTGCCGGTCTGGTAAAAATTGACAGATCAACAGTCCCATGTTGATGATCTGGTGGAATTTTCAGCTGATATTTTGTCTAAAAAGTAAAATGCATAATCAAATTCCAAAATGTTTCACAAGCAAATTTTAAAAAGTTTCTGTCATTTTAATAATACTATCATACAAAAGATTAGCCCTACTAATTCGGCTTTCCGGTTCCGATTTTCGTGAACGAATTCGGAAGGGCCATCCTCTCAGCCTTACAAACATCTCAATATTTATGTGCGGAATTTAAAATTACGTCAAAATTCTTCAATTATGTGTATAATGTACTTAATTCAATACATATAACCTATAATCTGCATGAATGTGCTTTAAAAAATCTGTGTTAAATGTCAAATTTGAAATATTAAACTTAATTTTACGTCGCGTGAAAAAAAACGGTACAAACGGACTTTAGCCTCATCCAGTTCCCCTCCGTACACAAATACCGTCGGACAGTTAATTCTATATTGATCTTTATTATGAGTACCTAGACTTAACTAGAATTGATTGAAAATTAACTTGCTAACGTTTCGTTGACATGCCAGCTTATTTAAACGTGTACTTAAAATTATTTTGAGAGTAGGCAATGTTTACCATGACACCGGCATTTTACCGCCATTACGCCAGTTTCGTTTTCAGTTGGGAAATAGTGGGGAGAAACAAATCATTAATGCATCTTTCAGAAAAGGTATGTGGGAATAATTTATACTCATACGAGTATAGAAACATGTTTTCTACCCCCGGAATGGTTCACTTTGGTCACAGATATTGTAGTTATCGGGCCCAACGGGTTTTAATTGGGGATTTTCCGCACACAAATATGCAGATCTTTGTTAGACTGTGCGGGACGGAGCCAAGTTGAAAAATGTTTGCCGTCACAAAGCAGTCTAATTAGTTGGACTAACAAATATGCAGATCTTTGTTAGACTGTGCGGGACGGAGCCAAGTCGAAAAATGTCTCGCCGTCACAAAGCAGTCTAATTAGTTGGACTAACAAAAGATATACTAGTAATGGTATGTAATAAATAACAAAAGAAACAAAACTAATCACTAAAATCAGGTTAACATTCGCCTTCGGTCTAGTAAAAGTTCATTTGGTCTGGTAATATTTTGCCTTTACAAGACCAAATGACCGGTGCTTGAAAAAGTTATTTGTGAATGCTGTATATTACAATGATATGATAGCATAATAAGCCATTTATTGATGACAGGCTCTTTACAGTTTACTTGATGTATGTAAATTGTAGAACTTTGCGATACTTATGCATCTTATTCTTAAATATGAATTTTGTAATCAGTAATGTATTATATATACTATTAATAGTGATTGAAATTCATAAGAATCTAGCTAGGCCACTCCCAACTCACTGCCTTGCAGTTTTGTACTGTAGCAATAAGCTGCAACTTAGTTGAGTGTCTGCTTACAGTTCTAGGGGTTGTGGGTTCAATCTCAAGATCTCTTCCCTGACTGTACTAAAATGGTGGCAATAATAGAATTCAGTTCTTCAAAAAGTTTCTTTGATTTGTGAAGTTGAAAGCTTGGTAATATTCTGGACTGAATGTTCTCTATAGACTGTTGGGAGTATCTGCTAAAATTTCTTACCTGTTTGATACTAGTTCTAAATGTTTATAAATTAAAAAAAATGTTTCATGTTCAGTGATGAAGCTGGTTAACTGACATCTTTAACTCAGCATTGTGGACTATTTATTTTTATGTTGTGATTTATGATATCAATAAACTATTTTCATGTTTTCCAAACTTAACACCAGCTATTTAATTTCCCAAATCAGCAATTTTAGCGATAATTCTTCCCAAAGATCAACAGGCTAAGGCCTCTTCCCCATGAAGAGAGAAAATACCTGTTTCCAAATTTTACATTACTCCATATTCATGAATTTACACTATATAAATTAATCTTATGAATCAAGAATTCTACCTACTATTTGCTATTCTTAGTTTCTTTTCTGATACATTTATGTTCTGACAATGTAACAATCCCTTGTTAGTGGAACTGTAGTCAGTGTGTAACAATAGAAAAACAATCCACTTTTATCTCTGTACCTATCTGAAATCATCCAGGATAGTTAGACTAGGCTATTTAGGTTTTACTAAATAGATAGTATAAAATGAAATTGTTATTTTGAACATACTATGAGACAATTACCATCTCACACAGGCTAATGAGACAAATGAGTGTTGTATGTCCATTTTTTTTTGTATTAAAATTTTAATTTTAGAGTAATAAAAATTCAGTTAGAAGGATCTAATGATTTTGATCTGCAAATCTCTTTGCTGTTGATATCCCAAACTTGTATATAAGATAACAGCCCTGGCCTTTTTCTAAAAATTGGGAAGGGGCCTTAGTCTTTCATTTTGGGAAATTCAAGTGTGATTTTTGGCCATATTTGGAGAAGGTTAGACAACCAAGTTAGAATAGCATTTTATTTTTGGGAATTTCTTTCCCCAAAAGGTGAGCTTTTAGGATCGATGAATGCCCGGTGTCCGGCCACAATTAGTTTGTTTACACTCTAGCATCTACAGCTCTTAACCAATCGTAATCAAACTTGCTCACAATGTATATGGCCACAATGTCTTGGCTAAGTTCGATTATGGGCAAAATCGGACAATAACTTAAAGAGTTATGGGCCCTTGACTTAGAAAATTTGCTATATATTTAGCTTGTTTACACTCTAGCGCCTTCATTTATTCACCAATCCTAATCATATTTTCAGTTAATGTGTATACCTTCATTGTTCGTTTTGATCTCAAAATCTACATAATAATGGGTTATACGAGATGAAAGCTATATTACCTGGTCATTAATTATAGTGCCTTTGTTCTCAGGTGAGCGATCTAGGGCCATCTTGGCCCTCTTGTTTTAATTGGGAAGTCACCAAATTTCGGCCTCTGTTATACTTATAGAAGGAAAAAAGGCCCTTCATGAATATAAAATGCTTGAAAGAGTATAACTTTTTTAGTATGACTTGAAATTGTTTCATTTTTTGTTTGTTTAATCAAACTTCAATGATATGCATTAAGCAATTATTTATGCATTTCATACATCTCCGCATTACTGTCCTTGTGACAATTTTAAAACACATTACTAATGTGTCCTCTCCATATCAGTAAAATGTCAACTCATTTAAATTTGAAATAAATACTTCATGCTGTGTCATACACAAGATTGTATAATACTTAAGTGTTATAGTATACTACTCATTACAACTACCATGATAAGGGAGTTTTATTTCGCCATTTGCAACATCTTGAAGCATTATTCTTAGATGTGTGTGACTGTCAGAAATTTGTCATAATCATGTAGAATTCCTTTGTGTGTATATGACAATGAATATTCATGAAATATTGATATAAATATTCATAAGTATAGTCCCATAAGATTGAACAATAAAGATCATTGGTTGATGTATGATGTTACTGTATGATTTTATCTATTATGAATATAAATGCTTATTCACTAGTTAGCAAATTGATAAGTGTACGTTTTATATTGTTGTTATTATAGTTGCTTGAATGGTGTTGTAGAAATAACGCTGTGGAAGCATTTAGCCGAGGGGTGTGATTTTTCTGGGGGGGGGGGGGGGGCATGGATTCCCCCAGCTCAATCAGTTCTACTTTCCTCATTCTTGCCATCCCACTTGTCACACCTCTGTCAGATTTAGCCTTAAATTCAGTGGATTATTTTTAGCAGGTACTTGTATATTAATAGTTGATTGAACAACCTGTTTGCTTTATAAATACTAAAATATTCCGTAATAAATGGCCATGTGAATGTTAGATTTTACTAAAACATTTCGTTTTTATTTTGGTATATAGTTTGAACATTAGACTTATTTTATATAATTCAAATTAAACAAAATTTAATATCAGTATTTCTCTGCATTCATGTTCACGCTGAATTTTCCCATTGCATAGCAATAACGTAATTCCCTCGCAAGTCTAATTCTAAGTTGATCATTATGTCTCTGTAACGACCACAATTCCACATTAACCTTTCAGTGCAGCTTTATATATTTATTTCGGACAATGGAACAATGATTACCTTGATTGGTTAGACAGCATGATAATGACAGACTCTTTAGCGCCTTTAAGAATAAAGTAACATTAAGTCTTAATGATTGTTAATTGGAAACAGGCATGCTAAAATCACACCTGCTGTTTAAGAACACTATACCAGAATCGTTTGTTTCCAACATTGATTTTATCAACATACCTTTCTTAAATATGGTCAAACCTGTGTTAATGGCCACCTCTGATTTAAGGCCACCCTGTGAGTAAAGGTCATTCTTTTAAAAAAGTCTTTGATTATTTAGAACAGAACAACATCTGAATAAGAGCCACATATTGTATTTCCCAAGAGTGGCCATTGTTCAGAGGTTGACTGTATATGTATATATAAATATATTGTAAAATTCAAATGATTAAGTTTTCTTATTCTGTTAGAGAATTTCAATCTGTTTTAATGATTGCATTTTAATAGTCTTCATAAATCCTGTTAATTATGTAAAATATTGATGTATTAAACGAACAAGGCAATATGTGTGAAAAATGAAAATAGAATTATGCATGTCAGCCAGTACGTATTATTGAGTATTAAAATTCATGGTGTTTTCAATATGTAGACTCTGGAGAGATCAACCAGTGTACATTTTATGATGTTAAAGTAATTACGAATAAATTTGAATATAATTATAAATTGAACAAACTCTATTCTGTACGTAGCTATAATTCCAATTACTTTAAACATTTAGATTAAATATTGTAAGAAAATGCATGAACTGGGATTCGCGTGAATTCTTATAGATTCTAGATAGGATAAGAGAACAGTTAATCTCCAAGGTTGGCAAAATTTAATATCAAATATCTTTTGTTTTTGGACTTTTTGTCACGAACAGAGCAATTAGATTATGTAATCCATGAATAATGGTAGTGCTTAAGTAGAAATCCTGGAATAACTCCATGTTAAATTGATTCTCTCTTTCTAAGTCTAGAAAACAGCATAGAAAAGGTCTGAAACAATCTCTTTTATATTGTGATCGCGTGATTAATATCTGTAGTTCGTCCATGAGTCCGTCCATCAACTATTGCTTTAAACAACATCTTCTTCTTAGCAGTTGGCCAATATTAACGAAACTTTACAGGAATGTTCCTTGAATGAAGCTCTACCAAAGTTGTTATTTCTGTTTTGACCAGTAATGAAACTGAAGATTAATATGGATAATTGAGCCTAGGTTACAATACTAAGGTAGCCAGCCTATGGTATCATATGTTTAAGTTTTTCACAATATTGCTGTGTTCACTAAAAAATCTATCTGCGAAGATTTGCAAGTCTGCTTACATTGCGCTATTATATAATATATTAACTTACTATTACAGACTACAGTATGGTTTGTATAGATCTCTGTGTCTGGTTATTTACATTATATGTACAATCAAACCTGTGTTAGCAGCCACCTCTGAATAAAGGCCACCCTATGAATAAAGGCCATTCTTTTGAAAACGATTATTGATTATTCAGAACAGAATGACCTCCGATTAAAGGCCACCTGTCAATGAAGGCCATGTTTTGTCTTTCCCAAGGGTGGCCTTTGTTCACAGGTTTGACTGTGTTCATGAATAAATCCTTCTATATAGCTGATAGATAATTGACTGCTCTATGTGGTTTTACTATGTATAATGTCAAAACCACCTTGCATATAAAATGTTGTCTCGGCAGAATTTGATTCTTCCTGCCGTCACAATGGATTGATACCTGTGATAGGGTGTGGAAACTTGCCAGCTTGCTGTATACGCAGACACTGCATTTTTTGCTGCAGTTTTTTTTAGATTGATGTAATGGAACTCTTGTATTGTTATTGTTACAACTATAATTAATGTCTGTATTAATTGTCCTGGGTAATTGGCTGTAAATATATCCTCCCAGTTTGATAGTTAAGAAGATTTTGCCAATCTATATGGGTCCTCAGGAAAATCCGTTGTACACATGTAGGTCTGAATTTAGGGTCAATTAGGTTGAGTGAGGATTCTAGCCTATACCAAAATATTGGTACCGTACTTAACCGTATAAATTTTGTTTAAAGATTAAATTAATATTTATATAATGCAAATGCATAGTATAAATTGTTATATGATATAATTTTATATACATGTATCAATGGATACTAATTGCGGAAAACAGACAGAAAAAATCAGACTTTTGGCCCAGTCTGAAATGGTCTGATGTTCTTACCTTTCTATCTACAGGTTTTTTTCCCAAAAAGTGTGAAGGGACCTTATAGCCTTTCATTTTGGGAAATTCAAGCACTTTATTTGGCGAAATTTTGGTTAGACTACTAAGTTTGAAAAGCATTGTATTTTTGGGAATTTCTTGCCTAAAATTGGGGAAAAAACAGCCTTTTAAGTTTTTGCAATTTGGAAGTCACCGAATTTTGGCCTCTGTTACAGAAAGAAAATAAGCACTGATCTAGGCACTACGATACTAATCTTATGCCTTTCTAAGACCAGATATTTGCATACAACACATGTTGGATGGTAACGGGCAGGGGTAGCCTATTCTTGGATTTGTGGCTTATCAGCAATCAGGAATTGATTAAATGAATAGATAACCTTTACCAAGGTTTGTCAGTTGTGATTCACATGTATGGTATAGGATTGCCAATGATATTCACTCATGCTTACATGAGTTACTGTTAACATACATAATATATCTCATCATATGTGAAGCTAAAATATATGTATAAAAGATTTCCAGTACATTTGCCTTGATGAAGTATGGATAAATCTTGCTTTATAATATGTATTTATGTGAACAATTTTGAACCGTGGGTTGTTAACTAAGCTTAGATATTTATGAAGTAGTTCCTGATTGGTTGATTCTGAATAGAAGCCCTGAATCGGCCTATCACAAACAAGCATTCTAAGACTTATTTCGTCACATACTGGTAGTTTATTACCTCTGATCCTTGAGCTGATCTTGTTAAATAAACACCAGTGTTAAGATATATATATGTTGAGATCTTCTCATATGAACTTAATGCTATGTAGTTATTTCACTTTTTGTAGTAGAAATATAAGTTCAATACTGACTGTAAATGTCAAATATGTTTTCCTTTGTAGTGACAATGTTAATACCATTGCACTAATTGGAAGGTTACAATACCATATAGATTGATGTATTGTTATGTACTAGATAACCTATATAAATATGGATGTTGTTGTATGATGAAGACACAATCTCTGTATGATTTTTAGACATATTTTTTTGTAGCCCAATGTGTCTATTGATGATGTTCAATAAGTATGCACTATAATTGCTTCATACCAATGTTTCGTGATGTATAATTATGTGCTTGGTTTTTTTGTAATATTTTGTGTGAGAATAATGTCCCAATAATACAATTGACACACCTTTGGTATTGTCCTTTTATTATCATCTTCTTTATGTAAACCTTAGAAAATGTTGTCAATCAATTCTAGTTAATTTATGAAAAACATTTTAAAATACTATAGTACTTGTACTTAATGAGATGTTTTAGCAATTTTGAGAAGGATCTTGCTTCACTAGCTTTGTAACATACATCCCTTAGCAATCAAACTGATTTAAATAGTTATAGAACTTACATGAGTCCAGAGCATGATAAATATCTGTAATCAGAGATTGGATCCCTCATTTACTGGCCAGACAATTCTGTTTTATTACGCTCAGATTAGTGAATCAAAGACAGATTCAATCATTACAAGAATTCTCTCTTATTTACGATCCTTTGATGTTACCCTAAAGTGTACTCAGGTCGCATGTCAAAGTCCTATACGCTGAATGAAATTTCTTGTCTGTTGTAGTTTGCACTATTTCTCAAAGAGTTTTCTGTGATATCTTAGAATCATAGAATGTAGGATTTCAAAACAACACATTTAGGTGCTCACTGGTTATCATAAGATGTGGGTTGAAAATGACTTTTACCTGATAATAATTTGAAGAATCAACAAAATTTCATATTTATGTGCTTGTAAATTAAACCCTGTGGTACAAATTTTCAAGACTCAGAAGCTGTATTTTGCCATTGCAGGGCTTTTTTGCCTTCTACAACAGAGGCCGAAATTCGGTGACTTCCCAATTGCAAAAAGGCTGTTTTTTTCCCAATTTGAGGCAATAAATTCCCAAAACTACAGTGCTATTCTAACTCAGGTGTCCAACCTTCTGACAGTTTGGCCAAATATGATATCACGCTTGAATTTCCCAAAATGAAAGGCTACTTCTTAAGGCCCCTTCCCAATTTTGGGAAAAAAGACCTTGCATTGCCATGGATCAAAGAGGAGCCCTGTAACATTGCGACAAAACATAATTGTTATACCAGTTCAACATCTATGTATGGGTAATTTTCACTTGTTTTTGCATTTTAGTGCATCACAAGAATTACATGTTATGAGATAAACCTGGCAATCAGTGACTATATATTGAATAATCTTCAGTTTGTAATTCTGGCTTAATAATCAATGTCTTCATGTTTTGCCATCTAATAGATTTAACTTGTTTAAGTATTTGAGTGGTATTGTAATACTTACTGTACATAGGGTTTTAAAATCAGTTTTCAATTATGTTTGACAGCCAAAGTTGTATTGAGTAGGTGGGCACTCATTGACATCAAACAAAGAACCACTTTGGATAGATATTGTATATATGATTCTCATATCAAATTCTGTAAGATTAAAACATCATTGAAAAAAATCCAGAAATACTTCAAATTTTAGGCAAGATTGAAATATGATATATTGTAAAATCTGTGTTAGCACCCACCTCCAAATAATTTAAAGGCCACGCTGTGAATAAAGGTCATTAAAAGAACTGTCATTGATTGTTAAGAACAAAGTGACCTCTGAATAAAGGCCACCTGTTAGTAAAGGTTAGAGTTTGTCTTTCCCGTGAATGGCCTTTGTTGACAGGTTTAACTGTACCTGGTCCAATTGTGGTAAGCATTCATTTTGTACAACATTTGATAAATTAAGTAAGATTTATTCAATTGTATAATTGCTAATTTGGTACATCAGTAGCTAATTACATGTACCTTATAGTGTTCAATTATAATGACGGTCAGTTAGCTGATCTGATTAAATGCAGAATAATTGGTTTGCAACTTTTACCAATCTGACTGTTTATGAAATAAGAATACATTTTACCTAAAACTACCGGTAATACAATTGTATTCATATTTCATGAACTGTTCATGAAGTATACAAGAATAGTTCAAGAAAAATTCATGATTTCATGAATTTCAGTTGAGGCGGTAATGTGTCTATCACATATTGTAATAGGGCTGTGGCGAGTATCCAAGTACTTGGGTAATCATGAATCAAATTGAAAAATTGAGTACGAATACAGTCTGCAAAATTATCAGTTGTCCTGTTTTCCGGGACAACCAATTTTTCATTTGGACAACCAAAATGTTGGTTCGGACAACCAAATTTTCATTAATAAATCAAAGCAAAAGCAGCTAAAATTTCTGTTTCGGGCAACCACATTTCAAACCTTAATTTCACAGACTACTAATAATCGTCATTATTTATAACTGAGATTTGTGGTTCGCGATCTTGTTTTTTAACATAAAGTGTATTCTTTGTTCTTAAAAATCCCTTTTCTCTGAATATATATAAAATATTGTCTCATCATAGACTACTTTGTTTGCCAGTCGGATCTTTAAATATTGGACCAGATAATGATGCTGGTATATCCATTAATTGGAAGGAGTACGTATAAATTTAAGTCATAGAACAATTCATATTGATTACTTCATTATTCCTAAAAGAAAATTAAATTTAGCTGTGTTCAGGACTGCAATGTTGAAGTTTTTGATGGGTTACAGTTACTTGATAACAAAAGATTCACGATTCGATTTGTGGATCGTAAGTGTCGAATCGCGGATTGAATCAGATCGCCACTTACCCAACGATCCACAGCCCCATATTGTATGTACTTTATCTGTCTTACAAATGTGCTATAACAGAATGTACCCAGAACAAATCTGTTGGTAAGAAAATGGTGTTTGATGCTTGTCTCAGACTTAAATTAAATTGTCTAATACTTGAAATAATTCCTTACAATAATATGTGAGATTTAATGAGATGATTACCTGAATATAGCACTTAAATTGTCAGAACAAATTGTCTGCAGCAATTATTTCTATCATAGTTGGCTTTATATCACTATCAGTGGAAGGGGCTTTACTGGAATCACTTAAAATGTCCTGCCATGTCATGTCGCGTGGCATTTCTTGTCAAGGCTGTAACATTGTTGTTTTTTAATGGATTTCAACATAACTTGGCATGATGTTAACCTACATTAGATGGTGTGTAGCACACAAGAACCAGGTCTGTACCTGCCAAGGTCAAGGTGACACTTGAAGATCAAATGTCAAATATGTACATGTAGTTTACTTTGTCTGGACTGGTGTGTTGCACTCTAACCCCAGGGTGGTAACTACAAGGTCAGGGTCACACATGAAGGTCAAAGGACAAATATAGGGCGGTAACATGAACAAGTCTGTGTCAAAGCGGCGTGTGGTGGTATTAGTCATGTCTGTGACAAGCTTGAAGCTCTCTAGTTTGTATTATTTGTGTAATGGCTTGGAATATTTATCATCAATTCTAATCCCTGCTGCTTGTTATGTGTTTGTTTTTGTATTCCAAACACTTCTGATACGAGATGTTTTGTCAAGGTTAGAATTACATAACTGTAAATTATCTCGTAGGATTTCTGTAGTTCATTGTCGTGATGATGGTTATTGATGTGGGGATGAAAATAATCTCATTGTATTTGTGATATTTATGATTATGTTAACCATATTTAGAACTTGTTTTTGAACACAATCTGATAATTACTATCAATGGAAGTGTAAATAGTGAAGTCATGTGCTTATTTTGTATCTTCATGCTGAGTGCCTTTTTATTTTATTTTGTCTGATGTAGCAAGTCCAGTCTATATTGATCAGTTTGATGTGTTTTGTCCAAATCAAATCTAAAATGCTATTGAAGTATGTATCCTGAAGTATGCACATTGAAGTATGTATCCTGAAGTATGCACATTGAAGAATGTTTACGGAAGTATATTCATTGAAAATATATGTGTAATTAAGTATGTATTTTGAAGTATGCATTTTGCATATTGACATATGTATTTTGAAGTAGTGTATTGAAGTATGTATATTGAAGCATTTATATTGACATTACTATTGAAGTATGCATATTGAAGTATGCATATTAAAGCACGTATTTTGAGATATATAATTTGGATTTTATTGTGGTATGTTTCTGCTATAATCTATTTGTAATGTTTTAGCAGCTTGTAAGTAAAAAATAAACCTAAGCAACCATGCTTTGTTCACAATATGACATCCATGTATGTACATGTGTATTTTTTATGTCAGGAAAAATTGTTTTGTTTGCTTTCACAATAAAACTTTAGTCTCACATGAAGTTATGGGTATAATAGATAAAGTGTTACAAGTTTGTAGTGTGTTAGTTATGTCATTCTGTAAGGAGTAAGTTTGCAACACTTGATCAATAGTCTGTGAAATTTATGTTTAACTTGTCAAAGGGAAGTAATCCATGTTAAAACTGAGCTCAGACTCCACTTTGAGTTGTCTCCCTTACATATGTGTTAACCTTTTGGTACTCATAAATATTGACTGTATTGAATTATAGATCAATAATATGTGTATTTTCTTCCATGAAATTGGTTTAAGAAACTTTCCAATGGTTTTGTTGATTTGCAAATATTAAAAAGAGAATGTTTAGACTCCCTAACTAAATTCAGTAGTCAGAATCTTGGATTAAAGTGTTTAAAATTGCCAAATATTTCTGAAGAAATGTATTCCTCCTTTATCAAAGCCCTGACCCTGTCTAAAAAAACAACAGCATAGATATAGTGACGCACCAATTAGGCTTCGATTATTCTTCAAGAAATATTCATTGCTTCAAAAATTGGTTCAAATATAATGCTTTCTGGGGCACTTATTTGAATATTTTTGGTAAATCTCTTGTGAAGTTAATTTATCCAGGTAAATGTTACTATTTCAGGGTGAATGGTTTTGACTTATATTTTCATTCCACAATGTGCAATTAGTCCAGTTTAAAGTACTTACTTTCCCCTGGCCTATGTGTTCATAAATCTGGGAAATCAATTTAGAATTTCTTTGAAGTCTTAGTTTTGTTTATAAATATACAAGATAATATATTTCTAAAAGTAATTATTTGTATGTTAGCTAGCTTAGGTATTATATTTGTATATGTTCTCATCTAGGATTTTATGTATATAAACTGTACTTGTGATATGAAAACTTACGTCTGAATGTACATTTCATACTGTACAGTTTTTTTTTCACTTTAAAGGGAAGATATGACTGAGCCCTTCGAAAGGGGAAAACAGCATCTTGTGGGGGGGGGGACAATAACATGTCAAAGCATACATGTTCCTTACATTAAATTACAAATAGGTTAAAACCTTGATGTCTACAGACAAAGAGCCATCCTACAGGTCAATTTAATGATCTTTTTCGCCAAAAATCTTTTCAAGAAAAATGACATTCTACAGAAAGTGGATTTTTTAATGAATTTAGCGAAAAACAATTTTTAGATAGGGAAAAGGGGCTGAGTTTCGGCCCTAAATAAGTCTTCCCTAAATACTAATACTACATGTACCTTGTTATTACTGGTGGTATATTTCTCATGAAAACTTCTATACCTGTTCAACCTCACTAGCATGCAGTATTCTTATCATTCTTTGATTAGAAATTCCTCCTTTGGGTTTCATGTATAGCTATATGGGGTCTGCTATCTCTTGTAGAAATCTTCCTGTATATTTGATTGTATATTCTGGGTACTGTTATAATGTTCAACTTCTTTATAGAGGTAACTCAATGGTAAATGTACATTGCTGCTTCTGGGTCAATACACACAAATCTTTGATAAAGAATCATGTGTTATTTTAAGTATTTTATTGTTTGTGTTCATTTCTTATATAAAAGTTAAGAGTTTGGAGGAATGATTTTTAGGGGAACCTGTAGTCCTCTCGATATTTGTAATTTTTTCTTGTTTATTATACGTCTGTTTGAATAACGGGTCGTATTATGGGATCACCCACGGTTTGCGTTCCACAATGGTGTCCGCTCTCTGATTCAAACAGTTTTATTTGGATCCTCACGAAACTTGATGGTAATGTTTATGGCCATGAGATCAAGGTCAAGTTCGATAACCAGCCCAATCGGCTTAGGCACTTCTGACTTTATTATGCCCCTTGATGCTTTGAAAAATTAATTTTGACGAGTGTATTTTGTGAACTGGCACTCATGTTTCTTGTTTATAAACTTTATATTTTTAGCTCACATGTCACAAAGTGACAAAGTGAGCTATTAGGATAACTCTCCGTCCGGCGTCGTGCGGTGTGCGTCGTGCGTCGTCAAACTTTATGTTGTGACCACACTAGGGGCCACATTTTTGGCTCAATTTTAGCAAAACTGGGTCAGAACGTTAATATCAACAAAATCTCGGACGAGTTCGATATTGGGCCATTTGGGGTCAAAAACTAGCTCACCAGGGCCAAATAAGGGAAAATCTTGTGAACACTTTAGAAATCACTGTTTTGACTGGATCTTCATGAAACTTTGTCAGAATGTTTATTTCAATAATATGTAGGTCAAGTTTGATAATGGGTCATTTCTGTATTAAAATTAGGTCACTAGGGCAAATTGCTGGAAAACCTTGTGAACACTCTAGAAGTCACTGTTTTGATTGGATGATCATGAAACCTTGTCAGAATGTTTGTCTTCATAATATCTTGGACAAGTTCGAACATGGGTCATCTTGGGTCAAAAACTAGGTCGCTAGGTCAAATCTTATGAAAAACCATGTTAACACTGTAGATTTCACAGTTATTATTGGATCTTCACCAAACTTTGTCAAATCGTTTGTTTTAATGATATAACGGCCAAGTATAAATATGGGTCATCTAGGGTCAATAACTAGGTCACCAGGTCAAATCTTAGGAAAACTTTGTTAACACTGTAGATGTCACAGTTTTAATTGGATCTTCACCAAACCTTGTCAAAATGTTTGCCTCAATGATATGTGGGTCAAGTATGTACATGGGTCAGCCGGGTTCAAAAACTGGGTCACAAGGTCAAATCTTAGGTAAAAATCTTGTAAAAGCTCTAAATGTCATGGTTTTGATTAGATCTTGGCCAAACCTTGTCAGATTGTTTGTCTTAATGATATTAAGGACAAGTTCAAATATGGGTCACCTAGGGTAAAAAACCAGGTCACAAGGTCAAATCTTAGGAAAACCTTATTAACACTGTAGATGTCAAATTTTGATCGTATCTTCACCAAACCTAGTCAGACTGTTTGTCTTAATGATATGTAAGACAAATTCTAACATAGGTCGTCTGGGGTCAAAAACTTGGTCACCGGTTCAAAACAATGTTTTAATGAGTGAACAGTGATTGTCATGTGAGCGATATAGGGCCATCTTGGCCCTCTTGTTTTCTGAAACTGTCAATCATATAAAACTGAAGCCGGAATACTAGAAGGAAGGTTGAAAATTTCTAGTGTAATATTGCATTGAACATGTAACCAGTAATAACCCAATCACTGGTAGTAAGACAGGGAACCAGTCAGTCCGGACAAAAGCCAGATTTCAATGTTGTGATTATTATTCTCATTATACAATAATTGCTTCAATATATCTCTGTTTTGACTTGAATCCAAATTTTATCTGTTAGACAACAAAGTGTTCATGTCATGAGTTACATTACAAGAATAGCTCATGTCTCTCATATGAACTCATTATCATACCTTGATTGAATCAATTGGTATGATTTTTTGGGGGCTTTAAAGAAAAACGGAATAATATTCCACCTGTTGATGTTTTTAGATGAGGTTGTTGGCGAAAATATCCCATCATTTGTTGTATTATGATTAATTTTCTGTTCTGGCATGCTGGCACAATTTATTGCAACAAATTCTTGTTTTTCGAATCAGTTCCGAGTTGTTTACTTCAGTAATGATTTATCTTTGCTCTCAAATTTTGTTTCTGGCTAATTTTTCGGTGACTTTAGTTCATTTAGGCAGTGGGCGTCACTGTCATTTGATTATATCATACAGCATCATACAATTGTTACATAAAACACATATTGCATGGTACAAAAAGTTTGGGTGAGTCGGTACTGCAGACTTGATATCAGTGTAGCAGATTTGGTTTTCATTATTGCATTGATTCACTAATTGGAAGATCCAGGATGTCAACTGAAGATGCTGACGAATTGTTACAGTTTCTTCAACAGTTGTGGTGCTAAACTTTATGATAATTTCATTTTTTCAGTTATATTATGGCTTGGCATTGATTGAATTAATAAAGAATACTGTTCATCTTAGAATGTGTAACAAAACCATTTAAGTAGATAACTAAGGTCTTTCCTAGACTTATCATCAAAGACTGCACTTTTAATCACCAACTTCATTTAAAATACCAGAATTCTAGAATAAAACATAATATTTTGGGTATAAATTAGGGGAGGGGCATTGGTCATAGGAGGGGCATTTATCAGGGGAGGGGTATAAATTAGGGGAGGGGCATTGGTCATTGGAGAGGCATTAATCAGGGAAGGGGCATTGATCATGGGAGGGTTATAAATTAGGGGAAGGGCATTATTAGTGGGAGGAGCATTGATCTTGAGAGGGGTATTTATTTATAATTAGGAAGTGTATGGTACATGGTTTAAGTAAAGGAAATCTACTCATAGGATGAATATCTGCTGGTACAAAAATTGGTAGTTGAGACTATGTAAGACTGATCTTGTACAAATAAACAAATTCCAGTAGTTTTGTATGTCTCCCAAAGTATTTGCTTTGTTAGCAATATCCATAGCAACAAAAATCTCTCAATCTGTGGATATTGAAATATACAATACTAATTGTCAGATAATGGAGGCAATATAATTGTTTGCCTATGAGACTGTTAGTTGATTGGTCAGATATGGACTAATGTATTTTAAGATTTTGTCTTTTATGCAGAGAATTTTTTATAGTAAGAAATAGTAATTGAAATAATAAGCTGACTTTCAGATTTGCTGTTGGCTAAATGATGACTGCAATAAGCTTTATTTATAAAGAATTAGCTTAATTCCTATAATTATGGATTATTAAAATGTGAATTTATCCATCATTCTTTTATTAAGAGTCATGGGTGGGGTAATGGAAATAAATCATGATTGAGGCTGTAAATCTATGATATGTTTATATTGGTACCATTGTGTCTGTACCATTCACCTATAACATTATGTTACAAGCCATATATCTTGATAACCTGCAAATAAGCATGATAATGTGGAATTCTATACTAATATTTATGTAAAACAGCCAGATGGCTTATCAGTCCTTCATTAAGATGGCTAAATTCTCATTTGTTCATACCATGCTTGACATTGGCATCGGGAAAGAAAATAGGATAATCTTTTACCCTTACTGCCATGCAGTTCCTGTATTCCTGTACTAAGGTGTTTTACCTGCAAAATTTCATATCAACAGAAACAGGAAGTTTATGTTTTATAAATTGACCTTATCATAATCTCATGTACAAGAATAGCTCATGCAGCATTTGATGGGTTCTGTCATAAGTGCATCAAGGTTATGAATGTGTTGGTTACTGTACTTTCATTTATTTTCGTTGGGCTCAATTTTCATGGTTTTTACTACAATGGCTATTTCGTAGGGACATAAATTTGTGGATTTTGATTTTGAAAAGAAATGCTTTATCTCTGCATTCAAATTCATGGGGATTTGATTTCGTGGATGAGCCGACCCACGAAATCCATGAAATTAAATCCCCAACGAAAATTAATGATACCACAGTAATACATTTTCAGAATGATGTAACAAGATATGATAGCTGTTTTATTGTCTGTTGCTTCATATAAGTATTATTTATATTGTATTGAATTGTCATTATAACTTGAGTACAATTTGTTAGCTATTAGAGCAGCACATAATATTATTGCTACTGATTATTTATGAAATCCAATGAAATTCTGGAATGTAGGACAAAAGCTCCCCTGGACTGAAGTCAGGGCTTTTTTCACAGGTAGGGGAAGGGGCTTTTTCCCTAAATTTGGGGGAAAATTACACATAATTTTTGCAAAAGGGGAAGAAAAAATTGATTTGAATTGTCTTTTAGGCGAAAAAAGCATGATTTTAAAGAATTTTCATGAGGGGAAGATGCCTGTTAACAGCCCCTAGCTGCTATAAGAAGGAAAAAAGCCCTGAGAGTCCACATCAATTTTGATGTCGATGGACAAAAGCTTCCGTGGACATTGAAACTCTCCCGTCTTTTTTGCAACCCAGACAAAAGCTCACCCGCAAAGAAGACAGGAGAGCAAGTATTTTGGGTAGTAAAATAACTGGAGAGCTTTTGTCCACTCCTACCAAAATTGATGGGGGAGCTTTTGTCCTGGGGATTATTTGTCCAGATAATGTAATTCTGTATTACTATTAGCAGTAATATTGGTCACAATTCTATGTTTTATTTAAACTGCATAAAAGAATAGCCTTTACTTCTTTTTTTTTAGGAAAAAAGGAGATTCTTTTATTTAATTATCAACTGTTTACTCTTTGATGCTAAGAAGTTTTTTTCAGTTGAGCTTTGACTACATCATTAATAACCAAACAGATATCTACTTTGATGTGTGCACTTCTTGTAAATGTTCTATATAGCACTCTATAGTGTTTGCGTTAAGAAATCGCATATCTGTGAAATAAAGCGCTGATCCATTACTACAGGTGAAAGCTCATTATTGTTAATTCCTAATGAACCTGTTTATATCTGCCTGGATCTCATTATACCTCTCCTATCACAAGATGTTTCTTTGTATCAAACACTCATAGAATCAGCTGGTTTATTGTTACTTAGAAAACAATACTACAGACTTTTTTTCATGGCAGTGTTGTTTTTTTCACATTTAGGGCAAAAGTGATGTGGGAGGCCCTAAAAATAGAAAGGGGAAAAATAACATGTTGAGGGCCAGAAAATGTTAGGGTTGGACATTACAAAACATACATTATAATCCTACTTACATTTAATTACCAATAGGTTATAACGTTGATGGCTGCTGACAAAGATCTAGCTTATAATCTACAGGTAAATTGAATGATCTTTTTTGCCAAAAAAGTTCACTGAAGATTTTTTTATATAGGGAAAAACATTCTCTTCAGACAAGGAACTGGGGCCCAATTTTGGCCCCATATCAATCCTGAAAAACACTTGGCAGCTTATCATTACAATCTTATGCCATAAAGTGCAAATTGCAGAAACTTAGGATTCATAGATTGTATTGAATAAGATGCTGTTCTTTAAAATGTACTTTGATAACTTTTGAATGTCATCTACTAATCAAAGCACTGAAAGTACTTATTGGAATTTTGAGCTTTTTAAGACATAAGTAAATATTAATGGTAGACTAAGAAACAAAACCCCTCAAAGTTCTGTTTGTTATTTATTTTCAAGTGTGATTTATGATATCATGAATTTTTCATGAACTTTTCATGCATACTTCATGAATGGTTCATAAAGTATGAAAACCTTTTAGACAGGGGTATTAAAAACCAAAGGATTATGTTCAATTATGAAAAGATAATCACCACATGCAAGTACCACTGAATCACAGAAGTCCTGGTATTGGTTGTTTTTAAAAGACTTGAACATTTTGTGCTTTTTCAAGTTAACATTTAATTTTTTGTATGTATCAAGATTTAATTCACTTGATGTTCCAATAAGCATGCACCTGGTTTGGCATTTTATAGAAAAGGTACTTAGACCAGTATTTTATGAGGCATATTGCTTCGATATCACATCTCCCATCTTCTACCAAATTAATTGCTATCTCAGACTATGTATGATGTTTCTGCCAGATTGATAAAACTTTTTAACTGAGGATGTATTATTCATCAGTAATGTGAATTGAATGTCTGTTTTAGCAACATTTACCACAAAACTCAGTCTGTCTCATACTTCTTTGTTTGAAGATATGTGTGGTGAGATTGTTAACAATGGTGATTATTTAAGTTAAAGCCACCATACATTGATGCTGCAGCATTGGTATGTCTATTGGCTGAGATTTAAATTTCACTATTTATTGTTATTAAATCCAGCATTTTTTCCTGACTGTAATGAATTTGCAAAACTATCAAGCCTATGATGTTGGCAGTAAAAATCTATTACTGAAGTCAAATAATAAAAATCATTACAAACTAATTGAATGTAACAGAGTTGAGTGTCATTTGTGTTTGCTCTATCAACACTCTAAGCTAAAAAATATCTAGATGAAAGAAATTGATAAATATACATCAGTATTACCCTTAGGTATCTCAGGGCTGGTAAATGTTCCCATTTGTATAATTGCTATACCATTACACTATATATGGCATGCTACAAATGTCACTAATCCCTGTGTGTTTTTGATGAATAAGAGATGGCAATTAATGGTCTACTATCCAATGTAAGTGAAGATATGGTGTGGAAGGAATTGTTTCAGTAATTCATTGCTTGGTGTAGAACTTGTTGATCATAACCAGGACATTGGTCATATCCATTGTTGATCATGTATATTACAAGTGTACCTGTATTGTGTATGTAAATATATTTAGGTACAGTTAAATAAATGTTTTATGATCAAAGAATTATCACATTGTTCTGTGGTTTTGGTTTTCTAATGTTCCTGCTTAATAATATACCATTATCACCTATGTAAACATAAGATGCTCGATTTTTAGCTCACATGTCACAAAGTGACAAAGTGAGCTATTAGGATCACTCTCCGTCCGGCATCGTGCGTCGTCAAACTTTATGTTGTGACCACACTAGGGGCCACATTTTTGGCTCAATTTTAGCAAAACTGGGTCAGAACGTTAATATCAACAAAATCTCGGACGAGTTCGATATTGGGCCATTTGGGGTCAAAAACTAGGTCACCAGGGCCAAATAAGGGAAAACCTTGTGAACACTTTAGAAATCACTGTTTTGACTGGATCTTCATGAAACTTTGTCAGAATGTTTATTTTAATAATATGTAGGTTAAGTTTGATAATGGGTAATTTCTGTAGTAAAATTAGGTCACTAGGGCAAATTGCTGGAAAACCTTGTGAACACTCTAGAAGTCACTGTTTTGATTGGATGATCATGAAACCTTGTCAGAATGTTTGTCTTCATAATATCTTGGACGAGTTCGAACATGGGTCATCTTGGGTCAAAAACTAGGTCGCTAGGTCAAATCTTATGAAAAACCATGTTAACACTGTAGATTTCACAGTTATTATTGGATCTTCACCAAACTTTGTCAAATCGTTTGTTTTAATGATATAACGGTCAAGTATAAATATGGGTCATCTGGGGTCAATAACTAGGTCACCAGGTCAAATCTTAGGAAAACTTTGTTAACACTGTAGATGTCACAGTTTTAATTGGATCTTCACCAAACCTTGTCAAAATGTTTGTCTCAATGATATGTGGGTTAAGGATGAACATGGGTCAGCCGGGTTCAAAAACTGGGTCACAAGGTCAAATCTTAGGTAAAAATCTTGTAAAATCTCTAAATGTCATGGTTTTGATTGGATCTTTGCCAAACCTTGTCAGATTGTTTGTCTTAATGATATTAAGGACACGTTCAAATATGGGTCACCTAGGGTCAAAAACCAGGTCACAAGGTCAAATCTTAGGAAAACCTTATTAACACTGTAGATGTCAAATTTTGATCGTATCTTCACCAAACCTAGTCAGACTGTTTGTCTTAATGATATGTAAGACAAATTCGAACATAGGTCATCTGGGGTCAAAAACTAGGTCACCGGTTCAAAACAATGTTTTAATGAGTGAACAGTGATTGTCAATTGTGAGCGATATAGGGCCATCTTGGCCCTCTTGTTTTCATCCAAATCTGCTGCATCTTTCTATAGATATAGTCTTATTTGTTAACTCTGCAATCACATTTTTACTGGACCTTTTTAGGGGTAAGTGAACTTGTTGAAATTTACAGCTTGTAGATACTAGATTCTAGTCTATGATGCTTACAAATTTACTTGACGGTCGTTTTAGCTTGGAAGAATTCTGAACATGCAACCTTAGATAATGCAACCTTGCCTTAATATAAAGGTTACACTATATATATATAATTCTGAACAAAATTTACAAAAGCTGTTCATTGATATGTAACTTATATATTATACATGGTAATTTGGTTTTCATCTATGTTATATTTGACAGTATATATATATCGCTTGAATTATTTATGTAACCTTGTACTTATAACTGTGTACAGGGAATACATTTCTCATTTGCTAAATGGTGTTGTTTATGTATCACTAGTGCTTTAAGCATTGGGAGCAGGCACTGCCATGCAATAAGCTGAAATCGAAAGATGTCCAATGTTGGTTGTCAGTGCAGCAAACTCTTAACATGAACATGATATTATGAGGACCTTTGTGCTGTTGAAACTTGAATAAGGTATGGTTTGGGTCACACTTCAAGCAAAAAAAATATTGTCTGTAAATTGTCCATGTTGCTGTATCAAGGGGATTGTGTTATGATTGAAAACAATTGAGCCTCTGTCAGATCAGCTTGGTTGATGTGGCACTGGACAGTTGATCTGAGAGGTGATAGAATTACTAATTAATGACATGAAAAAGCTGAATGTCCTTTTTTGACCTTTTAAATGAAATGTTTCGCTTTGGAAAGTTCTTAGTGGAGGAGCAGCTTTAAGTTCTGTGGCTCCCTTCAGAGCACTTGGGTAGGCTGACTATAGACAATTATAACTGAAATACTGCCTAAAAAAACTGTAAGACTCAAAATAATCAAGAATGGTTCATTTGGGTGTTCAGGTTGTTTGAGAGCAAAGGTTACAATTTGTTCAGAAGAGGAGAGTCTACCTCCTTCGTTTCTTGCTTCGGAATTTTTATCCCATTCATTTATTTTTGTCCATGTATGCTGTCCATGCTTTAGGGGTCTTTAGTTGAAATGGGGTTAGAGTTTAATATCTGCTCTAGTGGCTTCGATCTTGTATATGAAATCTTTTTAATGACTGTTAATTCTGTAATGTAAGTTTTATACAATACCGGAGATGACATTAGACAAAAGGTATTTTGATTATTCTGTTTGGGTTAAATTGACTGAAATAAGAAGAAAGTGAAACATTTTGATCTGGGTAATAAACTGGCTAACCTTGGTTGACGGTTAGTCATATAAAAATAGTAGAGGCTATTAAAGTACTATGATATATATTGACTCACCATATGATACATGGTAAATGTATGAAAATATAAATAGTTGAGATGTTAGTATCAAATATCAAAAAGTAGATGACCAATATATGTGTGAATTTGATTCATTCAAAAATTGTTTAAGCTACGGCATATCAGTGTTTTAAAGGGCTGATATAATAATACATGAAGATTATATGATATTAGTCAATTAGTTGTGTAAAGTAATTGTATATTATGTTATTATTGTTGAGAATTATGAACATGGAATTACAAGGTTCTAACATTGAAATGGATTCATTTTGTTATGATATATGTTAATGTATCAGTTTTGCTCTTTATGGGCTCAACCCTAGGATTTTTTTGTTAATGGGCTCCACCCAAGAGAAGGTTTTTATGGGCTCAATCCAAGAATGATTTGTTGTTTTTGGGCTCATTAACCAAAGACTATTTTTGTTGTTTATGGGCTCAGCCCAAGAATGTTTTTGCTGTTTAAGGGCTCAACCCAAGATTTAGAATAATATGTTGTTTATGGGCTCAACCCAAGAATATTTTTTGCTGTTTAAGGGCTCAACTCAAGAATAATATGTTGTTTATGGGCTCAACCTAAGAATTTTTTTTGCTGTTTATGGGCTCTACCCATAAGAATGATTTTGCTGTTTATGGGCTCTACCCATAAGAATGATTTTGCTGTTAATGGGCTCAATACAAAATGAATGTTGTTTTGCTTCTCACTGCCACATGTATAAGACAAGTCGGCATCACCTTTACTAACTTATTTGTCTTACTTTACGAAAAAGCAATTACAAAAGCTCAAGTTGCATAATGTTCGATTTATTGTTGATCAGAGATGCTACAAATTTTTTATCTATGATCTGAGTGTTTAATGCACCTTTTTGTAGGCAAGATTTAGGACTTTAATGTAAAAGATAACCAATACCGGATATCTGATATATGTATATTTACGAAGTAAAGATGAATTCTTGCTATTTACTTGAATGAACCAATGATATTTTCTGGCAGGCCAATTTGTGGCTTTTCTTAACCTTGTTGGTATAATTATGATCAATCAAAGAGAAAACATATCATACAGTATGTTTACTGCTCTTAAAGAATTTATAATGTCTGATTTTTTAAAAGTAATATTAGCATGGGCCGAGCTGTTGGTTGTTTTATGTGAATTATGTCATAATAAATAACGTTCATTTCTCTTGATTGATGCTAATTAACTTAATTAGGTATCAAAGTCGAGAACTTGTAACTGTTTAAGATATATATTTTTAGAATTTGTATTTTATAATTGGGGTTTAGTTTATATTGTGAATTAGACATTTTGGTAATTTTCAGCTTTATATAGATTGAAAGAAACAAATTTTAATAATAAATGAAAATAAAAAATGTTTAGATATATCATTATAATTTTCATTAGTAAAATGATAAAGTTGTTTACTAATGGTATTTTAACAGTTTGACTACATTTATACATAATTTAGCATTAATTTAGACTTAAACAAATAAAATAATAAAATGTTTGAATGTAGAATTGCATTTTCTGTTTTAAGCACAACGGCACCTTAATTTCTGAAACGTTTGATTTTATTTTAGTATTGTTAGATTGGCTCTACAACATATGCACTTACTTAAATGTTTGTTGCTCTAACTAAATGGATGTGTCACAAAACTCACCCATTTTCTATATTAATGAACCTCTCAGTCTTTAAACATGTTTTTTAAAAAAAATAAAAAAATGAAGTTACATGCTTATGGAAATAAGGTTACAAGAAAGAGATTGTAATTGAGGTTCTGTTCACATTTTAATTTGGTTTAAGTCCTGTAATGTTATGTAGTAGATTAGATTGATAATTATCTCCATTGAATTAGTCTATTTTACGTTTATCCCATGTATGATTTACTTCATTTTTCAAAGCAGTTATATTACTGACATTAATTTGTTACTCAGCTGAAACTTTTTATATCAAGGTTTTTAATGTCATAAAAACAATGTTGTAGTCTTTAATACCTTTAAATAAACATTCAATCAGCATTTAAATTAACAGTCAAAGTTTTGTAGATCTTGTAAAGTCTTATATTCATGATATCAGTAAAAAATGGAATAAACTCACAAAGATTTTAATACAGGAATGAAAAGATTTTAAATTGATAAGGGGGGGGGGGGGGGGTTCATAGTTGAATTTTGAATTTGTTCACTTTGATCAGGGGAGTTAACTCTGCAATTTAGGGAATGGTTTGTTTTTGTGCCCCGCTGAAGATGAAGTTGTGTGTTAAGGGTTTTAACTCTGTTAAAGGCTGATTACTGAGTTATCTGCCCTTGAATTTGTAGTTTGGTATTACAGATATGAACATTTTGTGTCACACATAATGTACCATGACCAGAATAATAGAGTGTGGGCCACTCAGTGTCCTACGGTCACATTTTTAGTTTACAGATGTATGACTAATACATTTAAAGCGACTCGGTTTCATTAGAAATTTAAGTTTTTGTTAATTAAAATTATTCAAATTTCTTACAAAACAATGATATCCTGTGTTCCCATCAAACTGATAGTTAATGGTGAGAAATCAAGTAAAAATGGATGATTTAAGTTACATTTGTTGTAAAATGACTACTGATAAAAATCTTCTACCTCTCATTTTCTTCAATTGTCATTGTTTGTTCAAGTTACAAAAAAGAATAGAAGAGTTTTTGACTGTGGACATTGTTTGACTTTCCCATTCTACCCATTTTTATAAATTTAAACGCTGGTCAAATACAAGCACTGCATTGTTTATTGTGTTTTGAATCAATTTTAACTTCAGGAAATCGGAGGAAAAAATCTTAAGTCAGTGATGATAGATTTGGGTGAAGACAGATCAAATTAGCATGTTGTTTTCAATTTGTACTATATACTTTTAAACTCAAGGATGAAAAACATCTTTATTGAAGGCCAACCTTATTTACATGATGTGTTTTTCTAAGTTTAATCCTCTTCTTGACTAAAAGATATTCAGCATGTAAGCCATCCATAGAAATTGTCGGTGAGCATTAATGCGTGACCAACTCGCTAAAAAATCTTTTTAGTGATTTCATAAAAAATATTTGATATTTATTGTAACTTGTCCTTTTTTCGGTAGTAAAAATAAACTTTCAAAACTAAAATCCTTACTTACATATGTACCTACCTGCTGGTTCCTAGTGGATGGTTTAGAATAGAGCCCCAGAAAACTGGTAAGGGAAGTAAATAACCCTTAAAATGGAATTCATGAGATCATGAAATTTTCATGAATTATTCATGCATATTTCATGAACAGTTCATGAAATATGAATAACTTTATGACAGGGAGAATCATAAACAAACATAGACTTTTACTTAGCCTCAGACTGAGTGTATTTTCTGTTTGAAATTCATAGGTAAGACAATAATAAGTTGAGAACAGATATTATACATGTATGTGAGACATGTCAGTTGATATAAACGTAGAACTAACTATTGTATATACAGTATAAACTTCTTACTGTGATAGATACCAATTCTCTGAAGTCTGGGGATTCCCCTTTGATCATGTTCTAGGGAAAGAAACATATCACATGATTGTTTTATTTTACTTTGTAGATGACTTAATGCATCTTCAGTAGATACTTCATTCAGTGAGTTGAAAAAAAGTGTTGAGAAAACGTATGCGGACTTATTAGTTATTTAGTACTTGGTAATTTCTTTGACAAGTGAGGAAGTTTTTTTTAGATATAGTGTATGTGTGATAAGAAATTGTGAAGTTTTGTTAATTTGTTTTACTAGTTTATGGAATAAAGCATGATCGGTTGTATGTATGTTTTTATAATAGTCTCATTATGCTTATTGGTTTATCTGGAAATGTGACTGAATTAGAAGCTGGCTTAACAATAGCCCAGGAAATGTTTTATATTTATCTATCAATTACTCAGTGCTGTATACAGTAGTATGTCTGGTCTGTTTAAGCGGCAGATATTAATAAATGAGGTTTTCAGTATTCTGTTCAGTTCATCTGATTATAATGTCATTGTACAAAGGATTTTTTTGTGGTTTATTATTGGATTTGGGTAATTTGAAATATCTAGATAAATAAAATTAATATCAGGGTTATTTCTATGATAATTGAAAAAGAAAGTAAGCACAGATTATCTAAATGAGTTTTCTGTGATGTTTCTTGAATGAAAATAATTCATTTGTTGGATGAATTTGTAAGCTTAAATATATCATTGTATCGAGGACAATGGTAAAAAAATCTATCATTACACATAAAAAGGACATTTTAGAGATTATGCCTAAAATATATTTATGTATTTGTTTCTGATTTCTACTAAAAGTTGTGCTTTTATTCTTTATTTAAAGATGCGGAAGGAGTAACTAGTTGGATTTATAACAACACACTAATGTATTAATTTAGTCTCGATATGTGTTTGAGATTTTAGCATGTACATAATAGTGTAAGGAGTTATTTGCCTAAACTTTGTAAACTTTCAAAAAATGTACAGGACAAAGTTGACAATTGTTTTGATATGAAATGATGTGAACAATTGAAGTGTTACCTCAAATAAATTTAAGAATTTGTTAAAATAAAAATGGCTGAAAATCATCGGGATTTATATCATAGTCGACGTAATGGAGACAGAGCGGAACGCCCAGCTAGTACTGGTATGTACTACTCTTCAGCCTGGGAGTCCAAATTACATGAACTTGTGGTAAGTTATCATAAAAATGTGATTCTTCCTTATTTGACTAATTATTTACCTTATTTGTCATTGCTGACTGTGTTTCGGCATAGCTTGACACTCTCTTTATTGTCTTCTTTAATAAACTTTTTCTCAAGTCATCTAATGGTGTTTTTTGTCGATGTTTGACGGTCATTATCAGTCTAGCCATGATAAAATCTTGGAGTTTAAGCCAATGCTTGATTCACGTGACACAGCTCAATATTTTATTAATCAAAATCAATTAAATTATCAGACACATGGTGATGAAATATTTAAATTAAGCCATTGCAGTAATTTGATTGATAAGATTATAATATTTATGATACATGTGGGGTTTGAACTTGTCAGTATCAGCAACAGTATGAAGCCAAAATAGTCCCTGAGCTGTCATAAACTTTGCACAAATAAAACCTGATTTTCATTGCTTCTGGCCACTCTGAGCAAATGAATTTTAATAGCTGCTCCAATTAATACTCATGAATTTAAATCTTTTTTGTCACTAGTCAGATCTTGTGTTTTTATGTAATCTTGTTGCACATTCAATATAATAACGTTATGTTGGATCATCACAAATTCTTTGGTGTAAGTTGCAAAACAGACAAATTATTATTTACCGAGACAGTAATAATTATGCAGGGTCCAGATGTGGCAATGATGTTTGCTTGGAAAATTACACTGAGACATATTGAATACAAGACAGCAGTATTACTGCATTTGTAATTCATTATTCACTTATAATTTATTGTACCAAGACAAAGGTTCCAGACAATAGCTGGTTCTGTATGATTGTGTTGTTATTATTGGTTAAGCTCACCTGCGCTTAAAGGTGTACTAGTGAGATTATGATGTATGTGATGGGCTTACATCTTTCTTCAATTGACAACAATATGATTGTCGACTCATTCCATGCCCATTGTGCATAATTGTTATAAACCTTGCCATTTTTCTTCATGGTAGTAATGAGCTTACATTGCATTTTAATCGACAACAATTTGTTAACACATTCAATGACCATTGTTTGTAATCATTATAAAGCTAATAAAATATATATATAAAGTTATCATTTTTTAAATGTCTTAATTAAGTGAGGTCACACTCTAGATTGTTGTGTCATGTGCTGAGATATTAGTGAGGTCACACTCTAGCTTGTTGTGTCATGTGCTGAGGTGTAAGTGAAGTCACATTCCAGATTGTTGTGTTATGTGTTGAGGTGTTAGTGAGGTCACACTCTAGATTGCTGTGTCATGTGTTGAGGTGTTAGTGAGGTCACACTCCAGATTGTTGTGTTATGTGTTGAGGTGTTAGTGAGGTCACACTTTAGATAGTTGTGTCGTGTGTTGAGGTGTTAGTGAGGTCACACTCTAGATTGCTGTGTCATGTGCTGAGGTGTTAGTGAGGTCACACTCTAGATTGTTGTGTCATATGCTGAGGTGTAAGTGAGGTCACACTCTAGATTGTTGTGTCATGTGCTGAGATATTAGTGAGGACACACTCTATATTGTTGTGTCATGTGCTGAGATATTAGTGAGGTCACACTCTAGATTGTTGTGTCATGTGCTGAGGTATTAGTGAGGTCACACTCTAGATTGTTGTGTCATGTGCTGAGGTATTAGTGAGGTCACACTCTAGATTATTGTGTCATGTGCTGAGATGTAAGTAAGGTCACACTCTAGATTGTTGTGTCATGTGCTGAGGTATTAGTGAGGTCACACTCTAGATTGTTGTGTCATGTGCTGAGGTGTTAGTGCGTTCACACTCTAGATTATTGTGTCATGTGCTGAGATATTTAAGTGAAGTCACACTTTAGATTGTTGTGTCATGTGCTGAGGTGTTAGTGAAGTCACACTCTAGATTGTTGTGTCATGTGCTGAGGTATTAGTGAGGTCACACTCTAGATTGTTGTGTCATGTGTTGAGGTATTAGTGAGGTCACACTCTAGATTGCTGTGTCATGTGTTGAGGTATTAGTGTAGTCACACTCTAGATGTTGTGTCATGTGTTGAGGTGTTAGTGAGGTCACACTCTAGATAGTTGTGTCATGTGTTAAGGTATTAGTGAGGTCACACTCTAGATTGTTGTGTCATGTGTTGAGGTATTAGTGAGGTCACACTCTAGATTGCTGTGTTATGTGCTGAGGTATTAGTGAGGTCACACTCTAGATTGTTGTGTCATGTGTTGAGGTGTTAGTGAAGTCACACTCTAGATTGTTATGTCATGTGTTGAGGTGTTAGTGAAGTCACACTCTAGATTGCTGTGTTAACACTCTAGATTGCTGTGTCATGTGTTGAGGTGTTAGTGAGGTCACACTCTAGATTGTTGTGTCATGTGTTGAGGTATTAGTGAGGTCACACTCTAGATTGTTGTGTCATGTGCTGAGGTGTTAGTGAGGTCACACTCTAGATTATTGTGTCATGTGTTAAGGTGTTAGTGAGGTCACACTCTAGATTGTTGTGTCATGTGTTGAGGTATTAGTGAGGTCACACTCTAGATTGTTGTGTCATGTGCTGAGGTGTTAGTGAGGTCACACTCTAGATTATTGTGTCATGTGTTGAGGTGTTAGTGAGGTCACACTCTAGATTGTTGTGTCATGTGTTGAGGTATTAGTGAGGTCACACTCTAGATTGTTGTGTCATGTGCTGAGGTGTTAGTGAGGTCACACTCTAGATTATTGTGTCATGTGTTGAGGTGTTAGTGAGGTCACACTCTAGATTATTGTGTCATGTGTTGAGGTATTAGTGAGGTCACACTCTAGATTGTTGTGTCATGTGCTGAGGTGTTAGTGAGGTCACACTCTAGATTGTTGTGTCATGTGCTGAGGTAATAATGAGGTCCCTACTCCTGAGTGTGTTATTTGCTGAGGTATCATTTTAGTATCTCTGTTTATTGTTGTGTCATCCATCTCATTGTCATGTGCTGAGGTATTAAAAAGATGAGACCATATTAAGTTGTTGCAACATATGTTAGTATTTATTGAGGCTAGACTATTGTTGTCATGTTATGAGTCTTTTAACACTTGTTAGGAGAGTGTCACTGAACTATCTATATGTTTTCTGGATTCTGTTTGTTTCATGTTGTGTGTGACAGACACATAAATGATGCTGACATTGTGTGCCTTATTCTTTTGATATGTTTGAAGTGAAGCCATGTGGTCCACTAATGCCCAACATTGTACATTATTTGTTACTGATAACACATTCCAGTTATACATATAAAGTAACATGGCATTTGGTGTTCTATGATCTGTAAAACTCATTTTCAGTGTTTATGACATGCTGTTGTGCCATGTTGTGTCATATCTTTGACTTGTCTGTTTGATTTAATGACAGCTCAATCAATTATTTATCACAGCAGTGACTTGTATACAGAGTGTTGTAAAAATTCCTTAATATTTGTTTTGATGCTTCAGGCTTCATGTGATCAAGACAATAATAGTATCACAGGATAATATAGCTTGATACAGCATGCAGGGTGATAAAAATCATAGCATTATTACTTGATGTTGATGAATTCTTTATGTAACAGAAAACAACAACAACGGGTTTCTGCTGTAGTAGGCATTTTTCATGTTCTCTTATGAACTGGCCCTGAGGTTGTGAAACCATGCTCTGATCTCATATTTAAGTCATAAATATTTTTGCTTCAGCAATAATCTTTCCATAAAAAACCTGCTGAATATAAATTGAGATTTGATTTTGATGGTTGTTCTCAAGTGTTTAAATATAACTTGAGAACAGTCTCCAAGCTAAATTGAGATTTCACTTTACAAGTATTTTAGTAAAAATGATATGACTGCTTAATGGTTAAATACAAATTACACGGCTGGAATTATAATGTATGATAAGAATCATCTTATTTTCAAAATCAATTTAGTAAAAATATTTAAAACAGAATATGAGATTTGAGATTGGAGAACAATCTCAAGTTTTAGATCCTGGTCTTAGCTTGATTTTTAAACATGAGAATATAATACAAATATAAGGAAAATCAATTACACTAATTTGGTGCCCAAATTAAATGCATCATAATGTGTTATTATGTTATTAGCAGCTAATTATTAATAATGTATGTGTTTATTTCCACTCTATCAAATATTACATGAGTCAGGTCCGCAATATTAGCTCTGCAATTTTTTTTCTGTCTGTCAAATTGAGTGTTATTTCAGTAAAACTGTTATTCACTTTGATAAATCAAACATGTTACAATTTCATTATTTGTCTTTCTAGTCCTTAGTCCATACAGTCAAACCTGTGAACTAAGGCCATCAGTTGGGAAAGACATGCTGTGGCCTTTATTGACCAGTGGCTTTAATTCAGAGGTGGTCACTAAAATAGGTTTGACTGTATTTTGTATCATTAGGATGGAGAAGGTAAGGACTGTGAGACTGTGACAGATTTGTACCTGTGGTTGTTTTACTCAGTGTGCCTCTATACAGAGATTAATTAGATCTACATGATCAATTAAAGCGTGTTCAAGGCTGTTGAACCTGAGTTAGTGGCCACCTCTTAATAAAGTCCACCCTGTGAATAAAGGCCATTCTTTTAAAAAAATCATTGCTTAATTACAACAAAATGACATCTGAATAAAGGTCACCTGTCAATTAAGGCCATAATTATGATGTATTTCCAAGGGTGACCTTTATTTACAGGTTTGTCTGTTTTTGCCTTTGTTCTCATTATGATTTTATTCACAGGTGGTCCTAACATTTAGTTTGATTATATCATCAAGTGTTACATAAGTAAAATCAGGTGGAAAAAGGTTTATTTGGTATGTAATCCAGCTTAGCACAATGAACTTTAATGTGCAAGCACTTAATGCTCATAACAGGTAATAAGTTCATTGTATTTTATGACACTTTGTTCTTTGGTATGCTGTACCTGGTTACTGTGGTATCATTGTGTTTGTATGGTACCTTCTGTGCAGGCACTCATGAACTATCAGGTTTTAGAGGGAGTAATAACTGCTTCATTTAGTACTGTATGTTAAGAATTTGTTCTCTAGGCAATGAATATTTATTATTGTATTTATGATAATGTAATATAATTACATGTATACATAATATATATATAGGTATTTTTTATTGAGTGATGTTCTAAAAACTAACAAAGAGCTGAATTCTTGGGAAGCTGTTGAGCTCACTGACTTTTGTATTTAACAAACTAAAATTTAGCAGTCACTGACCTGGCTTAAGGATTGAATGATTTTCATCAACTGGGTTAACTATAATCCCTTTGTCCACAAGTATTTCTTTAAATGATCTTTGTAGTAATTTGGTATTTTTTTGAAAAAGGGCAAAATTTGAAGATATTTAGCATCTCCACAGGTTTTGGGTGGGATTCAGAGGAACTCAAAGCGGTGACTGTATGGGCTAGTGATTACTTGTCAGAGCCCATTACCTGTCTTGACTCGATCATCCATGTTGATCCCTAGCAACAGTTTCTATTCTATACTATGGTGATAACTTCTGTAAAGTAGATACTCAGACTGTTAACTAGCCCCTTTACCCAAACAAACACCTGAATATACACACCTGGGTTGGGATCAGTAAAAGTGAATGATAGATAATTATGTTTACATTGTGTAATTTAACACTTTAACTTTGTTACTAAGTTCAAACTTAGTTATTGATTCACTCGGTAGGGTCCCTTTTTTGTAGCGCTTAATTGGTTACTTAAACATTAATTATGATTTCTGTTTATATAAAATAGTGAAAATAATTGTGAATTTGATTATTATTGATATTTGGTAATTAATTGTGTCTTTGCTCAATCTGTCTTCATTTTGAGGCTATATTTATTGATGACTTTATTGTGGTGACAATTTTTTTCTGCTTAACTGGTGCATGATAAGAATTAAATAAATGTTAGCTGTTGTTTTCTCAGAGTATCAATTACAGAGAAATATTCCAGAAATACTGCATACCTTAAATTTACTGAAGAATAGTACAGCATCCTAAGTAAAGGTTAATTCAGTATTTTGAAATATTTCTCAGTTTAGTTTGAACTTCATTTATTTCACATTGATTGTAGGGCAAGTTCTTACAACTTATATTAACTACTCTCGATGACTGCTTCCTGGATTCTGACCAGTACTTGCGCCAAAAGAAGGCATTGTGAATGTTCTGGTCAAATTCCGCCACTGACGGGATATGAACCTGCAACCTCTACCCCTACACCACTGCTCCTCCCTCCTTTGCTTATTTCTCAGTTTGAGGTCTATTGATGTGTAAAATAAATGTGTATTTCCCCTTTCAGTGGAAGTCATGAAAATAAGATTAAGGACTGGGGAGGTGGTGCATTTATTATAGATTATGTGGTATATGTTTGATAGGATGGTTAGGTATGACACTTGATGTATAACAGTTCTTGTGTCTGGTCTCTTGTGATACTTTCCTTGTTGGCAACAAGACAGCATTGTGACAAAAACTAACCTAGTATCTCTCCAACAAGATCCCTGCAATCTATTTTATATTGTAAAATGGTTCAATAGTAAAATAAGGTAATGGCTACTTAGGTTTGTTTTGCATTTCATAGTAAACTTAGGTCGGTTTTGCTTTTCATAGTAAATTTCTCATTGTAATAGCAACTCCTGTGCGTTCTTTATAATAATTATGTAAAAATTATAGAATTTTCTTAAGTAAAACTTAGTGCAAATAAAATGCTTTATTCTGCGTTCATACAAAACAGACAATGAAGAATAATTTATTATGAAGTTCTCTCACTAATGTTTAAATGTAAACATGTATGATGTTTACCTTTCTAATTAAATTATGTATAGGTCACACAGACTGATTTAGTCGGTTCAGAGTTGTGTTTGCATTCATTAATCTATTGATCCATTATGACAGACAGGTGTATAATGGACCAATTAAGTCACTATATTTACCTTAGGTTTTATGGTATTTTTTAATATCTAAAATACAGGAAATATGAAACATTCAGTATTTTCAATAAGAGACGGCCAGAGGCCAAATTGACAGCAAATGGCCACGTAGAAATCTCAAGTATATCATTTAGGACATTGGAAATGAGCATGGAAAGCCTCCTTCAATCTAGGTTTGGCCTCTTACTGGAAAACTGAACTACAAATGTATATCACTCAGAGATTATTTCACATTATCATTAAAGTATAGATATTTTGAGTGCTCAACCTTATATTTCTGATGTCATCAAGGTAGAAAAACATTAAGTTCTCTGAACTTTCATGTACAAACCTCTCTTATGCAAGGAAGTAATTAATCTAAAGTTCATTCCCAATACATTGATAATTCATGAATGTTCATAGACTGACCTGTGACATTCTTAAATGAAGCTTTAAATTATTTTCAGTTCTCAAATATTCACTTTTGGAGAGGTTGTGTCAAAGACTAAGCTAGAGAGTCTGAAGAATATGTTTGCAAAAAAATAATATTTCGAGGGCTCAGCGCAACACTGTCGTAACTTGTTCTTATTTCAATATGAGTTACGACACTGTTGCGTTGAACCCTCGATTTTCGTGAATTGCATTTGAAGAGGAATGCTATTTCAGGTTAACCGTTCTGCAATCGAACAATAAAATTTCTCATGATGGTCCTGGCTTAAGATGAACTTTTGTTTGTTTGTTTGTTTGAGTTTTATGCCCCTTTTCAACAGTCAGAGTCGTAATGATGATGCGAACCAGACACAGTTCACCTAAGCATCGTTCCTGGGAAGAACTAGTACTAGACTCCCATCCTCCGTAAGCAACAGCCTACTTTCTCACATTTAGATCAAGAAATGGTTGGTAGCAAGACTCAAACCCATGACCATCATTCTATCAGGGAGTGGTTACAGTTTTTTGAAGTCGGTGACCTTAACCAGTCGAACACTGTGGCGGGTATAGATGAACTCAGTTAACTAACGCAAACTCAAAGCTAAGATGAACTCAGTTAACTAACGCAAACTCAAAGCTTAGCTTCTCCAAGTTAATTGTTATGGCCAGTTTGACAACAGCGGCATCATGCCTATGATTTATCCCTGTCAAATAGTTATAATTCATACTTCAACTTTAAATGAAGTATGCAAGTCTTGCAAGAAAAGTTCAAGAAAAAAAACAATATTTCATGAATTCATTTCAAACGGAAATTCAATGGAACATGTATGAGAAAAATGATTCTGTTTATGTATAAACAGCCAGCAGTAAAAAATACGTTTTAACTTTGAATCTTGTGCCCATCTATAATGTTACTATCAAACTTTCAATCAGTTTTCTCACTCGTGCATTTTGAGATAAGTTAACATTGTCTGTCTTCTTGTGATAAGATTAGACTTTTATTACTCATTTTTTTCTATCACGAGTGTATGTTACGATGTGATGAGTTTGTGTATTTAATATCACATGATAGAGAGGGGAGGAAGAGGCACATGTGAAAAACTTCAAATCGCTGGAAATTACATCACATAATTACTGAGTTTATCTACCTGTCAGGTGCTTGTATGTTTATATATCATGCATATTTTTATGACACTAACATGGTATTATCAAGATAATACTATCATCAGTCTGACACGTGAACGTTGTTAATTAGTTTTACATCATGTGTACGATTTGATACCTTATCTTAGTGTGTTTTATTAAAATGAAAAAACTGCCGTTTTTGCTAGAGAGATTTTTATCATTTTGATTTGTGTAACAATAATTTTTCTCGAATTTGTTTTCAAACTGGGCCTGCAGTCTTGCTGTGGTTCTTCCAAACCTTTTCTATTTGTTTTAATCAAACTTGTACAAACAAAAAAGTATCGGAGTTCACACGGGACTTGAAAAGCACTTGAATTTTATCCTGTCCCTGAAATGTTCTTAAATTTTATCATGTCCTTGAAAAGTTCTTGAATTTCCTATCCATGAAAAGTTCTTAAATTTCATCCTGTCCTTGAAAGATCGTAAAATTTTATCATATTCTTGAAAAGTACTTGAATTTCCTATCCTTGAAAAGTTCATATACCGGTATATTTGATCTTATCCTTGAAGAAAAGTACTTGAATTGTGCATTGAGCCAACTAATTAAGCTGCTGTCATGAGGCCTTCTTTTTGCCCATCTGAATTCGTTTATGAAAAGATGAATTAGTTAGCCTGGCTATCTAACGATTGTACCTGCATGTGAGACAAACTTGCTACAATGCTAATAGAAATGTTACGACTGAGGTAAACATGTTGAAAACCTCATGTACACATCCAAGGACTGCACTATCTAATAAAACTCCCTGTCTCCAGATGAGTACAGTGCACATTGAAATGTGAAGTATTTCCACAATATGACTACTCCTTACATCTGGAGAAGGGGATGCTTATGAAGGTTTACCAATATTCTCTATCTAGTCCACATGATCTACAAACATATGCCATAATCTTGGTTAATCTGCAGACATCCCTTGATGTCATTAAAGTACAATTAATGATGAAAACCCTGTAACCAGGTGGAACCTTGGGAGGTATTTTATGTTTAATTGAAGCTTGCAAGAATACATTAGTGGTAGTTTAAAGGCATATTTTAAGAATGATTAATTGATGGCAGGGCAATTGAAGAGTCATGTTTTTGACATATATTTTTCATGTTTGAAGAACCCCACCACTCCACAAATCAAGATCATAAATAAGTTATAATCATCTAAAGTGAAACTATCAGAGACCTTGGCTTATCAGACCTGTTGTCAATTTATGATGCTGTTGGCTCTTATTGATTCTGCTGATTTCATACAGTCATGTACTAAATTATTTACTAATTGTAATTCATAGTTTTTTTAGGTTCCTTAAAAATAGTTATTATTTGGTTACTTGTTTGCTATGTTATCTGTTTTGACTTCTTGATATGTCACCAAATATGTTTAGCACATTGTTTGTCAATGGAATTTTTTTCTAAAGTTTGATTTGTTATTGTAGTAATAATTCATGGATTGACTTTCTGTCAAATATATAATCAAAGAGTGCAGCTGGGTACCTGGAGGTTTTTTTATGACTTTATCCTAATATTTTAGTAGTGTCAGATTCATTAGTTTTTTCTTACAGTAAATTTTTTGTTGTGGGAAAAAAGTCCAGATATCAGTTCAAACATTCTGTTGTATATTTTACCCAGTAAAAATGATGGCTCTGGTAATTTGGAATAAATATTCAGGTGAGGTTCCCCTGTTTGAACAGATAAGCAAAAATGAGGCAAGTTTTCAAGTGATTTGAACCGTTCTGTTTGTAAAGTATGAAGTTTTTTTAAGATACTTGGTTTGCCTCAGGTGGTACAGAAGTACAAGTGTTTGTAGATAATGGTGTTCAATTTATGTAATCTTTTCTTTATAATGTCTTTTCCATAGAAATTCCAAATTTTATGTTCTTGCAAGGTGTGTGAGTGTGTGTAATGCTTTGTTATGGTGCAGTTATTTTGTAGTGGTGTGGGAAAGGACTTGTTTGTTTTAAATTTGAATATTCAATAAAAAAGTGGATTTTTAGATGGTGTGGAAGTTTTAAATTATAGAACTTTTGGCATTCTTGAAAGGGAGGTAATCTAACTGCTGTCTTAACATTTAGCAATAATTGACTAAATTAAAATTGTTATAACGTCGCATTTGAGTTTATGAAAAAAATCGTTAATTATCCTAAATTGATAGGTTCTTTTGTAAAATGAATTGAACAAAGAATTCTTATTCTTGTTCTGAATAAAAACGGGGATGACTTTTTTTGTATGTGAATATTCAATATTATGATTATAAAAGAGAATTTATTTTGGTGTACCTTGTTTTGCTAAGAAACCAGGAGATAAAATGAAGACTCAAGCGTTATGGTACAACAATACTATAGGTACACTTTAATATTTCTTAAGCCGAACACTATTAGTGTATTTTATACAGATCAAGGTCTGGTCAGATTCCTTGTTTGTTCTTGACAAGTTCTTGCATATAATTGCAGTCATTAAGCTATTTCAATGTTCATGGACAGTTCAAGAACTTGAGAACAAAATATTCAAAGGGGTTAAGCTATTTTTATGTTTATGAACAGTTCAAGAACTTGAGCACTGAAAATATTCACGGGGGGGTAAGCTATTTTTATGTTCATGAACAGGTCAAGAACTTGAGCACTGAAAATATTTACAGGGGTTAAGCTATTTTTATGTTCATGAATAGTTCAAGAACTTGAGCACTGAAAATATTTACAGGGGTTAAGCTATTTTTATGTTCATGAACAGTTCAAGAACTTGAGCACTGAAAATATTCACTGGGGTTAAGCTATTTAATGTTCATGAACAGTTCAAGAACTCACGAACATAAATTTGCAGAGCTGAAAGCTGAACAGTGTTAGTGTATTTTATACTTATTGTCTCTTTTCAGGAGTTGTTAACAAGGTCATCACTAGAGACCCATAAATTGGATCTGATGGCTGAAATATCGAGTTTAAAAATTCGTCTGGCTACTGCAGAGAATGAGCGTCGGGAACTTGAAGACAGACTTCAGCACTCTCAGGTAATATAAACATAAATATAATGAATATATAACATTAGCCAACATAGTAACAAATAAATAAAACAGTAATTTTTGTGAGCCAACAGTTTGTTTCTGGCTGATTATCTGATGCTGTAGATCCTTCCATAATTGCCATGACCCTTGGCTTAGAAATTTTGATTTCAGGAGTGCTGATGCATTATTTTATCGACCTTTATAAGAATTGTTAGAAAATAGTACCAGTTGTCAAGAAAGGGAAGTGGAAAAATTTGCCTGTCCACATGAAAAAAATGCCTGTAAAAATAGGTTTCGGAAATATGTTTTGATTGAAATTTGGTCTGAATCCTGCAATTAGACGATAAAAATAAAACTGACCAACCTCATTATGGGCAGTAGTATTTAATAATGATATCAAGGTAATCCAGATAAGAATTTAGAGAAATGACATTGTCAATTTCAGCAATTTATTATGATTTTTCAATGTTATTGATAATACAAAATTAAGTAGAGATACTTATCAATGACTGTCATTCAGTCTTTGGGAATGTTCATTGAACCCAGACAAATCATGCCAGTCAAGAATAGCAGACTTGCACAAATTTCACAAAACTGATATTTTGGATACATTTATGTTTCTGCTTGCTTAACTCTCAACAGATGTTATGAACAGTCATCATTTAATCCAAGATCATTTGCCATCCACCCCTCGGAGTCTGGTATTGCTTTGAGAAACTGTTTGTTACTTGCAGAATGTGGTAGAGCAGTTTATTACTGGAAGGTAATCCATGAGCACTGACGAAGCTCACTGACTAATACATAAATAAAATACTGTTGTTAAATATGGAAAAAAAATTGATACAAACGGTTAACCTACAGACATTGATAAAACATTTTTGATGATAACATTTAACTGTCTATTTAATATTGTTTGCCCATATTTGCAGCAAAAGATAACAGACTTGGAAGCACGTCTGGCCTTAAAGGATGCAGAAACGGCTGATTTACGACAGAAACTGGCTAGAAATGGCACAGTTATGTCGGATGTTAATGGTGAGTTAATTGATCTTTACTCCTGTGCTTCTTTCAATGTCTAAACACAAATTTCCCCATGTGATGTTAAAACAATAGTTTGTATGTGACAGACAGATTTAACAACATCAAACTTATTTAACCTTATAAGTTCAAGAATTAGGGTCCAATTTAGGGGTTATGTTGAATTCCCTGATACAAATTAAATTAAAATTGACACAAGTTGTACACATGTTATTATGACAATCCTGTGCTGGATAAGATCATGAAGTTATTTCAAAGTGTTGAGAAGAGTTAATTTACGTCCATGCAGTTTTGATGATTATCTTTAGTGAAAATTATGTTGTGAAATCTTGGGTACACCAGTGGTGTTGTACTTTGATTTCTGTCACAATGTTATCAACTTTCAATGCATGGGTGTTTGGTGATTCAAAGGGGAGGTAACTGGATAATACCAGGAATGTACAGATATCAGTGTTCTCCAGAAGTCCCTGCCTGTCAGGTAGTTATTCATACTTTATGAACTACTCATGAAGTATGCAAGAATAGTTCAAGAAAAATTCATGATTCCATGAATTCCTTTTAAGTGGGGGCTGCAGATGGCAATATGACGTACTTCTCGAAATTCTAGTGCCAACTACTTTTTTCAATAGAAAAATATTTTCATAAAAAAAATGAACAATCTGTGAATGAAACTTCTACAATTTAAATTAAACCTGCTAGTTTTAATCTTGTGGAGAATGCTGATAAATGAAATGTTTGTAATTAAGATATTTAGTGAAATAAAGCAGCATGCAATGGTGCAGGTCTCTATTTGAAAAGCAAGGCCTCTCTGTATAGGTCCTCAGGTTGTAGGAATGGTTTGTGGATTTCCTTATTGACAAATGAAGCTAAAAATCCAACCAGCCAACCTGAATTCCCATGCTTTGATCTCATTAATGTTATTTCCTGTAATTATTGATAATGTATAAAATTATGGTGCAGAATTCATAACTGTGTAATAATAAGTGCATAATCATATATCTAGCAATTATCATTCTGCGTTCTGGCAGTATTGCATGGTGTATAAGTTACAAAAATGACTGGTCCTTCAAATATCAGGGTGAAAAGCAGGGTTTTCATTTAGTTTTCCAGTAAGAGGCCTAACCTTGATTAAAGACGGCTTTCTAGGGACAATCCAGGGACATAAATGATATATATCCTGGATTTCTAGGTGGAACAGTTAAGTAAACAAAGTGACTAAGTCCACTGTAGAATGATCCTTGTCCTGGGCATTGTTCAGCTTTGAGAACGTTCAATATTTTTGGGGGTTAATTGATGTGTTGGTGATAATACAATAATTATGAGGTGGCATCCTATACCCCAATATTCTTATTTCTGCTTGTGTGTGATCTAAAGTACCGGGTATGAGTTTGAACAGTTGAGATGTAAACATGTACACTTACAATGGTTTCAGACCAATATTTAAGTGAAAGTTTTCCACCTTATATGGACAAAGAACGATCGTTGGATAGACTTAGAAGGAAACGTAAGATAGGGATGTAGTTTGCTGTTGGTTGGACACCCTCCAAATGTTACGACTTCATACTCTGCTTTGTTTTTACCCCTCCATGTACAAATTTGGATTTAATAGGGGTTGTTAAAAAGTGTGAATGATATTTTTAATTATGGCCTTCAATTTGTTAATTCTCAAGTAAAAGTGTATCCAAATTTGTATTGTGTGTAAAAAAGGGTTTTATTTCAAGTTATAACCTGCTTTAAACAAATTCTTTATTTATTTTTTATTTTGTTTGTTTTATTGAATTTTATATAAGCATTTTATAGAAACAAATAAAAAGTTCTTAGAACTTATTCATACTAAAGAAATACTTGGTACATGTAACATCAACTGTTAACTTCACAATGGAAGTAAGTGTTGTTCTGAGTAATTTGGAGCAGATAACTTGTCAGCCCCCTCGGCTTGTAGACTGAATCATCAGCTAAATTCTTACACTCAAGGTCAAGTTCAAACATATTTCCTCCATATTTATAACTGTAGAAAAATAAGTTTAGCATAAAAAATAAAACATGATATATAATTTACCATTATTCATCTCGATATCTTAATTTTCATTTAAAATATACAGTACAACCTCTCCAGAGCCGCCCTCTGTAGAGTAACAACCTCTCTATAAGAACACCTTCAAAATTTCCCCAAGCTGATATTTACTGTAACTTTAACCTCTGTAGAGCAACAACCTATAAACAATGGCTAATATTTGCAGCTCCCACAGGGTGTTGCTCTACAGAGGTTGTACTGTAATCATAAAGGTCATGAACCTTAGCCCCACGTCCTTGTATACCCCTTCTGATAAGGGTTCAAGTTTTTTTTTGCTTCCTTTTTTACGGATCTTTGGGACTTGAAAATTGTGATGTTAGAAGAATTTTATCCCATAGTTTGTTGAAAGCTTTTCATCTGCATATTTTTTTATATGGATCAAATTGATTCATTGGAGAGTCAGTGTACAGACAGTTCATTGTGTCATCACCTTTGAAAAGATTCATTTCTTCCATCATGTCCTTCATTCACATTGTCATTTTTTGCTTATGAATGTTAAGCATTCTTTTGGAGTTTACCATTGGGTAAGTTTCATTGTTGTGATAAACCTTTCTCATGAGTTATTTTGTCTGATCTTAAAACCACTTCTTTCATTTCAGCTCTTGTTTTAGTAGTGATATCATTCAGTTTGTTACATTGTTTTGACTAACAGTTGATGGACAAGATTTATCTCCCCTTTGTAGAATAGCTTCTCCGTTACCTAGCAACCAAAACAGAAAACCAATCATATTGTGCTTTGCAGATTTTCTTTGAAATACCGGGCTATGTCTATATTTATATTCAGGGGTGTGATTTTTCTGAAGATTGGCAATTCCACAGTTTTGATCATCCCTGGGACCATTAGGAGCCCTGGCACCTCAAAGTCCCTAGCTTAATGAATTTAATTTTCCTCTTTTTTGTCATCCCACTTATCACACCCCTGATATTTGATATTAAGATAGATTCTGGCAATATACATTCTGTATACTGAAATTTGAGAAGAACCCAAGAAAACAGTGTGTGCATGATGATTGTCCTATGCTAAGAGTAACATATTTTGTTACCTTTTCTGTTTCCATGGCAACCTGTAGAAAACGTCTTGACCTTCCTCTATGTATATTGTTTTGTGATATTACATACTTGGCTAAATAATGCTATTTAATATTTGGTGAGTCATATCAACTGCATGTTGCCTATATAAGAGTTACTTCCCTTTGAAATGTAGTATCTCATATAAAGTTGCAGTGATGTCTGTGTTTCTTCTATAGTGATATTCCTTCTGTTCCATAAGATATTTTTCATACAACTTTTAGCCTGAAATATCTTTAGACAGGACATACAGTTTTTACTGTTTTTCTATTTTAGTCTCTTTATGGCTGTAATTTTTGCTTTGTATGAGTGCATTTTTAAAACAGACATCTGTGTTAATCTTGTAAGACTTACAGTGTCCTTTCACACAACAATGTTTGGAAATAAAAGATTAAAATAACATACTAGTAAGACGGCAGATGATTTTGAAGCGATCATTTTGTCTAGAAGGGAGGCTAATTATGATTTAATTGAAATATTTACTGAAATAATGCTATGCAAAACACCTTGACAGTCATACTATATAATAAATTTGACTATGTACCATCTAATGTGACATCATTGAGTTGTTCCTTATATAATTAAAATCTTCTTGGTCATGGCAGATTATACCCTTACACAAATATTTGACAACAATGTCAATTTTCCTCCTCATGTCAAGACGTTGCCAGTTCCTAGTGGAAGGGTAAGTTAGTACTGGTTAGAATATTGTCCAGGAAAATTAACTTGATAGGTGAATCGACTGCCTTATATAACTGAAAAAATGTGGAAAAAATGGCGTCTGCCTTATATAACTGAAAAAATGTGGAAAAAATGGCGTCTGCCTTATATAACTGAAAAAATGTGGAAAAATGATGTCAAACCCAAATAAATGAATTATTTGGCTGTTCATTCTTCCCATGTAGTTTTATCCCTCATTGGCAAGAAGTTGTAACATGCAAGGAACAATTGTTGACACTATTTGTTGAATGGAATGCAGACATACAATTTAAAGAACCAGCCATGAAAAGATAGAATTTAAATTAAATCAAGATTGTATGTAATTTGCCAAGAATTTTAATTTTTCTATCAATATAATTTCGTAAAGATTATCTTGTGTTGTTTCTTGTTCCAAATATACTTTACATTATAAATTGTTACGAAAAATTCGTAGTTCTGATGAGAACCCATACAGACTGCTTACAGTACCTCCCAAAATGAAGAGCTTAATAATATATTACCTCCCAAAATGAAGAGCTGTTGTATATTTAACTCAGTTATATAAGTTTGTTAATTGTTTATATTTGCAGAATATGAAGTGGAAAGACTGAAGAAAGCTGTGGAAGCATTAATGTCTTCAAATTCTGAAAAGGTTTGTAAAATATCAAAATCAGGACAGTAAGTAGGCAGTTCAATGTCCCATCTGGTTTAAAATATCTGTAGAGTGGAGCAAAGGAACTCTAAAGGCACGTAGCCAGGCATACTTCCATACTCCTGTGAACAAAGGCCACCCTTATAGTGGAGCAAAGAAACTTAAAGGCATACAATTAGGCATACTTTCATACTCACACGAGTACAGTCTATCCTGTGAACAAAAGCCACCTTAGGGAAAGACAAAAGCTGGTCCATATTGACAGGTGACCTTAATTTGGTGGTCAGTTTGTTCTAAATAACCAATGACATGTTTAATTAAAAGAATAGCCTCTGTTCACTTGATGGACTTTATTTGGAGGAAGCTTATAATAAAGAGTCCTTAGGGATTAATATTCAAGATTTAAGTGTAAACAATGTACAGAATGGGAAATGGTGTTTCTAACTTCTGTAAAACCTGTTTGAAACGAAAAAATCATTGAATTATATGTGGCTTCAGGGAGGCCTTGCCACTAATATCCTAAATGACGGAGCTCCTTGAGATTTGGGCCTATCTACGTCTATAACTAATGTCTATATTTTATTGTCTCAACTTAACTGTAACTTTCTTAAACCAATGCTTTTAGTAGTTGAGACTTTCTAGTTCTTTTATGAATCTACTACTTTATACATGTATAATCATCTTTCTGGCTTACTCCGCTGAACATCCACCTCAAAAGTTAAAGACATTGAACCAGGAATGCGAGGCATGTAACTTATGGACCAGAAAGTCCCCTAATTCTACAGTAGGGGGTAATAAAACAGACAGGGTCATTGATAGACTAGCACCTGTTTACATATCTGTTATAAAAACAAAAGCAATTTGGTCATAAACTTATTATCACTGTAAATCAATAAAATTTATTACCCCACTTTTTGACTAGGTGTCAAGTCTACAGACCGTGACCAGACTGGTTTTACAAAATGTATCTGATTAGGGGCAATAAAACCACTTGTGGATTTGGGGGGGGGGGTCACTTATATAGTAGCTGTTCAATGTCTTTAAAATTTGTCTAGTCCTGGTTAGGATTCAACTCACCGGGGTGAGGGCTAGGGATTACTGGTCAGTGACCATAGTCACTCAACCATGGTGGCCCCTGTCTTAAATTGGACTGGTGCTTTAACAGATTAAAAATGATACAGTTACTGATGGTGTTGTTATATTATGTGTTTTGTCTGTTTTAGGATAAGAGGATTGAAGAGTTACGAAGGATTTTACGACGTTACAAGAAAATTGAAGAGTTAGTAGCTCATGCACAAGGAAGAAAAAGTATATCTGATTCTATATAGTCTTATTATTTTTTTACACATTGAACCCTCATTAGTTTTTAGGCATCTCAGGTTCGTGTTTTTTTATTAGACTAAGACAGGTATACCACCTAAATGTGAATTTTATGAATTTGAAATCTAAAAACTGAGGGAGCTGCTTAGTATAATGCATGGAATTCTGCTTCAGTGCTGTATGCTTGTATTCACTTGCAATACTTCCAAGGTTTTTGTTGTTGTCTAAGGTTTGATACCCACATTATTCTAATTAATCTTTCCTCTCTAAGTTAGCACCTACTACCCTCCTTTAGAGAAAATAAAATATCCTTACACACCTTAAATGATTTTAACAACTGTTTAGATTGTATCCAAGCATACAAAAATCGTTCAAACAATAACTTCACTGATAGATAAAACAATGTGGGTGTCTTTATTTTATACAAGGTTGTTTGTACACAAGTACTTGTCTGTAGGTATTACATGTCATACAGTGATTGCATCCTCTTATCAATAATGGTTATTAATATGTATTATCCAACTTAAGAACATATTCAACTCAATGGGCAGGTATTTGTGTCTAGACTAATTTTCCTTTTATTATTTCACACTTCAGAGCTATCATGTATTGATACTTTTGGGAAATTGATTTTGTTATCTTATTGTAGCATCTTTATAGCTTTTGCAGATGACTTTTATAATTTGTGTGATTTTAACTAGCTAGGCTCTAATTCATCTTATTCAATAAAATGGGTTGATGGTTAAAGTTTGGAGAGAGTGTAAGGGGAAAAGGAGGGTGATATTGAAAAATGGGAGAATGTAAGGGGAAATAGGAAGGATGTTGTGGGGGAAAAGGAGGTTGTTTAAGGGGAAAGGGAGTGTCTTGTAGAAAGGGGGGGGCTAAGGGAAAAGGGGAGTGTCTTAGGGAAAGGGGGAGTGACTTAGTGAACCGTGGCTTGTCTCTTAGAAAAGGGGAGGCTCTTAGGGGAAAAGGGAGGATGTTTAGGGAAAAGGGGAAGATGCTAGGGAAAGTGGGAGGGTCTTAATGATAAAGGGAGGGTTGGAAAGTTGAAGACAGGAATATGGATAAAATATATGATCAAAAGCAGCTAAAAAAGAAGTAGTAAGGAATGGGTGAGTGAAGTCGACAATATACCTAAAGCTTTTAAGATGTAAGCTTGTCAGGTGGGAAATGGAGGACTGATGAATTTTAAATAACATTTTCCTGCCTTTGATTATTCCAGTGTTAGATGAAATACTTGGTACTGAAGATGATACAAGCTCTACCAGTTCTACTACACCTTCTGTTACCAATGATATAACAAGAACCACAGATAGTGGAGCTAATATGGTAAATATGATTGAAGAATTAATCTGCAAACATATTCTTGTACTTAAGTTTTGTTCTTGGTATTAATTGATACTCCAGGTAATTTTTAAATATATTTTTTCCATTACAAAATAATAACTTTTCAACATATTATATAAGAAATTATTCAGTCAGTAAATTCACTGGCTGAAAGCATTACAAATCAAGTTAAGATAGTTCAGTTTTAGCTGAGTTCATCTAATAAAAATTAGATATCATTCTGTCAGTGTCTGTCTGATCACTTTGTTTTTACGCCTACCGCACATTATTCAGGCTTATGGTATCACGATTCGGTTTCTTATGTCAAAATGCAGACATTTATTAAGTGATAAAAATATCTTACAGATTTAAATGAACACTCAGAGGCACTCAGTGTAAATTTTAGGTGCAGCTAGGTTGTGCTTTCTATTTGGTATTCTAAATCTGTTATGTTATGTTAAACTTATATACATAAGTATAAATGTTGTCTCCATCTAATATTGTTGTATTACATTTAATTACTATTTCAGGGGGATGATTACCGTGGCAACTACAGTATATCACCCAGCGCAACCAGCACTCCAGGTAAAATTATTCTATAATTCTCTGTTATGTGGCTCCTTCATTTGTGGCTGTTTAATGATTTAAATATCAGACTCTAGTTGTTAATGCTGATCTTGTTAATGATGATGATAAATTAGATGTGATTACTGCCATATTTTTTCCTCAGAACAGTGGATAAATAAGGTAGTTTGACTTGGAGACTTACTGAAATCAGTAATTTTGTAAACAAACCATACAGTACTGATTTTTGTCAAGAGTATGACATGAAAAGGATCAAAGTGAAGGTAATTCCATAATACACCAAAAGAATAATTCATATTAACATTTTATGCTGATGACATTAACTGGTTTTTGCAAGAATGTATGAAAATGATTGAAACAAGGCAGTACTAATGTTGGTTGACTATAATGAAGTACTTGATGATATTTTAGTGAACTCATTCACTGATACAAGAGGAAATGCAACAACACCACCATCTACAATAGCATCAGTGAAACCAACTAGACGTATACAAAGATCTAATAGTGCTGAAGATATTGCCAAGACCAATCACAAGGTAAGGATTTATCACATGACCTTGATTTATGAATATTGATAGTCACATGATCTGGAGTCATGAATATTGATTGTCACATGATCTGAAGTCATAAATATTGATAGTCACTTGATCTGGAGTCATGAATATTTATAGTCAAATGACCTTTGGTCATGAATATTGATAGTCGCATGACCTTGAGTCATGAACAGTGATAGTCACATGATCTGGAGTCATGAATATTGATAGTCTCATGATCTGGAGTCATGAATATTGATTGCCACATGATCTGGAGTCACAAATTCTTTCCATAATTCATCATTAATTCTTAAAACTGTGATTGTTATAGTATTTTTTTCTTACTTTATCAGTTTCACGTTTGGTATTGTTATTTTATGATGTCTACTATTATGTTATGTATAGGATACACCATCAATAACTTAATTGAGGACTAAAGTTGATGTGGGTGTGGTTTATGATTTCAGACTCCGCCCACGAACAAAAGGCATACAGACATAGTAAAAAGAAATGGAAGTTATGGTACGTTACCCAGGGAAATGATAGTGAGAAATAAAGAGGAAGACCGAGAACATCGACGATCTCGGGGGTTCCCATCATTTGGTCGAGCCCTTCTACGCATAAAATCTACAAAGCGCAGTTGCTCCGCCCCAAATCTAGGTGACGGCTATGAAACAGTATATGCCTGCTGCGTCATGTCCGGAATGTCGTTTCCGCAGCATGTGTTACTCATATATCCGTTACCAATAATACTTTAAAAAATAACCTCTAAAACTAACATCGGTGTCTTGGTCTAACTAACTTTTTTGTCTCTCAGTGTTTTTCTTTTAGTGCCCATGGCTTTATATGTCCTTTTAAATTGGTTTCTTAAAAGTCAGTTAAATTGGTGAAAATTTTATCTTGTTGTAGATATTCCCTGGAAAGCCTTATAATTTTGCTAAAATCATCTGTGTCTGTGACTTTATTTGTAGAAGTCCAGTCTTTTCTCCTATGTTTTATGGTTGTATGGTTCTTTGTTGAAATGATGGGAACATTTTTGTTAATACCAAAATAATTTAAAATCACACAAAGCCAGTTGACCAGTCAAGTGTTGTAAGGTTAATTAGATAGAACTAATTGACTACTTTTTCCTTACAAGTGCTCTCATTGGCTGTAAAAACTGGGACTGTCTGAATCCATGTGGCGATTATCTTCATTTCTTGGGGCATAAATTGTTTCTAAGTGTGTAGACTGTGCAGGGATAATCTTGTCTTTGTATTTAGACTGTGTCTCTTTTATTTATTCATTTTATATTTGTATATCTGTTTGGTGTGTGAAATATCTGCATTGTGGGTTTAATTACTGTGGATCTTTTGATTTAAATTTAGGGATTATGAAGTGTGTGTTGTAGCTTAGTTTTTGAAATGTTATAAATTCTGCCTTGATTTCAGACTGTTGTTATATTGCTGCATACAGTTTTAGTGTCATTTCAACAGTTGTGGAAACTGCTGATTTTTATGCCTGTATTTAATTTTATAACTTTGCTAGATTTTTCATTTGCTCAATTTTTCATGTTATTTTTAGTATAATGGTTTATGGTTAAAGACTAGATGGATGTTTGTTGTATCTGTAATTATAATGATTATTACTTTATCAGGTTTTGTGTCAATTTTGAATGTTTATGCCGAATGCTTTTCTGATTGTTACAATTTTTTCGGTATTAACTATTTTTCTAAAAACTTTAAATATTTTCTTATCTTAACATAATTTTTGTAAGGGTTTTGGGTTTGTCCATTTTGGCATCAACGTTAGTGCCTTTATAGTGCATTTATCAAGTCCTTTCCAATATTAAATGGAACAATCCAAATTAATTCCCATGATACCAAAATACTATACATACCATATGCATGATGACACATACATTTGCAGGGAAAAGATTACTGTAGAGAAATAAAATGCATTGTTTATTAGAATTGAGTAATGAATGAGTTGAATATTAAGACATTTCTAGGTCAAATTGTAATTGTTAAAACTTCCCATTTTCCTGTTTGCTTATTGAGAGATTTCCATATTTGAGTGGTTATTGTCGCTGTCTAGTGATCACTGGCAGTCTGTGTGTTCAAATCTCAACCAGGACCGGACAAATTCACATGTGAGGTAGCTGTTTAGCTTGCCTACAGAAGGTCAGTGGTTCTACCCAGGTGTGTACATGTGGCCTTCCTCCACCATTAAAGCCAGAACGTTGCCAAGGGACCCTGTCTGTTGGTGCAACATTAGACCTCAGTGATGGCTTGTTGTCCAACAAATCTGTAGGGCTCAGCAATGAGGTTGAAAACTTACCATTTGGTAAAAGAAGTACAACTGCAAGCCTTGTATGAATTTTGGTAATGAAGCCTATAGGTGTAATATGAATCATGAAGTATTGGATTATTAACACATGATTTGCATGTTTAATTGTCACCCTGTGTTCGTCCGTATCCCGGTCAGTATGACAAGAGTTCAGCATTACGCATACAAGTTTCAGCTGTAGATTTTATGTGAAGTGTAGCAAGAGTGACCACATTAATTATGTATTATTGTAATGATGAATTCAACATGGATCTATATATGCTTAACAATCAAGACTTAAAGAATTTGTTACCATCGTATTCATTGATATGACATGGTTTTAATTATTGGGCAATTCTGAGTTTCACTCTTTATAACTAACACTAAGTTTTTTTCAATATTCAAATGCTTTCTTTTCATTGGTCTGTATATTGTCCAATCAGAGACTAGGGATTTGAGACTAATCTTCATACTCAGACTTATAATCTTAAACTTTGATGTTTTTAACTAATATTACCAGTATACACTATGATTTAATTTTTAAAGAAAATCAGGTTAGATTCTATGGTGACTGCAAATATTTTTATGTCTTGATTTGTTATACATAGACATAGATTCAGTTTGTTATAAATAAACCATTAAAAATGCGTAAGTACCGTACCATGATAGTACACTGTTATATCAAATGTCCTAGCATGTTTAAATTCACTATGTACATAATGGGCTTTTTCCTGTGGTAGATTTTCTTAACTTTTAAACGTCAACTTTTACTAATAAAAATTTGATGCTATGGGTTAGCCCTTTGCACTTCATTCCCTTAAATAAAAAATTCAACTAGAGGTTAACATTTAAGCATTAAATAATCTTTTGGCTTTACCATTAATCTAATTCTTGGATGTGCTTCAATTGGCAATGTGATGGAGTGAATATATGGGCTTAACAAAGAACAATTTGCTGATGAGTCCTCATATGTCTCATAATAATCATTCAATTTGGAAATACAGATTAAACAAAAATTGGGGATGAAATTTATATATATTTTCTGTTTAGGAAAGCTTGGCTCTGTTTTGATACTACAATAGTTAGTGTACTGTATGTCGCATGGAAAAAGCCCTGGATTTATGTATATAAACTTATAAAGTGTGAGAAATCTATTTTTATGTAGCTTTATAATAATGTACAATATCATCCTAACAGTGTAATATATAAATATGTGTACAAACATATAAAAGTGACAATATATATACATATACTTGTAATCATATAATACATGTATTATAATATTCAGAAAAACCTGAGCCTTCTGGAGTGTATTAAGTTTCTTTTTTAACTTCTTCTGTTAATTTGGGGGGGGGGGGTAGGTGGTCGAGTGGTTATTGTCTGTGACGAGTAATCTCTAACCCTCACCACTGCGAGTGGGACCAGACAACTTCTCATGTGAGGAAGTTGTCCAGGTAACTTATTAAGGGACGAACGTCTACCCAGGCTTACACTTGTTTTCTTCCTCTGTTAAAGCTGGAACTGTCTCCAAATGATCCTGGCTGTTGGTAACGATGTTAACCGTAGAGAAAAAATCTTAATTTTCAGTAAAGTGATTTCATAATTATTTAAATTTCATGTTGTTTCTAGCAAAAGATGAAATAACTTTCTTAATGTGACAGTGGTAATTTTGACAAAAAATTAATGTATAATTTGTATTTAAAACTCAATTATGAGACAAAAGTGGTATGGTCGCTTTCAAACAAATGGTGTATCTCCCTTAAATATGGGTGTGACCTTAAAAATAATTTCCTCTAGATTTGATGTGCTCTTTTCATTCTTTATATATTACATAAAAAATTATCACTTAATGAAAAATATGAATGTTGAAATATGTAGTGTCTACTAGATATGTAATAATTTTATCAAATACAAAAATAAGTCTGCATGTAGGAGCCAGTTTTATCAATTCTTAACTGAACTCAAGTGGAACCTCTGTGCTCTGAATCCATAAAACTTAACTACAGTCAATAATATTCTTTAATAGATTCAAAATAAGGCTTTTACTGCAATGATTTATTTTGATAAATTTGTGAAAATATTCTGTATTTTGTAATGAAATTTGTCTGTTATGATATATGGTGAACTGTGTTATTTACCGCATATATCATTTTATTAGTGCAATGACGTTGTAACTTATTCTGTATGTATACCAAATTTACTCTTATAATTACTCCCTCCCTAAGATGTTACATTAAACATATTTATTCAGTGTCTCAGGTTATTGGTTGAACAAATTTTAGACCCTTAGAATATAATATGAAAGATTATTTAAGCATTTATAATTAGTTACACTGTTTTTGTTTTATCTTATAAAGGGTTTTAAGGAGCGTTAATTAGGGTAAGGTTGTTTATTTGGTGTACAGAGTCTTAACCTTATTGTATTGAAAACATAAAATTCTCCTTGGCTTAGTTCTGTTATTTGTTAGTTTCAAACTCTACAGTAATCTAATGATTGATAAGGTATAATAATTTTTTAATATAGAGATGAAATAGAGATATTGAAGGCTGATAAATATGTTTCTCACAATTTCAAGGGTATTATAGATGAGTCAGATTATAACTGTGTGTTTAAACTACATGTGATGTTCCTGCAGAAATCTGTTCAATTTTTACCTAGAACAATCAGATAGTGTATAGTACATGGTTGTAATGCTGACTTATAAATCATAACTGAAAGTTAAATTTTTAACTTAATAAATTTGAAGTGAAAATAATAATAAATACAAGATATTAAGCCCTTTAAATATTATGTTGATAATTTGTAGTATAATTTTCTGATAAAATAATGGGAGAATTGTGAAGTTTGCACATTATAGATCATTAGTTTAGTCTCAGACTCTCAGATATGTGTCTGTGTTAATGTATGCTAATGGTAGTAGTAAATGAATGTTTTGTGTGCATAAATTTGAATTTGTGAATGAGCATGTTTTAAAGTTGAATAAGATGTTACTGAAAATACAATAAACTTTATTAGTAATGAAGTAAATATTATAAATTAGTATAAGATATTCAGTCTGGATGGTAAATTTCATTAATTATATACTGGTAGTATTAGAAAGTAAAAATGTACATTTGCGAACAACCTATACATATATCACATAAATGAATGCTTTTAAATTACATTACTTTCAATTTTGTTGTTATGCGCTATATAAGAGGCCAACTTAAATGAATATTCAATTATTGGTACAATGATAATATTGTTACTCCATCAAGGGTACAGTGCAAGACTTATGTAAGATGACTCACAATTACTCCCTACTAGGAAACAAGACTTAATAAGATTAGAAAGGACAGATTATGGCCTTGTGCTGATTGGTTAAAAATGTGACCATTTGGCTAATTTGGTTTTTATTTGCTTTTATTATTTTGATATGGATAGTCTTGCACAAAACTCTTGATGGTTACATGTAGGTAAATGATGGATACTTAAGTCCCTGAAATAAACATATTATTTATTTATTGTCCAAAGATAAACACACTAAGGTATGCTGTAAATATCATCTAACTTGCATGATAGTTATGTTACCATGGTTACCATAGTGATGTTACCATGGATACCATAGTGATGTTACCATGGATACCATAGTGATGTTACCATGGATACCATAGTGATGTTACCATGGATACCATAGTGATGTTACCATTGATATCATATTTATTTCTACTATTGTATTCTGTAATACAGCACAAGCTGAGTTGGGAACGGATGAAGAAGATGGACATCATGCTGGTACCTACCATCCTGAAGTGAAGAAGAAAAAAGGACTGTTACGATTCTTTGGGAGGTACTTTCTCTGGCATTTTTTTGTTGAGACCATTTCGATCAATCATGTCTTCACCAACCCCTGAATATAATGATGCATGTACTTGTTTCATATTCAACTACCTGTCTGTGCCAATCCTTTTTTGCTAGACATATTTTTGTGGTATAACTTGGCTCAAAATTAATGTAACAGACTGTTTGACCATAATGATATACAATCAATAACTTCAGACTTTGTCTGATGTTGAATACCTTTTCTTTGCTCTTCGATTCTTTGTTTCTTTTGCCAAAAGGTGTGAAAAGATGTGAAATTGGATGTAGACTTTAAACTTTTTTGTCATTCAGATTAAAGCGAAGTGGTTCACAAGATTTCCATGAACGTGAAAGAACTGAAGAGTTCCGTAGAGGAGGTATTCGTGCAACAGCTAATGCTCGCCTTGGCTGGTCCAAGGATCATAAGAAAGAACAGTAAGCAATATCAGTATTTGTTAAAAAGTTATATTTTTGTGTCCATACAGCAAGCAAAGTCTGTATTAACTTCTCCTTGAGATTTTTACTGGTGTTATGCCTGTGTCCAAATATCTCTATTTGGACCTGCTAACAATTATACAAGTCATACACATCACCTTATAATTTATCATTATTGAGATAGTAATCAATGCCAGCTTATGCATGATCTCCTACACTGTCCTTTGTGTACTCAAGTTTTAAGTAATGCTTACATTAGCAGTCTGCAATAGCTTGTTTGCAATGATAATTTCGTAGGGCGGCTCATCCACGAAATCATGTCACCACAAATTTGAATGCAGAGATAAGGCATTTCTTTTCAAAAATCAAAATCCACAAATTTATGTCCCCACGAAATAGCCATTTTAGTAAAAACCAGGAAAATCGAGCCCAAAGAAAATAAATGAAAGTACAGTATTAAAATGTTAATATTGATGTTATTACTGTGTCATGTTGGTAAATAGCTATACATAGCTAATGTTTATTGTTATATTATGATCTGACTATAAATAGATATTTGTATCTTGTACAGTGATTTGAACATACCATTCTCAAGATGGGACATAGATCGTATAGTGTCATGGTTTAACGAGATTGGACTCAATATGTATCTCGGTGATGTAAGAAGATGGTGTCGTCATGGTGATCAGCTTCTTAAAGCTAGCCCTCAGGATCTTGAAAAGGTAAACCTGTCATGAACTCTACAAACATTGTGATCTATACTGAAACTGGATACAATATCCGCATCATTGGTATAGTGTGATTTTATTAATTTGTCAAAGCTTCGTAATTTTATAGTCAATGCATGCATTTAATTATAGCTTCATGAGATTCGATAACTTTCTTACGATATACAATAATTTTTGTTGTGGCAGATGTCAGTGCAAATGTATTAACATGTGGAACGGAACTGCCCTTGCTGTAAAATAAATGTAAAGAATTGACTATGGTTCGAAAATATAAATGCATTCAGCAGTTGTGTAACTGTTCAACTTTGACATATTAATAAGAAAGCACTGTACATTTCATGATGTATAATACTTCACTTATACTCAATTAATATGAACAGCTTAGTTCTTGCCAGGTTCTTTTATGTGACAAGTAATGCATGGGTAGGCTTGCTTGTTTTTTATTGTTCATCAATTCACATGTTTGTATGTATATATAAGCATTATTCATGTAAAGTGAACACGGATTCCGTATTGATTGTTAACAATACTAGAAAATGAAAAAAGTATGAGTTTGTATTTTTGAAATGTCTAGAGTGCATAATGAAGAAATTCAATCACATTTAACTTGTAGTTTAATTCACAATTTATTTAATTTTGCAGGCTTAGATTTTCTTGATTTATTTAACCATTGGCAGCTGATGTTTAAGAGTGAAAGTATACATAGATTACAAACAAGTTAAGATGAATTATGAACTAATTTTATGGACAATCTTTTTAATTTTCAGGAACTTAATATAAGAAATTCTTTACATCGTAAAAAGTTACATTTAGCGATACAAGCTATAAATTCAGGGAACAATAGTAAGGAAGGGGAACTTGATCATACATGGGTGATGCGTAAGTTATTTATTGATAAAACTTACTAATTTGTTATAAATAAACAAACAGCCTCCGTGGTCTAGTGGTATTAGTATCTGACTACTATTCACTGGCTTCGCTGCTGTAAATTCGAATCCCACCTGGGATCAGAAAAATTTACATGAGGAAACTGTCCAGCTAGCTTACAGAAGGTCGGTTGTTCTACCCAGGTATATCTGGGGTCATTCTCAACCCTTGGGGCTGGATAGTCACCCAGGGATCTGTTCGTGTGATGTTAAGCCCCAGCAAAAACTAACAGCGAAAACAATCATTATATTATAATGTATGTCCTTAGATAGGAGTGTACACCTTGTAAATAAAAGATTATTAATGTTGTACATTTTATTGCTACTCTTGGGATGTCAGCTTATACCATTTAGTATGGTTTGATTAATCCTGGACCCTTTTGTCCATGTTTTGTGTGCTATTATCATTATGAACCGGAAATGTTCTATGTTTTATATTGTAGACTTAGTGTTACTGCTTGAGGAATCCTGTTAAAATTGAACTTTTAAAGCTTTACATATGTTTAATCAGATTATAATCATGTATTTTATCAGGTTGGTTGGATGATATTGGTCTACCACAGTACAAGGACACATTCTTTGATGCTAGAGTGGATGGACGAATGCTTCATGCTTTAACTGTGGTATGTACTATTAGGGGAAACTGGAAGTTTTTACAATTAGATGTATTCATTGTGGGTGCATACTTCACTTCAAAGATTATATTAAATCTTAACTATATAAGTAAGATTTTGGCAGGGTCCAACTTTAACATATCATCTTCCTTCTGTCAGTCAAGTTTAGAGCTTTGAGATTGAATACGGTAATTAAGTAAATAAAACGAACTTGTGGACAGTCTTAGATTGTTTTTAAAATATATGAGTTTTGAGGCTGTTGTAGAAAGGGTATCAGGGCCTGTATTCATAAAGCTCCTTAGTTTAAGGTAAATAATTTTCTTTAGTTTAAGAAATTTCCATAGGTAAGGGAATTCCTTAACTTGCTATTCATAAAGCTCCTAAGGGATTCCCTCATATTTAAGGGAAAATCATAGAAGTCTAAAGAAAATTCTCAATATTTTTCCCTTAGGAGCTTTATGAATACGGGCCCAGGGCTTAGCACTTTGCTGCTTCAATATGTTGTTCTTGTTCAGTCAATTGATACTAGTATTGGATTATGTTAATGATTTATATGAATGAATTCCATTACAGGAAGATTTGCTGTCATTGAAAGTCAGTAATGAGTTACATCACATTAGTATAAAACGTGGTATACAGATTTTACGACTCAATAACTTCAGTCCAGCATGTCTTAAACGTCGTCCAACACCTGATGAGGTAAGTGTACACATTCCGTACAGTGAGAGATAATGATATTCTTCATGAAATAAGAAGACATGGGTAACAAGTCTGTCTGTAATGGCTAATTCTTACAGTAAAAGCCAGACTCCCTGAAAAACGGAATTCTCTGAAATCGGATGACTTTTCAAGTCACTTTTTTTCGGAATTTATCAAAAGTTCTGCAAAAACCAAAATGCTCAGAAAAAGTCCTGAAGCGGTCAGGTTTTTAGGGGTTTTCCGGTATCTATTTATTTATCTGTTCTTAACACCACCTGGTAATAGTGACCGAGAATTTAAGACCATTTATATCATTTCAGTTCAAACTTGTGATGGTAAATTTAACGTGTGTATAAATCTCACCTCTACGAATATTCATGTTCTTTCTTGCTATTGTGATTTAATCATTCCAATTTGAATCAAGATTTGAAGAAATACTCAATTTGTCTAAATTCAGGAATTGTTTATTTAAACTTATTTTCATATGCTTATTTTTCCAGGGAACTTTACACAATGTTCCTGGTGATGTTGCGTTATGGACGAATCATCGTGTTATGGAATGGTTAAGAACGATAGATCTCTCAGAGTATGCTCCAAATCTTCGTGGTAGTGGTGTCCATGGTGCTTTAATGGTAAGTCTTGTCTTAGTGGTAGGCCATGGTCCGGTGGTTAGTGTGCTGGACTTGTAACCTGGCAACCAGGTTTGAATCCCAGCCATGACAAGTCAAACCCGTCTATGAAAATTTGTCAAAATTTGGTTTGGTTTGAATACAGTCCAGGAAAACTGGTTAGGTGAATGTACCATTGCTTATAATTGAAGAACCATTGCCAAATAATGTTACACTACTAAAACAAACAAATTATCTCTGTGGCGAAATCTTAGTATTAGATCTTCATTCTTCTTTTGATTAAGTTCTTTGATGGCTTTGTTTACCTTTCATTTACCTGATTTTGACGATTAATTTGAATATAGTCCTTTGATTCTTAGGATTACCTGGAGATTTTGTATTGTTTGTTTACTATTTGTTATTCTTGTATCTAGTCAATCATGATTTATTGCTATGTATTTTATTGAAGACATTTTAGTGTTTATTGCTATTTTATGATTTTGTATCTTGTTTATTTGTTTCTGGTATATTTGTTTATTTATTTTTATACTGATGCAATTTTAGTTAGCATTGTCTGGAATATCTTGTTTACGTTACCAAGAAATAATGGGTCAATGGCATTATGAACTATTGTGTAAGGACATGAACAGTTAAGTATTGTATTTAGGTCTCTAAACTCAAGCATCTGATTTGTTGAATTGGAGTTTAGTTTGAGAACTTAAAATCATCTAATGATCCTGCCTGTTGATTCCAAAGAAAAGAAAGAAATTTGAGTCATGTTTTTTTGATACAATACAATTTTTTTTTTATAATGTCCATATTTTCTGTTACAGGTTTTAGAGAGCAGGTTTAATGCAGAATTATTCGCCTTATTGTTGTCTATTCCCCAAAATCGAACGTTACTTCGACGTCATCTGAATACCCATTTTGTGTCGCTGGTCGGCAATGAAATACAAATCAAAAAGAGGGAGCAGGAGTCCATGTCTGGTTATGTGCCATTGGTGCCTAATGCAAAGGTCAAGGTTAGTAAGGGCTGAGATAAAGTCAACTATTTTACTTAGTAGAAACAACTCAAATGAGGTTTCTGTTCACAGTGACTTATTAACATAAGAGCCCTGGTGGTGGGTGCTGAATTTGTAACCCGGCTATCTGGGCTCCATTCCCGGTCATCGGATCCTTTCATTGAAATGAAACAAAAATTTCGATATATTCCTCTACATGTTGAGAATTTACTGGCTCCTTGTGAAAGGTTAAGAAAGTACTGGCTAGAATCTAGGAAAACATGGTAGGTGAATCTGCAGCTATATATAACTGAAAAATTGTTGATAAACTGCTTTAAACCCAAATAAATATATAAGTTAGCATATGATAATAAGATTAATTAGCCTACCACATAAAAGTCTATAAAACTTAAAACCCTATAATAGATGACTAAATGACTGAGTCATATATGTTTTTTTTAAACTGCTGCAAGATTTTATAAGATACTGTTTAACTAACATATTTATGATGTATTTTATTTCAGAAAGGAAAGTTTGGATTATTTGGTCATAAACGCAGTAAATCGGAGACAGAAGCCGACGGCTTTATTTGTCCGTTAGATTTAGCTTTGCCTCTTGATAAGCTTAAAACCAGTGCCTTACAGTACCAAGGAAAAGAGGTTTGTAACACATGAATCAATTGTATGATATTATGTATCATCTTATATATTTTTGTATTAATTTTCCCAAATTACAGGATTTAATTTTTCCAGTTTCTAATTTCTGTTATATTTTGTTAAAGTGTTTTATATCTTAATATGTGTTGTATATAAAGTTGTTGTCATTTTATGTATTATTATTTTTACCTATTGGTTTATTAATTTTTTTGCTTTGTTCTTGTTTATGTTGGGTACCAAGAAGATGAAAATATTATTTCTTTTTAAAATAAACGTGAACATTCCTTATCTATTAAAAACAAATTTCTGAGTCGGTTACAAGGTGCTTATTGATTTTCCTTCATATGTGGAGAAGTTGTCGGCTCTGTGTGGAAGGGTAAGCCAGTACTGGTTAGAAAATATAGTCCAGGAAGACTGGTTAGGTGAATCGGCCGCCGTATAAACTAAAAAAACAGCATTAAACTCACTGAAACAAGCAATCTTATTTGAAGAAAGTCTAGATGACCTTATATCCTGTCTTTAATATTTTGTAAACATTTAGACCCTTAGTATTATTGATATGACTCTCTTGAAGTTTGAATACACCAGATGTAATACCCAACATAGATAGAACATATTTCTTGTGACTAGCTGATCCCTCCATACAGATGTAAAGTTTACTGACCGCTAAAATGATAGTTTATCTTGATAATCCACTTATATATTAATATAATACAGCTGGTTATGATCCTATAGCTTTGTTTGAACTGCTGTGTTGACCTGCATCGCTATGGTGAAAATACCAAAATGATATCATTTACTTAATTGCTTTCCATGAAAACAATATTTTCAGCATTTTCATTATACATTCAAACCTGTGAACAAAGGCCACACTTGGGAATGACTAAAAGTGGCCTTTATTATTGACGGATGGCCTTTATTTGGGGGTCATTTTGTTCTAAATAATCATTGGTGGTTTTAATTGAATGCCCTTTATTCACAGGGTGGTCTTTATTTGAGGGTGTCCGCTAACTTCGGTTACCATTATGAGCTTTGGTATAAAAATTGACTGTACTACCTTAACAATTTAGTTAATATTTATCCATCTTGCGCTATTCAGTTTTTACTGATTCAACATTTCAAGCATGTCATTGTGTGATTAATGACTCTTTTGGTTTAATTGTGCTTCCTTTTGGCTCCATTTATGTGCATTTTCTGTTTTATTAGAATGATAAAAAGTAACCAAAAGTATCTGAAGAATGTATGTAAGTAAAATGAAGGTTTATGAACACTGTGTTGTTAGGTTTTGGAGCATAAAAAAAACTTTTGCTGCTAATTGGGAATCTTTTCAAATGATATACCTCCTTAACCTTATAATGTTAAGAATGGGCAAAAATAAATAAATATGTTTTTCATTTTCATATTGATAATTTCAAACATACTTAGGCATTTGTCAACAATTATGCACTGATATTCAAATCATACAAATTCATTTATTTATTTAATAAGTCAATTAGGGGCCATGATTTTTATATCATCTAATTTTTTGTTTCATTTTTATTTGAGGATATAGACAGTATACATTTTGATGTTTAGAAAACTGTACAGATCATAGTATTGAATCAATGTGGTTTTTGTTAGGGTACTGTAAAAATTAGTATATGCTGTCATAAAATCTATGTCATAACTTCAGAACTGTCATACTTTGTTTAGTCTTTATTTAATATGATTCATCAGAAAATATTCCCTTATCTAACAGCATAAACTTAATTGATAGAAAACTTCTTTGCACACATCTGCATTAAAGGAACAGGGAAGATATTATATGCTTTATGTAGACTCATAGAAAAAAAGGGCCAGCTTTATAGATTGTATGGAGGCAAGTTATGAAAACTTGAGACAGTTTATATGATTTAGTTTTTGTAGTTGTTGTTGTGAGATGCTGTTGTTGTTTATTGTGGTGGTCACCATTTTGTAGGAAAAGTTAAATGTTCGCATGATGTAGAATTTTTTTTTTTCCCGAAAGAAAAAAATCTTGTTTCTTCATTATTTTAGATCCAGTTCATAGATTTGTATCAGTGATTTTTAGTCATGTTTACCCCTTAAATTTGTTGTCATTTTGTGAACCTAGTTATTTGTATAAGTGATGTCTAGCTCTTAACTTTTCTTGTTATTTCAGCTTGTTGAAAACTTCAAAGTAGATTTATGTGATTTATTGATTAATTGAACCAATTAAACAAGTACTGAGATACATTTTTTATCCCATTTTTTTTCATTTTATCTTTATTTAAGTACAAGTATTTTCTGCCTAATGCTCCAATGATACATAGATGATTTATAATTTGGAATTTAAATTATATTAAATAATAATATTATTATACATAATTTTTTATTATTTGTGATTTGTTACAAAATTTGGATGCCTTATAAAGTGTGACTTAGGAGTTTTAAAACAGGTTGTCAGATACAGCAAATTGGAGCAAACATTGTTCTGACACTTTCCTTGTTTAAATTTTCATGCAATTCTGACTTGTCTATGATGGAGAATATTTTCTTTAGTTAAATGGGCTTTTCTTTTGCAAACAAGGAATGTGTTTAAAAATTTAAATTATTACAATTTGTCCATTTTGGGGAAAAAATATATTTTACTATAATATAAAAGAAAGTATTGCTAAGAGACATGTTGAAAAGTTTACTTTCTTACAAAATGGTGACTTTTTATCTTTTATTTGTGTTACACCTTTGGTTTTGAAGATTTCTGTTGCTTTATTTGTATTCTTATACCCTGCAGCAGGATGCTAAAGCAGCTAAAGAAATTGGTGCATACTCTAAAGAAATCTCAACTTTAACAGTAAGATCTATGTATATTTTACTTCATAAGTTATATCTATAGTTTGTGTATAGTACACATATTTTAATTTCACTATTTTAGACACATGCTATGTGTATGAACCACAATGGTCTTAGGAGCACGTTTTGTCAAGTGATGCATTTGATTAGTTAATGATTTTTGTGTCATACCCCATGTGCAATGAGAGACACATTCATGACCCTGTTTAAAACCACGCTTATGTTATATTTCCCGACCAGTTTTTAACATTCTTATGTATATCTAACTATACATGTATTATTATTACTGATATGCTTTTTAGTAGTGATGCAATTATTCAGCTTTCAAGCATCTCCACTTATACTGAGGGCTGGTTGCACCCACTTGAACTAATCAAAATACTCAAGAATTCATTTGAAATTATGAATGGTTAGAGTACTTACATATGTATGTACCTTATGGTATTATAGTTCTAGACTAGCGCACTATGCAGGTCAGAGCATGCTGTTGAATTTACACTGATTAAGTCATCGTCTTTATTATATTTTATCTTGCTGTAAATTTGGTAAAATACTGTCTTTTAAGTTATATTTTGAAAAATCATCATTTTATGTATAAATCTGGACATTGCTGAAGAGGTATCATTATAATATTATTTTCCCTAAAAAGCATGCATTTTGTTCTCCCTAAAGACTTTGAAATTTATTATATAAAAGGGTACTGTGTGGTAATATCCAAAATTGTGTTGTCTAGAAATATGAGTACATTTTAGTTTATCTATGTATTGGAATACTGTGTTTTCTTCATTATAATGTGTTATGTAAGAGAAAATTGTGTTTAGTTTTTATAATATACTAAAATCATCCTCGCAAGTTTTGTTTTGTTGTTTGCATGGCTTTGCTCCACATTAAGTATTTTTTAACTTAATAAAGATAATTTTATAACTTATATTTCTTATGTTGCAGAATCAACTGGGAAAGGAAAGTTTCTTTGACAGTGTACCATCCTCCAATGTTTGAATAAACCAGTTATAAGTGTCACTGTGTGTCATATCTCTGTATCATGGATCTGTGGTAGTCCTGAACTTTAAAAGACTAGGACTGAGAATTATTTACTGAATTTGGATTGATTACATTGATCTGTGCCTCCACATTGCCTTGAAGGTTGTAGAATGATGATTACCTCCCTTTTTCATGGATATTTGTTTAAAAGGGGAGGTAATTTGTATTGTGTTTTACCTCCCTTTTTTCAAGGATATTAGTTTTAAAAAGGGAGGTTATTTGTTTTGTATTTTCAAAGGGAGATAATTTGTATATCAAGTTACCTCACATCGACCTTGTCTTGTTTATACTGTTAGTACCTTGGAAGAGGGTCTCCTCATTTGTAAATTACACCAAATGGCATTTATTTCTTAACAAGGGGGACTAATCATGCTTTTTGAGGTACACATCTTAGTATAGTGTCTTTTAAAGGGAGGTAATAAACCAGAGTGTGATATTAGAACTGTGCTGCTCATTTTTGCATAAGATAGTGTTTATATATAAATATGTATAACAAATCATACTTGTAAGTTCTATTAATCATGTAAAGTTGATATTCCATGGATCAAATACATCAGTTTTTATGTACAGTCAAACAGTGGATGCTAACTGTGTTGCTAACTGTGTTGATAAATCTTAATGTGTTTGTGTGCACTTATTTTGCCATTTTAGTTTTAAAAGCCAAAAATGATTACACATCTGAGTATTACTGTGTTAGGTTCATGTATTAGCTTATTTGCGAACTGTATTTTACAGTAAATAACAAGCAGTGTAACGCTATTTGTAATTTTTGTTTCGTTGCAAGCAGTGGTATCATTCTGAGCCAAGTAAGAATATTTCTGCTATTGTAAACTCTTTAGAACTTAAGACTGTATCTCCAGTGAAATTTACCCTAGTCTAGATCTATCTTGTGACTTATATTTGTGTCATCTTTTCATATTCTGTCAAACCTGTGTTAGCGACCACCTCCAAATAAAGGCCACCCTGTTAATAAAGGCCATCTTTTTTAAAACCATTTATTTTTTAGAACAAAATGACCTTCAAATAAAGACCATCTGTCAATAAAGGCCATATTTTGTATTTCCCGTAGGTGGCCTTTGTTTGCAGGTTTGACGGTGCTTTATAGAAGAAAGACTATTAGGGTTTTTTCACAGGTTGAGCTTATTCTATAATACAATAAAAAATGTGAAATGTAATGGAGAGAGTTAATGCCCCTGACTTGGATTTTCTTCAACATTTACACGTGTGATGTGTGATTTACTGTTGTTTTCCGAGTGCCAAAACTTAATGTGTTGTGAAATAAATCTGTGTTAATTACTTTAAACCTTATTTCATCAAGTGTGCCTCTTATTTTATATGAATATTTGTAACCCTTAACCAACAGAATTCCTAGAATAAACTTGTCCAACTTTTGTTTTGAACCCGCCTCCGTGGTTAAGTGGTTAAGGTCGCTGACATCATATCACTGTAACCTCTCACTGATGGAGGGTCTTGGGTTTGAGCCCAGCTACCGACCATGTCTCTTTATGTGAGAAAGTAGGCAGTTGCTTACGGAGGATGGGAGTCTAGTACTGGTTCTTCCCAGGAACGATGGTTAGGTGAACTGTCCACCTCATATGACTCGGACTGTTGAAAAGGGGCGTAAAACTCAATCAAACAAACAAACATCAGTTTTGATATTGTCCATTATCAATTACAACCCTGTCTGTGTGGTTTAAATTGTAACTATAACATAAATCTGATAATAAAGATATGTTTACCAAACCTTATAAAACGTGAATTTTTCTATTGATTTGTATAATGTAGATTTTTTCTTAGTACAGAATGTGTTAATACTAATTTGCCATTTGTAGATTAGATCTTGTAGCAATACCAAAACTTAAGATTTTTGTTAACATTTTACAAATGTAGTTTGTGTTTGTTTGTAGTAAAGTGGTTTGTTTTTTAAACGATAGAATTTAGATGTTTGAACTAATTTAATGATAATTAGTATGTTGGTTATATAATTATATGAGTGTATCAACTTTGTCTCGTATAACAAACATCTGATTGGTCGTTTTGGTATACAGCCTTGTGTTGAAGAACTTCGAAACTGCTGTCTAGAATTGATGTCTAAAAAATAGTTTGGAACTCTTTAACCATTGGATGGGGTAATCTCTTCTTCGTCCTCAGGTTTTGAAAAAAAGTTCCTAAAACGTGAATTGATATTTTTCTGTTGATGGCCCTCTTGTTACAATATGTAGTTTACTTAAGGCCCTCCTTTAAAGAAATTGTTCAGATTAGTGCTACATACTCACCGAATAGGGCCATCCCCAACTTTTTTAACTTATCTGATAATTTTTGTTTTCAGTTACAAAAATAGCATTTTATTTGGGTTCAATATAAAAAATAGATTGTACGTAAAAATATTTCCTACTTACCTACCCGCCGAAAATTCTTTGGATAGGGTTACCACAAACAAATATTATTGTAGGATGGTCTTAACTCTTTAAGTTAAGTTTCCATAGCATATTATGTGTTCTCTGTTCTTGCTGGATGTATGATTTATCTCCATTTTATCAAGTATTCTATCATTTTGTTAAATTTGTTAATTCAAACAGAGCTTTATGCTCAATGATCTCTTTATACTTAAATTAATTATTTCTTACTTTATATACTTCATGTGTTAAGTTGTAATAGATTTTGGTTTGTTTTTTCAATGCCTATTAATCCTTGGTTTTTATGTAGCAATAGTCACAATAGAGTAGTATTGACTTGTTTAATCATAAAAGTCACGATGATAAAAGGGTTGTACAGAAAGTATTTCAATCTATATAGATTTAAAGGTGTATGATACACACTCCTTAGAATTGCATAATATGTTAAGTGTGATTCTACCTTTGAACTGAAAGCTGGCACAAAAAGGTGTTACAAAACTGAATTTTTATTTGTAACTTTGATGATGGATTTTTGTTTAAATTTCATCAAAAAGTGGGCTCAGTGGTTGAATGATTAAGGCCTCTGAACAGAACTCGCTGGTCCCTGTGGATCTCCCACCTCAGTTAAAGCCAGAAAAGTCGCAAATTGACCCTAGCTATTGTTGTTCTGTAAACAACTTAAAAATATCTTCAAAGTAGGAAGAAATTTAAATTGAATTATTTCTTTTTGAACAACCCTCATTGTATGTCTTTGTTCATGGTAAATATGTAACATGACTGTGTTATTTTCATATACTATAAAGTGTATTATGTCTGTCTTACATTCTACATTGTAGTTGTAAATAATCATAGAAATATAATTAATAATCATGAGTTTCAAGTAATTGAATATTCATTTGTATGTATTTCATATGTAAATGTAAATAAAATATAAATAATCATGATAATTCAGTGAATTTGAATATATATTACTATCTCATACTTGGCGTGTATATAATCATGGAATGATAAATATTCAAATGGTTTGAATATTCATTAGTACATATTTTTGCTAATTGTAAATAAACTAATTAAAAAATGATTTTTACCTCTGGAGTAGATTATGGTCTTATGGAACATTATGGTTATGTATTTGTCATTATAAACATTTTTGAGTTGCTCCCCTTTGCTCTTATTTGCTTTTTAAGCTTAAAAATGTCATTACCTTACACGAATGCTATATTTTCATCTTCATTTGTATTTAGTTTATATGTGTCGGTTTTTGGTTCAGCTAGCTGTAAAACATTGCTAATTGTTACTTTTTCCTGTAATGTACAATGGTTGGTGAATTATTATTTTGAAATAATCAAAAACTAGACAAACTGTTTAGTATAAAAATATAAAAATAGTTGTGAATACAATCATTAACCTAGTATTGTGTGAGACCATCTTTGAACAAGCACTCATCTATAGATACAATACAGAAAAAAAAACTTATGAAAATATTTGTTTCTGGTTGCATGCTCATTAAAAGTAGGTAAGTTGGGGCTGTTCCCTTGGCTCTTGAAAGTGTGTAAGGTAAAAAAAGAGAAAGCGGAAGTGCCGTTCTTTTTGCCCTATAAAAGGTCTGGGGTCACAGGGGAAAATTAGGGTAGGTCAGGTAACCAGAAACAAACATTGTTATGCCTTAATGAAATTGAACTGAGTTTGAGGGCCACCTTTTTTCTCTCCCTTGAGTGATTTTTGTTCACAGGTTTTATGGTAACATAAGAGGTATAGTTTTATGTTATATGTTTGTATTAACCATCTTGTACATTTACCATGTGAAGCAATATTTGTTTCTTGTGTAATAGTGTAGATATCTTTAAACATGGCCATTCTATCAGTCCCTCCATTGTCTTAGTATAAAAAATATTTTCACATGCTGTTTTCAAGATGGGAAAAAAAGACAGTTTTTCTTTGTGAAGATTTTATTCAGTTACGGTTACAAGGTTAAGAGCTGAATGATTAAATTAACTTTGATGTTGTCTTTATCAGTCTTTCAGATAAATTTGACTTATCAAGTTATTAGAAATGCTTGGATTGCTATATTTTGAATTAAATTGGAAATTAATAAGTGTGAAATTATGTTTATTATTTTAAGGCTTTCTAAATTACAAGTTTGTGTTCTTTTATAATTTAAGTCTATCATACAACACAGAGCCAATTATTAACCAATCATTGAAATACCAACACATAGTCACACATACCATTACATTGGATAATAGAACATTACAATGAACACTAAAGTTAAATTTATTGTTTAATAAACAAATTTGGAGGCATCTTAATAGTGAAATGGAAAGAGCAATATACCTTTAGAGGTTTAGAACCTGCTTCATTTGCATTTATATTTTCATAAATTATTCAAAGATTTTTACTGCTATATTTTTATAATTTTGCTGCAGAAACCCTTTTGTTTCAAGAATGAAATTTTGACATTAGTTCAGCTGCGTTGCTTGATTATCATGATTTTAAGTCTTAGTTTAAAATTTATGCAGATTATGTCTGCATCATGTCAGATTTTGTAATAAAATATATTTGCATAGTTATATTGTTGTTTTTATTACTTTGTCATATTATCTCCCTTGTTTAGGATATTGTCATACTAAATATAGACTTTGATGATTTGAGACCTTGAGCAGTTTTTGCCTCCCTTTGACAACGTGATCGAAAGATAATACATTGTACTCTTATGTGTCTGCTACATCAGATAACAAATGACCTTGAGAATGTTGATAGTTAAACATAGCTAACAGAACACAGGAACTGAATTGTTTGTTGTGTGTGTTTTATGCCCTTTTTCAACAGTCTTGAGTTGGACAGGTCATCTAAGCATCATTCCTGGGAAGAACTAGCACTAGATTACCATCCTCCGTAAGAGACTGCCTACTTTCTCACATAAAGAGACATGATTGATAGATGGGCTGGAACCTTAGACCCTCTATCAGTGAGAGGAGAAACTGAATATAATTGCTAAGTCAATGTACTTTAATGCTGTTGAATTTTATTAAATATGAAAGTGATTTTTACAGATTCTATGCATGGTTTACTGGTTGCAAGTTGTGCTGGACTGCAAATCAAAAGGTTCTGGGTTCGGATATGGGCTCTGGATAAGGATATTGATTTCAGTGTCCCAAATCCAACTACTAAACCCTGTACTGTGTTTAGATATTCACAGGAAACTGGTGAGGCGTATAATAGTGTTTTACACAGGGCATGATGAAAAACTACATGAAATAAGAGTTGGGATGCAAATACCCAGTTCTCCTGTATCTTCTCTCCCACTATTTGGGGTAGCTCTGTAACAGCCATAGCTGTCCAATGGGTCCGTTAAACAACAGATGAATTAGCAAACAGATTCAATAATACACAACTATAATCTACAATTAGTTTTCAAGCCTTCTTCTGGCTCATTTCAAAATGATGTAGACTAGACAACAGAAGCACAAAATCTTCATATAAAGCACGTATCCTTTAGTTTTCATATAGGCAGAATATGATGAGAACTGCTGAACAGAAATCCAATTCAAGGGAGATAAGTCAAAGACGAGACCGTGATCCCCATTATTTCGCTTAAAATGTTTTATTATCATGCAAAGTTTTAAAAAAAATCTGTTCTTCAGTTTTCATTATGCATGTAATTTTATGTCTATGTGAAAAATATAGGATATGTCCTAAGACAACATTTGTGGTGATATCGGAATCTTTTACTAGCAGAATGCTGTATAAAATCATTTTTAACCCTGCCAAGGTGAGCTTTCAGAATCAAGATTTGGCGTCGTGTGTCGTCAACAATCTGATTCGAACAACATCTCCTAAACCACCAGGCCAATTTAAAAAAAGAGTTCACAGGGATGTTCCTTGCATGAAGCTCTACCAAAATTGTTTAAGGAATTTAATTCCATGCAGAACTCCGGTTGCCGTGGCAAGAAGATTTTTGAAATATTCATATCAAACACCTGGGAAAATGTAGTGTGTCGCATTGTCTGGTTGACCTCTACCGAGATTGTTCAAATTGTGACCCCGGGTTAGAATGACCCCCTCCCGGAGGGTTCTTTATTGTGTATGGCTGCAGTGGTGGTCAGATGACCGATATAGGGCTATCCGTGATGGCCCTCTTGTTTAAAGATGGCCTTAGTCAGGAACACATAACTATTATTGTTTATTTATTTGTCACATTTTCGTAAGTCTTCCGGAAGAGAGTTCCATAGTACAGGGGCTGCATACATGAAGGAGTTTCTACCAGATTTAGTAATTCACACATGTGGAATCAGTAACATATTAGAATAGCAGAAGTTACATGTGATATTTTGTTTTTGAATAAGATTTGGTAAGACAGGAGGCGCCAAGCTATTAATAATTTTGAATATGTTTCTAGAGCCATTGTGCTCATACGTCTAATATAAAGGCTTAGCTAACTTAGCTGATTTATACATCAATGAAATTGTCAAAGACTCTATACATAGTCACATACATCTATTAATTCCGTGAATGGTTGTCTCTAACAAGAATATATAACTACGTGTAGATATTGGAACAGAAATATAAACAGTACTTTAAACTTTGATTTCCACATTAGTTTCAAACATCGAAAAGTAACTATCTAAAAACAGTTCATGAACGTAAGTCAGATCCCCCCCCCCCCGTCAGACATTGTGTACACTCATTGAGTCAAATGACGGCCAGTACGTGAACGTTTTGGGATTTTGCGCTCGAAAAACACCCCGTCACAGCGCTAGGACCATCTTACGTTATTTGCGTCTTTGTCATGAATTATCAATGATGACGTGGTGAATAGTGATGTCATCGGACGCTATCCGTGACGTCAGAATACACGACGTCATCTCTTAGCGACGCCGTCTTACAGCCCAAGCGGTTATCAGAGTAAGCTGAAGAAACATTCTACCATGCGATTATAAAATATACCAACAGGTTGCTTAGAAATTAAAGAAATTGTAAGCTGACAGCGTGACGTAGCCTAACATGATACAGATGGAATATAATCCTCAACCGTCCAGACAATTCAAACAAGATCGGATACAGACGCTCCTGGAAACATGTGACGAACCTCATATAAACCGTGATGTCCAAGTGGAAGGTGGATTTATACAGATAGCAGACGATGGTTCACCGATGAGACAGGTGTTTCTTGCTATAACAAAGGCAGAATTTATTATTGTTAAACAGGTAATGTTGTCTGCTTACAATCCATTTATGTGACATATAGGCGTTCATAAAAATAGCCTCGGGTTACTAAGAAAAATCATTGACTCTATGGTCTCTATCACCGGTTTTTCAAAGCTGAAGAATTATCATTATAACTATAATTGTAACTATTACTGTATACACTCTGCAGACATCTTGAATGACTGATACCCATTTTAGAATGCGCATAGTACATGAAACATCTTATCCAAAATGACAAATAAGTGGTATATATTCGCAAACTCCGCAAACATGAATATTATAATTTATTATTTATTTATTATAAACATTTTATTTAAAATAACAAATAACTGGTTCTGAACCAACTCTTCAAGCTTGGTACATTTTTGTATTTGTATTAAGTTACAAAAAACATTTTTCAAAAATATAAGACAGTTTTTGCGTTCAGTCTTCTATTTCATGATTTATTTCCTTTCTGGATTTTCATTTCATTACTAAATACATATACCACTATTTTCTAAAATATCTCACAATTTAATAATTAACATATTCGAACACATAGATCATTATGCGTAAACATTCATTCCGATCTGAAAACCTTAGTCGTAGTTTAAGTTTTAAGATTTGAGAGTCTATTAATTTTGTATTACATGTACTGCCGCTTTTTGACACAAAACAAAATTGTCTAAATATTGAGATAGTCTCATTATCTGGAACAAATTTAAGTAGAAACTTAATAGTGACGGTGCGAATTTTTTGTCTGTAAATTCTTGTCACCTTGAACAGAAATGTAACTATTCGTTTCCTAATTCACTAAGAATATGTTAAACATGCCTGCATAAAATATCATGGGTCTAGCGCACAAAAAAGTATCAAAACTTCATTGAAGTTCATTTGAGTAAAAAATCAAATGCCAAGTAACATACTCAAATCAGTCTTATTAAAATATACCATATATGAAGAGAGTATACGAAATTGTATAGGTTGAAAATGTGGGAAATTGTTATTCAACCATCTTTGTATCTTCTTTTAAAACCACATTCTGAATTGCATACAATAAAACAGAGAAATTACTGATTTAATAAAATAGTTGAGTTTAAGCAAAAACTTAGTTTTTGTGTGAACTGGGCCTAGTTCAGATAAAAAAGAATACAGAAAATAGGACCGGAAATAAGCTTTAAATTGTTTGTTGAATGCGTCTTATTGTCGAGGTTGCTGTGAAGAAAGTCATTACAATATTTCGGTATAATGATAGATCCACTGGTAACTATCAAGAAATGTAGGGTTGACTCCTGCACGGAAAAAATTGAAAGAATTGTTTTCTCAAAAGATTTTACAGTTTGTCCTAATTTCTTGTTCAGTGGAATGATCGCATTACAGTTGAAATTTGGAAAATATATCGCATAAAATGTGACTTGAACCTAGGCCAGGTATAGAGAAAATAAGCCTTCACTTATTTTCTCTGTAAGTACAGAAATTATGACAAACGGTAAATTATTCGCGTCGCTTGGGACATATTGCATAAAATAGGAAGGAAAATAACTTCGCTTGTGAACAATATGTGATAAAACTACAGAATAAAACATCTCTTAACTTACAGCTTTACAAAGATGTTATTTCATTTATGGTTTATGGCACTTTCAGGAGACATTTGTAGATCCAGGGAACGGTTGCCAAGGTGATGACGTTTCTGATCTATCGTTTGACGAAATTCATCCTTTACCAATATTGCATTTCTTCATCATTGATCACCGAGCGAAAAGATTTTCTGCTTGCACAAGTTTTGGTAAATTGTACCATTTCGAAATGTGCCTCCTAGATTTCACCTCGGACCAACACTGGACAAAATGGCGACGTATCTTGGATAACTTTTCAGGAAGCGAGAAAGGAGACTTTGCTGCCAATCGTGTAAAAACTTCTTATGTCGTAAGAATAGATGAAAACTATCACAAACACTTCGCATCTTTAAGGAGAAAATTTGGAGTTCCGTGTAAAAAGCCTTTGCAGTTCATACACCATCCATTGGCCTTCAAGAGAATCGAATCAGTGGGCACTCAGACTGGGGCCAGTTTGGATTTTAGTCCAGAGAAAAAAATCGATGTTGAGAGCGTTGTAAATAAACAGAACAACCAGGCCTTTTTGAAAAGGAACATATCTACGTCGATCACCACATTCATGTCGGACCCAAGGGTTGCTGATTATAAAGCAGGGTCTAAGGACAGTTTCTTTCCTCAAAATACCTACGAACCTTCGAATCGACCAGTTGACATCGGCCACTTGCTTCGTGGTCGACTGACTTACCTGTACACCGGAAATGAAATCTGGCGTAAAAATGTCAATGTTGGCAATGGACAATTGAAGAAATCTAATTCAGACGAATTTATTTCAATGGTAACAAGAATCGAAGTTGACAAAATGTCTCCAACTAGCAGTGATCTGTCCAGTGCCAAACAGGTTGATAAAAATGTTTATTTTCACTTATAAACTATTTGTTGTTTTTTTGGTTCCCACTTTTTAAAAGCGTTTCGACTTATGAGGTTCTAGTTTGCTATAAACATTCTCAATATCCGATCGTTTGAAAACTCATTTTTTCTATGCTAAAGTTTACAGGATTTTGACACATTAACCATGCCCTCATATCGTATATATTCTTGTTGTACGTAAATACGACAATCCTTTTTTTCAGCTTCAAAGGTTCAGGGAACGATTTGGTAAAGAAAAGAACAGGAAATACGGCGACTCGGCGAGCACTGTGTAAGTTTAGAGTTATTCATTAAATATTACCTTTGCGAAATAAATATCATCAGATACCAGAATGCTTAAACCAAGGAAACGAAGAAAAAATGTATCTAAAAATAATGGAATGTCATTCAACAAAATTCTCAAATTAATAAAATTTAAGTTCATAAATGTAAGTACAGTACAACCTTTCCAGGGTGGCCCTATCTTGAGCAACAACCTCCCTTCAACAACAGCATGATCCCCCCCATTGCACGATTTAACAGCTAATTTAACCTCTCTAGAGCAACAACCTCTCAACAAGGGGTTGCTTCAGATAGGTTGCACTGTATGCATAATGAGTAATAAGATTCAATGTCAATTAATCTGATAAGTAAAAGCTAGACAGTCATGTATGTACGAGTACAAACAGATACAAATGTAGTGGAATTTAGATACTAGTCAAATGCTCGAGTTCAACTTGCGCCTGTATTTTCCAGAAGTCTTGTTGGGGATGTAGACAGCTACAGTGAATCTGAGGACGAGGATATAGATACATTCTTTGACAAAGTTAAACAGAAAGCACAAAAAGGTATGTTTTTTTTCATTGGTTCTCAGTTTCATTTGAGATTATGATGATTGGATCTCGGTCTTGGATTGAGAACAAGATAATTGGATCTCAGTCTTGGATTGAGAACAATATACATTTTGTAATTGGATCTCATTCTCGGATTGAGAACAATATAATTGGATCTCAGTCTTGGATTGAGAACAATATAATTGGATCTCAGTCTGGGATTGAGAACAATATATTTGGATCTCAGTCTTGAATTGAGAACAATATAATTGAATCTCAGTCTTGGATTGAGAACAATATAATCGGATCTCAGTCTTGGATTGAGAACAAGATATTTGGATCTCAGTCTTGGTTTGAGAACAATATAATTGGATCTCAGTCTGGGATTGAGAACAATATAATTGGATCTCAGTCTTGGATTGAGAACAATATAATTGGATCTCAGTCTTGGATTGAGAACAATATATTTGGATCTCAGTCTTGAATTGAGAACAATATAATTGAATCTCAGTCTTGGTTTGAGAACAATATAATTGGATATCAGTCTTGGATTGAGAACAAGATAATTGGATCTCAGTCTTGGATTGAGATAAAGAATGTTTTGTGCAAACGAACAAAACACTGGCATGTAATCACAACAATGAAATCGATCACACAAACACATGTGTGTATTTTTATTCAAACAACTTGAATAATAAATTTGAATTGCTCGTATATATATCTATACATGTATTACCTCAATGGACAAAATGTATGGACTTTGCTCAAATGTCTTGATTATTAGTAATCTATTACAATAACAATTACAATATCTATTACAATTGTAATTTATTACAACTAAATGCCGTTTATTAGAATTAAATAATACTTCTGCTCCGTTTCTTTGCGAAACTCTTAGGGGGCTATTACAATTTATCTGATCATTATAAACACACGTGTATTGCATACTTCGTAAAGCACTTGTATAAACACATGTTTTCTAGATAATGGACGTAACGGTCGATTCTTATGGTCGCTGGCAAAATGTTTGCTTCTTAAAAAAGACGTTGTACTACAGACCAACATCGCTGACGTGATGAAGGAGGCAAAATTCAGAAAACTTATCAACAGGTTGGTGTTATAATCACAGACTATAGATTTTGTTGGACGTACATACAAACCATAAAACAAAGACCACTCGTGTGAAAGACAAAATGTGGCCTTTACTGAGAGGTGGCCTTTATTCGGAGGTCATTTTGTTCAAAATTATCAATTATTTTTAAATGGCCTTTATTCACAGGATGGCATCGTATTCGGAGGTGACCACCAAACACAGGTTTGACTGTATATTAGAATGCTTATCATGACTTCGTAGAACCAAGAACTTATAATAATAATATACATACATGTTTGTAAGTCCCCAAACGTCAAGAAGCACAACCATGCCTTACATACATTATTACTACAAAATTGATACAAACCGAATGTTATAGAATCTTCGTCTCTTGACCGAAAAAATAGGATTTGAGCTGATGATAACTATTTCAAACATGGTTGTGCGTTTTATTTTGTTTCTGGTTCTTTTGTGTATTTTGTGTATCATTTTAAATATATTATATACATTTTGTGTAGATCTATTAAGATCAAAATTTCATCAGTCTTTATCATTTTATATTTTGATCCATTTCCTTATTTTGTTTTTGTTTTGATTAATTTCCTAGTTTTTTTTTATTTCGATCCATTTCCCAGTAGTCATTTTTCATTTTAATCAATTTTAATTTTTATCAATTTCCGAGTTTTTTTTTATTTTTACTAATTCTCTAATTGTGTTTTTTTTATTTTGATCCATTTCCTATTGTCATTTTTGGATCAATTTTCTTGTTGTCTTTTTTGTAGCCAAGTTCCATTGCCGGCTTCACTAATTGACTTTGACCCTTTGGATGTTTCTCAACATTTGACGTATATGTCAAGAAAATTGTTCTTTTTGGTATCTCCAGAAGATGTTGAAATGGTTATGTTGTCGAATGGACACAGGGTATGTTTTGTTGTATCTGTACAATGATTTTATAGGCAAGGATTTAGAGGCAGTCTAACCGATTATGTTTAGCTATACCTTTTACATAAGTTGTGCTTTTTATAATTTAGTCACTACTTGTATACACATGTAATTGATACTTAAGGCGTCTTGGTGTTACTCGTGCATGATCATCCTAGGACGTTTATATACAATTACATGCTATATATATATATACATGTATATTCATCTTGGTCATTTTAACTCCGAAGGCAAACGTCTGCTATGATGACAATTATATATTTTGGAATGCTTGGAAGCATTGCGCCACGTGACTTACTGATCTACGAGATAGTCTGAGAGATCGTTGATGACGAAATCAAACTTCCGGTTAGCTTCTGTACATTAATTTAAAACATTTAAACAGTTGTCTATACGTATCTGAAAGATATATGCGAATTATAAGAGTTTGCTTTGACACAGGCTTTAGTCGAAGTCTATATACAGTACAATTCAGGCTATCCCTATTCATGTACCTTAAAAAACATACTGATTTAAAAACATGCAAAATCCAATTTATATATATAATGAACAGTTGAGTTTTCCATCCACAATAATGATTTTTAAATCTTTGTTACGGTTGTACACACGTACAATGCATAGGGAATTAAAACATAAAAACGAGACATCGCTGTTTGTGAAAAAATATTCTCTACAAATAAGTTGCATTTTTTAGGAGCGAAAGCTATACACTACTTTTTCTAGTTACAATTAAATGACACCTCTTACATGTACAGCCGCGTTGAAAATAGTGCCATTTGTTGTATAAGTATACATTGCAAACTATGCAGTTTTGATAAAAGTTGGAGATGCATATTGCTGGATTCTATTGACTTTGAAAGCATGGAATATTTTAGCAATTTAAACGGTAAAATTAACGAATATAATAATTAAGTATTCATCCACACAAAAGCTTTATACATAAACTGTTGAGGTAACAACATTTACTACATATTGAAAATTGTTTCATTCAGTAGAGTAGTTCTGGAACACTATATTGTCTCTGAAAGTAGTGAGATTAAATAAAGTAATTAATGACACACGATCAGAAGTTCAGTATACAGTATAACAGATGGTTTATATAGTTTACATAACGGTTACACAGATCAAAGCGCTGAATGCACTGAATTTGTTTGGGGATTGTACCTATATTTATGTGTTTCATACTGAGCCGAACTAGATGTTTATCTATTGTTTAATACAATACAAGTAATTGCTGACCGATATTTTTTATACACATGTATTATCACTTGTGTGACCTAATTCTTACAACTTTAGTACTACCTGCTTGTTTCTTATGTACATTGTATATTTATACTTGAAAAAAATATTTGATGTAATTATTCAGATAGCAAACTCAATCAAGGATGTCCTTGAATTCAATGACGTCATCGTTCGGACTGTTATCACAGAAACATTACAGAACCCCGACGGAAAAGCTGGCCAAATCAGATCCCTCAAATTCTTTATACAGGCAAGTTAGATAAACATATACACATAGAAGTTTCTAACCTCTGACCCTCCACCAGTTACCGATTCCCAATCGTTAGTAAACAAGTTGGATACACGTTCAGTGTTTGGAATTTAGTAGTTCTGTTATTTAGTGTCGACTGGTGATGTTCTCAAACTTGTAAACACCATCACCTCATCGCTGTAAGTTTGAATTGCACTCTGAATCAGAAATATTTCACCTGTTTGAAAGCTGTCCGTAAGGTCTGTGGTTCTAACCTGATGGACGTCTGTTGCATGTAGACTGGATGCCATGTAGTCAAATGACCCTGATCAACAGTCGGTATAACGTTACCTTCCCCCCTCCGAGGGCCGAGGTAAAGATATTTAGTTGATTCAATTTGCTAATAGGGAATGGCTGACTAAGACGTAAAAACTATTTGTTTCTGGTACAATGCTCATTAAAAATCGGGTAAGTAGATCGGTAGGGAAATTAAAAAGAAATTCTCTTGAAAGTTTCCAGACAGGTAAAAAGTGAAACAGTGAATGCACCGTTTCTTTGGCCAAAAAAAGACTGAAGTCTAAGGTAATGGAGAAGTAGGGGTAGGTTAGATAACCAGAAAAAAACAACACTTTTTGCTTTGGCCTTTCAAGAGAAAAATACTTTTAGAATATTGCTGAATACTGAGTCTCGTTTTAGATGAATGGAGTATGGAGTTTGTTAAGATTGCTCGCTTTAAGTGTTTTTTAAAGTGTTCCTTTAATTTTTCCTAAACTTTATAATGTATCACAGTGGTGCTTTATAAACCAGTCTGATAGAATATTTGATATACAGTCAAACCTGTGAACAAAGGTCACCTTCGGGAAATACATTATGTGACCTTTATTCACAGGTTGGCCTTGATTCGGAGTTGGTCGCTGACTAAGTGTTAATGTTAATGATTTTGAATGAAATTATATGGACGAAGTGTTACTATTCGTACTGTAAACTTGTTTTCCTGCAGGTTTCCATTAATCTGTATCTATGTCATCATGACTTCCAATCACTGACTGCCATTTTGAAGGGATTGACGTCACTTCCTTTGTATCACATGCACAGTCTATGGGCTGCCTTATTCCAACAGGAACCATTTACGTTTTGGTAAGTATTTATACCTTTTCGAGATAAAAGGAAACATTTACATGTATTCCAATATATTGCAAAAGTCAGGTTTTGCCATTTTGAATTATTTTAAAGTCTTAGTACCGGTAATTGGCGACAATGCATTATAAACTGGTATGAAAAAAAGGACTGGAATCAACAAGGAAATTAATAGTACGTGTATTACTGTTCTAAAGATTTCATTTGTCAAAATACTCACTAGTCCTTTAATCTCTTGTTTCATTTGCTGATGATTGTGATTTCGTAATCGACTGTATCCTATCATAATCGCTGAAAATATCGGATTATTGGAGCATGTACGCCTTTCATATAATATTGTCTTTAAGCTGGTATTATGAAATACTGATACATCATGACATAGGTTTCTTGACTTACATATAGTTAATTTTATATTTATATGCATGTACAAGCACACTTTTTCACAGTCGAAAATATTTGTTCTTAGAGCATTTTTAAAAGTGAATTGGATAAATTTCATGACAAAATTATTTTTGTGTTTTCAGCCATTTTATGACAATGGTTAAACTTCTGTCACCTGACAAACAGTACAGAGGATATGCAACTAGAGTTAAAACATGCATGACAAGAGGTGATTCATTCATTCCCTGGATGGATCACATACTTCAACACTGTTTTACCAGAAAAAGTGACGAACACATTGAAATACCAATTGTACAAGCATTTAAAGATGTTTCTCATTTAACAGGATTTTTCGACAAAAAATCGAAGTCGTCGACGAACCCGTCAATTACTAAAGTCCATACACTAAAGAATACAGGAATGTCAAACATCGCCAAATCGATATTTACGTTAGCCAAAATGAAAAATTGGAATTTAAAAGCTAAGCGAGGCAAGAAAAAAACACAGCGAAAAGTTAGATTTGAAGAAAACTGTGGAGGTGAAACGTCCAGCACAAACAATGAAGAGATGAAACATCTGGCGAAGGCAACATGGGTTAAAAGAACAAAGAGCATCGATGATACGGAGAAACTTGAAGCTGACGAAGATACAGTGGTACATGAAAAGGATATTCCTGATGCTGATGCAGCTGTTCCTGTCGTAAAGTACTCTGACATAAAAGCACACATTGTAATAACTGATTCTGTATCTGAAGCCTCTGAAACTGAAGAGGCAGATTCTGAACCAAACGAAGATAATGGAATTGGCTCAACCACCAAAGAAGAAGGCAGTAAGTCAATTCAACTTTCTTTGATTAATGAAATATTTACCACTGCTTGCATTTTTCTAGGAATTACATGCACGAATTCATGACAGTGATATAGATTAAGTTACAAAATCCATATTTGACGTATGATACATCATTTGTAATGGAACCAAATAACAGAACAAATTGCATCTTCATGAAGTGTAGTTCCGTATTATCTTTGAGAAACATTTAATTAGAAATTGATTTTTTATTCGACTTGCTGTTCTAATATTGCTTTTACCTACATTTGTAACCAATGAAAGTGTTTCATAGAAAAACTTCAGCTGAAGTAGGAATTTTCTTATAGGTATAAAGTATTGTTGTTACAAATTTTTAGGGCAGTATCCGTAATTATATATTTTACTGCCTCTGAAAATAATGCAATAATAAAAGCCGAAAAAATCAAAATGCTTTAAAAACCATGCATACATTATACTAAATATAATTTATACACAGTAAATAAGAAAAATATATCATACATAATCTAATTTACCGAACAACAGTTTATATACTTTTAGCAATAAACTCATTATGCTCGAGAATGTCACATGAAGTTCATGTAAACATTTGATCTCACTCTGGAGTTTTTTCAGCCAATATTAATACATAAGATAATCTACCGCGATTTCTAAAAAGTATACAAGCCGATTATCTTTTCAAAAAGATATTTCTTGTTTCCCTATATTTTGTGTGAACTGTGTGCATTCACACATGTAATACATTTGAAATAATAATCTATGAAACTAGATAAGTTAAACTCTAACTCTTAGTCAAACTAAAGTTGACATTCGTTAATAAATTTAAGCCAATATGTCATTTCGGTGTGTGCAAAATTAACTTGACATAAATATGATTTTAGATGCAGTTGACGTAGAAAACGAAGACGTCATTGATTCCTCAGCTGCATCAAATTCAAGTATCAAAGTTCCACGCATGAAATTCTCTATGATGTCGAGAAGAAAGCGTAGAACAAAAGCCAAAAAAGTGAAGCTCCCAAGCAATGAGTATACTCCTGCAAAAGAAATTAATATTGTTGTCGAAGCCTGCGCGGAAGAAGAAAAGGCTGATGCAGGTAAAGATACTAAAGACGAAAATGATACTGGCAAAGTAAACGAACGTCAACAGCCAGTAAATAACTCAGAAACAGAAAGACGAATGTCCTATGTCCCCGTAGCAGTAACATCCAAAAGAAGGAAGTCCCTTTTCGAAGAAGCTGCCGAGAAACACGCTTCACAAGAAGAAATAAACGAAGCATTTGAAGCACTGAAAGCGAGCCGCCGTAGTGAGACCGACGCACGGAAATCAGCATTAGATTTGATAACAGTGGATGACGAATTCGCTTACAATGCAGGTATTTCTAACACGAAAAACAAACAGAAATCGAGTGTTAGAAATGGCAGAAATCGTAAGGGAAAGAACCTAAATGCCAACGCAGGCTGCGGTGTAGAGTCATTTTACATACCATCGCGATATGTGGATCTAAGAACTATCAAGGACTCTTCTGTACCTCAGTCAACGAAACAGAAGTCATGGAAAGATGATAAGAAGTACCAAGACTCGACCAACATTAACCAGAACAGTAGCGACATAAAAAGCAAGCACAGTTTGATCCAATCTGCCTCTCAGGACCGTTTAGGATTTTTGCATTGTGGCAGTCTTATAAATAATTGCTGTTTTTGTGCAAATAAGAAGTGTATATACGGTGAGCGAGTTAGTGCACAAGTCGCCAATTGCCAGGCGAGTTTGCTTAACATGGAGACCTATTCACGCTGTCGAGTGAAGGAATATTTTAAGTTGGTGATGGAGGTTTACGATTGTCGATCAAATGTTGATGTTTTACAACTATCATTCCAGTCTAATTAGAATATTTGACATTGGATTTATAGATATCTCGTTAATACATTATTCTCTTGGTGTAATATATGAATAAAGTAACAATTGTAAATCGTGTTATTGTGTCAATCACTTACAAAAAGTAGTCCGCGGCGGTCTTGGTACTACTTTACCTTTTTCTTCTTTTTTTTTGGTTTGCAGAGCATTACATAGACATGGTTGTTTTTATGGCATGCCCTCTTCTTAAACGTTTTATCTGACGTAATTATTCACAAGTCACAATAGTGTATGTGTCTTGGTGTTGGAAATTGTTATATATATGTACATTGTACATATATCTCAATACAAACAAACGCAAAGTTAGCACATTGTGTACATAGGTAGAAAGTACCTAATCCTGATTTAGCTGGAACAATTTTTTTTATCGATATTCAAGTACTATGGTTTCTGAAGAACTTTGTAATTTAACAACGATATTTTTGTGTTGTGTAACGATAGCAACACTAGTTCGGCATAACGTAATTATATCCTCTTAAAATAAAGCAATGGAGTGTTACGATGGGCAAACTACTATCACTATGTTCGAATGCTGGTTCGTATAGTAATTCAACGACGTATTATTACATGCACTGATACTTTACAAACATGGGATTAGAACATATTACTAAGGATACGTAAGTATTTGGCAGAAGAAGCGAAAACACGGCATCTGTGGCTGACCTTTGTATGGTCTATCTGCCAATTTAATGCAGCAATAAATCTTATTTAACACAAGCATTTTCAATTGATGAAGTTATATATTTTGAAATTGTATCTACTCCGTACAAATCAATGTAAATAGAGCGTCTTATTCTCCGGTATGTTGAAGCATTTATTAGGAACATAATTATTATATTCATAGTTCAATACATAAAGTTCAAAGCTTAAAATGATGTTCCTCTCATCTGCCAAGAAGCCATTTCACCAAAGTGACCCATGTGTGTATTCCTGTTGTGCTTAATGGCTACTAATGGTGTATTTTGAGGCAACAGGACCGACGGGTTCAAACCTTTGTCTTTTCCCCACAAACATGGGGGTAGTGCTAGATAACCGGTCTCGTCAAACTTATTGTGGGTCACGTTGCCTTGACCGTAAACTGGCTCTTGTCGACAAAGCAGCTCCATTTCGTGTCCAGTGTCGTTTCTGTAAAGTTCCATGGAGATACAGGAAGGAGCGTGGCAGTGTCCGCCGGCGTATATCAATCTAATGTTGCTCACTGTCCATTTGTAAACGATCGTGTGAACGCATTTACAGTCCTCACCGCCTGGACAGTTACCTGTACACGTGGTTCCGGGAGTTGGTTCATTCATTGGCCAATTTGGGTATCCTGGAATTGGATGTTCAGGTAGAACAAAGGCTGGAGGAATGTCATATTCCCCGGCCCATGCCTCCGTCTGATAGTAAATACGTGGTAGATTGTAATGTGACACTTGTTCACCCTTTACTGTGTATTCTTGGAACCAAAAGCGGAATTTCATGTGGTAGCGAAGAAGTTCTGGTCGTACTGGTTGATCAGCATCAAGCATTATTCTCTTGTGGGCGCAGCATCGTAAGCCACCAGCGTACTGTTTGGAATTGCAAGTTGGGTTTCTCTGTGTTAAGAGTTCACCAGCAGGACCGGGGACGCAGTTTTTGGTGAATGTTTGACAATTTGTACCGTTTGTTTCACAAAGATTCCCTGTACTTCCCATATCACAGATACAAGTAGGTTCATTTGGTGACAACAATGGTAGAACTGATGCACTGTGATTTTTATGGTAAGCAAAGACTTGATCTTTTCCTATTGCAGCAATTATATTGATTTGAGAATCCTTGCTTGGATCAAAGCTGTAATACTTGCTGCTCATTCCCTTCAATGACCGTGTCAAAACGACCGTTTTGATTCCATTTTCTGTTTTCGAACTCACTATAGTAACGCTATTGTTAAGTTGATCGCCTGGGCAATGTTCTGCCTCACTGCCGCATGTTCCTATTTGGCGCTCTTGTACCATTGAAGAATTAACGACAATTGTGTACGGAGAGTCTGTCATTTGTACTGCATTGAAGCCAACAGCGAACCAAACATTTGATGGACCGGATAAGGTGATGGTGGCTGTTGTTTCGCTCAGTTCGACTGTCATGTCTACTCCAATATCAAATGTAACATTACCTATCTTTGCTGGTGAAACTGAGCATTGTCCAGAGCTTTGGTGCTGGTTAAATGTTGCGATCCAAACTCCATTAGACTTTTGGACACTGCAACCATGAGGAGCTGTGCTGCTGGGTGATGTTATTGTTACATTCTTGTTTACCTTGATTCCAAGCATTGCTATAGAATCAAAACATTCGTTGGCTGCTCCGATCACAGATGAAGCATCACAAGATGTCTTGGAAACAGAGCTGTAATGGTGATTTATTTTCTTGGTCAATGCATCCTTTCCATATATCGAAGGATCACCACCATATCGACTGTTACATGGACATTCCAAAATACCAGCATAAGGTGAACCTCCTTTAGGGAGGCCTAAACCATATCTGCTCTGTTTTGGTTCCGGTCCGGGGGTAAATTTCGTACAATTATGAATGTCTTTAGGTGTTGCCCCGCAATCTCGATTTCTTGTATCAATTTGCATTGGTGTTATGTGCCACTGGTTCGGTGAATCTATAAGTTGAGCATAACCATCGGGGTAGCCATGGAAACTCTTACGTGATTCCCCACCATTTCCTTCGCTGAACATTTGATTAGTCGGAACGTCGGCGTTCAATCGTTCACTCGCTGACGGAAGATCGACGGCCATCCATTTCATTGGTGAACCATGAGCGCTTACGTCATTTGGGTCTGGGTTTTGTATTCGGACCATTTTCGAATGTGCTCCTGTCATCCAAGCAATGTAATGATGATTGTAAGCCCAGTTAATTGGAACGGAAACGTCTTCAGCTGGGTTTTCACCTGGTTTTCCTGTTGGGGAAACCATAACTTGATCTTGCTCGTACCCAGTGATAGCCATGACCTTTCCTGTAATACAAGAGAGGATTTAAATCAGGTGAATGCAAATGTTGATGGCAATGTTATTTTAGTTGTGTATCTAAACACGCCAAGTTTAAGGCAGAGAAGAATTCGCTACGAGATACCGAAGTAAAGACCTTGATTGCGTATACATGCACATATTAATACTCGTAGACATAAGTGTCGCAAAAACATGCTTTGTTGTCGAACGATTTCTTCATCTTAATGAAAAATAGATTAGGCAACCTTATCGAATCAAAGAAAAATGTCGGTCAAATCTTTACGTCTCCGACCCGAGATACGTCTAGAATTAATTAAAATTGTTTTATATAAATCAAGTCATACACAGTTGTTATATAGTTATGTATTTGTTTATAGTTGGAAAAAAGCATCATTATGTATGACATATTAATAAAGTGTTAAAAAGAAATTCAGAATTAGCGCCTAGGTATTCAAATTCGAAAAGCAATGTACATGTACTTGAATACGAATTAATCTTCGTGAATATTTAAAATCAGGCTTTACTCTTTTCGCATAAATCAATCAGTTTGTTTACATTGTTTTGTGCGTGCAGTTTTTATATAACAAATGTTGAGTAGTTCATGTTTGTAGTTCAAATTTTCCTGATAAAAGACTTAGAACATAAGATGTGGCTCGTTTTATTCGTGTATTATCAGCACGTGAGAGATAAGTAGGCCAAACATCCAACAGTGTTCTAAAATTTGACAGAACTGAGGGGTAAAAAATGTTTGTTTCTGGTTTCCCGGCATATCCTAGTGTCCCCCTGGACGCGAGACTTTTTATCAGACCCGGGGAACGGTACATACACTTTCTCACTTTTTTTACTTTCCGCACGCTTTCTACAGCCAAAAACCGATTCCCAACCGATCTACCCTATAACTAATGAGTATGCAACCAGAAACAAAGATTGTTTTAATCTTTTAGGCCTTATCTTACCTTTAAATCGGTCAATGATTTCTTTAGGTATAAGATTGTTTCCCATGTCGGTCCAGAATACTTCACCGTAATGTGTCGCTATCTCAGGTGAATAAACATCAAAGTACTCGTGGTCTTTACTTCCGTAGTCATCATTGAAGGGTACCCCCTGGTTCCCACCACTGGCTACTAAGTAGCGTCCGTTCATGTTATCGGCTCCCGCATACCCTGAAACCAAAAGTGAAATAGTTACAGCAATCGTTGGGAGAGGTACAAAGTGAAATACAATATACATGTACATGAATTGTGAATTTTTTTCGAAAGCATTCTAATTTGATAACATAAGATTATTATACTAGTATGCCACAAGCTACCCTTGGAAATTAATGGGCGCAATAACCATTTGTAACAGCAAGCAAACATGTAAATAAATACTAGTAATAGAATCGTTGCTGGCGAATTCATGACATGCATCAGGCGCTGTACCCTAAAATCTCGCCAGGGATATTTCCACAACGCAATATAAACTTAAGACTCATTACATTGATAAAAATATAAAGAGTAGATTAAACCAACGACTTAAACTTCGGCATTTCAGAACCGTCTAAATCCTAGATCCATTGTGCAAACCACAGTCGTTATTATTTATATTCAGGTTTGATGAATGCAGTACCACCCACAACATCGGATTGGCATGAAACTATCAATCACAATAATATTATTAGATAATTTAAGTGTACGTATCAGTAGACCGAAACATTGATGTATATATATGCAAAATTGAAAAAAAAACTTACCAATGGCAATGCAGGCTAATATCGCAAGAAGAGTAACTGGTGATCCTAAAACAAGAAATGCATACTTGTACTAGTATGTGATGTACATAAGTATAATTTGTATACTTTACACTTTTAATAAAAATGTCCTGTTGAATTACCTAGGTTAACCAGACCGAGTCAAGTTTTTGTATTAAAAATAACATGACGTCTTCTACAGACCTCGTTCAATGAACTGCAAAAAACACGACGTTAATTTTGAATGATTATTTAGCTGTATCGTCAAAACAATTAAAAAAATTATACAATATGTGCAGCGTCAAATCGTCGTACATGTACAGCTAAATACAGTATCGTTCATTAATAGTAAATACATTTGTAAGTGCCAATGTTGAAAACAAAGAACGATTTTGAAGCAATCTGCTTACCAGTCATTTTGTGACTCTGATACACCAATGTTTCTGTCTGTATGAATCTCTGTGTTAAAATTCCTTGCATAAAAAGCGTTTATCTTTATTTATGACCTCGGTCTTCCATATTAGGAAGCACTGAGAATGATAACATTTTGTTTTGGGCTGCCAGTGTCGCGGCGTACACCAGGGATATTTTTATCTGCTATCTTTCTTTATGTCTTGTTATGATCGCATTTTTGCGTTGATAGTTTCGTTTGAACCAAATGTGTATCAAATATTCGGGTCATCTACGTTATGTTTGCGCTGTTCTTCTATAATATCATCTATAACACGTGTTATAATCATGTCTGTTAGAATTTAGGACAGTACATGCATGTACACTAGGCCAAACTTATAACTGTGCAGCTGTATAAATTCCAATATCTCCGGAATTATTAAAGCAAGATCATTGAAATTTTCAGGAGTGATAGAAGAAAGATGTACAAACATTATGCATATTAATTTATTGATTTCGGATTTCATTATCATGAAAAACATGAAAAAAAAAATGAAAAACAGAAATATCAGTTTTTCTTCATTTTATCACATGTATCACATTGAATACTTGTTAGTGCACTACACAGTTAGTATCAGGTATGACACCCATTAGCCTGTAATACAGCTAGACATCTTGTCCTCATTGACTCTACATAATTGTTGAAGAAATATTGTCGAATGTTGTTCCTATGACCGTCCATTCTTCTAGCAACCTAATATGTTAAATATCGATTAATTATCGATAAACTTATTGACGAATTTATTTCACTACGGTAGCCTACAAATAAGGTAAAAACAGGGTATCAAGAGTGATATTGTCAGAGGTATGGCAAGAAAAAACCTCAAGCTATTGAAACAATATCGATTTGAATAATTAATTAATCTGTTCTTAACGGAATAAAGTCCATTTCAGTATAATATGGACAAATTTATTGTCGGAAATCTGCTTTATAGATAGACGGATAAATGAGAATATGTCGGAAAAACTTTTGGCCAAAATAATATTTTCACTATTTTACCTTATAAAACAATTATTTATACAGATAATGTGTGAAAATCAATGAATTCAGATGAACCGTCTACATGAAATAATGAAAAATGTAGACCTACCTCTTGTTTTGACACACCCGCCTGAATAAGTCCGACGGCTATACCTCTGTCGGTGATTGCTAATCTACCCATTTTATGTTTTTCAGGTCAACACATGACTGAACTACACATTCATTTTTTTTAAATTTGTCCCTGCACGTTTTCACGTGCATTTTTGTTTTTTTTACATCAGCCACAGTAGCGCACGGAATTATCGTGTTTTTAAAAATATCGATATTGGATTTTATAGCTATCATATACAAGCATATATTTCTAAGTTTTGGTGCACATTCATTTACTAATAAAGAAATTGTTGCATTTTTTGTTCAACTGTACAGTTATAAGTTTGGCCTAGTGTAAGGCAGTACGAGCATTGACGTGTGTTAATTTGCACTTTGATTAACCTACAACAAGGACTTATAAATATACATGTATACATTTATGTATACATTTGTATATTATAAGTCCTTGACCTACACCAAAATAATTATTGCAAGTTCATTAAAAGTAGTACAAAACTACGCTCGTGGATTAAATTCAGCACAGTTGAATCATATAATCATATATAGAGTTCCAGACATATATATATATATATATATATGGCTAGCTAGGCCAACCTTGACACACAGATGGGGTTAAAAGTACTTTTAATTAATAGTTATATAGTCGGTAAATTCGTCTTAATTACAGTGAACGTTTAATTTCTTTTTAATTATTCTGTCTTGGATATTTTAAATTACGACCAGTATTTGCTCATCAGTAACAAGGACTTATATACCCCCGAGTAACCAGTTTCCGTGAGGTTAAGGAAACATCGAGGGCGCTCACAAACTTTAAAAACTACGTATCAATAACACAACTTAACACGTATAACCTCGCATATGTGTTAAAAATATCCTTCATTGCTAACTCATGGACGCTTCCATTTTCATACATGTACAAAATGAGACTTCCATTAAGTATGGTAGAACAGTTTTCGTGAGGTTTAGCGAAATGGTTGAATTTAACAAAATTGGCCATATATAGAACAAGAGATATCATTTAACATGCAGTTTTATGTATTTAAAGGTTTATTTTAGATCCGTTTTTTAAATTTTATAGTTTATTTTATCTTTTATTTCGGCATCAACAGTTATAGCCTATCTCATAGACCTTCGGTAGAATTCTTGGTGAATATTGCCTGTCTGCATTTTGCTGGATGCGGGCTAGATCTAGATCTAGTACCATATATTTCTAAATTTATATGACAGATTTAGGTTTAATGTGGCTCGCACATTCTTTTGATGTGTATGGAGGAATATATATATTTTTTATTGACAATTTATTGTATTTCGGTCAATAAACTACATGGTGACTGTTTTTAACAAGTGACAAAACATTAAATTTAGGTGTCTCCAACCAAAGACCTATACCTATACATACATAAGCAACTAGTCTAAATCTCGCAAAGTCACGCGGCAGATTGACAAAATCTCGCAAAATCACGTTTGCTTATTGCTCATTTTCTATTGAAGACATATTAAAGTAAATTATATCTTCCAATAGAGCAAACCATTCCCTACACAATGATACCAAGTTGATAAAAATCGAAGCACAAAAGAAAAAGTTTTATGCAAAATACAAAGGCCCCTGCATGAACCTTATATCGTACATTTTGTCATTTTTCTGCTATCCTGGTTGAATTTAAGTAATAATTTCAAAGAAATTTCTTAACAAATCATATTGAAAATATTTTCTTGCATCAGAAAAATGAGTACTTAATGACATGGTTGAAAATTCATTAATGAGATTTGCACAAATTTTAAGTAGTTTGCAAAATTCAAAGATCTGCTGCGTGCAAAAATAGCATTTTCTACAGGCACTTACAGGAGTTTCTTATCTTATCTATGTATGTATAGGTCTTTGCTCCAACCATATAAGTAGGTAACCTTTCCTTCCATTTCGTAATTTAAATATCAGCCACGGAACCAGTCATCCAAGGTCATGACGTAAAGTTCTGTAAATGGTGTAAACAATCGGCTGCTAAACAGATTTTAAGGTAGTTCGCGGTGTTGCTCGGCGAAAAAGAAAGTTTGTTCGAATGACATGAAATTTGGAGGAATTATACCCAAAGTAGCAGCGCTTATGAAAATCGTGTTCTTTTTACAGTTTGACGTCGGTAACCTAGCAACTAAACGACGTTAAAACGCCATCTAGCGGCACCAGCTATGTGAACGAATCGTTGTACTTTGACCCTTGTAGCTTTGCTATAAATTGTCATAAATTGAAAATTCGAACTTTGTGGATGAGCGAATGCTGTGGTCTACCGAGTGATCATCATCGATACTTTGAATATCTATGACCGCCCGGCGTGTCGGAAATTAATCGACGTCAAAACGTCATTATAGGGACGTTTTTTCGACGTAAAATATTCAGATAAATGCAAATGCAGCTAAAACGCCGTGGTAGAAGTTTAAAAAAAAATAACATTATGTAAAACATTTATTTATCTACGTATTAAGCGAAAAAAATCTAGCATCCCTGCTTAGGTTCACCCTTTTTTTCCTATGAAGGGAAATAACAACGACCAAATTATAATGTAAGTTATTCACATTTAGTGCCCTTTAGTTAAAAAATATTGTTTTGTTAACCTTTATATGATTGGCTGTTTGCAATTTATTCGACGAATCGAGTGGTAGATAACAAAAGAAAATGGCTGACCGAGTTGATTACTTTTTTGGGCCTTGTTTTTTGTATTAGGTTGTGTGACAGCGCTTGTTTTATTCAATTATCAGTGATTTTCGTTGTATTTGTAAGTATTTTACATCTCCATTAATCTAATATTTAATGTAAGTGCCCTAAATTGTATTATCACTAGATTCCGCGACTAAATAACGCTGATGTTGATATCTGAAATTATCTCAATGCAAAGCGCTCTGTTTTTTATTCTAAGATTATTGCTACATACAGTTGTATTTCATTGCTCTCGTTTAATTTGTTGTGTCCAATACTGATTTAGTAAACGACTTTTGAAACTTATATACTCATAATTGTTGTCATTCAGGGTTCTCAATAGCAACAGGCCACAGGCCAATTTAACCGCTTAGAAATGAGTTTGGGCCGGTTAGAAATCTCAAAGTTTAAAAAATATTGCTGGAAAAATACCTGTACCCCCTAGCAGGACTGTTAGTGTAGCTTTTGGGCCTGTTGGCCACAAACTTATTGAGAACCCTGGTCATGAGGATTGGCAGTATGTTGATGTTCCAGAGTGAGCCCTGCACTAGTCTTATAGGAAGAAGAAGAAGACAGTGCTTTGGCTAGTATTTTGAGACTATCATTTTCGTTTATTTTGACAGTGTCGCGGCTGTTGAAAACTTGCATTACACACATTCCTAGGGTATTAAGTATTATAAATAAATTGACAAAATATATGATTGGATCAATGAGTATACATACATGGATTCGCAACTTCCGTATTAACAGTTTAAAGTAATCAAATCCCGCGATAATAAGACGTGAATCAACGGGAATACAAGCTATTGTTTACAAAAGAGAAAATACGAAAATATCCGTGATAATCCGAATGATAATAACAGTGAAAATATCCGTGGTATTCCGAATGTTTAATCTCGGAGACGAAAGGATTATAATAGATGTCCGCCATCTTGGAATTTAAAATGTTCGACTGATCAATGCCTTTTTCAATGCTTATACTTAGACTTTGTGGATTATAAATGTATCTCAATATATTTAAGGAATTTGTTGCATCCTTTACCAATTTCCCGTGCCCAATTGCCAGAGTTTTTTTAGTATAATCAAATTCGTAAACACCCAATTACAGCTGTAGGATATTGCCGAGTATATAGCAATGCATTGTGGGATTGCCGAACGATATCGTTTGAGCTATTTTTAGCAGTTGCGAATCCATGTATATAAGTCCTTGATTGGATGAATCATTTGATGAATTTGTGCATTGTGTAAGTTGTAACCTATGTATCTTGTAAGGTAAAGTAATAGGCTGTATTCATGTATGCACCATTTCGATATGTGCATTATTCCAGAAATTCATAAACAGATCATCTGACAGTTGTGTTGGCTTGCTGTTTTTTGGCCAACAATATGTGACAAATAGGTTTGTAATAGAAGGAAAATAATGTACCTCACTACCTGATGCGGGGCTCGAACCCACAACTTCCTGCGTGCAAGTCAGATGCTCTACCAACTGAGCTAATCGGGCTGATGAATATCCCAACCAATTTTTAAATACAATATACCACACTGCTACATTCCTGAGTTTTTATTCCAAGTAATTTATCGCTACAACCTCAGGCTCTTTAGACAAACCCAGCCTTTGCTTCAGCCTTTGCTTCAGCCTAGCTCTAGGATTCCAAGGCTAGTCACACACTCACAGCACCAAATGTAATAGGAGGAGGAAAATGATAATGTACTCAATGCAAGCTCGAACCCCAATCTGACTAAAGTATTCGATCTTCCTTACGGCAAGATCTGATGACGGCCTATACCAGTTTCTATTTTCAAAAGTCGGAATTTCCATGATCACTATTTATATCTATTTATAATTCAGCCAATCGTATAACTCGTTTCATCGGTACTTTGGCCGAATGACCTTTCTACCTGACGATGTTATTTAAACGTTAGTAAACATTAATTACATATAACATATTTGTCTGCAACCACGTTTTGATTTTTTTAGTAATCCTGATCGATTCGGCCATAGTAGCACAGAAAATTTAATAAACACGCATGTCACATGGGCGCTATCATTACATTTAGTTGCGTAAGAATAGGTGTTCGTGATAACTACAAGTCAAATATTGTTTTTTACCGCGGTTAAAAATAGAATCAGATAAGGCGCTGATTGGCTAGTGGAAAAGGTCACCTGATGTGACCTTCTATAGGTCATCTTCAGATCCTCATAGCGTAGCGGGTTTGACAATATGATTTTAATCAGATTGGCTCGAACCCGTAACCTCCTGCTTGCAAGTCAGATGCTCTACCAACTGAGCTAATCAGACTGGTGAATATCCCAGTCAATTTATAAATACAATTTACCACACCACTACAGGTTATTTGTAAATTATATTTCTAGTTATTGTATTTATTGTGAAAATGTAGTTCAGACACTTTTAACTTACCATTGTGTACGGAATATTCAGTAGATAAACAAGTACCTAATTTTGCTACTCTGTATCATTGTGTACAAATTGCTTAAAATATGTTGATGGTATAAACATATTCAACCGAAAAAGTATGTATGGTCAGTTAAAAGTATATTTTTGTTGTTTTATTTTATCATTGTATAGCACACTCTTCAATATATTTGTTTATGACATACTAGTAGTATAAAATCCAATGTGCTCTTGTATACAATGTTTAATATTGTATGAATTTTTCAATTAAATTAAGAAAAACAAAAATGAATGAATTTTGAATAGGTCAAGTTGTACCACCGGCATACTTGTTATATTTTGTTGTCTTAGACAAACTGCCAGGTGTTCAAAGTTGCTGTGGTCAAAATAGCAATACATTAACAAATTTGATTTTTTACTCTCAGAAAAAAATGAGTCGTGGTCGAAGACAAGTGATTCAGCTGAATGAGCCTGCTAGAGTTCTTTATTCCAATGAACCGGCCATTGATAATGAAGATGATGATGGTAAGCTATATATCGAGGGTTCAACGCAACAGTGTTGTAACTCATATTGAAATAAGAACAAGTTACCACAGTGTTGCGTTGAGCCCTCGATATGTGCTCAGTTTTTGAATTCACAGTCAAACAAGGTTAACTGCAGGTTGAATAAGGCTTAAATTAAAATTAAGTTTGTTTGCCCTTTACCGACCGACCCGAAAAAATCATGCCGACTCAAAACATTTTATTGCAAAATCTTGGAAATAGGAAAATATACATGTACTCAGTGCTTTCGATAAACATTTAAAGTAATGAAGGAAAACAATCATGTGTGTCATGGCACTGAGTACATGTTATGATTGATTAAAGGCTAAAGCACATAATAAATGATTGTATGGTAGCAGAATACATAAAATGAATACAGAATGCTTCTAGATAAAATAGTAATTTCATGCTAGGTAAAGGTCAAATTCAGAAATAAAATAAAATATTTTTCCTACCTACCGACTCTTCTAAAATTCAGGGTCGGTAAAGGGCAAACAAACATATTTATAATTTAGGCCTAAGGCTCAGGCACTGTACTGTGTATTTAAAGAATTTTTAATTCATTATATTAATCCAATGACATATCTATTTTCAAGAGATGTAAAGAAATAATGAAATGCATTGTTATTTATTATCCACAAATTTGATATTATGTTATAAATGTTGATACATTTTGTAATAGTATAATGTATATTTATGTCAGATGATAGTGCCGGGGATATGCCTACACCAGAACGTCTAGTGACGGAAGATATGTTACCTAACAGAGATGGAGCTGTTGGACAAAGAATGCCATATGAAATTGATAATAAAGTGGCAAACTTTCTTGCTGTGAGTTTCTTTACTGTTCTGTCAATTTTATATTTCCTTGCCACTATTTACACAATATTCTGATCTCCCTAAAAGTCTGTCTAGATTTCATTTCAGTGAGTTTTTGTTCTTAATTCCCAGTTGTTCACCTGGGTTTTGGATGTATATATTTTGCCTTTCTGATGACTGTCTTTATTAGAACTTAAATATACTACAACTCTCTGATTAAATTCATCCCATATTATTATCAAGAACTATGTTTTCATTGTAGGAGATCGATGCTTTGGATCCTGGTCAGGAAGTAGAATCCTCTATAGCATCTGCTCCACCAAGACATGTTGAAGTGTCCCCTGTACGAGAAAAATATTCACCTGTGAGAGAAAAGTCACCTGTTAGAACCAAGCCTAATGCTTATAGGTAAAATTAAATTTTCCTTCTATTTTATCTTATTAGCCTGGCTCATACTTTTTAACAATAAAGTTGATTTGATCTTTTATAAGGGTAAAACACTTATAGATCACTACATGATTTATTGTTTGTACATTTTTATTCCTTCCATTAGTTTTTTGTCATGTTACCAACTACTATCATTGAGAAGTTTTAGTATAATTGTCAACTTGCTTTGTCAAAAGGATAAATTATTGGAAATTTATATATTACATAGAAGTCTATATTGTACTTTTCATTGATTTCAAATGAATGTAATTCATTATTGAGATCTTTATATTTTACAGCAGTATGTTTGTGAAAGGAACTCCCGAATTTGTACATAAACCAGATGAGAAAAGAACTTTTGGTGGTGCCAAGAAAATGGAACCATGGCCTGAAGGTATATTATATCATGATTTTTGTGGAATTTAATAAAAGTTAAAATATTGCGAAGTAGTATGCATCAGGGTTCTCATATTAGACATCAGAAGTTGAGGGTCAAATATGACCCTAAGCTGATAATTATTTAAAGGGTTCACCCAATTTCTTACTACTGTAATAGCAAATGACTCATTGGTGTATTATATAAAATTCTTAAAAGTCAAAAGCTTAATTTTGCTAATTTTAAGGGTCAAATGCCAGCTGTGCACATCTTAGTGTTTTATTCATGCTTGACACCATTCTCTTTTTGTTAGCTATACTGCTTTGTGTATGAAATTCGAAGATTGCTGTAGGTCTGAAATATCCTACAAAAACACAGGACATGAAGAAAACTGACTCCTTCAAAACTCTAGTAACGCACATTAAATTTATAAGCAATATAAATAGTATGCAAGTCTTTGCAAGAGCATTACTGGGTAACTTAGTACAATTATTTCTTGAATGAATTTCTGTTGAACAAAATGAGTGTCTTTGTAATGGCTCTTTCTGCTTGTATTTAAATAGCTGTACTGAATTGTTCTTGTACAAAATGTTATTCTTCCTACAGAACCAAAGACAGACTGGCAACAGTTGAAGGATGAAAGTACAAATTATCCTTACTACTGGCATACTGTAACCAACGAGGTGGTGTGGGATATGCCCTCTGAATTCTCGCAGTATTTGTTAAGACAAAAGGAGTATGAAGAAAAAGTTGAAAGAGGTTTAAGAGAAGGAACTTTGGATCCTGAGCAAAAAAGAAAAAAAGACACAGCCAAGTATGTAACATTTTTGGTATCAATTCACTTATATATGGAATCATCTTTAGATGATTGGGCATGTAAGCCCTAAAATAGGTAGTTGTTAATCCTTATTCATATCTTGATAAAAAAATGATTAATTCTATAATATTATCAAGATAGAATATTATCATCCACTGGCTTTGACAGGATTCCATTTTTTTGAAAGCATGACTGCTCCCATCCCTTTGTCGCATTAAGCCTATAAGATGGAAATCAAATCCCTGTGAATTTTAAATGATTTGAGTGAGAATATTCTCTGTAACTTCATTTTATTTGGAAATGAGTTATGATAAAAGTAATTGCTTTGAGTTGTCACTGTCTTATTAGCTTGATTTCATCAATAATAAGCTGTTATTGTCCAGGTTGGTCTAGTTTAGAATGCTATCTAAGGTATAATATTCTGTGAATATTGTCTGTCATTATTAAGCTTAGCCTGATCTTTGATAAATGGATCAATATTTTTGATTATGGTCATTGAAATGCTTATTACCATAAAATATCTGCAGAAATGTACAGTCAAACCTTTGTTAGTGACCACCTCTGTCCAAAGGCTTCTCTGTGAATATAGACCATTCTTTTTAAAATGTCAATGATTGTTTAGTACAAAATGACCTCTAAATAAAGGTCACTTGTCGGATAAAGACCATGTTTTGTCTTTCCCTAGAGTGGATTTTGTGCACAGGTTTGACTGTATTACTGTATTTCAAGTATTTTTGTCGCCACAATGGCGGTTGCATGTCTGTACGTTAGTTAGTGAGTGAGTGAGTGAGTGAGTGAGTGAGTGAGTGAGTGAGTGAGTGAGTGAGTGAGTGAGTGAGTGAGTGAGTGAGTGAGTGAGTGAGTGAGTGAGTGAGTGAGTGAGTGAGTGAGTGAGTGAGTGAGTGAGTGAGTGAGTGAGTGAGTGAGTGAGTGAGTGAGTGAGTGAGTGAGTGAGTGAGTGAGTGAGTGAGTGAGTGAGTGAGTGAGTGAGTGAGTGAGTGTGAGTGAGTGAGTGAGTGAGTGAGTGAGTGAGTGAGTGAGTGAGTGAGTGAGTGAGTGAGTGAGTGAGTGAGTGAGTGAGTGAGTGAGTGAGTGAGTGAGTGAGTGAGTGAGTGAGTGAGTGAGTGAGTGAGTGAGTGAGTGAGTGAGTGAGTGAGTGAGTGAGTGAGTGAGTGAGTGAGTGAGTGAGTGAGTGAGTGAGTGAGTGAGTGAGTGAGTGAGTGAGTGAGTGAGTGAGTGAGTGAGTGAGTGAGTGAGTGAGTGAGTGAGTGAGTGAGTGAGTGAGTGAGTGAGTGAGTGAGTGAGTGAGTGAGTGAGTGAGTGAGTGAGTGAGTGAGTGAGTGAGTGAGTGAGTGAGTGAGTGAGTGAGTGAGTGAGTGAGTGAGTGAGTGAGTGAGTGAGTGAGTGAGTGAGTGAGTGAGTGAGTGAGTGAGTGAGTGAGTGAGTGAGTGAGTGAGTGAGTGAGTGAGTGAGTGAGTGAGTGAGTGAGTGAGTGAGTGAGTGAGTGAGTGAGTGAGTGAGTGAGTGAGTGAGTGAGTGAGTGAGTGAGTGAGTGAGTGAGTGAGTGAGTGAGTGAGTGAGTGAGTGAGTGAGTGAGTGAGTGAGTGAGTGAGTGAGTGAGTGAGTGAGTGAGTGAGTCCGGATCCTTTTCCGGGCTGTATCTTCCTTATGCATTGACATTTTTTAAAATAACTTGGCATAATTGTTAAACACCATGAGACAGTGTGCTCGACATGTTGCCCTTGGGCTTCTAGTTTATATAAATTGTTAACATTTAAGATTTTCTTATGTATACAGAGAAGCAGCTGCTGTTAGAAAGGCTGTCGAACCTACCAAAGAACAGAATCATGAAGTAAAAGCTCATCGTAAACATGGACGACATTCTGATGATAGTGCTGATAGTAGTAGTGACAGCAGTGACAGTGATCATAGTCCAAGTCATAATTCCAAGAGAGACAAGCGGAAGAAAAAACAGACAAGACACAAGAAGTGTCCTCTTCATCAGCTGAAAGTAGTCGTGCTGCAAGCCATGACAAGGTAACTGAATGAGTGTTTATTGATTATTGATAAATCTTGATTATTTTGAAATTTTGTGTGCTATTTAACAGTCTACATGTTCCATGACTCACTATTTCGTGATTTCCAATGACTCATATTGTGGTATCATTGTGGTAATTATGATGTATACAATATTTTGTTAATTATGAACATTATCTTGCTATGATCTGTTAATTAGCAAATATAAATACAATTATCTTCTAGGATTTATTTTGACGATGAAAGAACGTTTTAGGTAGGATGTTTTGGGCAAAATGTCCTACATTTGTTTTTACACTAAATGTGAAGAATAGGTGACATATATTGCCATGGTGTGATAATCATTTTGGCCATTCTTTATAATTATATTGATGAAGTATTTTGAAATCTCGTGGCTTGTTTTAGACAAAGCGATCTGTAACACCTGAGTTACCAGACAGCACCAAGACAGATGATTCAAGGAAGGAACAGGTTGTGAAGAAAGTGGAAGCTGATGATAGTATTGATTTTGATATTGATGATATTGATAAAGAATTAGAACTAGCCTTAGAGAGGAAGAGGGTGAGTTGTGCTTTAATTAGCTTGTCTGAAAAAGTCAAGCTATTGTGATCACAGTGTAGTCAGCATCCTCATCATGCAAAAACATAACTTAGAAACTATAAGAGATAGCAACATGAAACTTCATAGGTGAATAGATGTCACTGAGGTGATGAACAGACGAGCTTTGGCACTGCTCGCGGCACTCATATCACATAATGCAACCTGTCCAGAGTGGCCCTCTCTTAAGCAACAACTTAAGCAACAACCCCCCTTCAACAACAGCATGATATTTTCCCATTCTATGATTTAATTTGATCTCTCAGAGTGACAATCTCTCACAACAACAACAACAACATAATTTTGCTTCTCCTAAAGGGTGTTACTTTTGAGAAGTTTCACTGTGCATCATGAATATGATAGGAACACATTCAAACTTTCTAGTAAAGCTTCATGAAATGGTGTGTTGATTTCTTAAATCAGTATTATTGTTAAAAATATGGTACAATGATGGTAATTTTCATAACATAGACTTGATGCAATTTTTTACTTGAACTAGATCTCAGGCAAGTACTGTAAGACTTAGTAATAATGTGTTAGTGGATCTAGATTGTAACTAAGTCATAAAAAGGGAACCAGAGGCCCAAAATTAAATGAATTGAAATAGGAAATCATTCTAACATTTCAGCAAGAGCTTATGAAAATGGAAGAGAAGAAGACTGAAGAAAAGAAAGATGAAGTGGATAAAAGCAAACATAAAGATAAAAAGAAAGATGAACGAAGACATCGTGATGATGATAGAAGAGATGATCGACATAGGAAACATGGTAAACATCGTGATAGAGATTCTGAAAGGGACAGAAAACGTGAAGAAAGCAGGGAGGAGAAGAAACCAAAATTAACACTTAAGGAAAGATTAAGAATTGAAATGGAATTAAAGGTAAGTGGAATTATTTTTATGCCCTCCTATGGATAGATTCGGGACATATTATTTTTGGCCTATCTGTCTATGTTTGTCTGTCGGTCTGTTATAGACTGTTTGTTTGTACCAAACTTTAACCTTGCCTATAAAATCAAAACACTTCCACCTACTATCATCAAAGTTCATATGTTGGTGCCTGATGACAACCTCCTGTGTATTTTCATATCAGTAAATCAAAGGTCAAGGTCATTTTGTTTTAAAAACACATCTTTTTTTTTTTGAGAATGAAAGAGCCAATGTTGTTCATTCTTTTGTGGTAGTCAACTTATTGAGGCCTGTTATTATGCCCCGTGTAGAAAAAATCTTGTTATTAAAAACTCTAAATTTAGTGTAACCTGTGAAGAATGTAGTTTTTAATTGATTAAAACTTCGAATATTTATAACTTAAAAGAAATGGTCACATCTGTTTCAAACAAAATGATGTAGGGATTATTCATTATGATGTTAACAGAGCCATGTGTGATGTTAAGGCTTTTATTTAAAAGTGTTAATTTGTAATACCCTGGTCATTACTTTAGTTGGATAAAGAGAGAAGAAAAAAGAAGGCTATTGAAGATTTGATGGCACGAGAACTTGAGCAGACTGTAGGTGGGAGGAGTCACAAGCGGCATCGAGATGATAGAGATAAGTCACACAAACATTATCACCATGACGATGGCAGAGGAGACCGTCGAGGCTCACGTGATGATTATAGAGACTATGATCGTGGTTATGATGGTTGGGATGAACGAGGAGCCAGGCCATATGATGACAGGTGTATATTCTTCTTTGTTACATTGTGCTTAGCCCTTGAATGTTAACTTTCCTTAAGTCATCCATATTCAGCTTTTTGATATGATTAAGTTGCAGTCGGAATACACCAGGTTTGCTCAATGTATATACTACTAGGCTCTAAATCTGTAAGTCAAGACATGAGTCCTTGGTAAGTGTTATATTACATGATAATAGTAAATGATATGTAAAATGATATTCATACATAAACATAATACCTCTGATGAATTGTAAAGCACAAAGATACAAATCTCATATTGGATACATCATTCTAGTTAATTGATAACAGTTCAGGGGAACTCCATGGATGATGCATTATGCTCTCTGACTAGTAATCACTAGCTTATCTCTGCTTAATCAAATCCTGCCCAGGACCAAATGTGAGGGAGCTAGCGTATGGCTAGTTGTTGGTTCTACCCAGATGTACTCCCCGGGGTCTATTAAAGCTGGAAAAGTTGCGAAATTACCTTTGCTGTAGGTGTAACATCAGACCCCACTGAAGAAAATTGTAACTGTATATGATGACATATTAGTAATCCTGTATTATTTTCATTTATGATTTGATTATGATTTGTAGGTTTGTTCCACCTCCAATAATGAAACCTCCGCCACCAACTGATGAAATGCTAGCATATGAAGAAGAAAGAAAGTCACAGTTAGTGGATTATGGTCATGGTCGGTCTAGACATGATTTGAATGGTATGATAAAACTTTGTAGTCATGGTATTGTCTTGTATATGACTAAGAATTATTTTGTAGATGACAACAGTTAGGGTGATTATGTTATGAATTATCATCTTTTGTTTTTGCTGTATTTGGATAGTAAAAATGTGAAAAAAATTGAATTTTGCGGTTGAGTGGTTTTGGTTTCTGACCAGTAATCACCAGCCACTCACCTCTGAGTCAAATCTCACCTGGGTCCGTATTCACAAAGCTTATTAAGATTTTCTTTAACTTAAGTTAAAATTTTTACTTAAGTGTAAATTTTTTTCATGGTAAAAGTTAGTAAACCAGTCATCGAAAGTGTGAATATGAATTATCATTTTCATAAATGGCATCTTTAAAACAAAGATAAAATCATATTATTGTGATTTCCTCCTTTATATTAGTACAAAAGAGTTAAGGAAAAAGTCGAATTTAAGGAAAAATATAACTTAAGTTAAATAATTACTTAAGATGTTTATTGAATACCGGCCCTGAGACAAAAGTTCAACATGTCTGTTGTTCTACCTACATATATATACATGTACATGCCTTGAGGTCTCTTTCCACCATTTAAGCTGGAAGTCGTCAAATTGACCCTAATTGTTGATGTGACATTGAAATCCTGGTGAAAGTGTAAAAAATATGAAAAAATATGAAATTTTGTTTAGGTGTTTTTAATCAATGTGAATAATTGTTTATTAGGAAGAATAAACTCCATTTACCATATGTCTTTTTTTCAATATAAATGTTATTTCAGGTGTTTTTGAGAGGTACTAGTATCATACATAATTGTGGATTATTTACAGGTTTTTATTTATTGTACTTGGTTGTTTACAGGTGAATCTGATGGGGAGGAGTCAAGATCGGCAGATTTTAGAGAAATGGAAGTAAAAAAGGTAAATCTTGTTACAAAAACTTTTTCATTCTACAGAAAAAAGTTTTGGTAATTTGTCTTTTATGATACACGCCTTTGTACACATGCTGAAATAGTGCAATTGATGTACATTATGTTAGACTACGATATAGTCATCACTTCCTGAGTATGAGCTCTTCAGCTGTAAACTATGGAGACAGCCGCTATACCCCAGTGGTTAGTGTACTTGATGTGTAACTCGGCAATCCGGGTTCGATTCTCTGTAGCGGCAGGTCATACCTTACCTTTCTATGAAATTTGACAAAAATGTCAATTTTCACCAATATATGGTGAAGTTGCTGGCTCCAAGTTTGTAAGTTAGTACTGGTTGAAATACCGTCAAGGAAAACTGGTTAGGTGAATCGGCCACTGTATGTTACTAAATAATTGTTGAAAAACACCATTAAACCTAAATAAATAGATAAATGGTTAAGAAGTGACTTCATGGTTCTGAGATACTGAAAAAAAATGTTGACTGTTGAAATACAGCATTCTCATATGACATTGAATTTTGTTCTCTTTTCAATCGTTTGTTGACTTTCTATGTTGATTAAATCATGTCGCTGGTATTAACAAATGTGGTTTATCAGTATTTTTATTTTTTTCCAATTCTAGCTGGAGGCCCTACAGTTGGCAGAATTAGCTTTAAGTAAACTTGAATTTCTAGAAGTTACTAAGAAGGGCCTCTCCAAACTTCAGATATTACTGATTGAACTTGAGGTAAGATTTTTACATCTGTTTACTAGTCTTATTTGCTTTCAAAGTCATTATTTTTCCTAATTTGTTCATAATAATAAATACTTAGCATTTTAGCTTAACTAGGCTTAAGTCCCTACTGAAGGCATGATTTTATTCTGTTTACAATGAGCACTCATACGTCGAATCTTGACTGGAGGCGTGATAAACAAGTCAAGTAAAAATATACAGGAAGATATTTTTTGGCCTCATCAGTCTACAGGTAAACTGATGGGCCTGGATGAGTAAAACAATACTTAAACTACTTTGATGTTTAATGTTTCCTGTGTCTATATTTCAGACTCGTCACCAAGATTGGCAAGCTGGGGGACTTACTACAAATCATTTCCTTGGTAAATTGAAAGAAGCTAATTGGCAATTAGAACAGTATGAAGCAAGTGCTCCACCACCAGGCTGGGCATGCTGCTGGGACAGGTACGAATCTCTCTTATTGGCGTTTACATGACGATAACATCATCAAACATGGATCAGACTGACTGGGTGGGTGGGGAGCTGACATTTTTGTGATATTCTGTATTTTGGATGTCAATAAAAAGTTAACATTAAGTGAATATTTTTTTAATTTTAGTAATATTAGTAGTCAATAGATTTGATCCATGTTTTAGATACTTGACTTTATATACGGACAAACTTGATATGACCTGACTGTGAAGGCCTACTGCCTGGAAATGAATTCTAGACTGTCATGGGGGTTGACCATTCTTTGGGTGTTCTCAATTTCTGGGGAGGAGCTTAAAGTTGACATGGGTGGAGCCTTAGATGAGGAGGATGGTACATGGTGTGTGATTGGATGATGGTCATGTGATTACTATGAGTGTTCCAACTTAAACAACACCCACTTACTAGATTTGAGGAGAGCAGCTAGTTCCAAACTATGTAAGTTGCTGTACTTATAAACTTATATCTGTCCTATATCTAAGACAAACCGATGCTTTATGTAAAAAAATTTGAAAATCAGAAAAATCAAGTTTCTATTGTCCAGAGACAAGAAAAATAATCTTGGAACCAGAAAGGTATGTACTGATTTCAAATTTTGCAACTTTGTGTCCCCAATTATTCAGTGTTATAAGTACTTAAAGTTAAGTTTATTTAATTGATTATGGAATACATATGTGTTGGTAATTGGCAGCAATAATTTTTAAAAACCATATAGAGCAATTATTATATCAGCAATAATAGCAAGTCCAAATCATGATTTTCTATTAATTTTCCACTTCTGCAGTCTTTCATTTTATTCACAAATTAATACATACAGTGAAACCTTTGAATGGAAGCCACCAAAGGTAAAGGAGAAAGTGGCCTCTAAGCACAGTTGGCTTTATTCAGAGGAATATTTGGCTGATATCATTAATTAGTGTCTGCTTACGTACAGCCAATGTTTACAGTTGACAACATTCCATAGGCCCATAATTTTACTGTAATTTGAATGAAAAATAATCGTTTTTTTTTGTATTTATTTTGTTTTTATTTTCTCTTGCAGGTTAAACGTTGCCGTGATGACCAGGATGATCTAAAACATGGACAGTTTTTATGACCTCAACTTCTAATGATATGGGGGCATATAGTGATTGATTTGTTTGTCAATCCTTTTTGTCCGTATGAGCTTGAATAGATTTTTACTATCTTGTCTATCACATTGATACTTATACTGTTGTTGCCTTATACCATTCCCAATGCAACCATAACACTCAACCTTAATTTAAACTTGTCTTTAATGGGATTTGGACTTATAATGTTATATAAATCAAATGGGCTATTTCTTGGTTTACTAGATTTTATTGTTTCGTAAAGCACCAACATCGCTTACTACATCTCTTTGATACTTATACAGCTTTTGCCTTGAATCATTTCCTATGCACCCACATCAAACCTCGATTCGATCTTGACCTTGCCCGCATTTGAACTTATAATGTTTTTAATGAGTCTTTTCTTTGTTCATCAGATTCGACCATTTTGTTTAGCACTCACACCACTTTCTTGAATGCTTTGATAATTATGCAGCTGTTACTTTTGACTATTCCCCAATCCATCCATATCACTGACCCTGAATTTGACCTTGACCAGATAAGAACTAGCAATGTTTTAAATGAGCTATTTCTTGGTGAACTAGATTTAACTGCTTTGTTTAGCACCAACATCCCTTACTAGAATACTTATAGAATAGTTATACAGTAGACTTGACTTGTACTGTTCACAATCCATCCATATTGGCTTACATTGAATTGACTTTGACCTTATTTGGATGTTTGGATATGTCTGCGTTAACTTGATGATACCCTACCTCTAGCATCATTTCTTTCATTTTATCTTGCACCAATACCGCTTACATCTATTGATCTTGATTGTTATCACATATTTTTGGTGCATCATGAAACTTGGTTAATTTACATGTTTGGGACATCCAGTGTATAGGCCAATTATGTATATTTAAAACTGCTCCTACTTTAGACTTTTACTCCTTGACCTCATTTAGATTTAAAATGTATAGTCAAGCATGTCACATCGGGCATATGTGTCGATTGCAAACAATATCTTGTTTCAGTTTTTCTTCAAGAAAAAAATTACCTACAATTTTGAAAATGGAAAGAATAAAAACCCACTGAAGCATAAATAGTTATTAATGTGGTCTGTGCGCAACAATATATTTACATGGTAATTTGAAATTTAATGAAAGGTAGAATGTATATGTACAAAGGCATGTACAAATCTACTAGGAATATTAATAGTTGAATAAATTTTGAAGAATAAATGTGTCTCACTTGGTACTGATTTTTTTACTGTTTCCATATTTTTTTTGTTGATGAAAATAATAATTAAAGTTAGAAGATAACAGTTTGTCACATTAGTTGAAGTGCTAAATGATTTGAATAAGCAAGAATTTCAAGCGTAATGACCTATCCCCTGAAATGAATTTACAGTCAAACCTGTGAACAAAGGTTACCCATGAGAAAGACAAAATGTGGACTTTACTGACAGGTGGCCTTTATTTAGAGGTCATTTGTTCTATCTAAATAATCAATGATGATTTCTTAAAAAATAGTCTTTATTCACAGAGTGGCTTTTATACAGAGGTGGCTGGTAACACAGGTTTAGTCTGGAGTTCCTTCCCCTTACACTATGTTATCGGGTCAGACGAAGCGCAATAATGGCGGCGTCCTCTGTACATTCTAAAGTATGGGTATTTTCTTATATCAAGTGATCAAGTGCTTGTGAGGGTTGGTCATGAATCCTATATATATTATATATATCATAGATGTCCGTTTTTTAGATGATCACAAAAGATTTTTTTGGAAACTGTAAAGACTCATGTCTGAAATTATAGCTACTTCATGAAAGTATATATAAAAATATTCTGTTGCCTGTGCATTACCACTGAAGGCCGCCATTATCGAGCTTTGCCTGACGTAATTGTAGAGCACGTCCAGGAACCAGATTAACACAGGTTTGACTGTATACCTATTGTCTGTATGAATGATTTGATTCTATAAAAATGATATATAATCTACTGACTGAGTCAAGTTGGGAAGTCAGCCTCTACTGGAATAACATAGTTACATTACCAGCTTCACTGGAATATGGTCTAAACCCTTCATGAGGAATACTTGTAATAAAAGTTTTGTTAATCTCAACATATAGGTCCCAGTATCATTTTTTATCTCATGAAGTACACCATAATGTTCAGTTGTTCAACTAACAGACATTTGCATATTTAAATTATTCAAACAAGATGAGTTTATCAGATGTTATGTTATTCTACTGTACAATTGTTATTTTCTTCTTGAATATCTTATGGGCCAGTAGCATTGGAACAATAAATTATATGTAATTGCCATACAGGTTATGTTACCTGCTGAAAACAATTGCTTGCAACATACTCTACTAATTAAGCACATGTTGACTACTTTTTTAATAATTCAATTTTTAATTACAAAATATAGTACATTTACATGTAGATACTTATAAAAATATAAAAAGCTTTTAATACAATGTAATATATCGTCTTGTTAAGAAGCAACTAAAACTTGGCTATCATATGCTTACTTAATTATGACTTGTTTTTATTTGCAGATTACCTTATGTTTTAAAGACCTTGTATGACTTTCATCAAATATCTATTCTATTTTAGATTTCCAAACCATGTGTGGACAAGTGCTCATTACTTTTGTAACATTTTGTAATTATGTAACAAGTTTGGAACAAATGCCGTCTTTGTGTGAATGATCTCAGACTGATATGTATTTTGAATGGAATGAGTTGACCGATGATTTAGTCAGGCGTTCTCATATGATGCATTATATCAAAGCAGTGTATATTATAATTAGCTATTTCTGAAAACGAAAGCATGATAAATGTATTAATAACACTGGGGGTATCTGGTTAGGTGAATCAGCCACCGTATATAACTGAAAAGTTGTTGAAAAAGGACGTAAACCCAAATAGATAAAAATAAACTGTATACCGGTATTCAATAGTTTAATTATGTCAAGCAATTCATGGCTCATTTAATGATTACTTCCAATCCATACCACAACTGGCTCCAAGGTTATAAAACTATAGGTTAGCTAGTCTCCAGAGATCAAATCTCATATCTTGCCTTTAAAAGGTTCTAAGTTAATTGTGATCAGACAATAATTATATTATTGACACATAAGTCTGTCAACATAATTAATGTATTTAGACTTTAATCAGTTCTATCTTTTCCAATTGTAATACTTAAAGAATGGAATTGAGATTTGAGCTCAGAGACTGTTTTCAAGTTTTATAACCTTGAAGCTAGATCTAATCAACTTGGGATGTGCTTATCAGTTTCTTGACCTTTCTCCTACTTATTCTTTTGACATTATTTCCATCACTCTTGAGTTGGATGTATTATTCTAGTGTATACATTTATTATTTTGGTTTTATTTAGGTTGAATGATTTGAAAAGATTGTATCTATCATCAGCTAATGTGGTATTGACTGAACAATCTTAGATCTGAATTGTATTGATGTTTGGAACTGACACATTGAACAGTTCACTTGTACCAATTCTGATTTTATATACAGTCAAACCTGTGAACAAAGGTCAACCTTAGGAAAGACAAATTGTGGCCTGTATTAACAGGTAGCCTTTATTGGAAGTCATTTTGTTCATAATAATGAATGATGGAGGTTTTTAAAGTATGGCCTTTTTTTCACAGGATGGCTTTTATTTGGAGATGGCTGCAAACACAGGTTTGCCTGTATTTCGAGAGCTCAGCGCAACACTGTCGTAACTTGTTCTTATATCAATATGAGTTACGACACTTGCGTTGAACCCTCGATTTTATTTTTTTTATTTATAGGTTTCAGATTATCAGTCCTTTTGGATTATTGTAACTTTAAAATCTTTTGTTCCTTATTTTGACAGATTTTATTGGAGTATTACCAGATTCATGTGTTTGACCTACCTCATAGATGTGATCTAATTATAAATTATTGTATATTTAGGATCACTTGTATCATCAACAGACTTGACTGTTTACCCTCCAGGGACGTAATTCTACTCAACTGACTGATACACTCAGTAATAATGGACTTTAAATATTCATTCATTATAATTATTCTTTTGAAGTTATTCTGTTGGTTTTCATGACAAAATATTCAAAATAAAACTTGATAAGTTTATAGAAATGAGAATTTGGCCATTTGTTGTTGAAGGGGAAAGTATCACAAACACACCGTAGGAGAGGGAAAGCCTGTATGGACAAATAAAAATTTCAATTATTCGGTTGTGACATAAAAATTTTACTCTATCAAATTGTACTTTATAGAAGTTTGAAAATCAGACTAATTTTTCTTTTTCATTCATGTGAAAGAATAGATAGCTTGGCATAATTTTGTGCAGATTTGAACATTTTTAAGCAAAGCTAAATAGTGGAAAATTGCTTTAAACCTCTTTGCCTTTAGAAATATATAAACCTGTGGAATGTTAATTATTTTTCATTATTAATTTATTTGACTCTGATATTTTTTAACATTTTATATATATATATGTATATTATTACTGATGATTTTAGTGAAACCGGTTGGGGTTCATTTAAGAATCATTTTTTAAACAACTATTGATTTTTTTATTAAAAAATAAAGTTAACAAAGAATTCGGAACATTTTTCCTTTTAATTATATATTATTAAATATATGAAAGTGTAATGCATTTTTACTAAGGGCTATGTATTGGGGGATAAAACAAAGAAAAAAATCCATAGTCTACTGATTATATAGTGGAAGTAATCTTAAGTGTTCTTAAATTATTCTTCACCCATTGGTTAAAAGAGATGTTATTTTTAAATGTATGTCTACCCTTATAAGGGTATAGTAGCACTGGGTCAAGGACATTGGCATTTTTATCATCTGAGTATATCATTTAGAACCAATCAATGCATAATCTTGATTCTTGAGTAATGTACAATTCTGGCCGACCCTTATTATGATATGTATATAATGAAGGTGTCGGTATAAAACTTCAATTTAAAAGTATGGATAAATTACTATGCTGATATTCTTCATACAGAATTTTTATACATATTCATACAGTGGATTAAGTAAAAATTAATACTTCCTTGCAGTGGATAGTTCCACTTTCCTATTAAAAACAACCAAAATGTGATTTTAACCCTATAGTACAGGGGCTGCCATTGCTTTAAAAATCTTGCGCATTGTCCACTTTGACATTGAGAAGCATCAGCATAAATTGTTACTAAAAATAGTATTCTTTTGTTTTGATCAGGAAAAATAACTTGAATCTGAACTTACATACTGTTTATTGTATAAACAGTAATCAGTATATTTTATGTGTACAGTATTGTTAGTGTATGTTAAAGTATGCTGTGAATGAAACAATAAATGTGGGGATGTGATTGACTAATTGAAATGTTAAACTTCTTTCTTGCGTCATTTTTTGCTTTCTTTTTGAAGAAATTGTACAATTTTTCTTTAATTTTACCAATAGTTTTGTGTGAAAGTAATTTCTATTTCTATTGTTATATGGCACAGGATTGGACTGTAAGTCCATCATTTTGGTTACCATGGTATTATATCTATTCTTTTTCTACTCTGATGGTGTTTGTACCAAACAGAGATTACAGGAGATATTTCTACACGCACAAGTTGACAGGCAAGAATCAGTGGGACTATCCGGACGCCGATGATATCCGGCTCGAAGATGAACAAGCAAAGGATCGTAAGAAACAAAATGGTAAGAGCCAGGAACCGGAGTCTGAGATTAGTTCCACAAGTGATAAAGGAAAAAGTCAGTGTTAGTAGCTCCTTACATTCTTTGATTTAATGTAATTGATATGAAAGTTGGATGTATGAAAAGTAATTCACACACACATTGGTGCGTAAAACAGTTTTGATTTGTCTTAATGGTTTGTTGTGTAACAAGTATAAAGAAATTTATTATACCTATTCCAACTGATAAATATTATCCATGCATTAAATTGGTTATGAATTGCTGTGAAGCTCTTGTTGGCCATTAAAATTTTATTTAGTTTGATTAATATATTGCACTTTTCATGGTGGTAAATGAATAATTGAAATTTTTTTTTTGATATTCATATGCATGCTTTTAGTACATGTATAGACAGTTTATTTACTAGTATTGCAGATAGTCATAAGTCTACTTATTCCTTTATGACGAAAAGCTAACTTGTTAAATCTCTAGTTAACGCTTTAGTTACATCACGGCTTGACTATTGCAACGTGCTTCTTTACAATACACGATTAACAACTACAAACTGTTCAAAATACCACTGCTAGCGTTATGACCAAAACATCAAGGTTCAGCCACATCACACCAATATTAAAGGATCTCCATTGGCTTCCCATCCAATATAGAGTGAGCCACAAAATTCTTACACATACATTCAAAGCTCTTCATCACCAATCACCTGTGTACATCAAAGACATAATAAAAATTTACTGACCAACACTGAATCTACGCTCAGTGCACCAATCATTGACATTGGTGGTTCCATCCAAAAGTAAACACATGAAATATATGGTGACAGGTGCTTTGAATCAGCTGCGCCTACATTGTGGAACTCATTGCCATCAAGTGTTAGAGACTGTAGGACACTTCAAAGTTTCAAGAGACAACTGAAAACCTACTACTTTTTGCAGGTCTACAGGAACTGATCATTTCAATTACTGTACATAATATCTGTTTTAATGTACCTTAATCTATTTATATGTAAATTTGTAAAGAGCTTTTGAACGTTTTTTTGTATGAAAAAAAGCACTATATAAGTATGGTATAATAACAATGTAATAACTATTATGTTTTTCATTTTCAGTGATGGAGAAAGATATATTGGCTAGTATGAGCTTACCTCCACCCCCTCCTCCCCCGGCAGAGGAACATCCAAGTGTGAAAAGTTTACAGTTAATGTATGGTAGTTCTAGTGAAAGTGAAACAGAGGAACCTGTGTCGAAAAAGTATGACCCCTTTTTTAACACTATGTAAATTATAGCATGATAAAACAGAAAGAACCCGTGTCGAAAAAGTATGACCCTTTTTTAACACTATGTAAATTATAACATGATAAAACAGGAAGAACCTGTGTTGAAAAAGTATGACCCCTTTTTTAACACTACGTAAATTATAGCATGATAAAACAGGAAGAACCTGTGTCGAAAAAGAATGACCCCTTTTTTAACACTACGTAAATTATAGCATGATAAAACAGGAAGAACCTGTGTCGAAAAAGAATGACCCCTTTTTTAACACTACGTAAATTATAGCATGATAAAACAGGAAGAACCTGTGTTGAAAAAGTATGACCCCTTTTTTAACACTATGTAAATTATAACATGATAAAACAGGAAGAACCTGTGTTGAAAAAGTATGACCCCTTTTTTAACACTACGTAAATTATAGCATGATAAAACAGGAAGAACCTGTGTCGAAAAAGAATGACCCCTTTTTTAACACTATGTAAATTATAGCACATAAAAAGGGGAAATTTATGTTCTGATGAATCCCTTAATTTTCTCTTTTCAAATTGAACTTGGTTTAATCTAAATTGATTGAATGAAAATACATAACTTTAATAAGTATTAGAACCTCAAGAAGGTAGAATTAATGGAATATTTATTAATTCTTCTATTGAGTTGATTACACTGATTGAATAGTTAGCTTTTATATGAATTTTCAAGCGGAAGCAATCTTTAAAATAAATGTTGGTTTGCAATTTTGAAATTGATTCTTTAAAAAATCACCGACATCATTTGTTTGTGTTCTTTAATCCAGCTATTCATTTTCATTACAATTATTGTTGTGAACAAGAATTACCTGCCTACCCTCTGTTGAAAGTTTAAGTTTTTTAAGCTATTGCAATGAAACTTGAAATATGTTATCACCATCAAGTGTACATGTGCAAGACACAATTTTCATTCCCAGTGATTCAATCATTGCAGAGTTATGTCCCCTTGAACTTAGCCGTATAGTGTACTATTGCAGTATTAGTGTCAAAGCAGTGGCGGGAGTATTAGTCACCACTGACAGCTCTAGTTAATACTATCATTCATTATTGATATTACTGAAAAGTTGATTGAAGTACATATTGTGTTTGTTTAGAGCAAAGAAGGTAGTTGAGACCCCTCCTGATGTACAGAATGTACCTCTACCACCTGAAGAGTCTCACAAAGACAGAAAAGATAGACATAAGAAAAAGAAGAAGAAAGAAAAATCTAAGAAAAAAGACAAAGATAAGGAAAGAAAGGACACAGGTATTTAATGATGAATGATTTATGGTAGGAATTCACTAACAGGAAGTTCTTGTTTTAATTTTGTGTATGATTTGCAAACTTTTCATTTGACCTGGATTGAGATCTTACTGATAATCTTTTTTTTTTTAAAGTTTCAAGGCAAGACTCTCATTTGACCTTTAAAATAGCATTTTGACTCTTGAAATTAGTTATATAAAGTGTCTGACTCTTTAAAATACAAAATAAAGGGTCAAATTTACTTTAAATATACATAAGTACATTTTGTTGACTCTTTAAATAATTATTTCTTTTAGGTCGATTTTGACCCTCTACTTTTGACATCTAGTGAGCACCATTCACAGTTTATCATAAAACTGACTTACAATTTAGTGTTCTCCTTTTACTTCTGTATGAATCTACACTTTGCTGTAATTCTTATTATTTTCTATAATAAGGACTTGGTGCCATGTTCATTCTTACAATAAAATAGAAGTATTATAAAATGACCTATGATTATTTTTCAAGGTATAGTGGGTCCCATTGGTCCTATTTATCCAGCAGGGCCATTTCAACCTCCCCCACCACCCCCTGAAGAAAGTGATACAACCGTAACTGCTCAGCCTCAAGGAACTATGTCAGCTACTTCTGAGGTATATATGTTCATATACAGTAATCATAAAAAATCAGACCGCTTCCAGACTAGGGGAAAAGTCTGGCTTTTGGAGAATTCTGGTTTTCAGATAACTTTTGATAAATTCAAACGAAAAAAGGGACTTGACAAATTTTCAGGGTTTTTAGGGGTCTGGATTTCGGGGTTTTACTGTATATAAGTCAATTTAATTTTGAAAAATCATTGAAATTTTCAGGTCATATAATAATAAAGATTCATTTAAGTTTAATCAGGATTTGTATATTTCACAACTATATAAAGTATCTTATATATTGTGAGATTATGGGTATGGCTTAAAAAGGTAAATGTATGCAAGAAAAAGTTTTATAATAATGAAAGCAAGAAAAGGTAAAATGAATGCAAATTGTATTATATTTGTTGAAGATTATTAATGATGATAAGTAAATGTCATGTATTGCAGTGTCTGAACTGTTATAATAGCAGATTCATAATAATAAATGCTGTTTTGATGTCTATGAATTTAATATCAAGTGTTAAACATATAAACAGTGTGTAAGTTAAGTATTTATCATTGGTATATTTATAGATCCCTGTATATGGATCATTCGGTGACGTTCATTCCGGGCAGAATGACCAACCATTGGAGTTCGGGACCGTTCCCGAGTCTGGTCCGACTTTGTATGAAGGAATGGAGGGAGTGGAAACTGGTGTTATATCACAGGGGCCACAAATAACCCCTTCAACTCATGATCAAGATCCATGCAGTAATACAGGGCATGGTAAGCCCTTTTTTGTTGAATAAAAGCCAATCTGAGAATTGATTAAATGTCTTCCTGGCAAGTTTTTTAGTGCCTTGATGAGCAAGATAGGAACATTTAGGTTCCTTTAAACATATTCCTGCAACAAAAACAGATATATATTTCATGATATATTGTAGATTTGTTTGTATAGGTTGAGAGTTTAGCAATATTTGCCATAAAGGTCAGTGGTATGACCTTTAAATCCATGGTTTGACTGACGTCTTCATGTTTGTAATATTATAAAATCAATTCTACATTTCTGTATTAGTTTACACAGAATATTTGCTTAGCATTTTACTGATTAAATATTTAACATCAACGTGTATTTTATAATCCATTGTTTATTGAATATTTGTATATCCAGAAACCATTGCTGCCACTAGAGAACCTGCTAGTGAGGCTACACACGGGGAAACTTCCTCCGAGGTTCCTGCAGGAGCTCAGCAACATGGTGGTGAAGAAAAGAAAAAGAAGAAAAAAGACAAGGTACTTAAAGTGTACTGATTACTGAGTTGTGTTTACTTTATATGCCGGTTTTAATGTATTCTAAGAACTTATTTCATTTTTGATGATGTCAAAGTTTTATAATTATTGTAAAATAATGAATTATGCTAATAAAAGTATGTGTAAGACCAGAGCCTAAGGAAGTTCTTTATAAAAGCCCTTAATTGGATAAAATCCTTTATATGATCAAAGTCCTTTATAGAATAAAAAGTCCTTTATATGACAGAGTCTTTTATAGGATAAAAGTCCTTTATTGAATAAAAAATCCTTTATAGGACAGAGCCTTTTATAGGATAAAGGTCCTTAATTGGATAAAAATCCTTTATTGGATAAAAAGTCCTTTAACAGAGTCTTTTATATGATCAAAGTCCTTTATATGATCAAAGTCCTTTATTGGATAAAAGTCCTTTATAGATCAAAGTCCTTTATTGAATAAAAGTCCTTTATATGATCAAAGTCCTTTATTGGATAAAAGCCCTTCTTAGGATCAGAGTCCTTTACAGGATCAGAGTACTCTATAGGATAAAAGTCCTTTGTAGGATAAAAGTCCTTTATTGGATAAAAGTCCTTTGTAGGATAAAAGTCCTTTATTGGATAAAAGTCCTTTGTAGGATAAAAGTCCTTTATTGGATAAAAGTCCTTTATAGGATCAAAGTCCTTTATTGGATAAAAGTCCTTTGTAGGATAAAAGTCCTTTACAGGATCAGAGTACTCTATAGGATAAAAGTCCTTTGTAGGATAAAAGTCCTTATAGGATAAAAGTCCTTTACAGGATCAGAGTACTCTATAGGATAAAAGTCCTTTGTAGGATAAAAGTCCTTATAGGATAAAAGTCCTTTATAGGATCAAAGTCCTTTATTGGATAAAAGTCCTTTGTAGGATAAAAGTCCTTATAGGATAAAAGTTTGTTATTTGATTGCAGTAAATAAAGACCACTTTGAAAGTAAATACTACCTGTCCTCTACAGACAGGTGGTCTTTGCCATATATTTGACTGTATTTTGTATCTTCATGTTACAGATGGGTACAGGGAGTATATCTCTGAAGAAAAAACATGTTTCTTCAATGGTTCAGAAATGGCAGAAAGTAAAGAAAGAGGTTGAGCTTGAAGAACAGCATCGCCAAATTAGAGAGGCTGAGATACGACGTAAACTGGCGGAACTCGAATAAATCGTGAATGATTTGTGTTTGACGAGTTACATTACATAAGGGAGTAATTGACATGATGTTCTGTAAACTATGAGCAGTTTATGTCGGCGATGATGAATTCATTTATGTCATGTGGAGGAGATATTCCGTACTTCATGTTGAACGAAAATTGTGTTAAACACAATGGTTGTAACATACAGCTGTTCGTTGTAAATGAATCAAAATTCATTAATGTACAAGAGAAATAGCTGAGTAGAAATACATATTTTGATAAGCTATATCTATAAGGTATACATCTAGAAGTTCTCAAAACACTTAAAGAAATCTCTTGTCTTTCTTTCCTCTGATGTGTTAGTAGATTGATTGTGGAGGTGCTAGTGTTGATTAATGAGACTTAGAGACTGTGTTTAAAGTTGTATGTGAAATGATGCATGTATCTTTGTGATGAAATTGATAAATGATTATTGCGTAATACTTTCTGATTGTATGATTAATTTATGACATAGTATGCTGTAGATACTAGTTTCCTGTACTTGATTATACAATCAGGTTCAATCTATTCAGAATTTCTTCCGAGGCTGATGTCTCTATTTTAATCATTACAGCTTAATTTGCCAAGTGCTTGTTGCCTTTCGGTATGCAAATTTTACTATATTCCCATGGGAATAAATTATGTTTGATATTAAAATATTAAAAAATTGTTGCGCAACTGATAATTGTAGAATTTTATAAAAATATGTAAATCGGATTATCCATGTTTGAATATTGGAGAAATGATAGAACATGAGTTTTATCTAGGTACCAGTATGTTATTGACATGATTGTAAATTGATATAGGATTTGTCAAGTAAGTACATAATATACAAGTGGTAAGTATTTTTTTTTTTGTTGACTATTGTATTATTATTAATATGATTGTATATAGGCATCATTTCTGGACTGCAAATTCTAAGGTTTGTGTACCGTATATTTACAATCTGGAATTAATATAAACAGGTTTTTCAAGCTAAGGGACAAAGGTGTCAAAACAGCAGCAGACCCAAATATGTCATACATTTTGTATCAAGGTAAGAACAGAATAGAACAGAGCAGAACAGAACTGATACTTTTTTTAGACTTAAGCATTACAACGGATTGTCATATAAACATCTGCAATAACAAGCATGAATAAACATTTTACAACATTGAATAGAACAGAAAATATGATCAGGCTACAATTAATCTTGTCAGCTACGAGGTAAAGGGTTTATACCTTCCCATGTACAAATGGAAATTCAGGTTTTTGTTATAATGATGCCGGCAGTCTTCGAATTAGTGGGTTGCCCCCTGCCCGTAAGGATTTTCCCCTTCTTTAAGTCTTTTGGGGGACAACCTACTTTTAGAGAGTTTCCTTCATAAAGTATATAGTCGGTCAACCTGTCACAAAAAAATAATTCAAAGACTAGTGATGGATGTGCACTTAAGAATTTAGCGATTTGAAGGATCCTGGAAAAACCTGTATGTATTGATTCTGGAGAATAACTTTTATTGAAAATTTCACTTCCTGCATTTTTGTGAATTTGTTAATCTCATGTTTGGACATTTTTTAGATTATTGTGAAACTAGGATTTGTTCTTAGAAGTTATTAAACTTGAGATTGGTCTGTGAGCTCAAATCTCATATTTTGTCTTTTAGTGTTTCTAACTTAATATATTATAAAACATTGATGTGGTTAATGATGCACCAATCTTGCAGTATGATGATTTTAGTATGTATTTAGACATTAACAGTGCAGTATCTTAACCAAAATACATTGAGAATGTAAGTGGGATTTAAGCATGGAGACAGATCTCAAATATTATAACCCAGGGCCCTGGTTACAAGGTTATAAAATATCATACACTCAAATAATGACTTTTTCACTATTCTGGTTCGTCATACTACATGCACTTACTGGTAATGTATATGTTAAGAAACTGAAGAAATTGATCTACTGACTGCATAACTCCTGTATAATGGTTAATGTTTTTTATGGATAGTCCATACCTATGTGCATGTATATATGGACTATTAATAAAAAACATGAAATCTATGAGGTTTGCAGGTACAAATGTACCTGCATTTGTACCTGCAAACCTCATAGATTTCATGGCCAATGCTTTTATTCCATCATGCAGTGCTTCCCCTTTAAATGGGATTCTATTATGATTTAATTGTTGACTGATTTGACATTCTGGCAACTCTTTAATGAAAACCATTTTATGGCCCTGCCATTTGAATTGGCGGAAGGGTATAACTCAAGGTGTATGATGATAAAATACTGGTCAAGTTCAATTAAAATTCAACAAAAACATTTTATGGCCCCTTTTGTCTTAGCTCTCAGCGGGGGCATTCATGTTCCGGACATATTTTAGTCTGAAAATCTATAAATAGTAAGAAATCTACACCTTGTGACATGTGCCATTGTAGAATGTTACATGTTTAAAAGCGTAACTTTTTGTTTTGTCTCAGATACTATTTATCTAATAAAATATTCAGATTTGCAGTGTGCTTAGACTGGAAATATTTTAACCCTTACAATGCTGTGATGAAAACTTACACTTTTGCCACCAAGCTAGCTAGAGCACACCACTGGGTGACTAACTTGTAAATTTTCATTGTGATATCCCTTAAATTGATTATGGACTGTTCCACAGTTGAAGGTGGACAAGTCCATTTAAGAAATTCAGCAGGTTTAGAGTTAAATTTGTTTTATCATTTGCTATATGGACTCATTGTTTTGTTTGTTTGTTGTTTGCATCAGTGCTCTTCTTTAAGTCTTCATGTAAAATATTCAACAGTATTGAAAATGTAAGTACATTTTTGTAAATGCAATGTTTTGTTATAATGGCAAGATGTCTGAGTAATGTATTTGTTTATATATTCCTATGTGCTCTATATGTGATTAAAGTCTTATGAAATAGACTTCAGTTTGTCAATATTTTATATCCAATCTAAATAGGAATCACACACAGCAATTTGATGATCCTATGTTTAGGACCATGTAAAATAATATTTAGTCTGATTTGAAAACAAATTACAAATACATTCATAGAATTATACTACTGATTAATATGTTTAATTACTATTTCAAAACATATTTGTTAATAGTGTTTAAATTTCAGTTTCACATCATTTAGAGCTTAGGTGATAGCAAGGTTGGTTCATATACACACTTATAACTTAAAATATGACTCAATATTTGATATTTTTAGACCCGTGGCAACAAATGATGCATGACTATGTAGTGAGTGCCTTGTCCATTCATCTGTTCATTCATTCGTCCGTATATAAGGTGAAGTTAAGCTGTCACCAGGGGCATAATTATGTGTTAATTGAATGCGTGTCTCTTTAGCTGGTCTGTTTTCGAAGAAAAGTTTTATGATCACTGCATCGTAAAAAAACTTAACTGTAGCTCATAACTCAGAAACTATAAGACGTAGCCACATGCAACTTCATAGGTGGATAGATCTTGCTGAGGCTGTGAGCAGACGAGCGTTGGCACCACTCATAGGGCTCTTGTTTAGGTCAAAACTTTTTCTTGAAGACTTCAGATCTACTTAACTTTCCCATCTAATAGTGCATTGCATTGTCACCAACTTCGAGTGGACAATGAGAAGTAAAAAGTTACTTCAAGAGAAGACAAGACAATGTTGAAAGGCTGCAATATTTTATTCAAGTACAAAGGTCAAGAAGTAGGGTACAATAATGATATATAACTGAAGGCACTATTATTACCTATAAATAGTACAACTAACCTGAAGTTATTACCACAACCAAGAATCAGTCAATGGAGAGGAATTGTCGCAAACTGACTACAAACAACTCAAACCAAGATGGGATATTTTCGAAAACTATGAATGACAGGTATGTTTTCTTCGAAACATTTATCAATGACTCCCAGGAGTTCGTATAATTGGAATCAAGTTGTTGATCCCTCATTATTGAATAGATGTTTCCCTTAATACTGATTCAAGGTTACAACCGTAAGAAAACAAGGAAGTTCCGTTTTGAATATAATTCTAGACATAGCAACGAAGGCTTCTACTACAACTATTGTCAGCCACTTATACAGTGAAAACAATTATATAGACTGTGCAACAGATACAAATTAATCAGAAATGTTCGCCTCGCTATCAAACAGAATGCCTATCACACGCCTTACACACGTACCTCTCAATCTACGTCATATGCTCATAAATACACACATAGCAAATAAAATAACAAAATATGATCAAAAAGGCAAAACAATACAATAACATACATGAATATAATTACATAGAAACCTAGCAATAGGAGCCAAAATGGAGGATGTCAAAAAAACAAAAGAAAAATACGTTAATGTTATGAAATTTTAAATATGCTGCACTTTGAACAACACATGCAGATAGTGTCCAATTGAATCAAATCAGTTCAGAATATTGATTATAAAGAATCCTCTGATTACAGCCACTTTATTGGATTCCAGTGCCTTTTCGGTCGTTAAAGAAGTTTCAGTTAAAAATTCCATAATAAACTTAGGTTAATAATGACACTGCCATTATTTCTGTTAAGAGTCCGAGTGCACTATTATATCATCCTGACCATAGTCTAATCAGTATGTTCTAAGAATTTCTCACTAAACCAACACAGATTGAACTTGGAACAAATTTCTAACAATAAAACATGTTCATTGTCCAGTATTTACATAGCGTTCTTAAAAAATGTCTTTTTGTCATATTAAACACATCTACAGAAGATCTAGTTTTCCAAACATCAGTTTTCTTGAGTTGCAAGTGCGAAAAATGAAGGTCAACAACAACAACAACAACTTGAATATTCTGAAAATAGACGAGAAGGGACACTTTGCATTTATGATAAGGTACCGTATGTCTAAACTCAGTTTAATACAGGAAAATGTGCACCAACGAAATTCATCTTTGGTGGTGCTTGCATCATTTCATTACCAATACCATATGCTAATTGTTTTAATTTTCTTGCATACTAAAGGTCTAGCAATGACAGCTGACTGACTGACTAAGATCTGTTATTCTGATGAATGTAAATTTGATTATAATGATCTACACTGACTCTAGTATTTTGTACATACTTCAACATATGAACATATAGTTCTCCTTATCACGCTAGCTAGTTCACTGTAGCAAGCATTTTATTACGCTAAGCAATCTTTAAAACAAGACACAATGAGTTTAGACACGCTGAGAAACAAAACGAAGATACAGGTATGAGAGACTAAGCGCTCATCTGAGTTAGTTTGTTTCAAAGCACACCTGTATGTCTGCCTTACATCGAAATAACTAAGTACGCTTGATTATTTGAGGATAACCGATTGTAAATGACTAGGCTTATAAAAAGTGGGCGCCCATTCATCGGAGCTGACCAATAATTTGTATCACTTCAATAATTTGCACAACAGTGTCAGAAGATGGGAAGGTGTGGACATTTGTGGATTTTGTAAAAAAATCAAAACTTGTAATCTAAGCCCAAACCTTAGAATCAGAGCTTTTTTAGAATAGCCATGCAGATACATGTTCTGGATAATAAATCATATTGGCTCATCTTATTTTAATCAATCAAGTTTGTTTATCTTTTGTTTAATGACCCATTCGATAGCTGTGGTTATTTTAAAACTGCCACAGAGAGAAGGAAGATAAGATACAGGAGAACTGGGCTTTTGTATCCTTATTCTTATTTCAAATGTTTTTTCCTGGTTCTTTATCATTCTGGGTGTTAAACACTGATACATGCCTCGCCCCTTTTTCCTGTGATGTTCTTATCACAGTACGGGACTCGGTTGTTGGAATGGACACACTGATAAAGTATATATAGTACACAGGCTCATATACTATGTACCACATGGGTATATCAGACAATTTTGAAGTGCGTTACTAGTATTCTTGGAATGTGTGCATTTTATGATGGAACTGAGAACATTTCTCAAGCACAGAATCATCAAAGCATATTATAAAGAATCATAGAAATGAGTGACAGTGTGTTCACCACACCTTACCTTTAAGCAAACATGACTCAGGTGAGCTAAAACAAAAATACATGGACTTATTTATCATGCCCAGCCTTCTACAGTATTTAGATACAATATTGATAAAATCATAGTGCCTATACACAAGTCACTTAGTGCTACAAGCTACATTGGTGTTTGTGACCAATTTCTCAAAAATACAATTTACTAAAACACAAAATTACTTTCGATAACAACAAAAGATATCACAATAAAAAGCTTTATTTAAAGAAGTGTTTCATTAAAACAATAACAAGCTAACAAAAGCATTATTGTATCAGCTGTTTTAATTTGCTGAGCAATTAAAAATTAATTAACAATAATATTTGTAAAAAATTGTAAAAAATTCTAATATTAGCAACGTGTAGTTATTTTTCTACTCTATATTAAACGTGTACAGTGAACGTGCTAGAGTGTTACATTATTATTATTTATTTAGTTTTGTGTTCGAATGAATCATGAATGATTTGTGTTTGACGAGTTACATTACATAAGGGAGTAATTGACATGATGTTCTATAAACTACGAGCAGTTTATGGTGGCGATGATGAATTCATTTATATCATGTGGAGGAGATATTCCGTACTTCATGTTGAACGAAAATTGTGTTAAACACAATGGTTGTAACATACAGCTGTTCGTTGTAAATGAATCAAAATTCATTAATGTACAAGAGAAATAGCTGAGTAGAAATACATATTTTGATAAGCTATATCTATAAGGTATACATCTAGAAGTTCTCAAAACACTTAACAAAATCTCTTGTCTTTCCTCTGATGTGTTAGTAGATTGATTCTGGAGGTGCTAGTGTTGATTAATGAGACGTAGAGACTGTGCTTAAAGTTGTATGTGAAATGATGCATGTATCTTTGTGATGAAATTGATAAATAATTATTGCGTAATACTTTCTGATTGTATGATTAATTTACGACATAGTATGCTGTAGATACTAGTTTCCTGTACTTGATTATACAATCAGGTTCAATCTATTCAGAATTTCTTCCAAGGCTGATGTCTCTATTTTACTCATTACAGCTTAATTCGCCAAGTGCTTGTTGCCTTTACTATATTCCCATGGGAATAAATTATGTTTGATATTAAAATATTAAAAAATTGTTGCACAACTGATAATTGTAGAATTTTATAAAAATATGTAAATCCATGTTTGAATATTGGAGAAATGATAGAACATGAGTTTTAACTAGGTACAAGTATGTTATTGACATTGTAAATTGATATAGGATTTGTCAAGTAAGTACATAATATACAAGTGGTAAGTATTTTTCTGTTGTTGATTATTGTATTATTAATAATATGATTGTATATAGGCATCATTTCTGGACTGCAAATTCTAAGGTTTGTGTACCGTATAGTTACAATCTGGAATTAATATAAACAGGTTTTTCAAGCTAAGGGACAAAGGTGTCAAAACAGCAGCAGACCCAAATATGTCATGCATTTTGTATCAAGGTAAGAACAGAATAGAACAGAGCAGAACAGAACTGATACTTTGTTTAGACTTAAGCATTACAGCGGATTGTCATATAAACATCTACAATAACATGCATGAATAAACATTTTACAACATTGAATAGAACAGAAAATATGATCAGGCTACAATTGATCTTGTCAGCTACCAGGTAAAGGGTTTATACCTTCCCATGTACAAGTGTGGAATTCAGGTTTTTGTTATAATTCTCATGATGCCTGCAGTCTTGGAATTAGTGGGTTGCCCCCTGCCCGAAAGGATTTTTTTCCTTCTTTAAGTCTTTTGGGGGACAACCTACTTTTAGAGATTCCTTCATAAAGTATATAGTCGGGCAACCTGTCACAAAAAATTAATTCAAAGACTAATGATGGATGTGCACTTAAGAATTGAGCATTTGAAGGATCCTGGAAAAACCTGTATGTATTGATTCTGGAGAATAACTTTTATTGAAAATTTCACTTCCTGCATTTTCGTGAATTTGTTAATCTCATGTTCATGTTTGGACATTTTTTAGATTATTATGAAACTAGGATTTGTTCTTAGAAGTTATTAAACTTGAGATTGGTCTGTGAGCTCAGATCTCATATTTTGTCTTTTATTGTTTCTAACTTAATTTATTATAAAACATTGATGTGGTTAATGATGCACCAATCTTGCAGTATGATGATTTTAGTATGTATTTAGACATTAACAGTGCAGTATCTTAACCAAAATACATTGAGAATGTAAGTGGGATTTAAGCATGGAGACAGATCTCAAATATTATAACCCAGGGCCCTGGTTACAAGGTTATAAAATACCATGCACTCATATAATTACTTTTTCACTATTCTGGTTCGTCATACTACATGTATTTACTGGTAATGTATATGTTAAGAAACTGAAGAAATTGATATACTGACTGCATAACTCCTGTTTAATGGTTAATGTTTTTATGGGTAGTCCATGCATATGTGCATGTATATATGGACTATCCATAAAAAACATGAAATCTATGAGGTTTGCAGGTACATTTGTACCTGCAAACCTCATAGATTTCATGGCCAATGCTTTTATTCCATCATGCAGTGCTTCCTCTTTAAATGGGATTCTATTATGATTTAATTGTTGACTGATTTGACATTCTGGCAACTCTTTAATGAAAACCATTTTATGCCCCTGCCATTCGAATTGGTGGAAGGGTATAACTCAAGGTGTATGATGATAAAATACTGGTCAAGTTCAATTAAAATTCAACAAAAACATTTTATGGCCCCTTTTGCCTTAGCTCTCAGCGGGGGCATTCATGTTCCGGACACATTTTAGTCTGAAAATTTATTGATAGTAAGAAATCTACACCTTGTGACATGTGTCATTGTAGAATGTTACATGTTTAAAAGCGTAACTTTTTGTTTTGTCTCAGATACTATTTATCTAATGAAATATTCAGATGTGCAGTGTGCTTAGACTGGAAATATTTTAACCCTTACAATGCTGTGATGAAAACTTACACTTTTGCCACCAAGCTAGCTAGAGCACACCCATGCTTTTGGACCTGGCTGTTTACTACTGGGTGACTAACTTGTAAATTTTCATTGTGATATCCCTTAAATTGATTATGGACTGATCCACAATTGAAGGTGGACAAGTCCATTTAAGAAATTCAGCAGATTTAGGGTTAAATTTGTTTTATCATTTGCTATATGGACTCATTGTTTTGTTTGTTTGTTGTTCGCATCAGTGCTCTTCTTTAAGTCTTCATGTAAAATATTCAACAGTATTGAAAATGTAAGTACATTTTTGTAAATGCATTGTATTGTTATTATAATGGCAAGATGTCTGAGTAATGTATTTGTTTATATATTCCTATGTGCTCTATATGTGATTAAAGTCTTATGAAATAGACTTCAGTTTGTCAATATTTTATATCCAATCTAAATAGGAATCACACACAGCAATTTGATGATCCTATGTTTAGGACCATGTAAAATAATATTTAGTCTGATTTGAAAACAAATTACAAATACATTCATAGAATTATACTACTGATTAATATGTTTAATTACTATTTCAAAACATATTTGTTAATCGTGTTTAAATTTCAGTTTCACATCATTTAGAGCTTAGGTGATAGCAAGGTTGGTTCATATACACACTTATAACTTAAAATATTAAAATATGACTCAATATTTGATATTGTTAGGCCCGTGTCAACAAATGATGCATGACTATGTAGTGAGTGCCTTGTCCATTCATCTGTTCATTCATTCGTCCGTATATGAGGTGAAGTTAAGCTGTCACCAGGGGCATAATTATGTGTTAATTGAATACGTGACTTTTTAGCTGGTCTGTTTTCGAAGAAAAACTTTTATGATCACTGCAGCGTCTGTATCGTGCAAAAACTTAAATGTAGCTCATAACTAAGAAACTATAAGAGGTAGCCACATGAAACTTTTATAGGTGGATAGATCTTGCTGAGGCGGTGAGCAGACGAGTGTTGGCACCACTCACAGGGCTCTTGTTTAGGTATTGAGAATTAAACAAAACTTTTTCTTTAAGACTTCCCATCTTATAGTGCATTGCTTTGTCACTAACTTCGAGTGGACAATGAGAAGTAAACACTTACTTCAAGGTAAGACAAGACAATGTTGAAAGGCTGCAATATTTTATTCAAGTACAAAGGTCAAGAAGTAGGGTACAATAATGATATATAACTGAAGGCACTATTATTACCTATAAATAGTACAACTAACCTGTAAGTTATTACCACAACCAAGAATCAGTCATTGGAGAGGAATTGTCGCAAACTGACTACAAACAACTCATACCAAGATGGGATATTTTCGAAAACTATGAATGACAGGTATGTTTTCTTCGAAACATTTATCAATGACTCCCAGGAGTTCGTATAATTGGAATCAAGTTGTTGATCCCTCATTATTGAATAGATGTTTCCCTTAATACTGATTCAAGGTTACAACCGTAAGAAAACAAGGAAGTTCCGTTTTGAATATAATTCTAGACATAGCAACGAAGGCTTCTACTACAACTATTGTCAGCCACTTATACAGTGAAAACAATTATATAGACTGTGCAACAGATACAAATTAATCAGAAATGTTCGCCTCGCTATCAAACAGAATGCCTATCACACGCCTTACACACGTATCTCTCAATCTACGTCATATGCTCATAAATACACACATAGCAAATAAAATAACAAAATATGATCAAAAAGGCAAAACAATACAATAACATACATGAATATAATTACATAGAAACATAGCAATAGGAGCCAAAATGGAGGATGTCAAAAAACAAAAGAAAAATACGTTAATGTTATGAAATTTTAAATATGCTGCACTTTGAACAACACATGCAGATAGTGTCCATTTGAATCAAATCAGTTCAGAATATTAATTATAAAGAATCCTCTGATTACAGCCACTTTATTGGATTCCAGTGCCTTTTCGGTCGTTAAAGAAGTTTCAGTTAAAAATTGCATAATAAACTTAGGTTAATAATGACACTGCTATTATTTCTGTTAAGAGTCCGAGTGCACTATTATATCATCCTGACCATAGTCTAATCAGTATGTTCTAAGACGTTCTCACTAAACCAACACAGTTTGAACTTGGAACAAATTTCTAACAATAAAACATGTTCATTGTCCAGAATTTACATAGCGTTCTTAAAAATGTCTTTTTTGTCATATTAAACACATCTACAGAAGATCTAGTTTTCCAAACATCAGTTTTCTTGAGTTGCAAGTGCGAAAAATGAAGGTCAACAACAACAACAACAACTTGAATATTCTGAAAATAGACGAGAAGAGACACTTTGCATTTATGATAAGGTACCATATGTCTAAACTCAGTTTAATACAGGAAAATGTGCACCAACGAAATTCATCTTTGGTGGTGCTTGCATCATTTCATTACCAATACCATATGCTAATTGTTTTAATTTTCTTGCATACTAAAGGTCTAGCAATGACAGCTGACTGACTGACTAAGATCTGTTATTCTGATGAATGTAAATTTGATTATAATGATCTACACTGACTCTAGTATTTTGTACATACTTCAACATATGAACATAGAGTTCTCCTTACCACGCTAGCTAGTTCACTGTAGCAAGCATTTTATTACGCTAAGCAATCTTTAAAACAAGACACAATGAGTTTAGACACGCTGAGAAACAAAACGAAGATACAGGTATGAGAGACTAAGCGCTCATCTGAGTTAGTTTGTTTCAAAGCACACCTGTATGTCTGCCTTACATCGAAATAACTAAGTACGGTTGCTAATTGGAGGATAACCGATTGTAAATGACTAGGCTTATAAAAAGTGGGTGCCCAATCATTGGAGCTGACCTATAATTTGTATCACTTCAATAATTTGCACAACAGTGTCAGAAGATGGGAAGGTGTGGACATTTGTGGATTTTGTAAAAAATCGAAACTTGTAATCAAAGCCCAAACCTTAGAATCAGAGTTTTTTTTTAGAATAGCCATGCAGATACATGTTCTGAATAATAAATCATATTGGCTCATCTTATTTTAATCAATCAAGTTTGTTTATCTTTTGTTTAATGACCCATTCGACAGCTATGGTTATTTTAAAACTGCCACAGAGAGAGGGAAGAGAAGATACAGGAGAACTGGGCTTTTGTATCCCTATTCTTATTTCAAATGTTTTTTCCTGGTTCTTTATCATTCTGGGTGTTAAACACTGATACATGCCTCGCCCCTTTTTCCTGTGATTTTCTTAACACAGTACGGGACTCGGTTGTTGGAATGGACACACTGATAAAGTATATATAGTACACAGGCTCATATACTATGTACCACATGGGTATATCAGACAATTTTGAAGTGCATTACTAGTATTCTTGGAATGTGTGCATTTTATGATGGAACTGAGAACATTTCTCAAGCACAGAATCATCAAAGCATATTATAAAGAATCATAGAAATGAGTGACAGTGTGTTCACCACACCTTACCTTTAAGCAAACATGACTCAGGTGAGCTAAAACAAAAATACATGGACTTATTTATCATGCCCAGCCTTCTACAGTATTTAGATACAATATTGATAACATCATAGTGCCTATACACAAGTCACTTAGTGCTACAAGCTACATTGGTGTTTGTGACCAATTTCTCAAAAATACAATTTACTAAAACACAAAATTACTTTCGATAACAACAAAATATATCACAATAAAAAGCTTTATTTAAAGAAGTGTTTCATTAAAACAATAACAAGCTAACAAAAGCATTATTGTATCAGCTGTTTTAATTTGCTGAGCAATTAAAAATTAATTAACAATAATATTTGTAAAAAATTGTAAAAAATTCTAATATTAGCAACGTGTAGTTATTTTTCTACTCTATATTAAACGTGTACAGTGAACGTGCTAGAGTGTTACATTATTATTATTTATTTAGTTTTGTGCAAATATAATAAAAAACAATTAATTTCTCATAGCATTTTTATAACAAATGCTCATCTAAGAGTGTAGTAAATATCACAATACATAGAAAGCATGGTTATATTCTAGTATATAAGTATGTGTGTTTTTATGTTTGAATTATTCATACCACTGACATAAAGAGAGAAATGCAGAGAATTTAGTGGTCACCATCATAAAGCTGGTAAAAATTAACACAATTGAACACTATACAAATATCAATCAAGAACCACTTGGAGATTGGAAATATTGGGATATATTTGAGTGACCAACACACAAATGAAGATTAACTATGTCTATCAATACCACCACATCAATAATCAAAGTAGTGAAAGTACTCCTGGAAACTGAACTTAAATAGACTTGCACTGCAACATGGAATGGGAACTTCGACTAATTTATCAAACGCATAACGGATGTAGAAAATATAGTTCTTTGGTCCGCATGAAAATTCATGCGCACCAAGTGAGTAACGGCTAATTGGAAAGCTGAACCATCGTTTAGTTTCCAAAAAACCTCACTGAAGGGCCATTTCATGATCACCACCACCTCATTTACTTTCAAACAGGTTTTCAATATTTTTCATGCCCATCAACTAAGTAATGGAAAAATCTTACAATCCAAACCATGTTTCTATAAAGTCCCAAAGAAGTTTTGATTTTGAGACATCACAGTAATAGGGTATGCAATTTAATATTGATGAATTGTTTGTAAGTGAAAAGCTCCACTTGTCACATATCTAGTGTACCGGTATGTCAATTTATGTATGAGAAGTTTGAAATGAGTGAACAAACTTAAAGCTATAGAATCGTTACATTTAAGTTGTCGGCATGACTAGTTCATTTTGTACATACAATTTGCACAGTATGTATTCTACCTTACATAGATTTAAGTATAAAAATAAACCTTATTTGACACCAAAATGTGTAATTTTCACATATAACATGTAACATGCCTTCCTCGACAGCATGAAATATAATTTTACCAGCAATATATTGGCAAGTGTAGAACATAACAAATTTAACATAATATTATATATTATAATTTCGCAAGCAGTGCACCCGACAGTAATATTTATGACCAATGCTTACCAGTATAAACTTGGGATATACATGTAAATATCTAATAGTTTGTCTCCATTAATAAATATATTTTTTTGATTTTCTTTCAGAAGTCCTATGAATCGATTTTTGTATCAAAGTCAAAAATATTGTACAATGAAAAGAAGTAAAGTTAAATAACTAATAATTTATGATATGAAAAAATGGCTTATGGACATGTTGTTATCGTAAAAAAGTTCATTATTACAAATATGCAGCTTTAAAGCTTTGGCCTCAAGTGTGAAATCACAAGCAACACCTGAGCCATTAATGCACCAATCAACCTTCTTTTCCACAGTGGAGGGATGGACTTGAATATTTAACTCTTCTAAGGGCATGTAACCAAGATGGAGCCATGATCTGGTTACACTCAGTCAAAGTCTCATTGGAGTGAAACTTTAGGCAATTTTTCTCCCTAGAATGTCATTCAGTCATGGTCAGTCGCCTGTCAAACAGTTATTCCTACTTCAAGAACTAGTCATGAACTATGCAAGAAGAGTTCAAGAAAAAATCACCTTTTCATGAACTTTATTTGAAAGGGAGGAGACATCTACAATGTTGGTACCGCCTTCACACTGCCTGAATTGGAGCAAAAGGTTGACAGATGCATTAGTAATGAATTAGTTAAGCGAACCATTTCACAGAAGCACAATATCGAGAGGTTTTGGAGAGGGGTGAAAACCTTACACACAGTCATTGGGATTTAATCACAACCGCAGGGTCAGAACTATCTAAAGTCATATGTAACGGGTTACTGTTTAAAAACAATTCCAAAATTGAATGACAATATCCCAAGTATACACCAGTAGAACCAAAAGTGCGCGCCTTGACGCAGCATGGAAACGTTTCATACAAGCGTCATGACAACACGGCAAGCTAATACTTACATGCAAACGCATAAAATGTTTTCAGTGAAACATCAAAATCCTCCTGTAAGATAATAATTGTCGATATAGTCGTTATACAATTTACTGATGTCAACAACATCCTCCTGTAACGAGACAAAACAAAGTTATCAGAAATTTGTAAACAATGTTAAAGTCATACAATGACTCATAAATTACATTTAATTGACGAAATATTTGATAAAACTGTTTAAAATACGCTATGATGAATTATTTCTATGTGTGAATGAATCAGGATCCATTAAATTTATTAAAATTGTTCATTAAATCACAATGCATTAGACAAATATAAAATGTCTACCTTTACCAAAAGTCCATCTATTTATTTAGTTTATTTATTGAGAAAAAGAATTACTTATATATTTTAACCAAGTACATGTATCGTATATTTATATGATTATATGATATTGAGAATTTTAACTGAATCTCGATCATAAGCAAATATTACAATATAATGAAACCTAAGTTTATTCTTATATCTACGTTTTGAGACCTTATTTCTAGCAGAAAACACAAATGTTTCAGTTACACAATAGGTTATTTTTTACAATTAATCTAGTCATATAAATATGTGTTCAAGCAATTCAGTCTGCAGTAATATTTCCTGTAATATTTCAGAATGCAGAATTTGTAACATTAGTGCACACTTTTAATGATTAGTTTCCTCTAAGAACAGCTGGTTTTATAACTATGGTTATATTTAATGAGAACTCTTGAATGTGTGCTTATCACTAAAATAAACAACATCAAAACCAGCTTTCAGCATATCACACTTACCTACAATGATGAACCTACTCTTGAGTGAGATAAATCTTACATGAAATCCATAGAAATAATGTATCTTACGTCACACACAAAAAGCCATTTACCTAAGGAATTATTATTATTAAATCACACCCCTAAATATAACAAATTCTTAGATTTAATCCATCTTAGACCATACCCACATATATCATCAATATTAGACCACACCCACAAACTTTTCAATCTTAATTGGACCATACCCACAAATATCATCAATCTTAGACCACACCCACAAATATCATCAATCTAAGGGCACACCCACACATTTTTCAATTTAATTAGACCACACCCACAAATATCATCAATCTTAGACCACACCCACAAATATCATCAATCTAAGGGCACACCCACACATTTTTCAATCTTAATTAGACCACGCCCACTGTTGTGATATCAGTCTAAAACAACATAAATGAAATTATTTTCTTAAGACTTTAGCCAAATCAAATAATAAATTGAAAAACTCTACAGATATTAAACAAAATTTATTGTGCAAGTGCATCAAGTCATGCATAATAATGTATATACAAAGTATAATTTTAGATAAATATAATGTTCTGGCTATAAGGGATTCTACACATAGAAAATAGTGATTTTATAAAACAGTATTATAAACCCCATTAACACACAGCATTGAGGTGCTTGAAGTAATATAACCATGGTTGCTTGTAGTGGTTCAAACAACAATTCTCATTCAAATTTATGGTAATATTTCTTCAAAAACGTAAAGTATGGAGGATGAGCTAAGGATGACGTTGACCTGTTGACTGAGGTATGACTTTCTTAGATACACTGATATCTTATTCAGATCCAACTTTTGTTCATTATGAAATGATTATTACTCTATTGCAAGTTATTATATACAGTAATTGTGAGTCATGCATGGTATAAATGTATCAGTAGAGCTATAAAAGATAAGTTATATGCATCACATACATGAAATAATAAATATATCATAAATAATAAATGTATCAAATAAATATATCATAATTATGTAACCTTGAATGGTAACGAGAATAACAATTTGGGAAATGAAAGCAAAAATAAAGAACACACAGTGTGACGTGATTTGCCTGTACACAAATTTGAGTCTGTGATTTCTTAAAAAGTATAACTTCACAAAAATCATGTGATATGGTTCCACAACTGATTATAGACACTTACCGATACCTCAAAATTAAGTATAGATCAATGTTTTTAAATTTCCCAGGAACTGTAACAGATTCACAAAAGACAGGGGACAGCACAGGTACAGGTAACTACCACTAGACCTATAGCCTAATGGAAACTAAGGGGATTAATTTAGGGAGCATACTGGACTAGGGAAAATATAGTCTACATGAACTCGTATAAATGATCTTTTTCATAATTTTCCCAAAAATGTGGCAAAATAGATATTTTGATTTTCATGTATAAATGATTATTTTCACAATTTTCTAAAAATTTGGCAAAGTCAAGAGCTTATGCTTGTAAATGTGTAGTCAATGGCCAGGACACTACAATAGTCTGTGAAAGGGACTTATGCATGTCAGTTAACTTATGAGTTAACAAGGAAGACACTATATGGATACATGCAAGGTACAGATACGAACAACACATTTTACATGAAGATAATATGATATCATGATACCAATGTAAAATTATGTAAAAGGTTCAAAAAGCTAAATTTATCACCAATATCACACAATCTATTTAAGTAATTAAGTGTCACAAAACTGTTTTTGTTTCAATATATAAATAAATGTGTACCATATGGCTAATAAAGTAAAATAATAAAAAAACAGGTTAACGGTTAAAGTCTACTTAGTTTCATATACTGAAACTTTGAAATTAAGAAAAAAGTCCTATCATTTCTAAAGTCAGGTAACATAGGGTTGTTATATGTGGATAAAATCAAGGAAATATTTCATTAGGTTAGGTTTGTGACAAGAAAGAAACGTTTATTAACAACACCAGCAAGCTAGCCAATATACAACTATGAAGTTTCAAAGACGAAACATTAATGTGGACTTAAATAAGTGCTTACTTCTTCAAATCCCTTTTAAATAAAAATCAATTAAAAAACAATTTAAGACAGGATGCCATTAATTTCTTAATGTACTATTCATATGCAGTTTTCAATCAAATAACTCAAACCATAAAATGGTGTGATGGTTCGGTACTTCTTTCTTGTCTGAGGCAACATGCTAAGAGAAGTGTATATATATGGTTGGTAAGTAAGAAGCTTGTGTCGTGTGTGACAGATTAAGATGTTTATAAGCTATCAGAAGGATAGAGGTGAAGAGCAGGTTAGATTTATTTTGGTACACATCATCCGGACTGATACTAAATATCCAAAACTCTGATAACAATGACTGTAATGTTGACCATTTTGAACATTATTTCAATGCATGAAAAAAATATATACAGTCAAACCTGTGAACAAAGGTGACCCTTGGGAAAAATAAATGTGGCCTTTATTGATAGGTGGCCCTTATTTGGAATTAATTTTGTTCTAAATAATCAATGACAGTTATTTCAAGAATAGCTTTACTCAAAGGGTGGCCTTTATTGCGAGGTAGCTGTTAACCCAGGTTTGACCGTACTTACAGTTAAATTACTGACTGCTCTTCAATAAGAAGGTAGGAAATTACATTTTAGAAGTTGCCATGTTTACAGTAACCATGGCAATATGGATGATTTGCATCTGAATGTAAAAATTAAAATGATTTCAAACTGGTGATTTGCAAGCGTTAAGCAGACGAAGTGTAATCAGGTATTTGCAGAAGCTTGGACATGTCACATGATCAAAAATGAATAAAAATAGTGTTTTATAATATTTAACATCCTGTAAGCCAAAGATATATCACCAAATAAGGCAAAATAGTCTGTCTTGGATGATTTCTTGTCCCCTATTAAACACCTTTTATCTAATTAAAACATTTATTTGGATAGAGAAGACTATATATGAAATTAAACTGACAGTTATCACATGCGATGATTGTATAACAGAAATATACACAGAACAGAGCTACGATGAATGAAATGTAGACAATGATGAAAATGATATGGAAAATAAGGATGAATACTGTGATATCATGAAAGAATTGGAAACCAACTTGAGGTGACTGAACGGTGCATGTATCTAACATCTGAGCCTAGCTAAAAATTAAGAACAATGAATGATACATTTGATTAATTCAGGTAAATATCTAGTCAATGATGTATTTTTGAGTTATTTTCTTAAAAGTCTCTTCAAACTAGATTTACCCCCCCCCCCCCAAGAAAAGTTACCATTTGACCTTGAACAAACAAAGTACTGCCACTTAAATATGTTAAACATTTAAGCTGATTTATTTACGATTCATACTTATGATAACATTTTATATGTAGGATACAGATGTGAAATCCTACATTTAATTCCTATAACCACATAGAATGACCTTGTCCTTGAACACATACAGCAGAATGCTTCATAGAGAGTGTCATCGCTATGGTAACCATTGGTTCAAAGTTAAATGAATACTTCTGCACAAGGGGTAAATACTAGGGCGTCTAATATTATCTAATTATTAAAAAAGTTATGTGGAACTGGACTCTAAACAATGACACATAATTGAGAAAGACATATGTAAGCATATGAGAAGAAAAATTCATCCACAAATAGTATTTTCACTTAACAACATGAATACACAGGGAATTTGCTAACAAAGGAATACTATTTTTTACATGAAAATGTATTTGAAAATTGGTCAACCGAGATATCATTCACCAACGTACATGTTAATCGAAAGGGAAAAATGGCCTTTCGAGAATATACAACAGTTTCCATTAAAAATCAGTTGTTGCTTATAATTAAATTTGTACAATTATTTTTATTTTCAATAAAATGTACTAATTTTTTTTCTTCAAGAAATTTTCCACTAAGCTCTTTTTATAAGGGTTGACCCACTTCAAAAATGACATGTATACGTATATATACAGAGCTACATGGAGTTACAGATAATACGCTTGGTTAAACGTACCCAGCGAGCGCGTTACAAATTATTTGTCATGCAAGATAAAAGGGTCAAGACCACATTATTGTATCAGATGTTTTGTGTATCACATGCCATCCAAATTCACCTTCTGGCCCCTTATTGTTGCTATGGTAACTAATATAGATATTCTTCGGCCCGATCTCCAAAGGCCTGTATCCGTAACATTTCTGGTAGTGGCTTATCGGCTGACAAGTCTTCGTAGAGTTTGTATCGTTGATCGAAAGATCTACCATCCGTGAATCTCTCGTACTTACTGCACAGTTGTATTTTAGGCTATATTTTTGATCATGTGTCAAGGTCAACCACAATGACCAATAGGAGAGGGGGAAAAGAAAAAAATACAAACGTTTAATTAAACAATGATTGATGGAAAATATGATAGGTTGCATGAGCTAAATGATTATGGTTCACACACAAATTACCTTGGCGAATTGATTAAGCCTGTCGTTCCAGGGACGGCGGTCCAAATTGGCTTCGTATTTATTTGCAACAAGAATTTTAGGCTGAAAATATCAAAATTGTACAACACATTGCACAAAGATTATGGACTTAGAACTTGTATTTAATTTCGTAAGATATTCATGTACGTACTTATGCTGACAAACGCAATAGAAAAAGATACCAGGTAATTCCAACTAAAATTCTGGATACTTCCATCTAATAAAAAAAACATTACTAAATGTAGGAATATATTCCACTCTTGGTTAACAAGTTTTATAATCAAGTGGGATTACCAGAATCAAACTATTGTCTCAGCTTCAATAAGAATTTACACCTATTAAATGCCTTATAAATACCAATTAAGAGGCATCGTTTTGGAGCATTAAGATTGTATGTATATTAATTCAAAATTATAAAATTATTTACACAACTGAAATGGAATGGTTACCGGTAATTTTATAGTAAAAAGATACCGAATACAATAAAGTACAAATTCGAAGTCCTATTACCTGGAAGAAAGTACATGTATATAATATACAAGTATATAAAATAAATTGGTTAAACCGATCCTGAAAATATCTAATGATTCTTGTTGACAGATCAATTAATCCACTGCATGCATTTCACTTTGGTGATCAAGATAACGGGCACGTAAATTTTAAATGAGTATAGAAATAAATATTTCATGACTTATAATCTTTGCTGACTTTGTATCATTTAGATGAAGTAAACATCAGAATATAGTTGGTCAATTTTTTACTTTCTCAGACAAAAATACTAGAATACAATATAGAGACTTACAGGAGCATTGGAAAATCTGTCATTCATTCTGTCATATCTATAAGATACAAAACATAACATCATTACAACTGTAACAAGTTTTACTTATCTTTTCTATTTTAATTGTATGACATTGTGTATGAGTATGTATACAGGAGCATAGCCAGCTATGAAATAATGTTACAAACACAAGAGGGAGTTTCGACTAAGACACCAATTTTGGCCATATCAATATTTTCACTTAACTTTAATTTTCAAATCGATGTTACCTATGTGTGTATGTATGTATAGCAGCATTGAATTAATTTATATCACCAAAAACACACGATAAAAGACGTAATAATGTTAAATAAATGTTACCACTCAACAAAAGTTCAAAGAGATATGTTTTAGTTTTAAGCATAAAATATACAAAAATGTATGATAGAATACTTACGAGTCATCATACTGTACAGATGTAATACCCTTCTTCTTTCTGAAAATCATAAAGAACGACATTTTGGTAATAAAGAATACAATAAAAAATATATTAAACAACAATTTAGCAATTTCATCTTCCCACACAATTTTAAGAGCAAAAAAGAAATACACCCTGACCTACCTACCCTGTTTATAATGAGCATCTAACCAGAAACAAAATGTCTGTCCTTGGTATATGTTATAATGAATGTTCATACAAATCTCCACTATATGTGATAGGTGAATGTACTACAGAATAGAAATGGCACTCATAAATGATCATACGAATCTCTGTGTTGTCTTTGGTGAATGTTATAAGTTGATTTCAATGTCTTTTGTTTATTAATATTGTTTATATGGAGTTTTACACCCCTTTTAAACAGTTAGAGTCATATGAGGCGGACAGCTGTTGATTTTAAGTCAGCGACATTACGCACTCGACCACGGAGGCGGGTCTTCAATGTCTTTGGCATACTCTATGAGAAAGCTGAATGAGTTGGTTAACGTGGATGTAGAAACTTTATGTTGTAAACTAGTAAACAAGCATTACCCACTGATTTGATCATAAATATTATCTAATTTTATTACACTCACGTTTTACTCTGGGCTCTGGCTCTTTCTTGTAACTCCACAATCTATGAAAGAAATACAGTAAGGCACTGAAAGACCACATCAATTTGAAGAACTCTTATTTCCTCAACAAGCAAACAAAACCATGAGTGAATTTGAATCATAATACTCAGTAACTTTCACTCCTCTTTCATAGATTAATATTTTAAAACTTATGATATATTCGTGGACTAGATGTTTGTACATATTTACTTTCAATTTCCAAAAGGTAAATTTCATTTAATACTTTCAACGCAGTAATAGACTTTTTTGCTACAATATGAAACTTTCTGCTACATACATCATACTGTTGCCTCTTAAATCTGTCCTCATTGTTATACACGTTAGTGACAAGAATACGAATCTGTTCATGAAGATCTTGTGCGAGTGCCACAAGCTGATCATTGTTCATGTTGCCTGTGTCAGCCAAGGGAGTAATTCTCGAAGATAAAGCAGCTTGCTTTTCTTTTTCCAATTCTTCCTTTGTTTTCTGGGGAGATTTCTTTTCTGTATCCTACAAAGAGATTACATGTATATACCTTAACTTCAAGAATCTCTCTAGGACAAGGTTTTGTAGAGACAATGTAGTCAATGGATAAAATTAAATGATTCAGGAAAAGATACTGTCATCTGATAGGTAGTGACAAACAAAGTCTGATTTAATACCGGCAAGAGTTCTTGGGACTATCGAAAATCAAAAATAATTCTTGATAAATCAATATAAAATAAAACCTGGAAAATAAGGCCACCATTGGAAAAGACAAAATGTTATATTTATTGACAGGTATCCTTTATTCAGATGTCAGTTTGTTCTATAAAAACAATAAACATGTTTTTTAAAAGAATGACCTTTATTCACAAGGTGGCCATTATTCAGGAGTGGCTGCTAACACAGTTTGACCGTAAATGAAGTTCTGTCAACTCATTTAAAATGAAGCAGAACTGGTAACTATTTGAATATTATAGACTGGTTACTGTTTAAATATCATAGAATTTGTAAAGCACTAACATCATCTTCTTCCTGTTCCTTTCTAACAATTGTGAAGTTTGGAGTTTTAGGACCCTTCCTTTTCTCCGCCTCCAATCTTCTTCGTTCCTTTTCTTTCCTTCTCATTTCTTCTTCTTCCGCTTTTCTCTTCTTCCTCTCTTCCTGCAAATAATGTATCATTGAAATCAACATTTTATTCAAATTCTGATAGAAGGGAATGACCTGCTGCGACCAGCATTCAAACCTAAATCACTCGATTACAAGCCCAGGGACAAATTATGTAGTTAAACGGCCTTTATATACACGTTTTTAAAGAATCTATGAACTACTGTAATGGACTATCAGCTATGGTACATGCACCATTTTACAGCGCATCAATATCTGCCAATATTCTGATGTATTGTAATCCAAACAACATTGGTATCACTTACCTCTTCTACCTTCCTTCTTGCTTCTTCTTCCCTTCTCTGTACAGCCAGTCTTTTTTCTTCCTCTGCTCTTTGGACTTGTCTCTCTTTCTGTAATTTAAGCAATTACCAGTAACTCATAGTTTTAACTTCAGAAATTGAAATCAGTCAGAATTTAGTTTAAGAATGTCACCCAGTTTTAGTCTTAGAATCAAGCCATGTTAAAATCTTCAGTTCATATCACAATGAAATATTTCATAACTTAATAACTGGAGCTTAAATATCAATTTGAAATTTAAACCTGTGAAAGTTTATTTCTCATTGGAATGATTCAAGCTGACCAATCACAGAGCAGTCAATTGAACCCAAATACTTCACCAAGATAAACCCAATTTAAAGATACAAATCATTTTGTTCATCAACACACAAGAGGTATATAGTCCAACCATTAAGCTTCTTTCAAGGTTTGAGATTCTAGTCGGGCATTGTCTTTATTATTGTAAATAAATAAAAAAATGTATAAGGTGTTTAAAAAGAAGTTTGTTGCTGGTTTCCCGTTAAATTTTCCCCGTGACCTTGGACATTTTATCAGGCCCGAGGAACGGTACATCAACTGCCTCAAATTTCCCCCTTTCTGCATACTTTCAAGAGCAATCCAAATAAAATGTCCCTACCTAGGGTACCTACCCTATTATAATGAGCATGCAACAAGAAACTTTATATGCCTTATCAGCTTAAGTATGACTACTTGTATAAGATGACCATCAAACCTTTTTACGCTTAAGCTCTTCAATGTCATTGTATTCCTTCTCCTTTTCAGCAGCTCTCAATTCTTTGTATTCTTGCATTTCTTCTTCCAACTTCTTCTGTTTTCTTCTTTCTTGTTCTTCAAATGTATGAAGGGTTTCATCTCCACTGAAAACAAAGCAAAACAATCATATCACGATCTCTTGAAAAGATTTTATGTAATAACTCTGAATATCTTACATAACATAAAATAACATAACCAGTATTAATATAAGCAATATTCTTGATAGATATTTTCAGGTAAACAAGAGTTTGTGTGTTTTCATATCAAGAGGGAATAAAATTTAGTAACATGCTTTGAAAATACATATTCCATGCTCTTGTATTTGTTACAGAAGTCTTTTTATAGTGTACCCCAGTATGTAAATACAAGTTCTATAATAAAGCTATACACAACTGTACTTGCATATAAATAACAAAATAAATATTTCTTCTATCAATGGTAGACAATCACCTATTAATTACTGAACATGAAAATGAACTGACTGTCATTGATGACAGCTGCAACTTATTTCCCAATTGCCTTCTATTGTTTGTTCTGAATGTCATATACACATATTGGAATTCAATTCTTGGACTTCACGTATTGGAACAAACACAGATTCAAATAAACAGGCGTAAGTTTCAAGTAAATAATCTAGATACTATGGGAATCACTAAATATTTGCTTAAATTATTGTGGATATCTCTGACTTTACGTAGGAAAGATAACTATTTCGAGGGTTCAGCGCAACAGTGTTGTAACTCATATTGAAATAAGAACAAGTTACGACAGTGTTGCGCTGAGCCCTCGATTTGTATTATTCACCTATATTTTTTTACAGAGCTCTGTTGTAACCCCACTATTGCCATACTGTCAGTTTCATTTAAGCTTGCGTTTAAAGCAAAATGAGAAATATTATTTCATCAGATTGCCTTCACAATACATCGGTAGTTTACCAGAATGATTGTATTCTGTAGTTTTATCATTGTGTAGACAAATATTTGGTTCTACATTCTAAAATCATTAAATGACCTTTAATTGTTTAATAACAATACTACACATTAGAAAGAAAAGATTTTCTAGAAAAGAAAACAAAACTCCTGAATGATAACTAGAAATATGTCCAGAGGACACAAATGCCTCTGCTGAGATCAAAGTCAAAAAGGGACCATATCTCCTGTGAAAATGTTTGGAAATTCACGGAAATTGAACTTGACCTGACCATGAAATATATTTCTTGAGTTATTGCTCGGAAACCAAAATTTAAATGGTAACACTTTAGGCCCTTCTGAATGGTGGGGGCATAAAAAACTTCTTTTAGCAAATCAATCTGATACAATAAGGGCTACATCAGATGTTACTATTGTCATAACCTTTATTCTAATAAAGATATTTCCTGAAAAAAAAAGCATGGAAGAATATAGAAGAAAGACACAAACATGATCCGAGATAACGCACACACCCATGCAACTAAATATAACAAAAAAAGTTAACTTCACACCTGTGTTACATATCATAAAGATAAAACGTGTGATGTTATAAACAAATGTGTTCGTAAACTTAAACAACAACAACAACAACAACAATGAAATTCCTAAATAAACATTTACTGCAGATTTGTACTACGCATAAATTCCCTAAATTTAAGCCAGTATATATGTACATCACTTAGTGCTTTTTTACAAGACACATTTATATTAAAAACTGTGAAAATCAAAACTAAAAAGACAATCAGTACTTGAGGGATGTATACAAATCATCACTTGTGGGGTGTATACAAGGAAACATATGGAATCTCTTGTACATCATAATTATATAAATATAAATAGTAAGCACATATTTTATACCCCAAATCACAAAGAATGTGACGTAACATTGCAATTTCTTTGTGGCAGGTTTTGACACTTTTACGTCATGCAATAATGAAACAAATGCATTCACTAAGGTAAACTAAGTTTTAGCATTTGGACATCCATAACTGGAGATCTCATCTCAGAGTTGAATAATATTCACAATTCCCAGGAAGTGATGTCATAGGATGTACATACGAAATAAATACAATGAAGTAATCATTAATGGACAATGAAAGTTAATAATAGTACATAAATGATTTCCCCCATTATACCTGCAATAAATGAAAAGCTTTAAATGACTACACTACCTCAATAACAGACAGCAGTAAACACAAGCGATGTTGGCATGCCAACAGACAAGTGTCTACTGGAATAGACTGGTTGGAAGCAATCACACAAATACCAGAATGTAAACAAGTACAGAAAATATAGATTGCTGTAACTAATAAAAGAAATGTTCCTTATGATATTGGTGAATAATAAGATGCTGTAGATCACCAGAATAATGACTGTGTATTATCAGAATTGTAACTTGATTATAAACAAGTAAAGGCAAACCTGTGTTAGCGGCCACTTCCAAATGAAGGCCACCCTGTAAATGAAGGCCATTCTTTTAAAAACCATCATTAATTAATAAAACAAAATGACCCCCAATAAAACCTACCTGTCAATAAAGGCTACATAATATGATTGTCTTTCCCTAAGATGGCCTTTGTTTTTACCAGTTTTAAAAGAACGGACTTTATTGAATATTCACAGGTTGGCCTTCATTTGGAGTGGCAGGTAACACAGGTTTGACCGTAGGTACAAAAGCTTGTATTCATTTTTGTGAAAATTTGACATTAGTATATTCATGTTATGACTTCCAATGTTGCATATTGTGACTGTTACATGTAATCAGTACTTGATGTGTCTTTTGTCTGACAGTAAGGTATTCATACCAGTATTAATATCATAATACGGTATCTTGACACGGAGAATTTTTGCTATTTTTTTTTGTCAGCAAGAATGTATGATCTATACAAGAAAATATCCAGCAAACATCAGACGACAGATTGTTTGTTTAACTAGAGATAAATACTACCACTAGCATGTAGGTCTGGTCATTTGACAAACAGAAAAAAGACAGGACTGAAAACATGTCAAGGTCAGATTTAGACAGTGTCATAGAATGATCAATGCAATACCCAAAAAATGATTATAGAGTCTAAATTATTGTTTAAGTATCGACCAAAAATCCTTTAAAGGGACTGTAGATTCAACAAGTACACACAGAGAATGAGAAGATGCTGGATCCATATGCCGTATAAGACTAGACAAGGGACTTGTCTTGAATGCTCAGGGACTTGTCTTGAATGTTCTTGAGATATAAAATAGACATTTTGAAGGTCATATCAACCAGACGCAACAAGAGCTTCAGCAACAACATCAGAACCTTCTAAGCTAGTCTAAATTCAGTTATATTATCTATATATAACATAACATAAAACTAATTATCAGTTAGAAACAGCTAGATATATACCCCAGAATATGGTCTATAGGTATACACCGATCAACCAGCCAATCAAGCCAGTATCTGATATAACTGTAGAATACACACAAGTTTACACACATAAATCAAGTCAGCTGATAAAGAAAATATTTCCAAGATTACTCGAAAACTTTCTTGGCAAAGGAGAGACAGTAAAACTTCCACACAAAAAATCAGTAAGATGAGATAAACAGCATTGTATTTTCCTCCTATAAATAGTGAACTTAAACAGATATCATATTGTGAATAATCTTGGTGGTAAACCTGTGATAATAATTATTTGTATTGTGGGACCACCTCCTATTTAACAACCAACCAAATATAAATATGTTGACACTTGATATACTGGTAATATGTTGATGCAAAAGGTAACACATTCAACTGAGATTGTGAACCAAGAACAATGTTAACTTATGTTGGTGTTTTCTCTCATCTTTTGCATGTGTGTGGTGAAAGACAGACAGCAACAGTACATAACTACTATCTACCAATCAAGAAGAAAAAAACATTTGAAATCCCCAACATGGGTATAAAAGGGAGGTTATGTCTGGTAGGTGGTTTCCCTTGATTTTTTAACTATTTTCAGCTCAGGGAGAGATTTTTTGAAAATATCTGAATGATTCTTTTATCAGTCCAGATAAGAACCTTCAAAATGTTTGAAGATTTTGGTTCTTATATTTTCAAAACAATTTATAACACAAATTCAAATTTGAATTAGAGGGAGGAGTTTATATGGTCTGCTTCAGCTATTTATAGATTCAGTACAGTAAGTCAGCGTTCACAGTATGTCTATCAATGTAGAGAGAGAGAGTTCATTTGCGATAGTCTGATCGGATGTTGCGTCTTTTAGATGGGCTTTGGAAGTGTTAAAATATATACACAAAGAACAATTTACTCAAAGGTATATGGGGTGCCAAATAAAACCAAACCTCTCACTGTCAAAGTTAATGACCTTATAATTTATCTTTTGTATAAATATGTACATTGTAACTACGAATTAACATAATATCGGTCTTCATCAGTGGTGTCATGTATTGTAAATTGTCGCCTACATTTTATAGATTAGCATGTTCTTACAGTCTAGATAACCTTATATTCACTGATAAATTACCGACAAGTGTCTTCAGTAGATACTAATGAGAGATGACACTAACAAGACAGCTAGATGCCAACAGCATTACATGTTTCCTGATAATACATGCAGTACCCTCTCCATATGATATTCACCTGTCGTCAATTGTGTAGCTACCATTATCAAATAAATAATATTCCTAGTCATTTAGGCATTTGTTTTCTAAAATGAATACTAGTAATTAATAACATATAATTTATTAAGCCAGCATAATTGTACAGTCAAACCTGTGGACAAATGCCACCCTTGGGTAATACAAAATGTAGCCTTTAGTCACAGGTGACCTTTATTCGGAGGTCATTATGTTCTAAATAAAACAATGACTGTAACGTTACAAATGTACGATATAAAGATGTGCTTATAACTATACTGGTAGTAATAAATCAACCAAGTTTTGCAATCACCAGAACTACTAGTAATGTTTTTGTCCTGTAAAAGAAACTTTCTTAGCTTACTAAAACATGCAGATCTATAAAGGTGAATTGTTTCGGTGCAACTACTTTTGAAACACACACAAATAATAAAATACACAATATGAAATGTCTGAGACCCACTTTCTCATATAAATGATGAACGACTAACTTTCCGTACACATTATATGAAGTGTTCTGATCAGTAGCACATGGCAAAGATGCAAGTACTGGTAAAAGCTTAGTACAAAATAAATATCTAAGAGCAATCATTGCTGACTGATAACTAGTGAAATAACCTAATATCAGTGGCACGTTCTGTAGGTGGCAAACCATACCACTTCACCCACTGCACAGAGCTGCAGGCACCACTCAACAAGTGTTGACCTCAAAATAAAAATGGGTCATCTGCATGTGATGGTCAACCCCCAAAAGAAATCTGAGGACCTTTAAGCCCAATCTTTCTCTAGTTATTGATCAGACAAGGTTTACGTGCTAAAGGTCACTCAAAATCTATTGGGATCAGCTACGTTTGATGACCAACATCCCAACCTAATCCGAGGTCCTTATGCCAAAAAACTCCAGTAATTTGTCCAACAAGGTTTCTATACGGACACATTGACAGATCGACATGTGTAAAGCAATACACCCGCCACTTCTTTGAAGAGGGGTGTAATGAATGTCTTAAACTGGAAGAGGGACAGGTAGTGAAGAATGTAATCGTACATCAGGCAAAAGAAATAAACGACTATATCTATTTTTGTCACAACTCTACTCACCCCTCAACGTCCCCTGCTTCCTGAGTTCTACAGTTACAATACAAAGTATAACAATTATACACCATGGTTACGTGATATTATATAGATTACATTGTCATGCAGAATAAAGCTAAGGTAACATTTCCCATGATGCAATAGTTGTACGCAGTATTACAATGTTATATAAGACCATCCTTAAAAAAATTGGTGATTTCAACAGCCAGCCAAGCCAAATTTTGTTTCTTCTGTAAATAAAATCTTGTTGTGATTGTTTGGTTCAAAGTAACATAAAGTAACTCGTGTTTTGTGTCCTCTGCGTCAAAGAGTTAGAGCAAGTAGCAACAAACGTTTAGAAAACATTTCGGTCTCATAGATGAAACTCTCAACTTTTTGAATTAGATATTTATGTCAGGTTCCATAAACGTATATTAATCAAGCCACTTCTTTGGCCTTGGTCAGATGTTGAAAACAAACATTTTTTTAGGATGGCCAAATTGACACAAAAATATGTAGGATTATAATTATCAACACTAAAATTCTAAAAATTGGTGATAATATTTCTGAAGGAGTAAGACATTATATTTAACAGAGAATAATCAGGCAAACTCAGCATTTCACCCTTTCCTTAGAGTGTCTACATATATAATATACTTACTGTATTTTAACGTCGCATTTTTTAACTTGACATGTTTGTCTAAATTTACAAACATGTGCATGAATTCAAAATCAAGATATTTAGTCAAATCAGATCAAGGACTCGAACTAAAAGGTTGAAAAAATTCGGGCAAAATTATTAGATGTAGCAATACGTAGAAAGGTATGTATCAAATTATCATAAAATAACGAATAAACACACAACAAGTACACGTACATGTACAGATACTTAAAAGGGTTAATAAAAAGTAAAACACATTTATTCTGCGCACTTATTCTAAGATGGGTGATACATATTCAGTTATGACAAACATTTGTATATTTTATGGTATGTTTCACTTATATTTGACAAGATATTCTGCGTTTCATTTATTGCAGATAATAACAATAATAACAATACGACTTTATTTCAAGAGGCTGCACATTTGGATAAAATCAATGTTTCATGTGGGCCTCAAAGATGATCGTAATAAACAATGCATTGTATTTTGTTTACGTAGAAGGTAAAAAAAAAACAGAAGATAAAAAATAAATAATGTGTATGCTTCTATCTGCACGATAAGAAAAATTGCAACCAGTCGTAACATTACAAAAATGTTAAGAATGAATTAACATTGATTATACTAGCACAATAAATATATTATTAAAGCTTTAATACACTTATAATACATTGTAAGTTGTTACCTGTTTAAAGAGGTACATATCTTAATGTTAGTATTGTATTTATTGTAAATAAAAAGGGATAGGGGTTTTTAATACATCTACTTATATAATATTAGACACTATATAATGAGGGTATTTCTTTCAGAGCTAATTTTTGGTATATTTTTGGTGTTGATTCATACTGAGAAATTCGGTTTGTGCGTTTTCCGTGAGGCAGGCTTTCATATCTGCTGAATTATTCAGAGCTAAGCATTTTTTATGTCTATGAAACAATTTTAGTCGTTTCCAATCAATTAGATATTTGTTTGTATTCATTATTTGATACACATAAGCGCCTAGACGAGACTGTTTATTTTTCATCTTACTCCGCGAAATAAATGCATTAAATGTCCATTCAGCAGCATTTAGCACAGGAAAACGCACAAACTTGTAGTAATAATAACCTGTTGAATATACAACTTTTTACCAAACGAGAGCTTAAAAAAGCTTCGAGTAGCCCTAGAAGGGCATTTCCTCAAGCATTGATAAAAAACGACCCTCTAAAATTTCTAATTAACCACAGATACAGAGGGTAAAAAATGACCCCTTAAAATCAGATCTGGTAGAAACACTGATTATGAATGTATTTATTATATACATGATATAAAGTAAATAATGTAATAATTAATACAGTCTGGTGTCTGTCTACTACTAGATAGGTAAACAAGATCACCCGTTACATACCAGGACCATATTGATAACATATGTCAGTAATAACTGCCAATTCTATGAGCACTTTAACAATGGTCAAAGCAACACATAAAACTAATTATTGTAGAATATGATGTCTATGATCACAATGTATGTATCATAAATGACTTTCCATGCTATTAAAGTCATACCTGAGTACACTAAAAGGTCAAGGTCGAGCCAGTTTTTCTTAACTTACTACTAATAATTCAACAGTAAGTTTACTTGGTAGAATAATATCGAATCATTAAAAGAAAAGAATCTCATTTGTCAAACTCACAATAAGAATGGCATGGTTTAATCTAGGGAAGAAAAATCTAACAACTGATTGATAATATGCCTCGTGTATTTTTTTAAACATAGTAAATACGTGTAAATTATTTTGTGGTTAGAATCAGAATAGTTAAAACGTAAATTTTCTGTTTACAACGAAGAACATTCTATCAACATAAAACATTATTGCTACTGGCACAAATTGTATAAACACGTGAACAGTTTCCAGAAAACTCGTTATAACAGAATACATGCGCAAATAGAGGTTACAATTACTAAATTATCCAGTGAATATCTATAAAAAGATTGCGTAACATTTGAGTGTAAAACGTGAATATCAAAATCATCTTAATATTTAGGGTTTTATTCAACTGGTATTCAAAACACATTGTAAAGATACATATTTATGCCGTATATATTATCAGATTATCCACAGGTACTGATAAGCCTTGCCTACAGTCAATTATCTCATTCTATTTATCAGATGTATGAGTAACTACGTAATTATAATAAAGTATTCCCAACAGATGCATATGTAATTAGACACATATGTTAATCATACACATATCTAACATAATCAAGTATCTGTTTACAGAAAATTGTGTAGATTTTCTGATATTCTTCTAATCAATCTTTTGTGTAATCATTTCATCATCTGTATCTATCCATAACTGATGCAAACAATTGTTGTTCTTGAACAACAAAATTGCTAGATAATAATTACTAATAAACAACAGTTTTTGCTTTATCAAAGCTTTAGGAAATTATATTTAAAAAATACGTTTATGTATACAGAAAAATCTGACTATGTTTGCTTCCCTGATTCCAAAGATTAAAATATTAATGTTTGCCCTTATTAATTTAGGCCCTATGTAAATAAAATATTCTACTAATTTTGTTTGATTAGGGCATTTACTTTTTGATCACAAATCAACTGTTTTCTTGTAATTTTGAACACGTTATAAATATACTGCTAGCTTATTGAATTATTTGATCGTTCCACACTCATTTTTCGCAGAACTTTACAATGTTAGTTCATGTAAGTGAAAGTCTAAGAGTTCATTTACCTTTACTTAAAATATAGACGGGGGAAATCATAAAATAAAACAAAAAGTGCAATTCTGAAATCTAAATTAAAGGTAAATAATAAATTAGGCACTCCGCCAAAATGTCTGTTTTTAAGTTTGTTTATAAACAACTGCCTCTTTTAATAACGTATTGGTTCCCTGGTTGAGAAATTCGTTTATCAGTAACGAAACCATAAAGTTTGAGAAGTAATCTTTCATCGGAATCCAAAACCAGTACCCAGGTTACACCACTCCCATATACAAACCATTTATTATTAGTTTAGTTTTCTTATCAGAAGTTTCTGAGTACAAGGAATCTTGATATCATACCTTGACAATGATGTAAACTAGACCTGGCACAAAATCTATGATAAAACATTAACCTGTGTATCTGTCAGGCCTTAAAAATGTTTGTTTCTGATAACACGCTATATTATAAGTAGGCCAGAGCTCTTCTTTTTGGCTCTTGTAAAGAATATGGAAAGGTAAAAATTGGGAGAAAGTGGCTGTACTTTCTCAGGCTTAATAGAAAGTCAAAGGTCAATGGTCATTGGGGGGAGGGGGTAGAGTGTGTCTGGTTACCAGAAACAAATAATTTTATTTTACGCCTTACCGATATATATATGAATAATATGCACCAACATTTAAATAAAAATATATGCTTACATCAGCTAACATTGCCAACATCTTATAAATCTTTGTAATGCCTCAAACTATTCATAGTCTATTATACCTGGGTTTATGTGAAATTACGAAAATATCTCTTTTCACTTACAGGAGAATGTGAAATGTGTTCACAAATTATGCTTCCTAGACCATTTACTTTACACATGGTAAAATTGTTCTTTTACTTAATATTCTTAATGTGAAAAATGACGATTTTGACAATGAATATGTTACCGTACAAACACGTCTTAATTAACAGTTATTAGTTAAGAGCTAGTTTGAGCAAGTTTTACGGGTCAGAGCTAATACGCAAGAGTTTTAACTTTTTGCCTGAATGTATACCCATATATCAGTTCAAGATCAGTTGACAGCTTACTAGAATATGAAAATATGAATCATTCTTTTAATGTTATGCTAGTATTTGAGGTTAGTGCTTTAGAGTTTATGCCACTACAACCAGTTCTTAGATTTATAGAAATTATGCCACAGGACAACGACACCTGGACAATTACACCACCAATAAAGCGATGATTTATAAAATTAGTATATATAAAATTTTATTATGGAATTAAGCAGAGGTAACAAGTTAATACACATAATAACTAACAAATACATGTTTCCATAGCAACAGAAATTGAATATATAGTAATTAATAGCCATAAATGTTAAATTGAACAAATATTTAAAAAAAAATTAATGGATGCTTGAAATGAAATAAATGTGGTTAACATAATGAAATATAGTTATTTGACGTTTAAATGGTGATTAAGTTGATGCACATATGACTAAACTTGTCTAAATGTGTTTGAATTTAAAGACAGTTTCAAAAATGTACATTATACAAAGTAAGGACAGTAACTCATATAGTATAAAAAGGGCAGTAACTCATTATGTTTAATAAGGGCAGTAACTCATATAGTATAAAAAGGGCAGTAACTCATTATGTTTAATAAGGGCAGTAACTCATAAAGTAAACTAAGGGCAGTAACTCATACAGTATAATAAGGGCAGTAAGTCATGAAATATAATAAGACAGTAACGCATATAAAGTATAAAGTATAAGTAACTCATTCAGCATAAAATTACTTACTGATCTTCTGTATCAGACATGATGACGTTTTTGACTGAAATATACAACACATAGTCAATAAGTATGATGTAATGTTTGAATAACATTCAATTGAAAAGTTTAGAATCAGTTTGAAATAATTCTATTGCACTAATAAATTAAGCAACTTATTTTCTATCTAAATGATAAGGTTGATAAAAATATGAATGATGAATAAATGTATACACATATATACGTATCTGAAAACACTTATTGAAACATTAATTTCAACATGGCCTTCAAACAACAATTGCAAGATTGCATAAAATAGAAACGATAGCTTCATAGTATCGGCGAACACTTCTAGAATCATTTACTCTTATGTGTATTAAGTAGATATTGCTTAAGAGAACTCTTAAAAGATAAACTTGTAGAACCATACCTAACTAGAAACACATTCTCGTAATTGTCTTAAAATACATATCCAACACATTTATAAGCAACAGAAACGTCAATACAGCGTACAAAAAAATCGAAACACATAAAACCAAGGACTTATATAAGTCCTTGATAAAACGAAAAAATATAATATAATATATATGTTTATACTTAGAATTAAACCTAATTTAAAACTTGTTCGTTGATTTCATGATATGCTCAACATTAGTTACATGCAGTGTTTCCACATACACGGAAAATCATTGCACCAAATGCAGCAAATTAATAAACTATTAAAATAAACGAAAAACAAATATGGAACATCTTCCATAAAAAGTACATCGAATTTCAAAACATTCCTGAATAACTTACCCTGTTACAAGTCTACTGTACAGACCATGAACAGAATCTACTTTAGTGTGTATGATAAACACACCTCACATTGAATATTGCGCAGGAATAGCTAACCTTGACCTGCCAACTTATTTACAGACAGGCTTATCAGCACCTATATGCTACAACGAAGAAATCAGTTCCAAGTTCTGGAGAATTCTCAGAAAGTGTACGCATTCAAAAGGGAACGATATAATAGTGTATATAAACATTTTCAATGAATTTAATAAGAATAAATTTCTACCTTACCTAGAAATACAGCGAAATAGTTCCAGAACACAGAGAGAACCGCGTCAAAGAGTGCACGGAATGTCGGAAGATTGGAAAAACGAAAAGCAAACCCGAAATCTTCTCAAAGTGGACCATTCCATTATCTACCAGTACAATCCATTATAAATTCGCAGGTAATTTACTCGAATATATTTCTGAACTAAAAGTAAGATAGATGAATGATCTGAAATCTTGAAAAAGTCGTTTATTTATTTGTTTAGTTCTATTTGGTTGATTCTAAGCGCTAGAATTACACATTAATGTATATAACCAAAGACCTGTTTCCCCTATAAAGAAAATGGTTACGTCCCGTGACGAGACGCGGGCCAAAACCAATCAACAACAGGTAAACTGTGCTTTCCATATTTGCGAAGTGGCTTATCAGACTTAGGTAAAAATCTACACTGGTTTACAAAAGAACCGTGGCATCATCAACATCCAGGGTATCCGCGTTTATTCAAAGGTATTCGTGAAACAACACAGCTCGCTCACAATGGTCTGCAGTCTAGAACATATGTTTTACTTTGTGTTACGTAATATTTTAGAAAATTCCCGTTTGTTAATTGACGGTAGCTGATTGATTCATTCATATAATTTCAACAATGCAAGATAGAGCGTCCATTTTGCAATGACGACATGCGCTTTTGCACGCAACCAAATTCTATAGATGCGTAGGAGTAATTCATTATTGGTATCAATTGGTTGATTGAACTTTGCGGGGGTTTTACTGATTGAAATGAATTTCGAGGCATTTTTCATATTTTCATATGTGATTTTTTTGGATAAATTCTAAAGATTTTGATTTGTCTATTCCTTTCAATACAACAGCTTAATATGATAAACTACGTTAACATATACATGTTGTAGCTAGGTTATGTCCATCTTTAAAATGTTTGAATATCGTATTCGTGGATTCGGCCTTAAGACCGCCGAGCATAATTCATGGTGTCCCCTGTTCATACACCAATGTAACAGAATGACTTGGACGTATCCGGAATACCCTCAGTCCGAAAGATCATGATTTGTTGAACTTATTTATTTATCCCATTCGACAGCTACGGTCATTTCAGGGGCGCCCAAGAGAGAGAGAGAGAGAGAGAGAGAGAGAGAGAGAGAGAGAATCAAGTATTTGTATCCATACTCGATCATAGTTCAAATATTTTTTCCTTTTCTGTAGGGAATTAGTGAATGCATGAAGGTTCAGGCCCAATAAAAAGTCGCAGGGGAAAAATAGGTTAGGTCGAGTAACCATGCAGAAATAAACGATTTCTTTAACAATGTTTACTTTTCCGAGTGTCGATATAAAAAAATAACAAATTGGTCATTCTTTTTTATAACTAAGGTTTTACGTCGCTCCAACCCTTAGGGACATTTGGAGATGGCAGAAGACCCCTAGCGTTCACCTGGGTGGAACCAATGACCTTCCGGATAGGTTAGCCGTGGACAGCTTCCCCACTTGTGAAATTGGTCCCGGGTGAGATTTGAACCTACAGTGGTGAGGGGCAAGTGATTACTAGTCAGAACCATAGCCACATAGACTACATAGGCCTCTTTTATTATAGACTGTTTGCATTCTAATGTTTGCACATTATTTCTCATCGAATGATGAAGGCTAGTTTGCGCGAATGGGTTTTACAATAACATAAGGGAGAAAACTCCGACATGTGTAAAACAAATTATAATTTATTAACTCCCTTATGGAATGATTTTGTGTTCCAATACGATACCATAAGTGAATGTTCTTTTGAATAAGACATTAGACTTGCATTAGATCCTTTGGTCAATGTCAAAATGACGATTCCGGGATTTTTTTGTGTCTGCTGACTACAGTCGGCACTTGTCCATCATATAAGCCATTTAAAGAGCGTTTTTCGTCTGTTGTAGACAGGTTTCCATTGACCACAGGTGTCCTTTAGCCCAGGTTAGCCTGTATTTAGTTTTGAAAATATGATAGAAACAAAAGAAATAAATTCTTGGTTTTATATTAAATACAAAAATATATATGCTATGTCTGTGATATTACATTATACGAAAAAGAATTTAACCGAGGCGAGGTGTGAAACCCATTTATTAAGGACATGACTTTGTATAGAGTGTATATATCATGCCCCGGGGGTACACGTATTGACTACGGAGAGGTAAAACAAGACCTAATGTTTCAAATATTCATTAATATAAATTTAATTAACGTGTAAAATATTATAAAACTTTACCAACAGTTTGTACATTACAATGCGAAGCGCCGGTGAAATTTTGAATTGATTTGGTGTTACTGGGGATTTATTGAACATGAAAATACACTAGAAGCCTACTAGCTGTTATTCAGATTTCTAAACATTTTCCTGGTTTTACCACGTTCGTATAAAATGTAAATAGTTTTATTGGGAAAATATAAAGTTGGCCTTTACAGGCATTCATCATATGACGCTTTGTGTCTATTTTTTCTTTCGTCGCTAGGTGTCGGAAACCCGCATGATGCGTGTATATGGTCGCACGGTCATGCAAAGCTCCCTTATCTCTCTCCTTTAAATTGTCTGTTTATACCCTAAGTTATCGCCCATAATTTTTGTCTGTCTGCTATCGGAATTAAGACCCATACACATAGGCACTCGATTCCGTGATTTTTATACGTTTACAGACGTTCTTTTTCAATTTAACTAATCAAACAACGCACATTTGTTGAAAGAAATATCTACACTCGCCATCTTTTCGATTGACGGAAGTGACGAAAATAAGCGTGGATCTCGGCTTTTCTTCTAAACTGCATGAGCTTTTCGGGAACCTTGCTTTCGTTGTAGAGCGCCCCAAATTTAAACGTTTTGACATCTTTTAGAAGGAAAGCCGGGACCCACTCACTTCCGTTCACTACCTTGGTGTTTTTATACACCAAATAAGGTAAAAAAAATGAAGATTTTTCCTTCGACAGATTTGCGTTGTTTGATGAGTTGAATTGAAAAATAACTTCCATAAACGTATAAAAATCACGGAATCGAGTGCCTATACATACACTATTGACAAATGGCTCTCATTTTCAATCTTTTTAGAATGTTTCTTCTTAAAATTTGTACTTTTTTAACAATTACGTATTTGGCTCTTACTCCCAATTAAAATCTCCTTAATATCCTATTGATTTCTATTTGTACACGTTGAAAAATAATCGCCATGATATATTAGTCTGTTGGCACCAAAAACAATCTTCATATTTGAATTTCTTCTTCTTCTAAATGTTTACATGTATTTTATATCATTGTAAAAGTTTGTGATTCTAGCGACTGTACCTGAAACATGTATATATAGAGAAACTCGGGTCACTGTCCGGTGAGAACAATGTTATCAGGCGAGGTGATATCGTCCAGGGTGGCGAGCTTTAGCGAGTCACCCTGGACGATATCGCCGAGTCTGATAACATTTTTCTCACCGGACAGTGACCCGAGTTTCTATTTATCATGTAACTCAGTTTTCGGAGCATAATTTAATGTCATTTCACCTAAAATTTAGCATTTAATTCGCTAGTGTGATGATAATGGTCACCCAGCAAATCACACTTTAAACAGTCAACATCCGCAGATAAATAGTTCACTACAATTGGGCGAAATAATAAAAAAAAAACTCCCATGGATCACAAAATTTAATTTCACATGAAAGAAATCATTTGTTAACGATTACAAATTTGGTGAAAAATATTCAAAACAACAATTGAATACACAAAAACATACGCGCATTAATTTAAATAGTCGAGTGGGCGGAGCCAAAAAGTGTTCTCATGCTACTATAGCATCCTATTGACCTGAGAACACATAATGTTCTCAGGTCATGTGTTATCAGGCAGTTACCATGGCAGTTGCATGATAAAAACTGTACCTGTACGTTGTAATTTGAAAAAATACGACGTTTTTACTGATATTTTTTCCTTGCCCTACAATAACCAAAAATATTGGTTAATAGGCTTATACAAACAGATAAGCGCGTGGACTATGTTAGCAATTTTCAAGTCCATACACATATAGGTTGTATACATTTTCCTGCCCGTGAAGTCCATCACCAGGAAATCTTATAATCCTGTTAAACATTGTCCGCTGAACCAGAGACATATAAATTATATTACATGTAATCTAAGCAAGATGGCTAATCGTTAGATCGATTCTGTGGACTTTTATCTCAGCTGACGAGACAGAAGATGTTGCATCTGGTGTCCTTAGCATTGCATCTCGGATCAAATTCTGAAGGAAAATTGTCTGATGTTTAAGAAAAAAACAAAACATGCTGACAAGTCGCGAGCACTATTTCGTTAAATCAGGAACATTTTCCTGCTAACTTAATAACACTGGATGCTGTGTCATTGGTCCAGTAGTTACCGTAGGTCCCGGCAATACTGGTTCAATTCCCAGTCGCGGTAGGTCATAGCATTCTATGAAAATTTGACAACAATATCGATTTTCCTCCACATGTGGGGAAGTTGTCGGTTCATTGTGAAAGGGTAAGTAAGTACTGGTTTGAATACAGTCCAATATTTTTTTAGCTGAATCGGCCGCCGTATATTAGTAACTGAAATATTGTTGAAAAACAGCGTTTAACCCAAATCAATAAATAGTAACCATGATTACTAACATGGGAGCCCCGTTTGTTAACTCAAGAGCACGATTAGCAGAATAAGATGTTCTGGTTAGTACCTCGGGAGCATAAGTTCAGAATAAATTAATAAATTCGTTCAGAGTACGATTTTATTATTGTCGATGTAAAAATGATAATGAGACTACAATAGTCTAAAACAGCAGTTGTTCAGACTCGCCATTAACACCAATATCAGCAGCATTTGCATCATCGTCATCATCACCATCACCATCATCATCATCATCATCAGCAGCAGCAGCAGCAGCAGCAGCAGCAGCAGCAGCAGCAGTAACAACAGCAACAACAAAACCCAGCCTCCGCTTCATCACTTACAGCGAACTCCTCACACCGGTTTCGTCACGCTTTGCTGCTATAATATTAATGTACTGATCAAGGGAGGTAACCGCTGCGGGGAGTTTGCACTTACAGGAGCAAGAGTAGACATGAACAATTAAGAAATTAATGAATAAATTATACAATTTAATGAATTGTATACAATGAAATTGACCGTTAAAAGGAGGTGACCGTAAGGTCAGGTTAGACTGCACTTTAATAATGAAATTATTTTTTTGTATGGTATACCTTAACACAATTGATTAATCTTATTAACAGTTAACTAGTGCATATTTAGATTAATGAAATAATTATATTTATCTTGGCTATACTAGTACTTGCAATTAAAAGGGTGGATATTTTTTGGTTGCGTAAAGTTTATCACTGTTTATTCAGAGAATAAAATACACACCCTTTGTTGAAATTAATTACCTCTTTACCATGTGTTTTTGAAGCTAAATGTAATTCAACCCACGCTTAGCTACTATGTTCATTCAACGTCTGTTAATTGTATTTATCATGTTACACACAGAAAAGGACGTGCATTTCCGGTGTTTTATTGCATGTTTTTGTTGTTTCAACTGTTCAGTTTGCCTGCCTTACAAAACACGTTGTCTCGATGTAAAGGAAATACAAATAAGATGTCGATGATATCTGGCCCGTTATGTCAGACTTATTTTATTATGTGCTTGTCGTCCCTTAAGAAACAGATTTAGCAGACGAACTGCGGTATTTAATATACTCAATTGGCCTTTCTTCAGAAGTGTATTGGTCAATTTTATTAATATGCGCGAGCAAATGAAAAAGACCGTAACTTGCAGATGACCGTAATACACAGTAGCCGTTATTTACTGAAAACCGTAATACAAATATGGCCGTTATACAAAGGTGGTCGTAATACACAGTCGACAGTTATACACAGTGACCTTCCATTTAAAGGTGGCCGATATTCACAGGTGACCGTATACATACAGTGACCTTTATTTACTGGTAACAAATATTCACAGGTGACAGTTATACATAGTATCTTTATTTACAGTTGACGGCTAAACCAGACTTGTATAAATACTCGTCACTTAACACATGTTGAATCGAAAGGAATATAGCTTAGGCTACCCTTTATAAGGGATTTCAAATTCGATCGAACGGCCCTATTCTTTCCAAACATTTTTACCAATACATCTTTTACCTGTCCCGTTAACGTTCGAAAAAAGAGTTTTGGTTAAAAATACTTAAATGTTGAATACGATATAAAAATCTTATAATCACATCAACTTTATGTCTCCAAATAACTTCAGGAAGTGTTTGTCAAGTTTATGACTAATACATAGATTAACATAGTAAAAATTCGACAAAAAATAAAGACGGGCAAAAAAACCATCACGCAATCTTGCCCGGCCTTGAGAATAGCAGTGTTGAAAGCCGATATAGATTTATTTAAACTATATGGATCCATGCGCAACATTTAATGAATGAAAACTATGTGGTAATGTTGCTGGGGGACAATACTGCATCCCATTATATGATAAACCATCAACGATTATTCAAATGGTTACTTTGTGAATAACAGGAAATCACGGGCCATGTTCTTGTGTGAACGAAAGTTTATTTGTCAATAATGACTGGATAATTTTACGCAAGACTGTAAAACTGTTCAATGGTTTGATGTGATAGTTGTAAATTACGTGATATGATACAAATTTAATAATGAAAGCTTTGTTTTAGATGACATTTGTACTGACTTAGGATATTTTTCACGTGAACGATTGTATGGTAAGTATATTCGTATGTTCATGTACTTACATTTCTTGTATATTTATTGGTTGTGATATGATATAGACCTTCTTTATATGTGTACAACCGTCTTAATAAATAATAGTATATTGATTCCATCCAAAATGTATTCGGAGATGAATTTCGTGTTTAATTTTCAAGTTTCAAAACTGTATTGGCAAAGGATTTACTACTGGAACATGTATGTCTGTCTTTCCGTCTGTCCATCCGTCCGTCTGTTATATCGGTAAGCTACGAGTGTGCGCGTGTGTATTGTTTATTACTTTAATGATACTAATAAAAGCACACATGTACATTACCATTTGTTTTATACATGCACATATTAATTTTATGCATTTCCACAAACGAGACCAACTAGATTGTTGGTGTTCATAGGGCATTGGTTACATACTTCGTTTGGTCAGTCGATGCTTTAAATATGGTCTATGTTCGTGACGGATAGATTCATTTTAGGCTTGGCCTCGTCCCATACCCATATTTCAGTATGTGGACTTTTATACATTTTTGTTCTGTTTTATGTGACGCTTGGTAGTTGAAACATATTTAAGTTAATATAATGTAATCCACGAAGTAGAGTTTTAAAACAGTGCGTTGGCCGGAATTCTGTGCACAAAGTTTTATTTTTCAACAATAAATACTTAAACTTAAGAAAATCCTCCACTCAATATCGGTCGCAGTTCAATCTACGAGTCATATCATTTTATGTAGTTTGATGATTATATTAGTGTCAATACATGGCAAGGATTGATCAAAATTTAATATATGTGTTCCCCAGAAACAAAGATATCGTATTTATTAAAGATACTCTCGATTCGCATTGAGGCTTTTTTCATTCATATTTAATGTATTAACTCATTGTCGGTTCGATTCGCTCGTGCGCGCATGCGTGATAGCGTGATTAATCGATTAAAGAAAAAGCAACTTCCGCTCGTCACAGGTGCACGGAAATCCACAGCAATTGTGGTTTAATAGCAGGTATACATTCCTACAAGCTTATTAACACTGTGATTTAATCATAATTTCCGAACTTGATGTCTTGGGATAGGTTCCCCGTCTGTTACAATATAATCATTCAGTTAACGCCATCTAGTCCCATTCAAACTGTATAATATTATGAACTATACCAACCCTTTTCGTCGAGAACAAGAATGCTTATAGCGTATTTATGATAATAGGGGATAACTCGAGAATTTATGCAATGTTATATTCAATGTATTGTTGTCTCTTTAGTCCTAAATTTATGTCGATTTTTTTTTCGTATATCCCCTGATTAGTCTGTAGAAGCACGTGTGGAGAATCTGTGTAAAATGTTGGGGTCGACTAATTTATAAGTATCATTTATTCACTAGTAATGAGCTTAGATTATTTCATTAGTAGAACTTTCGAATGTTTTTTTGTGTTATAAAAAACAAAAAATACCGTCCCTTCCGGTGTATTTTTCTAATCTATATTACATACAAAGAGGCGAAAGGTCTTTTTAAAGTGAAAAGAATACATGTATACATTTTTGGTTCAAATATGAGTTTTAGAATCCTGTACTTCCTTACGATTTGACCCGCCTCTGTGGTATAGGGGTTAAGGTCGCTGCATTTCATTTGAAATTTGGAAATCATAATATACATGTATAGCATAAAATGTGCCGAGAACCTGGTATGGAGAAATGATTCCCCCTTTTTTTGTATATTCAGAAATTTATGACAAACTGTAAAGCAGTTATCCTTCATATTTCGAATTAGTGCACCGTCGCGTTGCTTTTTATATATTGCATAAAATTCAAATAAATAACTTTCATCTTTAAATTCCTTTATTATCATTTACATGGACTTTATTCTTATTGTGTTTCTTAATTCATTCTTGTAAATGTTTGAAAGTATTAATAAAGATATATTGAAATATTTTATCGTATATAAGCAAACTTTTGGAATTTATAGGTTTTCTTATTCGACTATTTATTCGGTTGGCCAAATTTGAATGCCAGCGCTCATTTGTAACATTCCAGACTCTGTGCCTCGAATATTATGTTTTCTTTTGATCTTCCTGAAACACCGATAAGATAAAACGCGTATTCAGATACCCCACCCACCTCTCTCCTTGGAATCATCCGCATGATTGATAATTAATTGCTTCACGTAGGGAAGGCTTTGAGAATTTATAAAGTTGATGCAATCCTTTATAAAATTGATAAAAGAAACCTTGACTCGTTTCTTTATGATTATCATCTTAAGTACCTGTTTGAACAACGCGATTTAAGACTACAATACCAGTAGCTCATTTCATATTGCGTCATGTTTAAATTTATTTTTATTGGTGAAATTTTGTTTAAATTTTATCTGTCAGGAGAGTTCATTCATGATTGATAATCTTACCTGTACACAGTCTAGGTTTAATCAATAGGTATGTTGTATTTATTGTTCTTTTTTCTATCTTCCTTGATTTTTTAAAAACAAAACTACATAAATATTGCTTTGTTGAAAATCAGGAAGCATGACTGGTTAAAATTAATTAGTGAAATGTGGCTTTTTGTCACTTTCCTGTATTTCTTTTTCTCTCAAATTGTTCCATTACTCCGCGAGAACTTGGAAAGTAAATTACTTTGTACAATTTATTTAGTTATTTTGTCATTTATAAAGAAAAGCCATGCACTCTTTCCACAGTCAACAAGACTAATTTATGCTGCGTTAAAGATCGAGGACCCCGGTCGTGGTCCATTGATAACGAGCTGGATTTCTAACCTTGCGATCCTCTGGTTCGAACTTCGGTCACGACAGGTCATACTCTTCTATTCAAATTTGACAAAACTGGTGACGAAAAAAGTCGATCTTCAATGTGTTTTTATGACTGATTCCTTGTCTGAAGAGTATACATAGTTTTCCCTTCAATTAATAAAAATCACCTTCAGTAGATTTCATTATTCTGGAAAACATTAACTTAGGCTCTAGGACAGCCCTTTGTCTATAACCATCAACGTTTTATTATCATCCTGTTGATAAAAACACTGGTCTTGGTGCATAATCAAGCAAGACTTGTGAGGTAAGCTTACCATCTCTGAATATTTAAAATGAAATGCTATCGAAAACTCGATTTTTTTATCAATTCCATTTACTTCCGAACTAATTCAACAAATTAAAGTAGACACTGTTTGACCGGAGTGGGATATATAAGAGATGTAATTGAATGAATGGGGATAAGTTAAGTTTCTCGAAGTCAAATACGTACTAATTGTCCAGACTCAATGAATGACTGTATCTTTATTATTGGAAACATTTACAGTAACTCTTGTATTTTAATTATTAATTTTTGCCTACTGTAAGAACGAATACATATCTAAAGACAATCCAATTAATCGATTAAATTATTTCTACTTTTTCGTTTTATCTATAATTGGTATACAGTCAAACCTGTGACCAAAAGCCATCTTTAGGATATATATGATATGGCCTTTAATGACAGATGACCTTTATTTGGAGGTCAGTTTGTTCTAAATATTTAATGACAGTTTTAAAAGAATGACTTTTATTCAAATTGTGGTCTTTAATCGGAGGTAGCCGCTAACACAGTTTGACTGTAAACACGTAAAGGAGGACCAAAATCCGCCTAATTAGCTATTATACTAGATAATTCATAACAGTGGTAGTTGTTCCTATTGTGTCATACATATATTAACAGGTGTCCGTTAACTTAGACTGTAGTTAAATTATGACTGTTTTTTAAGTACAGTGTTGTGATGGGATGAGGGTATGTAAGTACCAGAGTGCATAACAAATGTTACATACAAAGACATCAATCGTTTATAACTGGTCTGATGAGAATTATAAAATATAAACTGTGCCAAATGTAAACCACAGAATCAGTTTCCCATGCGTTCTCTCTGTCTTTCAAGTGTATTTAATTGATTTAGAGAATTTCAAATATAGACTCCGCACATTAAACAAAGCTGTATTTATTATTATCTGGAGAATTCTTACTTTCTAACGCTAAGAGTATAATTGTCTGGTGGATAAATATCGACGATGATTCTTATAAGTGTTTAATTAAAACACCTGTTATTTAGTTTTCACATATTTTCCCGCGTGCTCGTGCATTTCCTGACAAAATCACCGAAATTACTAAAATCGATTTATGGTCGGCTATGAAAATATTTTATACAATTTCACATAACAAATATTCTTGGATTTAGTAAGAAATTTATGCTGTACGAATAAATGTGTCGTATCATATTATAGGAATAAATTTGTACATAAAATTATTTCTATGACATTACGGCATAAAATTGTGATATATTTTCAGTGTTTGTGCAAGGCTACATTCTTGAAATAGTATATTCTGTGAAAATTCGGTGCATTGTTGATTTTATGTAGGAATTTGTGAGTCATCGAGCAGACTTGTATCTAAGGCAACACTTAACTAATTATATTTCATATGTTTCATTTCCGGAGAAATGCATGCTGGGAGCAAATGTAACGTAACAAAACAGCGTGATATTAATATAAGTATATTTACCTCAATGTTTCTGGTTTTAAAATAAGTGTCAACCAGCCTTCTATTATAATTCATTTAATGTGATCTGTTTTAGAACTTAAGTTAACTTATGTAAAGCAAGTATTTGATGCTAAAAATAAATTTGTGAACAAGTAAAACAGTTAATTGTATGGACAAAATATTTTACCCTAGCATCAATTTCCAGGCGTTTTATTAGATCAAGCCTGTCTCCAATGATTCTTTTATCACGCTGCAACATTTCTATAATTCATTGGATTTAATTAATCCGTCAATTATTAAAATTTACTCTATGATTTCACTGTCTTAATGACTTAAAGTATATTTAAACGCGTCTGTTTTAGTATAATCTATGTAAACCTTCAGACTAACTGTATAAGACATAATAATATTGGATAAGCCGAGATTCCAGATAATGATACTCATCCTCAACCACTAATCAAGTTCAGCCATCGATTAACAAATCGAACAATTATAGTGACCAGGTACGATTGTTTGGTAAGCGTGGAATATGTTCTTAGACACAAAACCAGATATACCTTGGTACGGAGAGTTCCATATTAACATTGCTGGCCTCGGTTTTCTGTTATAAGTGTCAGGAATTTTTAGGATTGACTTGATATTCGCCGTCTGTTTTATCTCAGTGTAAAATAAACATTCGATTTTTTTAGAATGTGCATATGTGCTTAATCGAAAATGTCATTTTATTTTGGGAGTGTAGGACGATGTATCTATGTTGTTACGTAATTTGAAATAATTTTTGATTTTCTTAACAAAAAAAATAAAAATTTGAATATATAATTCTGGATATGAGAGTTTAGTTGAAAACAATAATTCACTTATAATTGGATTAATTGTGTAAATTGAAAAAAAATATATCAGAACACAATCTAGGTAAGTCGCAGCATGAAATAAATTTCCAAGTGAAAATGTTTTTTTTTAATTAAAATTCACATCTACAAGAATTTTGCTATTGGTGTCCTTGTGTGAATATGTTTTTATTTAGATTTTACTGAAAATCCAAAATGTTATTCTTATCAAGGACTTGTATAACAGGAACCGGATATTAAAAACCCCCAACCATGTCCCTTAAAAATTATCGGACCCTCCCCCCCCCCCTATAGAAAAAAGGTTTTTTTTTCTATGGAGGGTCAACCTTTTTTGAGGGACATAGTTTTTAAAAATAAAATTGAATATCAGGTTCCTGTGCTTATATACACAATGTGTGTGTAAAAGTGTCAAATATTTCGAGAACTTGAGAAATCAAAAATTGAATTTGTCGGAAGTTGAATATTAATATGATGATGGTGGTATAATGGCTGATATATCTGGGCATTTGGAACGATATTCAGTCAACGGTTGTCATGTTCTATTTTCTGAGACATGTGCAGACATATTTTCACACAAAAAGAAAAATGCTTAACGAATGTGGAAAATTACGTTCGCATGTTATAAATATGGTGGTAATGGAATTTTAATTACAAAAAAGAAAGGTACTGTATGTAGCAATGAATTTAATTATCTGACAGAGTCTTTAATATATATATATAAAATGTAGACAAATACATAACGTGATTTGAAACTTTGTCAAAACCCCAAGGTTGCTAATGATTTTCAACAAAATAATATACTCTCTCTTCAATTAAATAGACATTTTGGAGTCTTAATGTTAGTGTAAAACGTTAAATATCAATATAAAATCGCTGTATAATCATTTCTGACTTCAATCTAAAAATCAAATGATTTTTATAATAAAGTATTGTGCGTAAACTGTGACATGAACATATGTAAAAGTTTCACTCACAAAATTCGTAAATTCTTTAATTTTAAACGCACATACTTTGTTAAACTCTTTAACAGGTCATTTAAATATCAGTATCTAATTTATTTATTTGTACTAATATGACTATTTAGTATGTCTCTTTTGTCCGCGAATTGCAGCGTAATGCAGCATTATCTAAACTACATGCATGTATTTTCCTTACAATGCTAAGTTTATGTTGAAAAAATACAACATGTTAAACGATACTGGCTTACCCGTATCATTTTTAACCCTGTGTTAATATATTCTTACAATAAAATAGTATTGTATATCGTGTAATATAACTTGATAGGTAGACATAATTATTTATACCAGGCCAAACCATATGTATCTAGGGAACCTAAAACGAGTTTACTAACAGGAACTTGATGCCTATCCTATCCTCAGCTGTTGCCCTAAACACACAAATTATTGTTCTCGCCTCGCCACACGTATGGCGATTTCAAATCAAATCGTGTTCTACAGCGTCACTCTGTCGGGTCGAATACAATTTATTCGAACACTAGGATGAACTGAACAATAAGCCACGAAATCAAACAAAGGAAATACCTACATTGTATAAATCTATTATTTATTCAAAAAGCTATTTTATCACTCTATTATCATTCCATCCTCGACTGAAGAATGTAAATAATTTTACATTGTTTTGTTATTTGTCTTGTTAGTTGCTTACAGCGGAAATTTTCACCTAACTGGATTTTAATGACATCTTAACCATATTATTTACCGAATACATTTTAACAGTATCATCTTATGACATCCATCTGTGTATCGTTCTTGGACCACCTGACAAATGAAAATGTTTAGTGTTTTTATACTCGATGTAAAGTTACAGTTTACTGGGCCTATACATCAGTACTGTCATATACGTTCTGGGTATAGGCTAATCGCGACATGCCATACCCTTCTATGAAAATTTGACAAAAAGACTATTTTCCTCTTTACGTGGAGAGGTTGCTGGCGCCTTGTGAAAGGCGACTAAGCCAGTTTGTACTGGTTAAGATATTGTCCAGGGAAAGTAGTTAAGTGAACTGGCCGCCGTATATAACCAGAGACGTATAATCATCTCTGATATAACTAAAGAATTGTTATTATTAGACGGAGGCCAATATATATTCGTTAAAAAAATATCAAATGAAGTTTGAATATCATTAAATTAAGTTTAGTTTTACTAGTTTATTTTTTTCGCAAAATAAACACTAAAGTTTGTTTTTTTGCTGATTCGTGTATAATTATATTAGAGTATGCTGTTGTTTGTATAAATTATGTTTATCTGAATGTATCTTACTTACACACATGGATATCTTGGTTTTATTTTCTTATGGTCTTTGGGTATATATAAAAAATACGATCTACGATTACTTATTAGAACGAATACTAACAAAGACTGTAAAATATAACATACCATACTTTCGAGTGCCTGTTTGAACAATCACACCAATTTTAAAACCATTTGTTTTTTTTTTCAGATAAATATGGATACATATTCCCTATTCTTTGTGTGTTTAGTTACCGGACTAAGTTGTGTGTTGTGTAATGATGTAGAATACTGTCCGGATGGAACTTTTCAACCGGAAGTTGGTGGGGCATGTAGACAGTGTTCAAGATGTCCTGAAAATCAAATAGTTCGCGAAACTTGCTGGAGACATCGGGACACAGTCTGTGGAGCTTTCACCGAATTTCACCCATTCTATCGCGGGGAACAGACGGACAAACTTCACAGTGACATTTCAGAGATTTCTGAAACTAACACTATTACTGAACACGAAGCTGACGATGGTGTAACAACATCTTGGCAGACTGTGAGTACGATGATGATCATTCTTCTAGCTGTGACAAGTGTTATATGTGTGGTGTTAGTTGTTACCGTCTGCTACAGATGTCGTCGGGACAAGAAAGATGGACTTATGATTTATGTTGAAAAAGGTAGGACTTTTCTCATCCCTTTTTTAGTGACGCCATCAATGTATTTCACTCTGCCGCTGCACATTGTTTGTTCTAGACTTAAACTTCATGATGACTCATTCTTATTAATCAGAAGACGTGATACCAGTTAAAGCCGTTTGATCTTTTGTATGTCATTATCATGATTATGACAATTCCATATATACAAAAGTTCTATAATACCCAGTACTTTAAAATGCGGAAGTCGTACTATTCACCAGCAACAATACAGACCAGACCAGATACTTTATCACATGACTTGAGCCTAGGCTCATCATCATTTACATAATATAAATATATACATAATTTACATGCGACTTGGGAGTAAACATAAATAAATTAGAAACAAAACAGAGGATTAGGGAAACTATATATACAAATTATCATTTCAATATATAAGCCAAATATGCAGACATAATATATAATCAACACATCAAAGAGAAGTTAACTAGTCATGTATGAAGATCTTAACAACAGGGCTTCTTTAACATATTTCGCTAAGTTAAATAAAAAAAATATTATCAGAGTCAGTTAAAAGTTCAAAACAATTTAACATAGAACAGTAATACATGTACACATGTGATATTGCATTACTGAAAATGGCATTCCTTATGCATTGTTTGTCCTTCATTGTAATGTTATAAGTCATACAAGTAAAAGACACGTTGTACATAAATTCAGCCCTCCTTACCAGTACTCTTGTACTTAACGGAAAAATTCTCCTCTAGAAAACAACATCAACATGAATGCCTGTGACATTGATCTTTGATATTACATTGTACATGTAGCATCTACGAGGTCCTTTTTGACAAAGTGTATTGTTTATTGGAAAAATCCCCAATTCGGTAATTCATAATGCAAGTTCCATGAGTTTACCCTTGGTGTGAGGCCAGTACCCTCCCCCAAACAAAAAAAATATGGGCTGTAGTTTGACAAATCAAATTAAACATGTACCATTATTTATACCAGGTCATAGTTCACTTTACCCACAAATTATAAACTATATATACATTTCAATCCCTCATCAACCAAATATTTTCAAAATTTGGGGCCTTAACATTGATCTTCATTCACAAATCTCAGTTTTAAAAGTAACAAATTATATTTCGAAATAATGATAAGATAATTATTATAAAAGTAGAATACATGAACTTAGTGTGAGGAGCCTTCGTGGTTAAGTGGTTATGGCCTGTGACTAGTAACCACTGGCACCTCAGTTCTGTGAGTTCGTGACCCACATGAGACCAAATTTCACATATGAGGAACTTCGACTGTCCATTTAGCTCACAGAAGGTCAGAGGTTCTTCCCAGGTGCAAGCTTATAGTGTTGTCCTCAACTGTAAAGGCTGCCAAGTGACCCTGGCTGTTGATGCTAAGTTAAACCAATAAAAAAATTTGTTACAGTGAAGACTATTTAAAGAAATTGTGAACTCATTTTAAATATTTTATCATCATTATGTCATACTGATCCGACTTGATTAATACTAGATGCTCGGAGATAAATTTATATAGATACCAGACGCCGAATTAGATTTAAAATGTAACTCGGCAAGATATCGACAAGAGCGGATTTATACGCCAAAGTACCAATTATTGTTTACTAAATTTTACATCCTAATGGATTTAACTGCCGTGGGCCAAAATCAGCATTTACGTTTCACCACTAGGATTTATAGATAGATAAAACATTCATTGTCAGTGATTTGTGTGAGTCATTTAGTCAACATTATGTTGTGAATAGGGAATGAACAGTATATAAATAATAACACACTTGTTTCAAATCATATACAATTTTCCTCACAGAAATGATCATTTTGAAATTAATGGCAAACTTGATTTATATAATTTTACAACTTTATCAGACAAAAAAGCAAATTTCAGGCACTGCTGACCAGTCCAAGAACAATATTTTAGTATGAAGCCAAGTACAGGTACCGCACATGTGTTCTAGTATATAGTTTTAAATCGGTTCTAAATTCATGTTTAATCAATTATAATTACGTACCGGTGTCAAGGTCTCTTTGTGCTGGGTAAACTATATATTTCATCATTTACCTGGCCATATGCGTTATTAAACACATGCCTTATTATACACATGATCTAATATTAAACAAGAGGTTTGTCAAACACGGATGCCCCTATACTGTGTTATGATTTTCTGTCATTGATTTAATTTTTTCGCGTTGTGTAACTGTGTCCTTGACCTTTGACCTACAGGTCTCTAAAGCAATATGGGACATTTGCATGTGATCATTCTATGGATATTGGTCGGTCATCGTCTGGTTACGGACGGACGGACGGACGGACTAAACGGAGGACCGACTGACATTTGCAAAGTAATTTACCCTGGCTTATTACTAGTACTATGAGTAAGAACTTATGAAGATCGTTAAATACCCGTCTGATTGTAAACGTTGATTGACCAACTAAGCGTGAGATGTCTCACTGATGTAGAATAAATGTTCGATACTTTTAAATCGCCAAACTATGAATATACATGTACCATTATAGATACAGTCTGTGTTAGAGCCATATCCGAATAGAGACCAGTCTGTGAATAAAAGCCATAATTCTGTCAACTGTTATTTAACATTTAGAACAAAATGACCTCCGAATAAACCCGGTCACCTGTCAATAAAGGCCTATTTTGTCCTTCCCAGGCTGGCTTTTTTCACAGGTTTGACTGTAGATTACATAGGCTCACCTTGAAACTACAACTAATCAAGTTGACAAATTATGATTCATTTATTGCAGATCCTGATGAAATTCAAGCAATGCCCGGATGCAGTGGTGCTTCAATAAGCGGATCTGACCAGTCAAATACCGCGCATGCGCGTGAACTAAAAAACCGATCAAATTCAAGCATTGACAAATCGGGAAATGACAATAAACAGAACAAGACGAAAATGCAACAATTTGAAATTGCAGAAGGAAGCGAAGCGACGTGAAGCTTATAAAAATATGTTCTTAAAACTAATATTTTGAAAGCACATCTGTGATTTAACGTGAAGTTTTTAACCGGATGTAGATAATGCTTGTATCTGACGAACAGATGCAATACATTTTGGCAATCTGGATCATGTTTGTTTCTTCCCATTTCGATGATAGAATGTTGTGTGCAAGCCATAATAGAAGGGAACATATCTAGCTGCTTTTCATGAGTATAGATATCCATTATCCAGTGCTTCGGACCGGTTCGGTAATTTCCGTTAAATATCGGACATATTCGTAAAAAGTCGTTATGCTATGATAAATTCTATTGTTGTTGAATCTTGCCATATTGTAATAAAAAAAACTATGTGTGTAATCATGTTCACCTCAATGTTGTTTCGGCAAAATGTTCTTTAAATATATTTTTGTTTATCTTTTACGAGGCCATGTTTAAGAAATATTTGTTTGGGGTAACCCATTTTTTTAAATTCATTTTTTACACTGAATCCAAAATACCTGCCAATATGCTATTTACAATGTATATATCAAAAAACTACCCAAGAGACCAAAACAAAAATTGGTCTGGGCAGTTTTTTGTGAGTAAGTAGCGCTATCACCCCAAATAAAATATTTCTAGGATGGCCAGAACGGGAGAAAGGAAACACTTTCATGGATCGTTTCTGAGTGTGTTGTTTGTGGTAAACAAATAAATAAGTAGTTATTGTCTGGTTTCAGAAGTGTTCATTGTTTCTCATACTTGTTGGAATTTATTCCAGCAAACCTGATATTTTCGTTTCCACCAAATGTTTTATTTATAACATCTTTTATTATGATTCATATTTTCATAATCGCATTCCATTTGTCTTGATTTTCTTACATTGTTTCTCTCAGTTTATTGAAGTGTCTGTTTTACTCGTCAGGAAACAAAAAGCGTCTGCGTGAATTGGCATACTCAAGCGCTTTGTGTCCCGGATCAAAGTTCTTGGCAATGTTAAGTGACTAGAATGAAAGGGTCATAAAATAAACATAATAAAGAAAATATTATTTTCCCGAGGACATATTTTATGTTTAAAACACTCATATTTAATATCCTACTAAATTATAGGCGTGGTGGTTTGTAATTGTTCTTTAAGTGGAGAAAATGTTAAGATGTAAAATATTACATTGAATAAAGTTAAATACGTCATTGAACTTTTGTTGCTTGTTGCTATTGACGCTTTCAGTTAAAGAATTTGCAGGAATCTTTTATAAGTGTGTTAATAACAGATTTTGATGGAAATCTAGTGTACTAATGGATCTATACGTCAATACAATGATTCATTACCTATCACAACAGTTAGTGTCAATGTTATTGTTCTCATTCTCGGCTACACGGAAAGGCTGGTATCAAAAATGTAATACATCCATCGTCGACATATCTTTAAGCCGCATGAAAGAATTCGCCGTTTCATACTAGCACATCAGGGTACTCAACATACGAACTCTTTGAGAGAAAAAACAACAACTAACAATCTACATATATTCAGAACAAGATGTATATTATATTCACTACGTAAACAATGCGTTTCCGTCCACAAATAAAATAAATTGTATAATACAATGATAACATATGAATGTATTCATTGCAATTAAAGACATGTGTTTCAGGCAACAGCCTTGTATGTATGTTATATATACTGTGTGAACCATTCCATTTCACATAATTTTGATTTCCTTCTTACATTTTATCACTTTGATACATTTCAAATGCCCTTTGATACTGTCATCAAAACCTGTAGACATTTAATTCGTGGATTTCTCTTTAAAGTATTATCTTTTCATCTTTAAGACGAAACTCGACACTTAGTTTGTATATTAGTTGTAAACTCAATCCGTGTTTTAATCTGAAACATCTTTAAGATTCAGCTCAAAGGTCTAATAAATCTTTAATCTGATAATTATGGACCCTGACACATACGATTACAGGGCATTCGTTTAAAATCTCAAATTTCAAAAATAACAATTATTAGAATGAGATTGTATGTCCGTGTTGTAAATCGAGGACGAGTTGATGGTGTGCCTATCAAATGATGTCTGTACTTTGACAGTGAATACATTCAATAAGTAAAGCCCCGGTCTCATCGGAAGTAAAGCAGGTATATGACTACAAATCTTGAGTCCGACGTAGTCTTACTAAGTCGTACAATGCAAGACAATCTACTTAGAATGGGCGGTGTGAAAAACGTTAGGATGTCTTTAAAACTTGCAAAATCTGGACAGTCCTGCGACAAAAATATCTTACGATATGGTGAGATCGGGGCTCAAGTCAATGACACCCGAAGTAGCACCTTTCACTGTACATACAAAATAGAAATTTCTTTCCATCGTACCATTGAGTCTGACTTGGCATTACTAACATATTTATCTAAGAAATTGTTCATACAAGTCATGTAATTTGGATATTTTCAAATAATGCAGGTTCGGCAAAAATATAAAACTTGTATTTCAGATTTTGTGATTACCATTCATTAGAATAATGCATGAATTTCAAAGCTGAATAGAGAGATGTAGGGGATAGACAAATTAGGGCCAGTAACAAATGATTGTGGGGATTGGTGAATCTTGTGTCGTGTGCTTGGTACGAATCACTGACAAATAAACAATCAAAATGTAAACTTTTTATTTTTTAATGAAGCCAAGCTATAAATTCACAGTAACTGTTCTTGTAGTTGGCAACCGGAAGTTAGTATCATGACAACCGGAAGTTGGTATCATGTCCACCGGAAGTTGGTATCAAGCGAGTTAATAAACTGATATTCAATGACTAGACGCATGGAGATTCAGACTAAAAGGTCATTAATCACACGAGGCGTTACAATGTAACACGCTTATATTTTATTTTCATGACAGAGGGCTTATTTTACACAAAACGATATTCAGCACGCACGGCAGTGTTGTTATAATGTCACACATTGTTTTAGACTTAATTAAACAAAAAGGACAAATACGTTATCTAAGATATGAATTTGTACAATTTGGATGCATTGTGCTTACTTCAACTTACTTAATACTGAATTCCACATGGAAAGAATCGAATATCGGTCGGTGTTGTTTATAGTCTGCAGTTTTTATATTTTTTTAGAATAGTGTAGAAAACACGAAACTCGTGTTTTACTTTTAACTCTCGTAGAGAATACAATTTTTAACATATTCAAACGCTATTTCAGCGTTTCAATTTTAGGATCTTGTTCGTGTGAAATCAGTAAAGCACAATTATATAGGGCTCGAATGTAATGAAAATTCGGATAAGGCATTTTTTCACTTCAACCACCCTTCATTATGGATGAAGTCAAATATGGACACACTAACTATAATTATTCGGGTCCACGGGAATTTCTCTCGACCATGTATTACTGTAACATTTTAGGAATTATGTTGAAATACAATTTATGAAAGAACATGTCAAATTTTCAAAATATATTGAACATAAATTATACATATGAATTTTCTAAAGTGCTGATGTTTGTATTCATACAATTCTAATAACTGATCAGTTTTGTGAACACTGCTACTATTTTCAGGGGCGTAGCCAGCGGTACGTACGTGCAAAAAAGTATACAGTACAACTTCTGAAGAGCGGCCATGTTTTGAGCAACAACCTCCCTTCAACAAGAATATCATTTCCCCCTCTGTATAATAGAACTATAATCACAGTTTCACCTCTCTAGAACAACAACCTCTCAACAAAATGGTTTTGCTACTCCTAAAGGGTGTTGCTTTGGAGAGGTACAATAAATTTGAAAGGTGAAAATATAAATATCGCCATAAATGACATCTTAAACAAAAGCTAACGGGGGGGGGGGGGAGGGAGGGGGTTAGACCTCCCAGCATCAGGAAGGATACATCCCCTTGTTTGCGTAACTGGCTACACCACTATTGTTTTATGATACGACACCGTACTCTTGGACTAGTATTTATCATAGGCACTCGATTTCGTGATTTTTATACGTTTACAGACGTTATTTTTCAATTTCATCCATCAAACAACGCAAACCTGTCGAAAGAAAAATCTTCATTTTTTCCCTTATTGAGTGTATAAATACTCCAAGGTAGTGAACTCAATCATCTTTTCGATTGACGGTAGTGATGAAAATAAGCGTGGGTCCCGGCTTTCCTTCTAATCTGCACGTGCTTTCCGGGAACCTTGCTTTCGTTGTAGTGTTCCCCAACTTTAAACGTTTTGACAGCTTTTACAAGGAAAGCCGGGACCCACGCTTATCTTCGTCACTACCGTCAATCGAAAAGATGGCGAGTTCACTACCTTGGAGTATTTTATACACTCAATAAGGGAAAAAATGAAGATTTCACGGAATCGAGTGCCTATGGTATTTATGTTCGGACGTGGAGCTTTGAATCTAAGATAAGATAAGATACTACATGTTTTTGAATTTAAAGTCAAGAAGTGTCCTTCCATTATCCTGTTGAATAGATTTTGTTTAAATGTAGCACATGTATCAATGACTTCCATACTGTCATCATGCGGTATAAAAGGGAACTTGATTTGTGGACATGTCAGGAGTTCGGAAATTTTATCATAAATATTGTGTTACTGTGGTATAGAAACACGAAAACAGCACAAGGTAAATCCATTAATTATCTGAAATGAAACAAAACGAAACAATTGATTATTCGTGTTAAGGCCTAAAATTTTGTTTCTGGTTACATGATCATTAAAACAGTATAGGTAAGAAATTCGCAGCGTTTCTGCTGTTAAAAGCGTTAGAAAAAAGTGAGTAAGTGGACGTGTGATCGCTCCTTTGGCTAAATAAAAGTCTAGGTTCGCGGACTGGGAAAAATAAGTGTCGGTCGGGTAATCAGTAACGAACATTTTCTATGGCCTAAGATTTTTTTTAAAATTTTGATTTTAATTATACATTTAGGTGAGAGATTGTATGCTTCGTTATGTATAAATCAACACCACAGACTTCTAATGTAATACTTATTAATATGTACGAGTTTAAGCCAACATACATTACGTCGTTTTTTTCATCTTAAACTTTATACAAATCTCTCAATTTTGTAATGACATTGAAAATCAACAATCTTATTTATTTTTAGAAAAAGTGATGATATCGAACGTAGCAATTAACTGTAATTACATTAATTTATGTCTTAAATCTCAATGACAGACAACTTTATGTCGGCAACTTCTAATAGAAAACATAAAGATTGCATCTTTAAATGCGTATCTATGCATCGTTAAGGGCGGTGTTAGCTATCTTTATATAATGATTACTCACCAAGAATGAGGACATTCCTAGTGTAGACCACCCAACCAGAGTTAATAATAATCCTATTTCATCTACAACTGATTGAAGACAACCCTGAAAAAAGGAAATAAAAGAAAAAATCAGACATTTCAGAAAAAAAAATAAAAGAAAAAAATCAAACATTTCAGAAAAAAAAACTAAAAAAAAAACGTTAACAAATTCTTATCATGTTATAATATACAGCATTCGAAAAAATCATTAACAGAAAAATGGTATACGTTCAGAAAGAAATTCCTATTTCATTATTGTAACAAATGTGAACATTTAACATTATATTTAACAGGGCTGACAGTATTCCGGATAAATCCGGATATGTATTGGAAAAGCTATCATTGCTGAGCAAAATAAAAGTTATTTGATGAAAATATCTCAAGAAATGGGAAAGTTATTGTCAATTTAATCTGCCCTGAAAGATTTTCTTTAATTCAAACTGACTTTAATGTGAAAAAAATGTGGTTGGATGCCTCTTCATTGGCAAATATGGTCGGCATAGGGTTTCAGAATTTTTAATTTGACTCTATTGACACCACTGATTTAAAACAATGTAATTATTTTGTATAAACCCTGCCATGTATTTTGAAATTAGTTTTACAATATCATATTAAAAGATTTCATAGATGCTATTTGACAGCGCAAACTCGAAATATAAGCAGAGTTAGACGGATGGACATTTTTCAAACATTATAGTCAGACGCTCTATTTTTGACGTAATTACGCTCGACATTACTTTGATAACGTAGACCCGTAGACGGGTATTGTAACGATGTTACAGTGATATGTGCAGAGACCAATATTAAATGTTCAGACAAGATTATCAATGAAAATTATTGAAATGCTTTCTGGTATTCAATCTTTCGTACAGAACACATTGATTGTGTCGATTACAAATCGAAAATAATATATCTGGATAGATTTTATAAATATTTAAAAGATATCAAGATTCATGCATTCATTTCTGGATTAGCGCTCAGCAGATAAGAAAGCGCTTATACCTGTGGAAATATTTCTGTCGATAATTCATCGTCTATAGACTGAGAACAGTTGATTATAGATATGCAGCAAGAAGCAGGATATGGGCGGTAACCTTTTGCTATTAAGCTCCGCCCCCGCAAGTTGTAAAATGTCTGTTTCCAATCTGTCACATTGTAAATGCCGCAACATTCATACTGTAAATATATGGGAAACGACACTGAAAATATTCAACACATTATTTTTATCTTTCGAATATAGTATTGTCCTCTTTCTAAGTCAACAGCTTAAGACGCTTCTTCGTGTGTTCATTGATGTAGATCATGACACGTACGTGCACGTGGTTTCCGGATTGCTTCGGATTTCGCCATGCTGATAAATCGTTATGTTGATAGATTAATTCATCGCACTGTACACGTGTTTTATTGAAATTTGTGCGCGAACGCAACTCAGTTTGAGTCGTGTAATACCTGTCAGAATTTCAAGAACATCTGATTTTGACTATGAGCTGTGCACAATGTAAATGCTTACATTATCGTCAAAGACCTTCGACTAAACACGGACGCGGGTGTCTATAAAACATACTTGTACATGGCCTTACCTTTTGTTGCAATGTATCTAACTGTACCGTCGTATCGGCATCGTATAAATATTTATAGTTAACATTTATATCCAGCCTGTATTGTATATGAGATTCTACCTGTAATATGAGGCGAAACACATTTGATTTATCATAATACAAAAACAACAACAACAGCGAATCATTAAAAATACAAGAAAGTATGCATGAGTTAATTGGCAATCTTATTGCATTTGCTGACCTACAGCCTACAAAACTTGACATTACGGCTTATCGTCGGTGTGTTTTGAAAAGAAGACATTTGTCACCAAGGGACAGGCATTACAAACATTTATTTATGCTGAAAGATCAAGTGAACCTTCAAACAAAAGCTAACAAAGCATAAAGATGTACATTTGTAGGTCATTTTCTACTTTCCATTTGGAGGTCTTCGTTCACAGCTTTGACGTGGCATAAAACGATTCTGCTTCAAGAGCATTCCTTCTAAAATATGCAGAAAGAGGCATGACTCTGCAGGTTTTTGAACATCTAAACATTTGACACTTGAGGAAAGTTTATCGAATGCCCATCGCATGTTTTGCCGGATATTTTATTGGCAACATTTATGTTCTGCATAAACAATTACTCTTTGTACTTGTTAGTTACTGATAACAGACTTGTGATTCAAAGTAAACTCCATGTTTTGATGTAAGCTAATATTTGTATCATACTTTGAAGATGTGTACAAAACTGCGAATTCGATGAAACAATGTTTATTTCTTATGTCGAGGCCGGATAGTGATCTTGTAAATGGGCGAATCAGCCAACTGTATGATCGCCTGGTATAGGCACCGTCTATGACATTTACTCGACATATATCTTACATCTTTCATGATGTAGGTTAGACATATGCCTTAACATGGATTAGTTTGATAGTTAAGTTTATACGCAGATAATAAGTGGTTTCAGATTATTCATTAAGCCGCCTGTGACACAGTAACCTTGATAAATTAGTCAACATATATCAAAGCATTTAACATCAAATTAAATTATTTTTCTTTTTTTTCCAAAGTACATAGAAATATTTTACATGAAGCTTTATTTTCTGACAATGATGCACAATGTGTTTTAAGCCAGTCAAAAACATTGTTACATGCATTGATCTTTTGTTAGGCAAAACATCTTGAACGAAATTCGTTGAAACTGACTTTGTGGCATTTTTGCAGGAAACGCACGTGCCCACTTTCAGTGTTCAGTAGTTGCCCGCCAAAATTACTTTCGCTTGAATAATTATGCATAAAATCATGTAAGCAGATAGCATATTGAGTCAATGCAAATTTTCAATAATGGTTGTGCATATATTTTGGAAAACAAAATATTCCCACAAGCTTGATATCGAAGTACATTTGTACTCAGGAAAGTCTCGTTAAGTATAGTTCTCAGAAACTGCGTTAATAAAGACAGTTAAGTTGACATATTTATTTCGTTTCATTCAATATGTGATATCAATTTGTATATAAACAATGATTAAATATGTGCTCTTTAAACAGGTGCAATATTTTATAAACTACATTTCAATTACCAGAATCTATGGATAGCTAAAAGTTTATGCCAGTTGGACTCTAATCAATTTAATTAAAGAAACATAGGTTATCTTAAAAAAACCTTTAAATTTAATTAGGTAGTGATGAAACATGCTTGATTATTTCTATTCGGGTGTGCACGAGTGTGCACGGTCGCACGTGCGTGTTTAGATTGGTCTATAAATACGTCATTGGCGGACATGAAAACTAGCATGCAAAATTCGGCGTCGACTTCAATAAATAAAGAAACAAACTTAAAGTCAGACATTAGCTAATTGATCAGTAAATATAAACAAGGAAACTCAGAAAACATCGCAATCACTAATGTGTTATAATTTTTATGATATGAAAGTGCAGGTATTTCAGACATTAGTGCTCCTGCACGTGCTTGACGTAACATTAACATATTTTAGTGCTCATTCCATACTCAATAAGTGCTTTCCAAAAAAGGAGATGTACAGCTTTGGATAATTGTCACCAGTCGACTTGTCGAACAGAAAGTAAGGATTGTAGTGGGTACCTATTCCGTGACCTCTTAATTAAATGCATGCACTCAATCAAGTGTGCATACTGGATGTGTGAGCTGATTGCTATGGTGAGTAATGTAGCACTACTGAGCATACTTACCTCGTTATTTAGTAAGAAAGACTTGACACATGCTGTTGTATTTGTACCGCACACAACCGCAACACACAAACAGTGCTAAAATCATAAATGCGATTAATAAACAACTTTGAATATAATAATAACAACAATGTTGATCATTAAGACAAAAACAAACAACGAAAGGCTACTATTACGACAATACACGTAAGAAAATTCTAGCACTCCAAATATTTTAAGGACCTCTCTTTTTTGGTAGACTATTTTTAATCTAATAAAGACGATAACTTAACACTGTCATTGAGTTAACATTAACTTATTTGTATCAAATACTGAATTTATCAAAATTAGGTTTAAATTCAGCGATTACATAATTATTACCATATAAATACCAAAATCAATGTATTTATGTAAGAAAGCCCTGTGTGCGACTCTTTATCATGTTGGTTGCGTCAGAGTTGAGACTCTTAGAGCACATTTCTTATTTTGTGTATACTTTTAGGCAGCCACTAAGTATCACCTAATACTTACAAATAATAGTAGACATCTGCTTTCGGTAAATATTGCCAAACAGCCTATGATGCCAAATATTACAACAGCACCGCCGGAAATGATCAGCAAATACGCCGGAAGTACGAACTGCTCATGATCCAAAGCCGCTTGCAAATCTTCAAGAATTAGATACAACCAAATACCCAGGCCTAAAACACCGAGACCTGCAAACTAACAGAAGAACAAGAAATATCTTAAAACAGATGATATACACAATTTTAATTTGAGGCCAATAAGAATTGTTTCTGGTTACCCGACATACTCCAATTTTCCCCTAGACGTTTTATTTGGCCTGAGGAATAGTGTACCCACTTTCTTACCCTTTTACCTTTCCACATCACTTTCAATGGTTTAAAATGATGTATAGTACTAGTAACAAAAGTATTAGTGAAGTTGCTTCTAAAAGACAAGTTCTGGTAAATTGTGTTTTACGAATAAAAGTATTGGTGATGATATATTACACATTAGAGAATACATCCACAATATGCCGCTTTGGTACATATGTGTTAATGACATTTTTGCCACTAACAATGAAGAAATTAATGGGCAATTGAGTTGTAGCCTAGACATATCAAACCCAATAATTGACCTTTGACCTTCAAGTGTGACCATGATCTTGGATGTATGGGTCTGGTTCTTAAGCACAACACACTGCCTCGTGTAGGTAAACAATCATGCCAAGTTGTTTTAAAATTCATATGTGAACAACAATGCTACAGCCTTGAATAGAAATGGGGCGGGACGCGATGTGACATTGATAGCGGGTGGAGGAATAATAATAGTAAGTTCTTGTAAAGATATATTAATAGATTAGTGCAACGTGAAAATAAAGCATCACCATGGATGACACATACCAAGTTATTGACAGCCACATACATTGTAGTTGTGAAGATTGCAAGTGACGCTTTCATTCCCAAATAAACAAACTAACATCCCGATAAACTATCACCTACGATAGCAACATACAAGTACAACCATGGATATATAAAACATGTTTACATCTGTTTTTCTACGTAATTTACAACATTAACAGTAAAGTGCGTCATTTTGACAGGACACGGGGGCACCCACGTAGGATTTGTTTTGTAAAAAAAATATATATACAAATGTTTTTATTCAATGGTTTAATTTCTATATAATAAATGTATTTGGATAACGTACGCCCAACACACATTATGATAAACTCGTTAGGTTTCATTTGCGACCGGAGATGTTTCACCCATTTGAACAACCGTTTCACAACAATATTGTGTAAAAAAGTGATTTATACACGACGTAATGACCTAAGAGAGACAGAGAATAGTCCTGTTCCTAAGCAATCATCTCCTCGCCCAGACGTTGGATAATGTATGATGTTAGTAATCGCATTGTTTATAAATATGCTAATTCCTAAATAAGCCATGAGATAGAGAAGTGTACACTGATAGTAAATTTCAATTAGTTTAATGAACTACCATTTTCCTCCGAGGGAAATCTGAATGTCCTTGTGACATTTGACCAGTAGACTTCTAAAGGATTCGTTAGGAAGAAAATCACCAAACAAACTAACACCCTTAACGTTTGAGGTTCGACCCATGCAAGTTAACCAACCACCAACTTGTGAATGTGTCGCTTTGTGGTTAGAATTCCGACACGAACTTTTAAACATCAGCGAACAATTATTCTTAATTCTTAACATGTATTGCAAGCGTGCGTTTGATCTGATCAAAGCTTATTGTCAAACATAATTGTTTCTTTTTATCATCCTTCAAGTCTTGATGCACCAGATCGCATTTGTCTAGTTGTTGATAGTTCAATTAGTACGCTGCTAGAGAGGAAGAGAGAGACATCTTCTTGCAATAATACCAAACATTCAAACGGTGTATAATAAGTACAAAATAGCCATGTGAAAACAATGCAAAAAGACCTATGCTTCTCTACTGATTATAGCCGTCATTCACAAGTTTTCCTGTATTGCTATTGGAACAAGTTTACACTGCCAAGGATAATTGTGGTTGAAGTTCTATACGCCCAGATAAGATGACATTTGTTTCAATTATTCTCAGGTCATATTGTAAGCGTCAGAATGTGATTGACTGAAATAGTACCATTGGCTTTTAAAAAACATATTGTTAATTTTTGTCGAAGGCTGTCTAAGAAACATTAGTGCCCATTTGGTTTTTAATTAAAGCTAACTGAAATTTGAGAAATATCACATTTTTTCAGTGAATATGAACGTAAAAGCCTAGATTGCAGTATTAATTAAAAACCCGACTTTTTTCCATATCAATTCATATCTTTCCAACAAGGACCGTTGTGATTATCTCCATGTACAAATAATGTTTAATCTGAGTTTTAAATTTTTTATTTAAGTTTTCAAAAACTGCCTATGTCGTTAGAAAGTAAACTAATAAAACTATAATAGCACTTACGTTACATGTTAAACTTATAAACACGTACATGTATGCAAATTCACAATTAGACCGCCATGAGTTCGGCTTCCACTGTGGACCGGACAAATGTCGTATGTGAGGAAGCTCACGTCCCGTTAGTGTACGGAAGGCCGGGGTTTTAACCACGTGCAAGTCTGAGCTTTCCTTCCATCGTCAAGGTCGGAAAAGTTGCCAAATCACCCTTGCTGTTAGTGCATACTTATCCCTAAATACTTTTCACAGTTGATGGACAAGAGGTTAGTTTTAAGTACACGTCATGACTTAAAACACAGATAGTACTGTTTTCAGCCTAAATTACGTCATAACGATCATCTTTATAAAATTAATCGTGTTTTCAGATAAGCTAGAATATTTCACATTCGTGTGTCCGAATTATTGTCATTTTTCAACTATGCAATTGATACGCACGAACTTCTTAGGTAACCTCATATAAGACCATATAACCCGCTGTACAAACATATCAGCTTGACACCAAAATTCATTTATTTTCAGCCTCCTTCATTGGAATAGTTTCGCTGATACCGTGAGCGTGGTAGAATGGTTATTTAAATCCAACAAACGACATAATAAGTGATGCGAGTGTTCATAAGAACGGAACGAGCATATCCGAAATGTTCCTAATGTTATCATTTTGACACGCGACGGCGGAACGGACTTTTTTGTTTCAATTAATAATTTTGTCATTTTTTTACTGTTTAAGGTCAGTATTTTATTCTCCAATTGGACAGTCTGGGTCAAATCAGTGACTCAACCACAAATAAGTTGGTTAGCAGTAACAGAAAGAAGCCATTAAATTGACTCGGCTACGTCATTAGGTTTGAAACTTGTTTAAGTCCAATAGCTCGGTGACCTGCAGATTCTCAGTATAAAAATTACAACATTTTATTACAAATGTATATAGGAAAAAACGTATATGCAAATAAACAGGGCTAGAAAATGTTAAACGCAATGATGGAGTATTTTAATTAATACATGTACTAGCATAATTATTATATATATACATGCATATTTAATCTGGCTTTTCAACCATTACACATGCAAAGTTGCGGTATATCGTTGAGTATGCTTATGATTTAGAGAAGTAAAGAACTCTTCATTTTCAAGAGATCTGATCTGTGGTGTCTTGATACAAAAAAAATGTATCTCAAAAATTTCAGCCAGAGCAAATAATAAACGAAGGAGCATGAAATCAGAAATGTGCAACATCCTGTAAGTTTCATGTGTGCACGATTTTATTCTAAACTTGTGGAATGGTGTATCAATAACATCAAGACTTCCTATTTTCAGGATAATCACGCAGCACGGAAATGCACCCAGATTTCGTATATACTCTAATGAATGAACCTTTGTGGTTAATAGATAGTTTTGGTACCATAAACTCACGTTTAAATACAACAAAAACTGTTTGTTAAAACGAGTCATGCATTTGGTTGGTCGGTATTAGCTTAATGTTGACCAATGAAATCTGTATTCAGATCTTAAAATTTGAGGTTTTTATAATCTTAGATTTGAGGGTGATTTTTAAAAGTGGAAGTAAGCATTTCTGATTGATACTATAACTAATTGTTATTGGAACCGCAAAATACGTAGACATACATGTAAATCTGACAGAAGTACACAATTCATATTCTATCTAGAACGTTATATGGTAATATCACTGTAGCTAGGTATACTATACTTGGTTATGTACGGGAATATAATCACAAACTCTAATCATTATCTGTTGTACCAACATACGGATTAATGAATTCTATAAGTATACAAATAAAGCTGAGACACAGTAATAAGTAGATCAGGCTGCTGTCTGGTATTGTTGTATGGTTCTTAGTCATGACTTCGTTCATTTTTAAGAGTTATGAGAAGTCTACATACTTAAGGCCGGGACAACCCTCGCATGAGATGTACTTGAAGTAAAAATGACAATGCATTGTAACACATTAAATCTTTGTATTGCTTAAACATTTTACAGTGATTTCTTGTGAATATTCGATCATAACAAGAGCGCTGCGTGTGTTGCCAACTGCTCGTCTGTTCAAGGCCTCAGTGAGATCTATCCACCTATGAAGTTTCATGTTGCTACCTCTTATAGTTTCTGAGTTATAAGCTACATTAAAGTAAAGTTTTTGCACGACGACGATGTGATCATAAAAGCTCGACTTTTTCTTCCAAAAACAGACGAGCTAAGAATGACCAGTTCAAGCCAAATATGGTTTACAAGAGACATGCTTGAGCCCAAAAGTTTCTAGTTTGATATTTTATCTGAATGGTTACATGTCCAGTCACGCAATATGTCAAGTATTTGAAAATAGATTAGTCGGTTTAAGAAGTTGCCTAACTTGTCAAGTATTAACGTCCACCTCCCACAATAAGTAAATACTTATCTTCCTTACTTAAAAAATATCAAAGGAAAACATAAGGGCAGTTAGTTTATACTTACATAGCTTATCATTTGACGCAGTATTACTGTACCATTGCATTAGGTCATATATTAAGTACCAGGGCACTAATTCATGTTGACTGAACAAATTTATGACTTATATAATACATGATTACAATATTTGTTTTACAAGTCAATATATGTATTGAAAATGATGAACTACAATAATAACTGAGTCAGAATTCCAGTTTTGAATAACAGTTATGACTGTATCATGTTATGCATTTCATTAACATGCGAGAAAAGATGTTACATTTATAAATGTACTTACATGAATCAATATGGTATAAAGTGGGATGACCAATGAATTCCAGTAACATATTCTTATAGCTTAGCAGTAAAAGGTAGAATACAATTGTTTTGGTAATTATGTTACTTACCCAAAATATGACATTAAAGAAGGATAAAAACTTCTTCAAACACTGCCTGGATCTATTTTCACTCTTTCTCGTCATTTTGTTAATAATCAGGGTTTTCTAATGTTGTCACAAGATTATACACATTGCACCATCATATTTTAACCACATAATGCCTATTGTTATTTTTTTATTGTATAATAATCACATAATTCCAGAATTATAAATGCTATTGTTTTTTTTATTAGTAAGCACATTTATTTCTAAATATGTACCGAACAATTATGTGTCTCAGAGTACATTCTATCCAGTACGAATCTTTTTTTTAAATCCTAAATTAAATTGCTTGAAAATTAAACCTTTACTTTCTTGAACATAAGAAATAGTGAGCAAGCTTTAATTAATTTGCTACTTTTATCTTTATGGACAACTTTGTAAACTCATCATTTATTTAAACAGTGAATTCTGGATTAAAGGTTCAACAGGCTTTCTATGAAAATGAATTTCAGCTGGTTTTGTGGCCAGTTAAAGATTATCTTGATTTTAGCTGTCATGTGCTCGGCAGTCATAAATTTTGTACTTTTTTCAACATCCATCATGCACTTGTTCCAACTACATGTAGTTCCCATTCCATGTCGCAGAGCAAGTATAATAATGTAAGTTCAGTCTCCCGATGTACTTTCAGTACTTTAATTAGCTATAATTTATTCAGACTGCTGCTTAAAAAAGTATCAAAATGATTTTCCTTGTAAAGACCACATTGTTTAAAGGAGCATAGTTATACAGGCTTTAATGGTGAACATGTACTTGCTACAGAACTTAGTCATGAAACTTTTTTATTAACAATGTGGCTAAGATTGGTTGGTAGGAAGAAAGTCATTGTACAGGTGGTGTTGGTGCTTCCAGAATTTAAAGGATATTATGTTTGACTGGCCTTGGTATATGCTTGTCACCATACATGGGAAATATCAGAGAATTCGTTTAAGTGTATTTATTGCTTTGATTATTTTACATAGAATTACATTAACAATGATGTTAATGATACAATTTTGTTTGTACACCAAAACAATACCGATAAAACAGCAATACTTTTATTGTTAAAATAACAGAACAAAAGTTAAATTACAAATCAAAATTATAGTTGGATTAAATGCACATATAAATCACAGGTAACTGTATCATGAATAGATATATAAGTCAATATTTATTTATTATTCATTTATTTATTATCTATTCATGATACAGTTACCTGTGATATAAATGACAAATCACTTGAATTGTTTGAAAAGCACAAATTATTTTCAGTTAAGAAAAAGAAGTCTCTAAATGGTCTGAATGAGTCTTTGCAACAATCAAAAGGTTGGAAATGTACCTTTAAATTAAGTAAAATGTACCTGTAATGATAACAGTCATCAAATAGCTACTCAGACAAAACCACCAAGTTTCAATGCTATTCTTAAGATAGAGAAAGGATATAAACTCTTGAAGTTAGTTCAGGTCATCAGAAAAGGTCATTGATTTTCACTCATGTTAAATTCTTTTCGACTGCAGCATGCATACATCTTGGTGAAATTCAGGTGCAGAAACTATGCATCCTGCATTAAGTGAAGTTAAAACATGATACAAGAGGATGTATTTCTACAAACAAAAGCCTTTTTATGGTTCTTATATTCCAATTAACAAAAAAGAGTCCCAAAACAGTGTCAGTGTTTACATACCAAAAGCTTGTATTCTAACAAACACCTTCTTAACTTGTGATGTTTATTTCAATTGTTAACAAACCAATTATTCATGCCTTTCATGCAAAAAAACAAATCTGAACTGAATTATCATTTTCAGGGGTAATGTTAGAAGTCACAAAACATTTAAATTACCATGTTTGGTAGAAAACAAAATTTGATTAAAATCAATCAGTCCAACACTAATAGAAATAAGTAAAAGTAGAAGACTCATTAAATGAGTTCCAATAGACTAGTATTGCTGTAACACAACAATGACATCTTTTTTCACTGGGTGTGATGTCTAATATTGATCTAAAATTCCAACTCATATTCCTTGACCTTCTTACACAGGATAAGAGCCATCAGAAAAGCAATAATCTGGAATGAAAAGCAAGAGTGCAAGGTTACAAAATACGCCCTTCAAAATTCATTTTTCAAAGCATCAAGAGACATAACTCAGAAGTTCCTGGGCCGATTGGGCTGGTTAGCCAAACTGACCGAAATCTCTTGACCATGAACATTTCCATCAAGCTTGGTGAGGATCCGAATAAAACTATTTGAATTAGAGAGTGGACACTGTTGTGGACGCTGCCAGCCATGGGTGTTCCCATAATATGACCTGTATTTCAAACGGGCGTATAAAAATGACGGCATACTAATCTTTCATTCTCCCGGCTAATAGCCAACTTCAGTCCTTGCTTGTGGAATAAACAGTCCCACACTATCACGAATTCCAACAGCAGTTAAGTTATAAATGAGATTCTATTTTGAAACACCTAACTTAAATTATCTTCACATGAACAGCAAAGAAATTTAATACTATGTTACTAAAGCTATTGTATGTCTTCTAATGCAAAAGGTTCCAGCAAAATTATTGTTGACAAATTGACATCAAGAATCTGGTATTCAATTAGGAAAGGTTGTTGGACAATAAGTTATAGTTTATTATCACAAGGAAATGCTTATGAAGTATTTACCTGCACCATAGCAACGGAGAAACTAGCAACTCCAACAAGAAGTAAGTTATTCTTCAACAATTCCTCCAGCCTTTCAACACATCCCTATAAATATAAATATGCTGGACATACTACTATAATATACACAATTATTACTTACTGAAATATTCAGAAACAGGCTTGAAGACTGTTTGTATGAAACATGAAAACATATATATAGCTTAACCTGTGTAAGCGGCCACCTCCGAAAAACAGCCTCCTTGGTGATAAAGGCCTTTCTTTTAAAAAGCTATCATTGGTTATAACAAACAAAAAATGACCTCCGGTCACAGGTAACTTGTCAATAAAAGCCACATTATGCCTTTTTCCAAGGGTGGCCTTTGTTCACAGGTTTGACTATATACATTCTTACAGTTATTCTACAGAATTATAAAATATGTATTAACTGATTATTATGTAGCAGATTGGCTATACAAGAGAGCCACATTGGCCCTTTATCTCTCACCTGAGAACAAAGGCCAATAATTAATGACCAGGTAGTATAGTTTCCATCTTGTAAAACTCATTTTTACCTAGATTTTGAGATCAAAACCAACAATGAAGGTATAATACTGTTAAACAAGCTAAAACGTAGCAAATTTCAAATCCAAGGGCCAATAACTCTTGAAGTTGGGGTCCGATTCCACACATAACTGAACTTTTCCAAAACCATAAGGTCATACACATTCATTGTAAATATGATTAGGATTGGTAACTAGAAGCCCAAGGGCAACATGTCGAGCCCCTGTTTAGCCAGCTTGTGATCTTGACCTTTGAACTACAAGTATGGGTGATATTCATGACACATCATTTCATTGAAGTAAACTTGTATACCAATTTATTTCAAAATCCTTGAATGGATTGACAAGGAAAATATATTTGACCAAATGTGTAATCTTGACCTTTGACCTATGAAAATCTGGGTGTTGCCAAGACACATGGTCTCATTGTATTATGGCAAGTCATTTTCAAATAATTCAATGCATAAGGGAGACACAGCCCTGACAAGGTGTATAATAATTATTTTTTATGTTTGACCCTTAAGTGTGACCTTGACCTTTGAGCAAGAGACCTGGATCTTACGCACTGCACACCGTCTATTGATGCTTAACAATTATGCCAAGTTATCTTAAAAAGTTTCTATGCATAAGGGAGATACAGCCCGGACAAGGTCTATAATGCTCATTTTTGACGTTTGACCTCTAAGTGTGACCTTGACCTTTAAGCTAGAGACCTGGATTTTGCGCACTGCACACCGTCTCATGGTGTTTAACAATTATGCCAAGTTATCTTAAAAAGTTTCTATGCATAAGGGAGATACAGCCTGGACAAGGTCTATAATGCTCATTTTTGACGTTTGACCTCTAAGTGTGACCTTGACCTTTGAGCTAGAGACCTGGATCTTGCGCACTGCACACCGTCTCATGGTGTTTAACAATAATGCCAAGTTATCTTAAAAAGTTTCTATGAATAAGGGAGATACAGCCCGGACAAGGTCTATAATGCTCATTTTTGACGTTTGACCTCTAAGTGTGACCTTGACCTTTGAGCTAGAGACCTTGATTTTGCGCACTGCACACTGTCTCATGGTGTTTAAGAATTATGCCAAGTTATTTTAAAAAGTGTCAATGCATAAGGGAGATACAGCCCGGACAAGGATCCGGACGGGCACACTAACTAACTAACTAACTAACTAACTAACGTACAGACACGCAACCGCCATTGTGGTGACTATGTTGAGCTCACCGCAGGCGGGCTGGACAATAAATGAAGGCGCTAGAGTGTAAACAAGCTAAAATATAGCAAATTTTCTAAGTCAAGGGCACATAACTCTTGAAGATGTGGTCCGATTCCGCCCATAATCGAACTTGTTCAAGATCTATTGGATATACTCATTTACTGAAAATATTATTAGGATCAGTGAATAAATGAAGGTGCTAGAGTGTAAACAAACTAAAATATAGCAAATTTTCAAAGTCAAGGGCCCATAACTCTTGAAGTTTGAAGTTCTGGTCCGATTCCGCCCATAATCGAACTTGTCCAAGATCTTTTGGTTATACACATTTACCAAAAATATTATTAGGATTGGTGAATAAATGAAGGCGCTAGAGTGTAAACAAGCTAAATATAGCAACTTTTGTAATTCAAGGGCCCATAACTCTAGAAGTTACTGTCCGATTTTGCCCATAATCGAACTTAGCCGAGACATTGTGGCCATATACATTGTGAGCAAGTTTAATCATGATTGGTAAAGAGTTGTGGTTGCCAGAGTTTAAACTAATTGTGGCCGGATGCCGGACATTCAACAATCCTAAAAGTTCACCTGATGAATCAGGTGAGCTAAGAAGTCATTAAAATGTATTATTGGATAAAACAAATATTTTACTGCAGAGTGTATCTTGTCATTAAAGTTGTCATTGCATCCACCGACGAGCATGTCTTTACAACATGATATTGGCATCTTTGTCGACCCTCTGTTTGTACTTGTGGCAGGATCAGTGAAATACTTTGCGAGTACCCAATCATTTGGTTCGGAAAACCCACAACAGTCGAGCTGCAATACAAAAATACCAATATAAAATCAACTACATCATACAAATTAAAAAGCCCCAAGTTCAGTCAAACAGGCCGTTTTATCCTCGCTCTGCTAGTGTCTTTTAGCGATTCCCATGTGTATAGTAGTGATACTATTTGATGTCTTTATAAATGAAACATTTGTGCGGATCGCACTTATGAATGGAACTTATTAAACTTAATAGTTTTACAGTTTGAAATGCCATAACAATGTAATAATTCAAAATGAATATAATCCTGCACTGCATCCAAATTGTATCATAACTGCTATCGGTCGAGTTATACAACAAGTGGTACTATTTTTCAACGCGATTATATGGATATGAGGTGTCACGTTTTTGTTAATACGAAACTACGTGTATCACTATAGAAACTCTCGCTTTGCTTTCACTTCTAAAAATATAACTACATCATACATGTATATTTAAACATTTAAGATTTTATTAATCTGAAAATTATTAAAATATTAATTAAGTTTGTTAATGCCTTCTCATGAATACAGTGAAACCTGTTAAATAAATTGTATTTTTAGGTCATATTTCTTTCTCTGTGTTCATATCAGAATAGTTTTTTTGGCAATTACAAAAATAAATGTAAACTACAGAATGATAATTGTTTACGGGTAGCTATGACAAGTTTCACTGTATTCCTGTGAAGGCATTAACCATCTTAATAATTTCATGAGTTTTATTGTACTTGGATTGTAATTGGTGCCTGGAATGACATTTCATAAAAAACAAGTATGTTTATATTTGCTATCTTTTAATATAACTTGCATTATCAAGGCTGCATCATGAATATTTTGGCAATTTGCATGCCCAAGAAAATTTCTTATAGGTGACCATAAATGTGTTAGTTCTCGGCTAGACATTCAGAAAGCTTTTACGGTATGTAGATCGCAACACCTTTTATTTTTTACATCTTAGAATTACAAGATGAAAGTCAAAGTGATTATTATAGACTTGTATTACCTCTTGTTGTAAGAAATTGACTCCTTCAGATATGAGATTGTATTCTTCGTAACCATATTTCTCCAACATAGCCATCTTTAGATGTTCATCAAGCAATGTACGCATCTGAAATAAAAATAATATCATATATAATTTTCTTGGGGCATCCGATTTGCAGATTTCTTTGATACATTTAGGTATTGTATGGACAATTTTTTAATGCATAAAGAACATAATTTGAAGGAATATCATAAAACATTCATTGAGACATGATCTTTCATTTTTCTCAAAAGGGTTGGGGGTATTTATCAATGAATACATGGTAACTTAATTACATTATTTAAACATTTTGAATAAAAAGGAGGAGACTGTAAATATCCTGAAGTAAAGGAAAACTTACTCCAAACTTAATGCCATCCCCATGACTTTAATATATGTATTTTGTTGAATCAGTATATTACTGTTTATAGTGTTAAATGGTGAACTATTTGTACCTGTTCATAATAAATGAAGCCAAGTACTCCAGATGCAGCTTCTACCAAGAACACTAATGCCAGACAGATCAGGTACTGAAAATAACATTAAGAGTTACTTCCCTTATAATTACAGTTCACTTTAATCATGCAATTATTTTCAAAATATTAATAAGGACATTATGAAAAATAGCTCTTGCATTAAAATTTGGAAATGTAGAAGTCTTATAAAAAGTATTCAACATCGCATAATGGCTTCAACACATAATGATATTATAATATTACTAAATATTTGAAATTTGAAGAACTACGTAATAAAGTTTACTTATTGAAATATTTCAAATTGTGTACGTATAACAACTGCACGGTTTGATTTAGCGTTGGACCATTGGTCCAGAACCAGTTAAAAAGCCCACAAACCAACTGAGTGCCAAGTGAGCTGGTTCGCCGGTCCATGCCGATGAAATGAGTGGCCAGTATCTTTTAAAAAGCATAAATGGTTACATTTTAATTATCTACCTAAACCTAAATGCCCTAACTAGTCCTGATTCATTCAATAATCAGTTGTCGAAGTCAATAACCGCTTATCGTAGTCAATCTTAATTCACACTACACTGCAGTACGTCCCGCCCCGAATGCTACAGTGGGCCGTCAAATAGATCAATAACAGCCAATCGCATCGCTTATTGTTATCAACCAATCAGAGTTCAGTTTACATTTGTAAACCCAATATCATGAATGTCTGCTTGATGAAGATTTTGCTAATTGTTGAAAAATGACAATAAATACCCGACGTGATACCAAACAACGGTCCGATCAATAGATAGCCGGTCTAATTGATGCAACTGACATCTTTTTGTTCAGATTTCATTTTTCGCCGAACCTAATTGTCTGAGGATAAAACTGAGAGGCGACCTGTTCGTGAGTTGTATATTGAAGTAATAGGGTAAGTTTTGCAAACTGCGAAGAATTAATTAATAACTGCCATCTGTAATTAATACTGCTTCTCCACAGTCATTCTGTTTTTGCTATCCATAGTGAAAACACGTGATTAAAAAATGTTACTTGGTTACAGGTCAATTAGTGATGTTTCCACTTCATCATGAAAGCGATTTTCTGGAAATTTTAAGTAGGTCAGTCAGTGTTCACGGCAAATGAATAAAGATTTAATCCTCTGTATGATAATTGTTACCACTTGGAAATTTAATTACCGGTAAGTGGTCATTTTGTTGAGAACATGTGACATTGACACATGATTTATGCGTCATTTGTAAATCAAACCGAATATGGCTTGTTAAATCCATCCAGTGATCTCCCTTACTTTGTTACAGCGAGTATTTCCAGAAAGTCTGCGTTCCACAGGACTCGATATGGACATTTTAAGAGGTCCTGGTAGACTTTTTAATAAAATCACACATATTCCTCATATAATGTGAATAGTTACAATATATGGGGAAAAACAACAAGAATTTGTGGCTATCGAAATTCCAGTGGTTACGGTACAGCACGGATATGGGTATGATTGTTTAACATGCAATAAATCAGTTTACATTGGTGCCTAAAGTACGGTCCAGTTCACTTGGCTTCGGGCCAACTGGATCTTTGGCTAAGTGGTCCTGTGACCAGTCCAAGTCGAAATTAAGTGTTAAGTCGAGCCCTGAACTGGGTAATGGACATTTCTTCAAGAACTTACCACAGTTAAGAGTTTCCTGCTTTCAGATAAAGTACCACCAAAACCTATCACTGACAGGAATGTCACCAGAGCACCACCTCCCATCATGACATAAGCAGTGAGTGGTATCATGGAGGCTCCAATTAATGCATCATATTCAGTCTTTGTAAAACGTACATAAACCCCTGCCGCTGATACAGCTAAACCAGCTACCTGAAGAAATGGTGAATCATTGTCATTGAAAATAATGTCCTCGACAATCTGACTGTTCCTACACAATTTCATGAACCAGCTAGAGCTAAACTCTTCAAGTAACTATGGTACAATATTAGTGCTAAACAGGGAATGAACTCTTGTCTCATCATCCTTAGCACTGTATGCATAATTGCATATATTTAAAAGTGTTGCCAAAGATTTAACAACTAGAGTGTTTGAAGTGGAAAACATGCACACAAACTGTATACAGATTATAGACATGTATTAAAATACTATTTCTCATGAAAAGTCGAAATTCAACAAAAATGGACTTTCAGTCGACTGTGCTTAAAAACACAAAGGCGAATGATCTCGTTCTGATCGAGTTGCTTTATAATAGTAAATACAAACTCAACTATTTTTTATAAGATATCACAGCTTGCGTTGAATTTAAAAGAATGCCCACGAAAACTGGAGACTAATGAAGAAACATCACGACGAACATTCATTTATTGAGAATTAGATCTAATTTTGTTAACAGCTTACCAAAAAAAGTGTATTGATTAATACAAGGAAGATCTTTGAAAATGTTATAGTACACATTTTCGACAAACTGTCAAGCAATAACGGTTAGTAAAAGTCGCAAATCAAAAACTTCTATGACGCAGACGAAAACGTTCTTGTATTCGTCTAACTGACGCTGATTTCTGGAAGGGAGACAAATCTTCCGAACTGCCAAAACTTTTTTACCAAGTATTGTCCCCTAGTCAAATGAAAGCCGAAACGAACAATTCTGCAGAATGGTACTGTCAAGGACTTAAATACATACATGATAGGTCCTTGGTACTGTCCGTTTATTTATCAAACATTTACCGCCGAGGTCTTACAAGAATCAAAGCACTGAAAGTACAGTCAGAAGCAAAAGTTAAAATGTTATCGATAATATTTGGTCGATTTCATTAGATATTTACCAACGATGTATAGTATAGGTCTTTGATAATACCAAAAATCTCAACCAACTTTAGGCCACAATGATACAAACTCAAATGTATATACATTTGTATTGTTTGGACCAATAGTTTCCTCAAAAGAGTCAGTTTTGGCCCTGGGTAATGAAGGCGTTTTGCTAGAGGCCTATACTTGTTATGCTCCCAATTCTGTTAAAGTAAACTCATACCTCCACTTCCTGTTCACTGTAAAACACACCTGACTCTTAAAACTTCGTAATTATGTGTAAAATTATAGTTAGTTTTTCCTTCATTAGGGTTAACTCTTTAGCGATTTGGTTGAGTGTCCGCCTACATTGCTTGTCCTGAGCCCTGGGTTGAAAGAATTCTAAAAACGCCCCGAATTTAGTCGAACGGTCTGTTTATAATTCTATTTTAATAGCAATTAATTAAATTAAGGAAATATTTTCTTGAAATCTTCCGGCCCGGTAAGTTTGACATTTGTGATATTGTCTAGCATAAATGGGGTAACAGGTTAAACAGGTTGATGTGAGTATCACGTGACCTGGATGTACACATTGAATTATTTCTTGATTTTCTTATATATTCATATATACATTTTGCAGCTGTAAAATTTATATGAGTTTAATGTGACTTTGTATATATGTTAATTATGGTATCAGAATCCTAACTCCCAAAATTATCATCTAAAAATGGGGCGGACAGAATTGTAAATGTTTATTCATTTGTAATTTTATAGGTTTTCATGGCAGAAATTGAGTTACCATGCGATTTTTTATAATTATATTTCATTGAGTTATTTCCTCTTTAAAATTGCATTGTTCATTGACAAGGTTAGGGTGAGTAATCCGTTTTCAAAGATTAAAGACGAGGAAAATCAGTTTCAATGAAAGCTCATGTTAAAAAGACGCAATTAGATAATATCAATATAATTTGATAAAGAAAAGTATAGGTCACCATGTAATATCCAAAGAAATTGATATTTTTTTCTATATTTCAATAAGGGCAGTAACTCTTATGTGTTTCTTTAACTTATCGTTAAATAAATCATAGTACCAGAGGTAACAATCAAAGAAATAATGACACTCGGGCAATACTATTTCGGTTTGAGTGACATTTTTGTGTAGCAATGAGCAAATTTATACATTAGAAAAGTTGGGAGTTACGATCCTCATACATTAAAATGCAGTTTGCGTTGATGATGTTATTTTGTACAAGTCAATTTGAAATAAATGCATTTTCTGTTCAGTATGCTCTGGGAAAGTTTTAAAATTCGCTAAAATTCCAGCAATCCTTTTATTTTTGAATTTTACTTTATGCTATTGTATCCTGGATAAAGTCCAAAAATCGAACTGAAATTGAGTTTTCTTCGAATCACCAAATTCACTCTTTAGTTAAATGGTTACTGTATTTCAACATTAACTGCTGTATACCACTCCAAATTGAAAGCCCAGGATTATTATATTTACATGTATTTTCTTTGTGTTTTTCCTTTTGTAAAGTCTTTCTCCGGAGGAATTATTGTTTAGTGAATCGAGAGGTGCGGGCATTATTTGAGCATTTCTGACGTTTGCTGTAGATTTATGCGATGTTAACTGAGATCATGATTTTAATCTAGAAAAAAATACATGTGTGCTTTGTAGTTTCATGAGTCGTCTAATAGAAATCTGAATTGAAAACACACCGCTGGAATTGTCGAAGAGTTATTCAGATGGACTACCAAGCGCTTGATGAATTTCTGATCCTTCAAACATATTGCTATATGATATCCTGGTCGGTAATCCACAAACAGCAGCACTACCAACTAAACGGCATCTAATTCATTTCTTTTTTGATTCATTAAATTTAAAATCAAGAACAAGGAAAGCCTTGCTTTTGAAACCCCGAGAACAGTATGGAAGTATCACAACATCCACCTGAAAACAGTGTTGAGGCTCTTCAACACCAATGTAAAAACACTCATCTTGTACGGCGCTGATATCTAGAGAAGGACTTGACACCTTGACCAACGACTGCAAGTCCTTGTATACATCTGTTTAAGGCAAATCATGGAGATAAGATGGCTAGAGAAGATCTCCAACCAGAAACAGTGGACATGAACTAATCAAAACCCTAACACAGCAAGACAAGCCCTAGATTGGAATCCTCAAGGCACCAGGCGAAGAGGAAGGTCCACAAACTCTTGGCGCAGAACCCTCCGAATGGATTGAAGATGAGTAATTAAGTAAGTACATTTAAACAAACATCTGGCATCTACACGACATAAAGACTTGAAATCTTTTTTAAATTCTGAAAGTATTTATAATTCGAAGTTCTTTAATATGAAAATAGAAAAAGGTAAAAGTCATGCACCATTTATTGAATTTTAAAACAACGTGTGCTGCAAATATTTATTAATTTTCAACGGAAATTATTCTATATGTTTAGCATAATCGCTGGCAGTATAGTTGCTACGTATACAGGTGAGTCATATTTGAAGATTTGTCATTCAATAGGTAGTTTAGTGTATGTAAATTTAAATACGAAGATTTCAAAAACACCCTAGGATTGTTCCTCCATCCACAGGTAACAATGCTCCAGTAATCATGGATGCTTTATCACTCAGTAAGAAAACTACAGCGTTTGCAATGTCTTCTACATCTGAAATAAGGAATACTATGTTAAAGTCCCATAAGCATATACATTTATTGGTCGTAATAGTTTCTGTTTGTTTTATGATAGAGGAATCCTGTGTAATTTCCTACCGCGCATACTTTATAACAAGAAAAAAGGTTTCCAAAACCAATATCGTATTTTTTTGCAATACAAATAATATTTATAGAACAGCTGTGTTTTCCCGCAGTCAAGTTATGCACACGTCGTAAAGTGAAGTCACGCGCTCTTCATATTTCAATTTTACAAGAGCAAAAATCACAGTGAAATGAGTGTTTAAGAAGAAAAGGGGATTGTTTCGTCGATAATAATTATCTTGGGGATAATATCAGCAATTGAATGTGTTTGCATATTTCTTTAAAAACATGTATAAACAACATATAACTTACTTCTACTTGTATTAGGTCATAAAGCGGCGACTTTAGTACCATCGAATCATTGACATATAAAAATATTATAAAACATTGTACATGTATTCCCAAATTAAATAATTAATATTAAACCCAAATACTATAATATATACGTTCATGGGTGAGGTCATATGGACCTTGTATCGCCTAAGAAGGTCATACGGACCCTGTATCATACAAGGGCACATTGACCCTGTATCAAACTAAAGGGACACTGTATTTCGCAAGAAGGACATGATGTCCTTGTATCTCACGAGAGGATCAATGTGAATGACACAGACCACATATATATGGGCAATTACTAGTCTGAGACAAATATCAAATCTCATTTATGAATTTTATAAGACTGATTACAATCTTTTAGTACTTAATTAGACCCTGCAGTAATACACTTTTTGAATATGACTATATTGACAATCCTTTAACATCATTTCGACAGAAGGAGGAAAATTGCAGAACGTTAGATTTATTTTAAAAAAAGGAAAAATGTAATTGAATATTGTATACAAATGGTTGAAATCTTATACACTTGCAAATCTAATGACGTTTATTTTTCTTCTAATTGTGGGATTTGGAGAAAGTCCTGAATTATTTATTACGTGATGACACGTATAACCTACAGAACGACCTTCATTGTCAATCTGACATCAGTTACTGCAATATTATTATTCAATATATGTGACATATATAATAAGAATATGCTACATACAATGTATATGTTCATACCTGCGAAACATCCCAAGGGCATACAATCGCGAAACTTCTTAGATATTTCAGGGCTGTCCGTAATCGATTTACTCATACTTGTTTTCACTACACCTGGGTTGATACTATTCACTCGTATCTGATACAAACATGTAATGGAATAAGCATACTGAAGAGGTCAATTAATGAAATGACTTTACTAGTAAAAAGAATGTAACCCTATAAGTTCCTGGAATATGAAATTTGATAGCACTGAGGTTACATAAGTAACCTGCTTAAAATTCAAGAGAGCCTTTAGTCCCCTTCCGGTGTTAACATCGGAGGGGACTATATGTTTGCATTCCGTCCGTCCGTCCGTCCGTCCGTCCGTCCGTCACTCCCTCCGTCCATAAGTATGTATGTCCAATAGATTCTGCGATAACCTGAAACTATTCAAGCAAGTTTACTGAAACTTGGTATGTGAATTTGCGGTAAAGTGAAGAATATGCATGTCATTAGTCCCCCCCAGGTCAAATTTGTGATTGCTATGTAACGGATAGTCAAGATATAACCGTAAAATCTTGACCCTAAGATACTTTTCAAGTTAGGTGGAGGAAATTGGGTATGTGAATATGAGCATAAAAAGATGGCAATATTGAGATATTAATACCTAAGCATGGATATTCCTAGACAGGACAGTTACAAACTTTAGGATCTTTCTGATCAGCCATTATCTAGGCCCTATCGGTAGGGGACTTGCGTGTTGCAAGCAACACAAGTGAATTAACAAATCGTGCTTGCTATATTGTTAAATTAAAGTGACGAGCCTCTTAGTTCTTGATAATTTTCTTAAAGCACACAATATAGCAAGCACGATTTGTTAATTCATCTTAAATATGTATCTAAGGACATGATGTAATAATATAGAGCTGTTAAAACCCCAATTATTCAAAATGGTTTGGCCCGATATATATATGTATTTATATATGCAATATATCGCAATACGGGTTATGCCATATCGTTGCACACCTTTTTCCGGTTTTTACATATGGTAGCGAAACTTGGGGTTTTGGTGATTTGACATCAATAGAAAATAAACACACTGATTTTTAAACAAATACATAACAATAAGAACAGCACAACATATGATATCTTGTGTGGTGCTCCGGGTAGAATACCAATAGCAATTGAAATAAAGAAGAGAATTGTTGGATTGTGGCACTTTTACTTTTCTTGATACAGTTATAATAGTACTACATATTATTAATAAACTGTGAATCCTACCTTCATTGGACCCAACTCTCCGGCCAAATTTTGTGTAAACATGTCCAATGCTGCTTTTGTTGAACCATAGCACACTAACGTGTCAAATGTACGAAAACCAGCGATGCTTGATATATTAACTATTGCTCCACCCATACCACGTGCAACCATTCCACGAGCAACTACCTGTTTAATACAAATACAAATAAATCAATAAAAATAAACTTTAAGAAAGAAAGAAAGAAACCACATGTACATTCTGCAGTAATCACGTAAAATATGTTCTTGATAATAATTATCATTAGAATTGAAATGGCAATTAACATTTATAATCATACTTATCTTGAAAGATGAAATTTTTATGATGATAAATATTTTGCTATGATGTTAGGCAATATTAGACACCATACAGTACCTGTGTTATGTTGAAAGCTGCTCGGAAGTTGATATTCATGTGCCTGAAGTAAATGTATACATGAAATTCAATTCTATTCGTCAACTATTGCATGATTATGTTAATGCATTCTAGAACAGATTAAGGTACCATGATTGGCTGACTGGTCATTTGTCATATCAAGTTTCACCAATTTATTGATTTAAACACTTAACCATAATTATTAATGCCGGGAATGAATATGGTTTATGATATTCGAATATTCGATTTAATACAATGTATTCGAATATATATATTTCGAAATTGCCCTCTAGGAAATGTGATTTTTATTTATTTTACTGAAGATTTCATAACATTTTAATAAGCAATGATATTACATAGACTTTCAAGCTTTTTCTAGTATAAAATTTTATGCCTGCTCAGATAACTTACATTTACTGGAAATTATAAAAAATTCTCTGTGCTAGCATTTTTGTAACTATTTGACAAATTCTTTGAAATTTTGCATATTTTCTGAATCGAGGCAGGTAATTATTGCATTTAATTGGATAAAGTAGCGAGACTTCCTGTTTTATTTACTATGTGTTATAACATACATTTAGTGCAAATTTTGAAGAAGAAAACAATTTGTAGGAGACAATAATGTTTCTCTTTTTCCAATGAAGACGGGGGGGGGGGGGGGGGGTTGTAATTGTGTTCTCTATCCGAAACAAGCATGGCTAGTTAGTTATACATTTATTTTTATATTGTTCTATGATAACCTACATTTAATGCAAATATGAAGAACATTTCTGCGCTAGAAACAATGTTACAGACAAAAATGTTGAATTTTGCATATTTTTCAGCATTTGATACATACATTTTGCACATAATTTTCAATTAATCTCTTGATATCTCATAGTTGAACATTTTCTTTTAACAGAAAACAAGAAGTTCCGCGCTAGAATTTTTTTTATAGGCTAAAATGTTCAATTCTTGTAGTAATTTTCCGTGCTTCAGGCATGGTCATCTTTATGCAAATTTTAATATTTCTTGGCTATTATCATACATATGTCAGTTTTTACTCTGTAATACTTAAAAACATCTTTATTACAAGTATATGAAAATAATCATTGTGTTTGTGATGATATTTATGGTTTTGTGTTCTTTAATGTATGGTATCTTTGCTTCAATTCAAGATAGTAATATATTCTGAGGAGTGGTATTGAAAAAACACTTGTAATTCTAAAACGGGCATGGTGACCCACACTTTTAAACCCTGTTTTATGTTTGTAATATATTGAAGTACATCTCTGAAAAAAATTAGAAAATTCTCCGCGTGAAAAGTTATTATAGGATATGTCTTTAAATGCTTATTGAAAATTTATAACTGTGTAACAGTAGTACTGTATGAATTTATCGATTCTAGATGTTATAAATATTTCTATCGACATTAAGGTTTGGATGTCAAGTCAAATCAAGTTTCACCAATTTATAGATTTAAAAACTAAACCATAATTATATACTATCATAAACCCACTGTATAAAGTGCATTGCAAGTAATTTGAAACAAATATCACATTTGATTGGTCTTCTATAAACCAATATCGCACGTTATTTGTAAATTTTTGAACAACGATAACTACTCTGTATATAGGAATATATTACAACAAATAGCCTTAAAAGGACTATAAATGTATAAAGCAGGGAACAGTGCCCCAGTTTTTTATAAAGTCCTCCGTTCGTTAGATACTTGACTTTAAAGAAATTCCGTACCCAGAACCCCGCTGTTTATTACGTAATACTCCATAGATAAAAATTCTGAGGCACGGTTCCCTAGATTAACATTTCCGCTACAAAATACCGAAAACTGCTTTGAAATCCGTCATCAAATAAGACGGCAATGTTAATTCGAAAATGACACCTACTGTGTTTTTTAACAATTAAAAGTGTCTGATCATTATCGTCTCATGAAATCAACGAATTTGACGCACCCCATTCAATTTTGATAGCCAATCAAAATCGCTTATGTTTCCGGTTCAATTATTGAAACCACGCCCTGGTTTGATGTCTAGTAAGAGATTTTATAACAAATTTTTGTCATTAATGAATTATAGATACCGATACAATGCACATTACGTTACAGATGAGGAAAAGTCGATAAAGGGGTGCAGTATTTATCGCTAATAAATGAGCGTTCGGTTAGAATTTTTTGTTGCTTGGTATTAAAGAATGATATTAAATCTTTGTAAATAATGCAAAATATCATTTTACGTTATTTTAGCGATTATAAACAAGCCAGAGACGTTAAACTTGAAATAAGATACGTACATGTGTTTATGCCCCATTGGTTGTTTCGTAGATACATTTAAAGAAGGAAGGTAACCATAACGCGTTGTGAGTACAGTTTATAAACCAAGAATATGAGTCAAAACATACCGTTCTGTTCTGTTCTTATCTCCCTTCTTAGCGTTAAAATACGTTTCATCAATATTTTCTTAGCTACGAATTCTTAAGTTTGGGAAAGATTTTTACTTAACTTTACGATAGCTCATGGGCTTTCTTAAAGATAAGAAAACGCGGCTTCTGCCTTTATTATTACGAGACAGCCTTTTATTTTAAGTCTGTTGAGTGCGATGTAAGATATATTTCTGCTTGCCATATCATTACTCACAGTTAGGAGATTTTATAACAACAGAGGCTCAGTATAGCTGTAGAATATTTCATCCATAACTGAACATTAATGGTTAAGAACATCTTTCAGGTGCATCATTTATTTCAAATTCATACAAATGCATTTTATAAAGTTTACTGATATCATTTGCTTCACTGAATTTATGTTGTCAAGGATACAATTGAATGTTTACTGGTAGTTTTAAATAACTTATACCTGTATCATAGTCTATTCAACAAACTGAACAAAATAATAAATAAATTATAATTGATGATATACTCAAGTCACAATGAAGTACTTGCATGCATGGGCTCTCAGTATGTGCATTAACAACAAGATGTAAACAAGGTAATAAAGATTTAAGATTATACAGTTGTCCTTGGATTTCATGTTCATATCAAACATTAATACAGCAAAACAGTGGCTGAATATATTTGACCCAAATTCATGCAAAGCAATGTTTATCTATCTAAATGTTTATCGCATCAAAATCACATTAGGCACTGGTATCTGTATTTACTAATGTCACCATAAATTGTTTTATGGAGTCCTCAAAAGAATCTGTTAATACAAAGTACAACATTTCAATTCATAGCAAGTCTTCATAGATAAACTCAGAAACTGATGCAGAATTATGAAGAAGCAAAAACGACAAAAACGGTTAGGTTGTCCAACATATATAGATGTGCGAATAAAGGAATTTTATGTGCAAGTTTGAGCGACTCAAAAACACATAATATCACGAGCCAATGTTCACATTGTTTAAAAAACATATTTTCAGATAAGATATATCAAATAGTTCACATTTTATGAAAGATGAGAGCTTCATCTTTAATTTGGTATATAATTTACAAAATTCGGATGAGAAGTAAAATAAAACTCTTTATATAATATATGTATAGAATCAATTGTATTTTTCTTATTTACGTAGCTAGGGCCGGTGAATAGATTTAACCGTGTAGACTGTGTCGCGGTCTTTACACATTTAGATAAGAACAGTTGATAAAACGGTTTAAGAATATCGTAACTTTTGTCGCAAGTGTCTTCGTAGGAAAGAATCTTACGAAAGATAAGAATAAGAGGCCCATGTGTCCTGATTTAAGAAGATAATTATAGGCAGAAAACACACTTATGATAAGTGTCATATTCAAAAGTAACACATCTTATGTTTTGAGTTTTATTTTACTGAGTTACTTATCAATGCAAGAATTAGACACACAACAACATAAAATATTTCTACGTTTTTCCGTAAGATACGTCTCTGTATGACTAATACCCGAAATCGGACCGTACAGCGGGCGTTTGTTAATTTTATCATAATTAATTTTATTCGGCGATGTTTCAACTTCATCCTTAAAACGAGCACTACTTGGCGTGAAAAATAAGGATTCCGGTGTCCGTACTGGTTTAAGCTTACATTTTTGGACTTTTTTTAGGAGAAAAAAAAAAAAAATATTTCACATCTTTAAAAATTATTTTCTAGAATTCGTTTTTTCTTGTTCGAATATTCAGCGACTTTCCGAATATTCAAACGTTTTTATCAATAGCGTATTAAGCCAGTCACGATTACTTAAAAGTTTAAATATGCATCTTTTTTCAGAGTAAACTAAATAAACCAGTGTAATGATCATATGAACCTTATGTAGTTTGATTTGTGGACACTAATATAAGAACATGATCAAACTTGCACAGTGCTGGGTAATTATTACTATTCAATTGTTAAAAAAAACCCAATGTGATAGACAATATTTTTTTCATCTATAGCAAGAGACATTTAAGTGGCACACATTGCCCGGCACTTTGTATGCTCCATAGAAGGTTTCTTAAGGTGTTCGAGTGGTATTGAAAAAAGCTCTTAACATGCCATCGTTGATGACAAAAAAAAAAAAAAAAATAAGAATTGGTCCTTAGTATATCGTGGAACGACATTTTGTTTTTAATACTAATTCAAATTATCATTTCGACCTGTGCAAGTCAGGCTTGGCAAGGTACGAATTGATTGTAGCGTCATTAATGAGTGTTGATTAAAACACTTGCATTAAGTCTGAACTTTGTTAATTTACATTTCAAAGTCATCCTTTGTGACATCTAAGAATGATGCATGCTTTATCACGCCGGCATTGTTCACAAGAAGATCGATATGGCCAATGTTTTCAACAACTGCTCTTGTACTATCCCAGTCTGCAACATCTGCCAATATAGTCTCTACGGTGGGTACCTGCAAAAATAATTATAAATTAAAAAAAATAAAGTAAATGTACAGTTTTCACTCGTTCTGAATAATTTGTACCTGTCCTCTTCGGACATGTCTCACTTTTTGGATAAGTCATACTCTACGATATTCTTCAAAACGTTTGTCTTAATAATGAAACAAACAGTTTTTGTAAATTTGATTGCTACAATCATACTAGACTTTTTTGACTGATCGGTGAAAGAAAATTTAAAGTTGTGTACCTATTACAATTCGCAGAAAGTTATTCAAATCGAACCTACACATTTATACAAATTAGAGATGTAGGTAAAAAGGATATATCTGTGAGTAAATAATATATAGACAAAACATAAAACTTCCAGTTCGGGACCGAGGCATGTATACATTATATTTAGGCCACGCCTACTAGCGTGTAATTGGTAAAGTAGTACTATAATATTCTTTAATTATTCAATATCTATCTGAATTTATTAACTTGTTCATTTGTATAACAATGTCATTTAAACAATAGAGGGATAACGTATCCTTTTACCAATCATACACTAGTAGGCGTGGCCTAAATATAATGCGTTAACGCCACATTCCAAATCAAATGAGTCTTAAGGAAACAATGGCATGCTGTGGAACAAATAATCGATCGTAGATAGTTACATTAGTATGCCTTCTTTCTATAGTATGTACGTACAGATACAATGATGACTTAGTTGTTTCTATTTGTCTTTTAATAAAGATATTAGACCACGTAATTCGGTTGATTATAAACAGCAGCTGAAACTTCGTTCTTACGAGATTCGTAATCAGCTGTTTTTTTTTGTTGTAATGACGCTCAATTTATTGTAGAATATTTCTGTTGATGCATTCAGTCGTAGATATAATCTCTTAAATACAGAACAACAACTATATGCTACACTCAAAGACGACACGTTTTGACTTTATTGTTGACGAGAAAGAAGATCAGAAAATATCAAGGAATGGTACGTAATCCAATAAAACAAAAACCTCTTCTTGTAACGAGTCCAGGTCCGTCTGTGTCCGACTAATAGCAAATACTTTGGCTTCTAGCTTGGCAAGTCTTATTGCAATGGCTCTTCCAATTCCTGCGATTAATACATATCATATTAGACATAACGCAAACATATGAGAACACGATTATATAAGAGATTAATATTGACAATTGAACATTATTGCGTTCAACCAACTTGTATGACAAACACTGATGAACTTGCTTTTGTGTAAATATTCGGAGAAGTTACACTTTCTATTACTTAATTTTTCATCCGTAATAATGTACGTAGTTACAATACAATGCATCATTCATTCGCTCCACACAACCGGACCTCGTTTACGATCCTTATACATGGATTGTCACCTTTATTTCTGAGCTAATTTTCAACAAATTTCAACCTCATTTCAACCGTCTTTCAACGTTGAAAGGTGACGTTGACTCGAGCTTAATTTTCAACGTCAATTCAATTTACAAATGTAATTATAACAGTACAGTCTCTAGAAACGCCCAGTGTGCAAAACAGGTCCATTGATAAGTTTAATATCAATGTAAAAAAAAATTTGGGGTGGACATTTGGAATAATGGTGCGAAACCCAATATGGCCGCCAAATAATTAAAAAATGACCTATTTTCATTTTATTGGATAAAACAAATGGGTTTCGTATGTATTTCATAAAAATGATGCAACAACTTTGCATCCAGGTGGACCAGTATGATAATTAGCAATCTTATTAATTTGTTATACCTTTTCTGGATTTTAAAGACGAAATCTTCAAAACAATGCACGAAAATGTAGCAAAGTTACGACATGGGACTGAAACCTAATTCACCTATCAGCACAGGCATAGAGGAGAAAATGAATATTTTTACAATTCAGTATATAGTCATAAACAACATCCCGCCAATTATTTCATTATTATTGGCACCACAGTCATACCATTGTGGAGTTACATATTTTCAAAGTGGATGGGGTAAATGTACCAATATCGCATTTTTATGCAGTAAATTTTACGGAACAAATTTTTTATTAGCAACTTTAAACAATAATTGGTAGCGTTATGTAATTTTCATAAATGTAGTTTTTGATATTTTTTCTTTCTTAACATGCAATTTTGTGACTCTTGTTAAAGTTAACGCATCAAACGCATTAGGATAAAAACGTATGTGATTGAATTGTTTAATTAAAGCATCTGTGTATTGAATTCCTCTAGCAGCTGACAGCTAGTGCAGTTAATATGTCTTTTTTTTATAGATAATCTAATGTTAAGAATAGTAACTCAATGGTTTTATTGTAGTAAAAAACTGACCACCGGCTTGTCATTATTATATTTTTAACGTTGTCAAAACAAAAGCCCTTTATTTTTTCGGTGTCCATTTTTGATTGGCTACCTTGTTATGAACAATTTTGTAACGCGGATCTTCATTGGTTCGAACACATTTTTAGGGATTTGTTTAAAGATGTGTCCTTCCGTAATAAAGTCACTGTACAATTGACTTTACATGTGTTTCATTTATTATTTTGAAAAGAAAGAAATATAAACGAAAAATAGCGGGAAAATCACTGCTCAAAACATTTTCTAGTGAAGGGTTAGCATGATTATTTAGACACTGAATTGTCAATAGACTCTCCACTTGTGTAAATACTTGTGTGATAATTGATTGTAAACGTCGGCTTTATCTTTGCATTCTTGTGTTGCTAGTAAATGGTACGGTTACCATGGCAACATTGTGACAAAATGCAAAATAAAACACCAGCTAGGTCGATGTTTCAGATTGATGTCCGTTTCAAACATATAATTGAAATCAATTTTATAATTAAAAAAAGTTATCCGTATAACTGCAAATGTAGACGGAAACTGTCATCAACATTCTTCATTATGGGTTGGGGTAAGTGTCATTAATTAATTATTCTTTGTTGGCCGAGAGTATGATTTGCTTTTAAGCTAGGAAAAAATCTTACCATAAGATGAGTAATTTTTTGGCAGCACCATGTACTGACATGTACTGATATTCGCTTCCATATAAATTTGCTTGTTGTTTGTTTGACAACGAAATATACATTGCAGAAGTTATGGAAGACACCAGATGCGGTTTCAGGAAGCAATAACATATTTTCAAGGAATACTGACCACCATCGCAAGTATTCCATGTTGTCAAAGACGGCACAATACGACAATATAGACTAAACCGTTGACTAATGAAGTAGCCAATTGCCTTCCCGATCTGCCCTTGCGAGATTGCGCATGAGTCTAACGAGCTTAATTTGTTTTAAACAGACCAATTGTCTGTTAAAGAAATGTCAATCAAACAGAGTTTGGTTTTGAAGAAACAACTGACATTCTAATGCCAACCATTGATCATTCGACTGTCCCAAGCAGTCTTGTTCAGTTGTGTAATTGTAGAGCACTAACAGCCAACACAGAGCGAAGAATCCGAGCTCTAGAAATGAGGATCTTTCTATAACTACTGGGTGTCACCAATACAGAACGAATTACAAACAAAGACGTTAAGGCAAGATTAAGAAACAAGATTGGGTCTTGTGAAGAACTCCTGGCCACTGTAAATAAAAGGAAACTGAAATGGTTTGGCCATATCACACGCTTATCAAAACTGGCCAAGAATTTCCAACAAGACACATTGCAAGGAACTAGACGTAGGGGCAAACAGAGAACAAGATGGGAAGACAACATCAAGAAGTGGACCTGTCTTGACATGAATGATGCTACCAGACGATCGGAAAGTCGTGAAGACTGGAGGGAAGTGGCTGATATCTTTTCCATAGCTGCCCCAACGTCCTAGCGACTATAGTGCATCTATGGTGAGCATGCTCTATCCTATCATAAAAGTGAAAGTAGTGATGCGCAATGCAATACCTACATGTTCTTCTCTCAATTCTGATTGTTTTGTAATTCGTTGTAACATTGTGTAAAGAATATAGCCTATGCTATCACATACATCTTCACTTTTATTTCGTATATATTTCGTAGATCCATGTTGTGATAATTCATTGATGAGACGACAACGATTATTTCTTTTTTCTGTTCGTTAGACACACCTCGCATTATCCAATCAGACACCGTTAATCATTGACCAAGCAAATTGATTTTACGAGTAGCGCAGGGTATATAAAGCGTGTAGCTTTGCATTTCTTTGGAGTCGGTAGGAAGACTCCAAGGGTGATGGTCGTACGTAAAATATTAAGATAGCTAGCTTTTATTTTTTTATATGACAATAAGAATAATATCCTAAGTTGCACCGGCTAAGAATTGGATATTGTTCAAGTTGTCTTTTAGTTTGGATGGTTGAGCACTTTCTAAGTTACAGGGTATACTCAGAGCTGAGAGTGTTTCGACCATTCCAAGTTCGGAACCTTTTTGGTGGTTATTGTTCCGGGACTAACTAAGTTGCAGTGTATACTCAGAATTGTCAGTCTCGAGCATTAACGTGCATTTTTATACATAAGGTTGGGCTATTACGTAAATTATTAAATTAACTAGTTGACCAAATCTCAGAGCCTTGTATGACAATAAAGACCTTATCCTAAGTTGCAGCGTTGCTCAGAATTGGATATTGTTCGAATTGTCATTTTATTTAAGTGGTTGAACACTTTCTAAGTTGCAGTGTATACTCAGACCTGAGAGTGTTTCGACCGTTCCGAAGTTTGGAACCCTTTCGGCAGTTATAGTTCCGAGTCGGACTAAGTTGCAGTGTATACTCAGAATTGTCAGCCTAGGACATTAACGTGCATATGTTCTATACAAGGTTTATATAAGGCTGAAGAAATTAGTTTATGTATTGTGTGAAATGCAAGTATCTTAATTCAGTACCAAACCTTTATACATGTGATTGTGGTGTCAGACTGTATTATTTTATTTTCTAGTTTAATCATTTACTAATTAAGATATGATTTAGTGTCTGTTTCATTGTAGTTTTTGTATAAATATATCATTCATTTATTTCAATCAGAAGCAAGGAAGCTTAGGAAAATTATATTATACGTACAGTTTATCGTTGTTTGTTTATGCATTACAACTTGTTATAAGTTTAAAACCAGTTTATACTTACATATACCGCTCGGACATAAAATACGTTACTATTGTTTAATACGATTTTAGAAACACAAACTGTTGATTTGTTAACTGCTTTAGTTGTGAAGGTATTAATGGATATTGAATTTTAAAGGGGCATGCCCTGGAACTGAAGCGTCTCAAATAGCAATAAGATTGGTATCATTTCAATGCCTAAATTAATTATTGAAAGCCCTGTAAAATATTAACAAAACATCCCGCTAGTTTACTCAAAATACACATTTCAAGATTTACCAAACCAGCCGATTTCGTCCACAGAAATTATTCGTCATCTTCACAACTCGACCCTTTCGGTATCTGTCAAAACCGAAAATATCGCGGAAAAAATGTCAGCAAACTGAAACGGTAAGTATTTCTCATGTTATGTTCACTTGAAAGGCAGCGCACATGCTCAGTTAAACTCTTAGACGTATCGGTAATATCGTTGTCGTCAATAAAAGGCTGTAAGCCTTTTATTCAAACCGACATACAAATACCGACGCGCGCGTTATAGGGTCATTTTTGAGCGGACATTCTTCTTTGACTTTTTGGTAATAATTGGTTTTACAAGTGACAAACGCATTTTTGGTGTACGAAAAAAAAGACACAGCAGTTCCTGGGCATGCCCCTTTAATGCGATAAATATATTTATTTTGTGTAGTTATATGCTTATATCTACAATTGTATATCAGCAATAATTAATTATGTACAATATTGTATTGGCTATATGTATATGTTTAGTTTATTAATGTTCACTATTGTATTAGCTGTACAATACCTCTAATTACTATTCAGTACTCCTGAATACAGGAACTTCTAAATTCAGAATATCGAACTGTAATATCAAGATGTATTTACCGTTCTGAAACAGAACAATGCAAATACCCTGTCAGTGTCAGTGTTGACATTCATTCTGAGTTTATTCCCACTTTCCCCTGTTACATCTGAAGGTATGGAGAGATTATCCCTTGATTAGTTAAATTAGCTATATTTGTTTATATAATTATTTTGCTCACATAGATAAACATATATTCTTGTACATACAGTTGACAACTGAACCACGTTTGACATAAACGTACATAATTATGGAGAATCACAAATTCGTGAAAACTTCCGTTTGTCTCTTTAGAATAATATTTCTGTGCACAATAAAGATAACTATATTTTTAGGGTTAGTGGTAATTTAACAAGGGTATATTTCAATGTGTTTGCCTTTATTTGCAAAATGAATAATGTTCTGCTATGCAGGTTGTATTAAAATACATAATGTTTATATTACAGATTTATTCATTTGAACAAAATCAAATTCATTTTTGTAGTATTATATTCCTTGTACCGCGAAATACACATTACCTCGAATGCCCGTATAATAACAATAACTGATGATTATTGTTTACATTGCATGCCGCGACTTTAAAACATTTTCATCGATGATTTGTGTCATTTCTACAGTCAAGACAATTTATCGTTCATACAGCTATTTAAATTCAATTCAAATCAATACTGCTATATAATTGTATCGCATTTTAATGCATTTTATCTCTTAAAATACTGTTTTGATATTTCTGCAAATGATAGATGGTCCGCAAATTGGTTGGAGTTTAGTACTGTGGCAGGAATTTCTCGCGCGACTCCGTATCTCGCATTTGAAAAGTATACAAGGTAAAAATCAATAAATATGGCCGTCAGTGTGTCAAGGAATGCAAGCATGAGTTGACGTATGTTTTTAGTGTTTTTTAGAGTATTTTTATGTTTTTTGACACGAAGAAAAAGTGTTTAATATGTGTTTTATGACTGCAAACTAGTACTGTCATGAATTTTAAGCTAAATAAAGAGTTAATTCGTATGACCTGTATACAACTTTAAATTGTACGAGAAAGAGCGTCTACATTAGCTATAATTTGCAATTTTATGCTTCGTAAGGATTCGTGTGGCTTTCTATGCATTGATGATTATACCAAACTGTTCATACATTGTTGAACATAATAATAGTTGTATGGACTCCTGTTCATGCCAGTGTTTTATGCAGTAATGTTTTGGTTTCCTTCATGTACGTATATGTATGTATTTGAATGTAAAAAAAAGTTTATAATGTGTACGGGACCATGACTTATAAACTGTATCACCCTTTTTGATAAATGCAAAATCTAAGGTATTTCAAAAGATGACAAAATTCCTCTAAACGTGTTTAACTATTCCCCGGATTTTATACGATAAATAAAGCAATAAAAGTATGTAAACTCTGAGATGTTTAATCTATTAATATTCAATATTGTAATAGCTATATACGATGTGGATGTTTAGTCGATTAATTTACATTATATAATGCGAACTGTAAATTATTTCAGAAAGAAGTTATGATTACTTAACGATACTTTGTCAATATATCCACCAAATTAATTTCGTTTCTCTTTCGAAATTTTAGGACGTTAACGTCGATGACGTCATCAGCGCGCACTTTTTATTGACGTCGCTCAAGACAGCATGGACGCGGTAATGTCTTATGACCAACCTAGTTACATTAAAATCGAGTGCCGTCGTAACAAATGTGCAAGAGAAATGTTTGTTACCTTTAAGTAACAAGAAGCTTGTGGCGAATGTTGCCTTTCATATTCTCAAGTAGCGAGATGGGTCAATGAATTTAAGAATGGCAGAATATTGGTCGGAGATCAACAACATGCAGGACGGAAAACTAGTGCTAGTGCGTTGTTCAACATTGTTTGGCATATAGACATATAGTAGGCTTTTCACCTTGATAGTATATAAGATCAGTGACGGGATTTCTTTTGTGGACCAAACACTGATACTGCCACCTGTGGATAAGACCATACGAGCCAGAATTTAGCAGAATGATATACTTTGAACTCTCACAGACCAGCAAAGTTTCGCCGGGTACATGCGAAAATAAAGCAACTGATGATATTTGCTTACGATGTTAGTGGAGTTCTGGCATGTCACAAGGATCCAGTCGGTCAAACTGTCAACAGTGCATACTATAAGGAGTATTATTCAAAATAGACCAGTATTTCGTAAAAAGCGCCCAGAACTTTTACAATTCGGGCCGATCATACTGCATGACAACGCAACCCCTCATACCTTAAAGACCGTGACGTCATTGATTGCGGATTACGAGTGGAAAACGCTTGAGCATCCACCATACTCATCTGACATAAGCCCCTGTGATTAAGACCGATTCCCTAGGCTAAAAGAAAACATTAGGGGTATTCGATTTGCCGACCTAAATGACATTGAAACTGCCGTGACCGAACAGGTTAGGGTGTATCAGCGTAGTTGCTTAGCAACGGGAATAGACTCTTTTCCAAAAAGATGGAAGTCGGTCATTGATCACAATGGATGTTACTTTGAAGGATTCTGACAATGTTAGAACAATTCTTGCTTTTACTTAGAATGTGGTAGTTCGCATTATATATTGAATGACCCTCGTATAGTATATCAACAATAATCTAACTTTGCATTAACGTTAAAGTGACGTTAATGTGCCTGCTGGGCTCTCAATTATTTTTTCATTCATTCACTTAACGCCATTTTCCTACTATATTTCAGTTATATACGGCAGCTAGGTGACTTAACTAGTTTCCTAGATTGTACGCAAACCAGTACTAACTCCCACTTCCACAAGGAGCCGGCAGCAGTTCTACATATGGGAAAAATCGACATTTCTGTTAAAATTCATAGAAGGATGTAACCCGCCCGGACCGGTTTTTGCACCCGAATCGCTTACAAGCCACAAATCAAATGAAAGCATTCATATGTAATTATACTTGCTTCATCACTCTAGTATGTAAAATACACATTTACACTAATACAGACTGTCGACTGCCGCAACCAAAAAAATAGGGCAAAGGTAGGGCGTTTTTTTAACAAAAAGTAGGGCAAAGAAGGGATTTTTCATGTTAAAAAGTAGGGATAAAGAAGAAATTTCTTATCGTTCAAGTTAGGATTACCATATTATACTGACACCAAGATCACATTAGGTATGTGTATCCTTAGCTTTGACCATGCCTGGAAGACTGGCAACTGTAAGCCAGGAAGTTGCTGGCTGGCCAGAGGTGGGTCCAGGATTTCAGGCTTGGGTGGGGAGGAGGGCTAAATATTTAGGAAAGTGGGTAGTCGGGAGTGCGAAAATTTAATTTGAAGAAGTGAAATGGCGTATTCTGGGTCCATTTTCTAAGTCATTTAATTGGTTGCGGTTATGCTAGAAACCCCGAATAAAAGGGAAAGATCAAAGCGCATCAGAATTGAATAACCGAATGCTACATCAGTGAATGATATTTCATTTTTATTTATGGTCGGGGACTTGAAGGTGCGGCCCCCTTGAATCCGCCTCTGCTGACTGGCTAAGACTCCAAGGATGGACATCACAAGGTGAAACCACACACACACACAGACACACACACATGACTTTGTATAGCATACGATCCGAGGACTTAGTTATAAACAGGTCCTCACTTTGTATTCAATTTTACTCGTGAAACAGTCCGAGGTCCTCGGGATGTACCTCAGGTCCCCTAAATAACCCTTTTTGGGGAAACACACGCACATCTGAACTATTAATTACAAGGAATTGAGAATACGACCAACAAAATATTCAAGTATCATTTTGTATTTTTTTCATTTTAAATTGATAGGAATAATAGGGCTATTTTATAAACAAAGTAGGTCAAAGTAGGCCTCAGACAAAAAACTAGGAAAAAATAGGAAAAGTAGGAACCAGTAGAAAGCCTGCAGTATTGATCTTGGTACTACTTGCTGAGAAAATAAAACAACTGCACATATTGTGCAATCATATTACAAACGGACAAAGACGGGGAAATAAACGTCCACAGCAAAATCCTTTTAACAAGCAGCTAAGTTTGCCCCCCCCCCCCTCCTAACCCAAGTTCATACTAAAGTCAAATACATCATAAACGTATTAAATTTTACCTTTTCCGGCACCAGTTACGAGTGCACGCTTTCCGTTAAAATTGTAATTTTCCATATTTCTACAACACACCAATACGTTCGAAAGATTTTGCTTATGACGAAACTCAAATGCATGCAAACAAACGCTTCGTTTGCTGCAGTCTTTATTTCATTAAATGTCAGAGCTTGAACCGTAACATTATAAATTTTAGTGTGTAAACCTATACAGCATGTTATATAATAGTAGTATAAAAATACAGGTCTCTCAGTAAAATCTCGATTGCTTGTAGTTCTTGCGAGGTTAAAATTCGAATCAAAAACACTTTGAATTGCGACCGTTAAACATATTCTTTCTCAAATATCCGAATGCTCGTTTTTGTCATCATTTTCATCTTTCAACTTGGGACCAGTGTAACTGCCATACACTTTATCGAACAGAAATCGCCGCTTAAGGATTGCGTATTTTACAGCTTCCTCCTCTTCGCAGTCCTCGGTGTCGATAAGTTGATTAACTGTCTTCTTTATAGCTTTATAAGATAGGATCTCGCTTCATAGCATCAAACCAAATCAGTTTAGTGCCAAAAATGTTCATTAAAGTGGTTCTTTAAGCACTTCTGATATTCTCAAAAATATCATCTTTGGCTTCATCTATAAGTTCTCGCACATTGTCTTCATACTGAGACTGGCATTCTTGAAACGCTTCATCTACGATGTCTTGCCAAGGATCAAAATCCGAAGATGTCTTAGAAGTGTCGGACATGTTGTCGTCGCTGAACTCAGAAGTGTCGGACATGTTGTCGTCGCTGAACTCAGAAGTGTCGGACATGTTGTCGTCGCTGAACTCAGAAGTGTCGGACATGTTGTCGTCGCTGAACTCAGAAGTGTCGGACATGTTGTCGTCGCTGAACTCAGAAGTGTCGGACATGTTGTCGTCGCTGAACTCTGACTCGTTTTTATCATCTTCAGATCCAAAGATATATCAGACATATCAGATAATGCATCCTCCTCCGAATTTTGGTTCGAATGTACAAGATACAGAATTAAAACCATACGTAAGTGTATTGGAAGTTTTAAATAAATGTGTTTCGAGTACATGCATTTTTTTCAACTAGTGTGTAATCATATATACAATGTTGCAATTACTGATTCAATTTTTTCTGTATTACTTGTACTTGTTATCCAATACATGTACACACTTAAAATGTCTTTTTAGCAATAAATGTGTACTATTTTAACGACAAGATACGGGTAAACATAATTGAAATTCAATCTTATCTATTCTCATCTTTAATATCAAAACAATAACACATTTAAGTTTAAATAAACATAATAGGCCTATACATATTATCAAGTGTCAATAATCAGTAATTGATACTTCCAATTTTAACAACATAGGCTGTGAATCTTCCGAAACATTTATTATTATTACTTATACTACTTATAATAAAATTCATATAAAAGTTAAAATGATATAGATGAATAATCATCGCCACGCATCACCGTATGTAGTTAATAAAGACATAAAGCAATGAAATACGAAAATCAAGTTTTGTTTTCTGTAAAACACAGTTCATGTTAGTAATGCACTTGAAATACATAATGTGCACACAATTAATCTAAAGTCATAATTAGAAATGACACCCAATACATAAACTAACATTAAAATATGTTCCCACTTGTGATAATACAGATGATGTAAACTGATCTATTTTATACATTATAATTCTGATAATTTTGTATGTTTGAATAAGTCTAACACAGTTAAGATGTCATACAATTACTTCTTTGAGGAATTCGAGCTCACAATTTATAACATTGCCCTCAAGTTCAATAAACACTGCATTGGACCATCACAACAAACCAATTAGGGCGCTTTTGTTTGCAACAAACCAGGTTTGATTTCCAACTGGTTTGTAAAACTGTCCGTTTGTTCAGTAAAACTGGTTTGAAACGAAAAAAGGTTTTGCCGTTTGTTAAAATAAATCTCGAACCGGATTGTTAAAGCTTCCAAACTACCACCAGAGTCAGTTTAGTCGATTTGATGCGTCCGAAATTACATGCAGTTGAGCGCGGGAAAATGGCAGACCATGTTGACCAATATCTGAAACTCTCAGTACACAATTTCTTATCTGATAAGCTATAGTCAGATTTCTACATTTCCAAATATGACACCCTAAATAGTTGGTTCATGTACTGTAGCTTTCCCAATTTTATTTTTGCACTCATTTTACAGTGTCCCGTCAACTTGCAGTTACATGACTTGATTGACATGACTTAGCGAGGTTAAATAACTTCATTCTTTTTTCTTTTATTTCTTTTTCTTTATAAGCGTGTGCTCCTGTTGATATATTAAGAAAAAAGTAAAGATCTTTTTTGTTGCCACGGAGATTAAAATGTTTAAAAACCAGTTTTAGTTTACTGTCCAATGTGTAACCAAATCTAAACTGAAACCGGATATCTTCAAGCACCCTTTGTCTGGTGTATAGTGCGATTTTATTAAAATGTCAAAGCTGAATAATTATACGGTTGTTGAATACGTTTATGTTTAACTTCGTAACTGTTCTAATTTCATGTAGAATAGTCATTTTAGACACTAACCATTACATATTGTACATGTGAGTTCTATTAAAAGAGTATGATACGTGTATATTAAATGTAGACGGGTTCCAGATTTGATAGCTGTAGGTCTCATTTGTATAGAAGCTGTCCATCCTAAAATGTTAGTACTTTAAACAATTGGAATCTTCCTCAAACATTTAAAATCCTATCTCTGAAGTGCGTGCAGTGTATTTATACTGAATAAACAGCATTCCGGAAAAATATAAGCCTAACCACGTTGTATTTCAATAAGTAATTCTACTAAAAGCGATTATGCAACACTGAGCTAAACAGTTAATCGGCTTGACAACACAGCCCTTGATATTTTTCTAACATACTAGCATCAAATTGGTAAAAATCACCCTGTCCGGTAAACCACAAACATCAGCACTACAACTTCAACGACCTTTAATTTATTCCTTTTTTGTACATCAAATTTGAAAACAACATCTGGCATCTTCCTAACAATAAGACTTGAAATCTATTTTAAATTATCCGAGTATTGATTTTCCACATGTCTTTAACGAAAACAGAACAAGGCATAGTCATGCATCATTTATTGAAAAACAAAAGACAACATTTATTCATTTCGAGATTAATCGACAATTGTAAACATAGGACCTGGTACACAGTTGTAAATGTTCCAACAAGGGACGTAGAGAGCACCCATCGGAGAATATTACCGTCCTAAGTAACATTGCAGTAACTACGTAACGTGCTGGTAAGTCAAACGTTAGTCAATCAGTACGTAGTTCTGTGTATAAAAACCCGAGATATTTCAAAAACACCCGATAATTGCACCTCCATCCACAGGTAACAATGCTCCAGTAATCATGGATGCTTTATCACTCAGTAAGAAAACTACATCGTTTGCAATGTCTTCTATATCTGAAACGATGATGACTATGTTAATGATATAGTAAAATACATGTATAATCGACACATTTCTTAAATACTTCTAAATAAGTTTGTATTAGTCTATAAAGCGGCGATTTTATCTTCGAATCTTATATTAAACAGAAAAATTAATACTTTAGCCCGAAAACTAGAATACATACGAGAACAAACGATTACTAGTGTACCGACAAAGGGTTACACTAGGTTGTTAATTTAAGCAAGAAAAAATCACGAATGAGTCCATATAGACCATGTATCACTCATGAAGGCCAATGGATTTTTGATACTTTTATATTTAATATATCCACAGTTTTATTTATATTTTTAGATATAAGTGCACAAATAGTCATTGTATCTTTTCTGTAAATTCAATCTTTCTACATTTGCCTCTCAAGGTCAATTCCCATTTCCAATGTCCACAATGGAAATAAGGGGTATCCTTGGTGTGGAAAGTTGTTGACATGGTTAACTAATTTTATTCATTTTTTGTGATTATGACAGTTGATATTTTTGTGTAATGCAATACTTTTAGATTTATTTACATGTATTTTCTTCTATATTCATTTTATGTGGTAATTTCATGTCATTGAACGACATTTTAAGTAGTGACAGAATGAATTTTATATCTCCGACGTAACAGAAAAAGTCATAATATTATAAATTTGATAATGTGACTAAAGTTAAAAGCAAAGAAAAATAATGTATAAAAAAATCTGCATGACTGAATAAATCAAACGCTTATATTTGTAGTTAAATCTCCTTTTTCTCTTTTATGTTACAAAAAAGTGAAAAATATCTAGAATGCTATCATTCTTTGACGTTATTATCACGTTTGTATATACATATGTAAATATGTGTCTTTCCCTTGTTTCGTATTCGCGCGTGTGTGAGCGCACGTGTGAAAGTGGGTGTAAATGCGAGCATAAGTACATACCCACCATGCAGCCCGGTAAACATATTGTTATATGTATATTTTTTCTACCTCATATAACTAATATACCACTTGTTAGTCAAATAGCCGCTGAACATGTCAAATAACAACCACAGATAAAAGGTGTGACAATACGTACATATATGATTTAGGGAGCAAACAATACGTTCGAATAACATCAGGTATTGGTAAAATCCAATTCGTATAACCGGGTAACATTTACATAGATTAATAACAAAGGTTTTGAATGTATTTAGGTAAGAGCATGTTTTGTTCTGTATTCTAACGAAACCAATGTAAAAAAGAATAGGTTATAAGAATGAAACCCCTCAAGTTGGAGAGAAACTATACAAGATGCGAACAAAGCAAGTGCTCAAATGGCAATTATTAAGTTACTACAAGTCTTTTGTCAAAAAATGCGTTCATGGATAATGATTACATTTTATAACAAGACCACATGTCAGGATCACTATAATGGTGACTATCTTTATAGTTTTCTATTCAGGTATAATACTACAACGTTAATATTACCTTCATTGGACCCAATTCTTTGGCCCGATTTTGTGTAAACAAGTCCAATACACCCTTTGACGAACCATAGCACACGAACGAGGTAACTGCACGAAGAGCATTGAGACTTGATACATTGACTATTGCTCCACCCATACCACGTGCAACCATTCCACGAGCAACTACCTATAAGCAAAAATAAATCTAAAAAAGAAAAGAAAACGACTAGCAAATTTTGTAATAATCAATTACAATATGTTCTTGACAATAGTCTGTAAAATTTGAACAGTAATTTATTGCTGTTAATGTTTTTTGATAACAAATATTATGTAATGACGTGGTACAAATATTTTACATAATTATTTACCTGTGTTCTGGTGAAAGCTGCTCGGAAGTTAATGTTTATCTGTCTGATGTAAAGACAATACAATTTATAACACACTCTACCACTATTGCATACATGTGTCAATGCATTTAGAACAGTTTAAAAGTGTGCCTCTTCTTTCAGAGCAAACTAAATAAACGAGTTTAAGGATGAAACTAACCTTGTGTACTCTGATATGTGGACACTGATATAGACTTAAGATTATGATCAAATTCATAAATAGGTACGAACGTAATGAGTGTGATATTATTGTAAGGAATTAAATAAGCTGATAGAGCAGAACGAATTAATTAAGGCTATAAAACAGTTAAATACAAATAAATTAATCTACTTGTCAAGATATGTTTTAAACGGTTGTTTTAAAAATGGTAGTCACGCTCTGTCCGCGCATTTATTGACGCTTTTTAATAAAATATTTGAAGTTGGATATTTTCCTGCTATCTGGTCGGAGGGTTTCGTTGTACCATTACATAAAAAGGGGAGTTTAAACGAAGTAAATAATTTTAGGTGTATCACGTTATTAAGTACTTTAGGGAGGCTGTTTAAGGGTTTTAAACAGTATATTAACTAATTGGGCTGAAAAATACAATGCATACATAGACGCGCAAGCAGGCTTTAAGTCAAATTTAGGCACAGTTGATAATATTTTCGTTTTGCATGGAATCATAAAATTAATCATGTTTTGAATGATGGTAAGCAACTGTTTTGTGCGTTTATAGACTTTACTAAGGCCTTTGATTATATAACGAGAGATGATGTATGGACAAAACCATAGTCCGGTGCCTTTTTGGGAATTTTCCACTGAACCTGGCTTTTGGGTAGATAGTAAATTTATTTAGTGATTTAAAAATGGTAGGGCATACAAAATAAAAAACCGTTTGAAGACACTCTGTTATCATTGGGCGTTTTGAGAAATTCAAGATGGCGTCCAAATGGTCGCCAAGAGAGTGGACAATTAAATGAGGCATGAATAACAGCTGTTTTTTTATTAGTATCTTATATATTGGAACAAAAAATCATCAGAAATGTTTAAAGATATACAGTCATGTGCTTTGGACAACAATAAAAAATCAAATTTATGCAATTTACGTAACCATTAATAAAAACGTTACCTTTAAAATGCAATTTTATAAGACAATAACAATCCAAAAATGAAAAAAAGTAATAATGTTCATTTATTATTTTGAAGAATACGACCAAAACGCCAAACAATTTCAGATCAAAGAAGTTTAAACATGTATGCAGTTTATGTAATTTACGTTACCATAAAAAACGTTACCTTTAAAAAAGCAATTTTATATAATCAAAAAGGAATAATTAAAGTCGTTATGTTTATTCATCATTTGGAAGAATACGAACAAAATATCAAACGATTTCGAATCAAAGAAGTTCATACATGTATATGTAGTTTATGAAACCAATCATTGTATGTTACCATATTTGGTATCATCAGTTCAATTAGACTTTCAAAGCATTACACAACGGTGAAGAAATTTTATCGTCATAAAATTCATTGATTTTTTTAGTACTTCACTATTGTTGATTAATATTACAAAACACATACGTAATGAATGAATGTTAAGATCAACGTCCACCGAAAAAAAAGTTATACATGTGACTAGACAAAAGTAAATTATTGCATATCAGTATTAATTAGATAAGAAACATTATCTGACTGATTCTCGGTTTTCATAAAAATAGTACAGGACATTTTGTCAAACGTTCGCGTTCAACACAACACAGCATAGTCCATCTCCTCTCGAACTGTTTGTTCCTTGATAAATGATACACACCATGCTGTCTTCACGACAGCCAATAATTGTTAATAATTGTCTTAGCGAAGTACACTGTGTCTGACTTTCGCCAGAACATTCGATCATTTTCAAAACATTCGGTGGTGAATGTTTTACCTCCTTTGGGAACATGGCTGGGGCCAATGACATTGTTTCTTCTACCCTTTCCCATCCGAACAAGGTTTGATCTACAACCAGAGGATCTGCAGCCAATGCATTCTTCTAGATCTAATGCATATTTGAAAATGTGCTATTCACATTTTTTTTGGAATGATTTTGCTGTTGGTGGTAACGTACAGAACCTACGTACAGCCGATGATGACTTCCTTACCTTTGACGCCCAAACAAGTTGCCAAGTATATGATATACTGCCGGTGTCTACATAACCACTACAACAGACAGGAACAAACCTTGTGCACTGTCGAAGTACCGTATTGAAGTCAGCAGAAATATATATTGATGGCGGGGGAGCATTTCTTGATCTCAGCACTTTTAGAACCGTCCCTTTACCTAATCCATAGTAGCAGACGGTTGCATCACAACCCGACAATGCATGAACAGCTAGAATAACAGGTAAATGTTCTCAATGGCCTTGACCGTTCAGTGAACTCGATAAGTATTCCATAAGTATGTGTTTACCTTGACCTTGTTATACACAATGGTACAACAGCAACAGGAAAGCATTGGTGTAGTCCAATATTACCGAAATAACTTTTCCAGGTTATTTAGCAACGTAAACCGTCTGTTGAGCAAGGATGTTGTCTGCTTCTTCATGCGATGTTCTCAAAGCACGTCGGTGGATTTTATCATACTCGATTCTCGCCAGTCACAACAAGTTTTCTTTGAGGACTTGCATTCTCATGAAAGGCTAGGTTTGTTGTTATAAGTCATCCACAATTGGAGATATCCACTGGCTTTTTACTGAAAAGATATTCTTCTGTGGTGCAATACTGGCCTCAGCAGTTCCTCAGAAGAACGCCTCCAAATGTTGATTCTAAGACCTCAGATAATCCACTACCACCCTTGAGTGTACCAACTGCACCAATAAAGCCCATTAGGGTGTGCGTATGCCCTAAGCAAGGAATGGAACTTCCGAACTCCTAAAGCTGTGACACTAACACATTCACGGCCACGCGTTACAAATATCCAGCCATTACAGTGCATTCTTGTCAACAGAACTTTTTTCATTACTGTTTTTATAGTATCTGGGTCCGCTGGTGTCAAGTCAATCAAGGGCAAGTATACGACCTTCGTTTTGCTCTTCGATGAATGTCCCTGTTGACCACTGAGATTTGTGTTGTAACCGTTGAATTTAGGGTACTCGTCATGTCCAGCTACATTGCACATGAATGTTGTGTCTGAGTGCCAATTTAACAAAGCTATTTCTGAAAGTACTTTTTTAAGGGCAATACTGATTTTGGCTTTTCGGCTGTGCCATTTGTGGATTCTTAGGCCCATGTAGAATTCAACATTGACATCTTATTAGTCAACGAGATTTGGGGATTTGACAGTTCCCATTTCCCAATACGCTCGTTTGTTCCATCATTAGCGGGTGCTTCTTGATGACTAACATAAATATGGGAGGGAGTCTTGTTTTTGCAATAATCAATTGTATAAGTTGCCTCCCTTTTTATGTTAAATAAGCCCGGATATTTGTAGACCAAACGTCATTACCTTTTCAAAACGCTCATATCACATATGTCACTTAATTGACCTCAATTACAGTCCTTATAAGTAATTATTTCAAAATAAATTTCACCAATAGGTTAAGTATATGTAGTTTTCTTTGTAAAATCCGCCACTTAAGTAATATTATTTACCAACAAACATACAAAACTATTAAAGACAAGAAAAGTTCCTTTTATTTTGAAGCATAGTATACTCACTTATAGTTAAAAGTTGCCGTATTGGTTATAATTGACGACCGTTACCTTTTTTTCAATCCCATGTCCACTAATTATGAAACAACAGTTTATGACTAATTTTCAACTAAGGGAAGTAACTGAAATTTATCTCTGTTATAATAAACTGGCAGGAAGATTATGGGAAATGAAAAGGCCTTGAGTTTCATTAAATATATTGAAACAAGTCGTTTATGAACGATTTCGGGTCAGAATGTCTAAAACAATTATTGTTTTAAGGCACTCTTTTTAACCATGCGCCATCTTGGACGCCATTTTGAATATTACATTCCGCCCACCGATGACTAAGTGTCATCAATCGGATATGTGTATGATATGATATAATCTACAAGAAAAACTCAAATAACCTACTATCTACCCCAAAGCCAGGTCCAACCCAGGTTCCGCCGGACTACTAATCAAACTTGGAATCATGAGTAATATGTTAAATATTATGAGATCTATGTATTCAGCTGTTAAATCTAGAGTTAAATTACATAATCAATTAAGTGAAGGCTTTGATTGTATGCTTACAGTAAGACAAGGAGAAAGCATCTCACCTTTTCAATGTTTTTAAATGATATAGGAGAAGACGTTTTCATACATAAGAGTCCCTCTGGCATTGATGTTGATACCTTCAAGATATTTTTGATTCTTTATGCTGATGATATTGTTATTTTTGCTAACAACAAAGAAGAATTACGGTGAAGTTTAGATATACTTTTAGATTATTCCTATCGTTGGAAATTAGTAGTTATTACAAATAAACAAAACATATGATTTTCAGAAAGGCAGGACGAATGTCGAAAAATATGAAATTTTATTATAATAATATTGATTAAGAAATAGTCGATAAATTCACATATCTTGGAGAAGTTTTAAGCTCGGGTGGATCTTTTTCAAATGCTCAAAATGTTTTGTCTGGTCAAGGTATTTTCAAAATGAACGAACATTCGTACAAATTAACAGACTTATCAGAAAAACATAGATTAGAGCTCTTCGATAAGTATATAAGAATAACGCCTATTCTTAATCATGATAGTCAGGTATGGGGGTTTATACAAGGGAAATTTAACGAGCGTATTCATTTACAATTTTGTAAAAGATTAATTGGTGTTAAAAGAAATACACAAAATGATTTTGTTTATAGAGAACTAGGAATGTTAATGTATATTTTGTATAATACTTTCGAATTTGAAGATGAATACCATTTACTGCTGATTTGCCAGCTATACCAACACATTAGAAAAACATATATAGATGAATATTATTTTGGGATAAACACAACTTACTGAAAATAAAAACCATTTGATATTTAGCAACTGAGCTTTTTACTGTAAAAAATCTCATAAATGTTAGAAATGCGGCACTTAATTTACGTTAGTCCAATTCATGTCTTTAATCATATTTAGAATAATACGTTCATCCTAATGATTGATGTAATAATTTACATTCTATAGATAGCGACTGCGTCATCACGTTAACATTAGTCTCTATCCATTATCGAAATTTTGATTTTTCTACATACACACGGTAGTAAAAAGTCGTGAAATTTTAAGTATCGTACGATTTCATTTAATCAGGAGATCAAAAGAAGTTAGACTTATAAAGAATCTTTGTAAATTTTATATTTAGCACTGTATGTAGTTAATTTTTACACTTTCATAACCTTTCATTTACATCAAAGTTTATAAGGCAATCGAGTTCCATGACGTCATAATACATATGGATACTTTACTTACGTTTCACAATTGAAAGATGGGCAATAATTTTACATTGATCAAAGACAGAGCTGTAGTTTTAAGCTTTGACAAACCTTCAACACGCAGACAAAATTTGTGCATAACACTGTTATTAAGATACAAAGGATTTAAGAAAATATTGTCTTGAAATTCTCCGACCGGTAAGTGTGATATTTAAGCTTGTCTCGCATATTCAAAGCGCGATGTTACACATGTTGATGTGAGTGTCACGTGACCTGGGAGTACAGGCAATACTATTTCTGTTTTAGTAACATTTTTGTGTAGCATTGAGCAATTTTATACATTAGAAAAGTTGGGAGTTACGATCATTATACAGTAAAACGCATTTTGTGCTGATGGTGTTAATTTGTACAAGTCAAAGAAATATATTAGCTGTTCAGTATGTTCTGAAAAAGTTTACAATATTATAAGCTGAAATTCCAGTAATCCTTTTAGTTTGGAACTTTACTTTATATTATTGTATCCTGGCTAAAGTCCAAAAAATCGAACGGAAATCATAGAGCATTCTTCAAATTATCAAAGTCACTTCTTAGTTAAATTGTTACTTTATTACATTACATTAACTGCTGTAATTTACCACTCGGAATTGAACGCCCATATTTATTATATTTACATTATTGTATTTTCTTTGTGTTTTTCCTTTTGTCAATTCTTTCTCCGGAGGAATTATTGTTTGCGCCGTTTCCTGGAGATTTATGCGATGCTGAAATCATGATTTTTATCAAGAAAATTATATATATGCTTAGTAGTTTAAAGAGTCATGACTCTAAATCTGAATTGAAAAAACACCACTGGACTTGTCTAAGAGGTATTCAGATGGACAAACCAGAGCTAGATGAATATCTCTGATCCTCCAAACATATTGATATAAATTATCCTGGTAAGCAAACAACAAGCAGCATCACTACAACCTTAACGATCTCTAATTTATTTCTTTTTTGATTCATTAAATTTAAAATCAAGAATAGGGATACTGTATACGTCTTAATGTTGGCGCCCGTTTTATTTTGGCGAAATTGGCGTCAGCATCGGAACCGCCAAATCTAGACCGCGCCAATATAAAACCACGCCAATAATGAACACCGCCATTTTTTTTGTCAAAGAAAATTGTTGTAACTTTTGTTATCGAAAGGTGTAACTAACACTTTTTCACGTCACTATTTGTTTGTTTAGTACGTTTGTACATGTATAATTACTTTTTACTTTTATCAGTTAAAGTACATGCATTACGTTTATTGCCTTAGGGTAAATCTTAATTGAAACAAGGTAAAATCTAAACGGTTCTAACAATACAGCTTATTTGTCACACCATATAAGCTTATATCGTCGGCACGTATAGAAAGACTAAACTAACCCAATATAATAACAATATGTGTAAATTTAAAATAAATTATCGAAACAAATAATCACTTTTAACCATTGTGTTAACTCCTGTTCAATCTAAAGTGATTACCAACACTTTGGTTTTCATGTATCTTATTCTTGCTGATTATACATTCCTCAATTGATACGATAGTAGTTATGATGAGATTTAGTAAAATAGTCTTATTATTTGTCTTGAAAATGGTGGAAACTTATATTCTTAAGACAAGTGTTTTAATTTCTAGCGCTTAAGAAGACATGACTTGGTTTTATTTTGGCGGTTGTATATGAAACCGCCAAATATAGGTCCCGCTAATTCATGAACATCTTAAGAACGCAAAATTTTGCACCCGCAGAATTAAAGATGTATTGAGTACTAGTATTGAGGCTCTTTAAAACCCGTGTAAAAGACAGTCCTCTCGTACGGCGCTGAGACCTAGAGAAGGACTGAATGCCTGGACCAATGGCTGCAAGTCTTTATTTCATCTGTTTAAGGTAGATCATGCAGATAAGGTGGCCAGAGAAGATCTCCTACCAGGAAGAATGGGCAAGAACACAACGACAACCGATCACTGAATCCATACTACCGAAGAAAAAAACAATGGATGGGACACACACTTCTTAAAGCACATCCCAAACATAGGAAGACAAGCCCTAGATTGGAATCCCCAAGCAATGTCTAAAAGAAAGGCCAACAAACTCTTAGCGTAGAACCCTGTATAGTGGATATTGAGCTCCGAAAGACAAAGATGTTATGTAGAGAATCCAAAGCCTGGGTCATGGACCGAACCAAATGGCGAACTATGATGAAAGCCCTATGCTCCGGTTAGAGTGAAGACAATTAAGTAAGTACATTTGAAACAAACATTTGGCATCTACATGACATAAAGTCTTGAAATCTTTTGAAATATTGCTAATATACATTTATTTAATATGAATATAGAACAAGGTATAAGTAATAAATACAAAAAATATGTGCTACAAATATTTATTCATTTTCAATGGAAATCATTCGGCATTTTAACATAAATGTCGGCAGTATAGTAACTACGTATGCAGGTAAGTCGATGTTTTCAAAAACACCCTAGAATTGCACCACCATCCACAGGTAATAATGCTCCAGTAATCATGGATGCTTTATCACTCAGTAAGAAAACTACAGCGTTTGCAATGTCTTCTACATCTGAAACAAGGACTACTATGTTAAATACATGTATAAATAACATTAAACTTACCTGTACTTCTACTTGTCTTAGGTTATAAAGCGGCAAGATCTGATGACGGCCTTTTTCAAAAGTCGGAATTTCCATTATCACTATTTATATCTATTTATAATTCAACCAATCGTATAACTCGTTTCATCGGTACTTTGGCCGGATGAACTTTCTACCTGACGATGTTATTTAAACGTTAGTAAAAATTAAATTACGTATAATATATTTGGCTGCAACCATTTTATGATTTTTTAGTAATCGTGATTGATTCGGCCATAGTAGTATAGAAAATTTAGTAAACACGCATGTCACATGGGCGCTATCATTACATTTAGTTGCGTAAGAATAGGTGTTCGTGATAACTACAAGTCAAATATTGTTTTTTACTGTGGTTAAAAATAGAATCAGATCACTTTCAGAATTATGAAAGTAAGGCGCTGATTGGCTAGTGGAAAATGTCACCTGAGGTGACCTTCTATAGGTCGTCTTCAGATCCTCATAGCGTAGCGGGTATGATGATATGATTTTAATCAGATTGACGGATGAGGTCATATAGGGACCTTGTATCACCGAAGAAGGTCATACGGATCCTGTATTATACAAGGGCACATTGACCTTGTATCAAACAAAAGGAACACTTTAATACTGTATATCACAAGAGAGATATGGTGTCCTAGTATCTCACGAGAGGGTCAATGTGAGTGACAAACAGACTAAGGATATTCCTAGTTACTATAGCCTGAGAAAAAAGATCAAATATCTTTTATCAATTTTGTCAGAACTATCATCTTGTAGTACTTGCATGAATACATTTTTTGAATATGGCTATATTGACAAATATCTACAATTCGGCAGAACAGCTAAAAGTTAAATTTATTCAAGAAAAAGGAAAACAAGTAATTGAATATTGAATACAAATTGTTGTTCAAAATCTGATGTTATACACTTGCAAATTTAATGACGTTTGCTTTTCTTCCAATTGTTGGATTTGGAGAAAGTCCTGAATAATTTATTATGCGATGACGTGTTATTACTAGTATTATACACCACGTCAATCATTGTCAATCAAACACCAATTACTGCAATTCAAAAAGAAGGCACGTGGAACCCGACCGAAAGTGTATGGGTATGCTTACCAGAACAAACAGACTCAGGGCAGCAATTGGCTTAGGTTGACAGTTACCAGTTGTCAGTTACATATAAAGATAATTGACAATTTAAAGTTGAGGGAGTCATGATAGAAAGGTGCTTACAAAGGGTAGTGACAAGACAAATGGAACATTGGCGGAGTAAATACGGGCATAGACGGGGATCACGCTATCCAGCTCTAGAATAATCCATATACCGATGAAAATTCTCATTGAATATATATAAATGAAATATGTTATATTCATACCTGCGAAACATCCCAATGGTATACAGTCGTGAAACTTCTTAGATAATTCAGGGTTGTCTGTGATGAATTTAATCATATTTGTTGGTACAGGACCTGGGTTGATACTGTTCACTCGTATCTGAAGAAAAAGATATACAAACATACTGAAGAAGTCAATTAATGAAATGTCATTAATAGTATAAAGAATGTAACCTAATGAGTTCTTAGTATATCAATTTATAGAACTAGAAATGTCCTGCTTATTTTTCAAGATAGTTTTTATATCAAACTGAAGTACATCAGCACACAATATAGAAAGCGCAATATATTCATAATATTAAGTATGTATCTAAGAACATGATGGAACAATATAGAGCTGTAAAAAAATCAGTGGTATCGAAAAAAATCCATTTCAAGGGGGTACCATTTTACAAGTATGATACTTCAGATATAAATACAAACCACAACTCAACACAAACAATTAATCATAGTACGTAGATGCTTTAATGTATTCACAAAAGTAACTGAGTGAAATGCATTCCATAAAATATTTGTAACAATGACTGAATCAGTGTAAAATTGTTTCAAACCATTTGAACAACTTTGACGACAAAGCATATCACATTAAAATTTACCAATTATTATTTGGACAATTAAACAAGCACTTAAAGTCCCATAAGCATATACATTTATCTGTCCTGACAGTTTCTGTTTGTTCTATAACAGAGGAATCCGGTGTGTTTTCCTCCCGTGTGTACTTTGTAGCAAGATTTTTTTTTCCAAAACCACTATCGTATTTTTTTCAATATCATAGAAAAAATACTATTTATAGAACAGCTGTGTTTTCCCGCAGTCATATTATGCACATGGCATTAAGTGACGTCACGCGCTCTATATATTTCAAGTTTACAAAAGCAAAATTCACAGCGAAATAAGTGTTTTTAGAAGAAAAATGGTTTGTTTCGTCGGTAATAATTATCTTGGGATAATATCAGCAAATGTTTTTTTCCATATACTTTTATAGCAAAAAGCTCATGGGACTTTAAAACAAATCGATGAGCGAAAAGGTTGACGATAATTGTCAAACTAATCAATGTCACGAATTATTCATTACACTTCATTTGTTACTCAAATGGTCGCTGTTGTAAAAAAAAACTGCCATTGATAACAAATACGTGCACAAGTATTTTTTAGGGATCAAACATGAGTTCAAATATCATCAGGTATTTGTAAAAATCTAAAAAGTACATCCGGGGTACTTTGTTTATAAAACATAACCATGGTTTTGGAGGTATATAGGAGGGGAATGTCCGGTTATTAACTTGCGGCTCGAGGCCACAGATATATTGGAATTCGTAGTGGTTTGTAGATCTAATTTAGCTTTTTAAAATCCTTAACAAAACGATTCACTCCTCTCGGAGTTATTGTTTCATCTCGTGTATTTTAAGACTTTATCTACTCTTCAGCAAGCAGTACGCGGAAAAGCAATAACACCGACTACCACTGGACATAAACTGTTACATAAATGTTTCAAGTGGAGTTGGTTCAGTTAGATTAATCGGAGGTTAACCCGATTTTCGATAATAAAGGAAGCAAATTTAAATAAGAATTTAATATTAACTGCCGTTGTGGACATGCATTGGTGGATTTTTTTAGCCAGCACCAGTTTTTCGGTGTACATAACTTTTTCCCAACAGATTTCGTCGGGGTTTACATAACCATAAAGTACATTTTTTCCGACACTATGATTTTGATCCTGTATTTGAACTCGGAAGATGGATATCGGCAAGGCTAAAATGTCTCGATATTCATCATTCTGTAGAGTACAATAATTATTTTTTTCAGCTAATGTACGTATATCAACATATGTCGTACCTTTCTTATTTGGACCAATAAGCATCCACCGGAATAAATTCGATCAGCATCAAAACTGCAGAAAAACTCATCCTTAACAATACTGGTCCGTAAATTATCTGGCCGCAGAAAACTATTTGACTTTGTAAACTCATGGTTGATGTTAATCTACGATCGAGGGAGCTTTTGTCCAACATTCTAACCATAGCAATGTAAATTTAACCATATGGTGTAAGGATGAAACATTTAATATTGAAAAGATATTTCTTTGATATTACACGATCATAGCTATTGCACTTATGGCAATTATTAACTTACTACATCTAATGTATAAAACAGTTTGTTTACATTGATAATGATACAATTTTATAAATAAAACATGAATCTTGCCTTCATAGGACCAAGTTCTTCGGCCAGATTTTGTGTAAACATGTCCAGTGCTGCTTTTGACGAAGCATAGCATATAAACTTGTCAACTGCACGAAGAGAAGCGATGCTTGATACATTAATTATTGCTCCACCCATACCACGTGCAACCATTCCACGGGCAACAACCTATTTAATTAATCAGCAAAATAAACTTAAAAGAAAAAAAGACAAATGAATTCTGTAACAGACATGAATAAAATGTCCCTGATAATACAATGAAGTTATTGAAAATAAAATTGTAATTTATAGTGTTTATCATACCATTCTGTAAACGGTGAAATGATTCACTTTGATAAATATTATGTAATACTGTGACGCAATAGTATAAATCATAGAGTACCTGTGTTATGTTGAAAGCTGCTCGGAAGTTAATGTTCATCTGCCTGAAGTAAAGGTAAAAATTGAAATTCGTTTTTCATTTCGTGAACTAACAACCCGTTTTGCAATAAAAACGCAAATTGCAATAAAAAATCAAATTCGGTCAAAACTGTTTATTTACACTCGAATCGATTGTATAATGATGTATTAATACTAAAAATATATGTGCGACACATATATCTCATATAATGTGTAATTCCAGCAAATTTTATACACAACCCAGTTTGCAATAAAAATTGCCCATTTTCGAAACGCAGTTTGCAATAAAAATTTAAAATTGCTTAAAACGATTTATTTTCACCAAAATCGATTGTACATTAATGTTGTTATACTAAAAATATATGTGCGACACATATATCTCGTATAATGTGTAATTCTACCAAGTTTGACATCCAACACAGTTTGCAATAAAATTGCCCATTTTCTAAACGCAAATTGTAATAAAAGCTCGGAATCCAAAAACAACCTTTTTATGCCAGAATCACTTGTATATCGATAATATAACATAGAAAACCTATATGGGACACATTTAAGTCATGTATAGTTTTAGGACGACAAGTTCGATTCTTAACGCAAAATGCAATAAAAAAAATAGAATCAGTCAAAACTGTTTATCTATACTCCAATCAACTGTATATCGATGTATTAATACTTAACATATAATTATATATGTGCGACACATATATCTCACATAATGTGTAATTCCAGCAAGTTTCATACCCAACGCAGTTTGCAATAAAAATTGACCATTTTCGAAACGCAAATTGCAATAAAAATTTTAAATTGCTCAAAACGATTCATTTTCACCAAAATCTATTGTACAAAAATGTTTTTATACTAAAAATATATGTGCGACACATATATCTAATAAAATGTCAATAAACGCAGTTTGCAATAAAAATTGCCAATTTTCGCAGCGCAAATTGCAATAAAAAATTTAAATCGCCCAAAACGATTTATTTATACTAAAATCGATTGTATATTAATGTTTTAATACTAAAAATATATGTTCGACACATGTACATCATATAATGTGTGATTCCAGCAAGTTTCGTACCAAACGCAGTTTGCAATAAAAAATTAAAATGACTCAAAACGATTTATTTTCATCAAAATCGATTGTACATTAATGTATTTGCGACACTTATATCTCATATAATGTGTAATTCTAGTAAGTTTGACAACAACGCCATTTGCAATAAAGATTGACAACTTTCTAAACACAAATTGCAAAAAAAAATCGAAATCGCCCAAATGGTTTATTTAAATCAGAATCACTTGTATATTTGGATAATATATATATGGGACACATATTACTCATATAACGTTTCCGGACGACTTCGATTCATATCGCAAATTCCATTGAACAATTTTAAATCGCATAAAACGATTTAATTGTACCAAAAGCGATATCATGTTGCTGTTGTAATACTGGAAATATATGTTTAATACATTTATCTCATATAATGTGTCTATCCAGCAATATTATTACCCAATGCTAGGTCACAATTAGATGTCAACGTCATTAAAGAGAATTATAGACCTTATCTGGGTTGTATCTCCCTTATGTATTGACATATTTGAAAATCACTTGGTATAGTACGATGAGACGATGTGTCATGGGGAACACCCAGACCCATAGTTAAAAGGTCAAGGTCACAAGCATTCTTTACAGCGGGCTCGACATGTTGCCCTTGGGCATCAAGTTATTTAATGTCCACCGTCCATGTGTTTTAATATATTTGGCAATCATTTAATATAGCTGAATAGTTATTTATATACTGCCATGATTTAGTCGGTCGTCAATAAAGTGTCCAAACCCAAAGTAGACTTGACCACGCTTATGTGAGGTGATGTCATACCCTCTCCCCGCGATGCCTGCGTCCCTTTTATTTTTTTCCCACTGAGTCCCACGCTCCTCCATATTTAAGAAGCAAGTCCCGCGTCCCATTAAAAATTGTGTGAGTACCGCGCCTCGTATCGCCACTGAGTCCCGCCTCCTGCCTAAAAATGGTCCGAATCCCGCGTCCCAGAAGGGGTTATTACAGCCACATGTTAATGGATTGCTGATTACGACCGAAGGTTTTTTAGCCTTTCAAAAGAGGATTCTTTGGTCTGATATCCCATTTTTTCTGCGGCAAACCGTACATTGGGTAAATATGTAATTTTATCCTGTTTGTACTCAATACTTGAAATATGTACTTACCAAGAATAAGAAACTTTACACGGGTAACTGATCTTATAACGTCACTCTGAAACATTATAGTGAACGTATGTAAATGTTATATTGAACTTTGAAGCAAAATCCGTGAGTTTGTAACAGTGTCGGTGAAGGGTTCCTTCAAAATGAAGGTCAAATTTGAGGTCATATGACATAGGAGTCGATTTAAAAAATCACAATAATATGAAGAAATGTTTTAGTGTTTTTTGAGTGTTATCAGTCTGAATACCAATGTTCTTTCAGTTGCGTTAATATCGTATGTGAACGTCGTTGGTCCTAATGCAGATTGCTATTCTGCTCCTTATGGAATTTGTGAGACGGTGAATGACGTCATTGGGTATGTTCAGCAATTCAACATGGAGGGCATGTCTCAGGTCATTGACATTGTTAATTGGATGATTATTGCATACCCGAAGCCCAAGCTCGTCCTACATGTCTTCTATGGTCGGGCGAAACCGCCGGCCATGGCAAGACGTTGACGCCGTTCTGAGCCAAAAACTGTGTCGTAACACGAGCTCTTTGGGGCCAGCGTTCTCCTGCTGCAGAATCACTCCCGGGCCCTGATCTTTTGAAGCATGACTCGTCGATAAAAAGTCATGTTTCGCCGTTAGGCTCGGGTCCAGTGCCTGTGACGTCGAGCCTAAGCTAAGCAGGCGGCTCTGTGTCGCGCAGTTAGAATTTGTCCTGTATAAAATCGGCGTGCACGAATTGGTGCTTTATCCTGTCTATGCGTTTACGTATCGTCTTAGCCATGACGGTGAGTCGCCGAGCAGTTTCCGTTGCTTGACGTAAACCCATACAGGTTTTCGATGCTATATTATCAGTATACAAGTGTTTCTGACATAAAAAAGCTGTTTTTTGGCGATTTAAAATTTTTATTGCAATTTGCGTTTAGAAAATGGGCAATTTTTATTGCAAACTGCGTTGGATGTCAAACTTGGTAGAATTACACATTATACGAGATATGTGTCGCACATATATTTTTAGAAAAACAACATTAATGTTCAATCGATTTTGGTGAAAATAAATCGTTTTGAGCAATTTTAAATTTTTATTGCAATTTGCGTTTCGAAAATGTGCAATTTTTATTGCAGACTGCATTATGTATGAAACTTGCTGGAATTACACATTATATGAGATATATGTGTCGCACATATGTTTTTAGTATTAATACATCATTATACAATCGATTTGAGTGTAAATAAATAGTTTGGACCGAATTTAATTTTTTTTGCAATTTGCGTTTTTATTGCAAAACGGGTTGTTAAGCATTCATTGTTCGGCACTTTTAATGCTCGAATTTTTTTTCGTAAGCTGTACGAGTGATATTGAAAAAAGCTCTGAACATTTCATCGATGGGGACATACCAAATGTTTAAATTAATCGAACTACAGTAATTAATAACGAAATAAACAGGTCATTAGAAATTCAGCAACATGTATCCATAATGCTTTTATGTTAGAAATTCTGTGTTATAAGTTAATGACTAATATATTATTAAGAAAGTATAAGACATTTTATTTTGATGCCAATATATGTTTGAAACAAAATGACCTTCTCCATATAATATATATGTATTTATAAATGCATGTTCGAATAACTGAGCTTATAAAAATATTGTAACTGTTTAACAATTTTGAATTGTAATTTGATGTTTATATATAAATAGAGCACTGTAAGAATTATAATCTAGCATTTATTTGATTTATGTTTACAATTGATTTTGATTATGTCACACTGTATGTTTACACATATTCTCGTATTTGTGAATACAAAGGAATCAATAAATTTATCTATCTATCTACCAAATAAGATTTTTTTATCATGTCATAAAACAGGAGTTCGTATTTAACACAATTTCAAATGCTTATGTCGCCGCTGTCCAAATTAATTTGGCAAAGGTGCGAGTTGAGCCTAGCATCAATGATAAGTGTTGTTTGAAAAACGTGCATTAAATCTGAACTTAGTTAAATTACATGTCAATGTCCTCCTTTGTAGCATCAACGAATGCTGCCAGTTTTACTATAGCAGCATTATTCACAAGAAGATCGATATCGCCAATGTTTTCAACAACTTCCCTAGTATTATCCCAGTCTGCAATATCTGCAAATATCGTCTCTATGGTGGGTACCTGCAACAACAAAGGCACATTCATATAAACGTCTGATAGCGAGTAGTGCTAAGTACATGTTCCCAATTTTTACTCGTTCAAAAAACTTTTACTTGTCCTATTCGGGCATGCTCACTTTTTGGATAAGTCATACTCTATGATATTCTTTAAAACGTTGTTTTAATCATGATACATTTATAAACTGTAATTGTAAATTTGTTTGATACAATCATGTAAGACTCATTTGATTGGTCGGTGAAATAAATTTCAAGTTGTGTAACTTCTACAATTCGCAGAAAGGCATGAAAATCGTGCGCACAAATTCATACAAATTAGACCTATGCAGACGCAATATATTTATATCCGTGAGTAGATAGATAAAACACAATATTCCCCGTTCTGGAATGTGGCGCGTGTACGTTTTATATAGGCCAGCCCACAAGCGTTTGATTCGTAAAAGTGTACTATAATATACTGTAATCAATTAATAAGTAGATTATAAACAACAGTTAAAACTTCGTTGTTACGAGGTTCCTATTCAGCTGTTCTTTCGCGAACGTGTCTAAGCTCACTTTTGACCTATATTTCTTGGCATGACGTATTAATTATTCAGAAGAAATTCCTCATTCCACTGGATGATTCAAAGAAATCCTTCCTTCCATAGGGTAAAATCTACAAGCGTAGAAAAATTAAGACCACGTCAACTTACAGCGAGTCTGCAGTTGTTTAATGTCTACTTTTTGTGGTTGCAATATTTGTAGTGTAAATATATACGAAAATGTTCAGCTGTCGAAATAAAGTTGTAAACCGTTATTGACAACATTTTACATTTATTTGAATTGATATACAGTAGATATGACTGAATACGTAATTTATTTAGATGACATAATATCAACATTTAATAATACGTGACCTAATTAATTGGACTGCTAGGTGATAAGTGGTGTTCACACGGTACTCAAAAGGCAATTTAGGAATTGAATAAAAATCATAATATATCACAACATCAAGTACACTTCGCGACTGTCTTTTTAAAAACATCTCTAGTTCGTTGTTGTTGTTGTTGATGACGTCCAAGAACGTTTTTCTGTAGAATATTTAGGTTGATTAAAGATGACGCGTTTAGGTTTTATTGTTGAAAAAAAAGAAGAAAAGAAAATGTTAAGGAAATACGATATGAACCTCTTCTTTTAACGAGTCAAGATCCGACTGTGTCCGACTGATAGCAAACACTTTGGCCTCCAGCTTGGCAAGTTTTATTGCAACGGCTCTCCCAATACCTGCAATAAATACATACCTAATAATAATAGTTACATAGATAGCAACTGACCCGATACGGGATATACGGATCTGTGGAAACCATATGTATAAAAAGGCCTTAACTTCTTTTGAAAATTGTCTTTCAGTCGTTCTTTAAAAAATTTAGAAACATTTATTACCGACTCATTGAAAATTCCAAACATCATTAAAACCTATCGATGGAAGTTCGTTTTGTCCTGATTTAAATTCCATGTCGCAGTTTAAGAGTTCATATAAATTTTGTATATACTTACTTTCTTCATAATTAATTGTTTTAAACCAATCAGTCCAAATTCAAAATGTACAGTGCTAATATTTTTTCTTAAACTGGCGTGTGCTTCTCTATATAAGTTATAATTTTCAGTCTAGTTATCCAGTCTGCTGCTTAATATACAAGTGAACAATTTACTTAAAGTACTCAAAGTGTTATGTCTCTAAAATTATTTGGAATATTTATGAGTATAACCTTTATTCTACCGAGGAATTATGTAACCATCGGACAGACGGACGGGATATTTTCTTGTCTCAAAAGTTTCATTCAAAATAGCAGATCTAGACAATGAACAATCTTATCTTGACCATACTTAAAAAATCCATTTGGCATATTATCAAGTCCCGAGTTGTGCTCAGATTTGAAATGTTATATACCATTTGACAATATTTCACTTACTGCAATACATTACGTGTAACAAATCGCTCATTAAAATAAATTATATCGTCATCAGGCTGAGAAAAATGATCTTCAGGATTATTTGTACTTTGAAAGTATCGCTCGAAAGTTGATAGCTTGATATTGTGTGATCTGATACCAGCACATTCTTTCACTTATAGCATGGAAACAAAGACAAACGGACAAACACGGAGAAATAAACGGGCCAGTTATCCAGTCTGTTGCTTAATATACAAGTGAACAATTTACCTTAAAGTACTCAAAAGTGTCATGTCTCTAAAATTATTTGGAATATTTATACAACCTTTCTTATGTAACTGTCGGGATGTTTTCCTGTCTCAAAAGTTTCATTAAAAGTAGCATAGTATACATAAACTATTTTATTTTGACCACAATACAAAACATATCATTTGGCATATCATCAGGTCGAGAGTTGCGCCCGGATTTCAACTGAAATCGCAAAGTGATCATCCCGTTGATTTCCTATCGGACTAACATTTTGATAATAACAGTAACGATTTGTTTAGTATTTATGTACATTTATTAATTTCAAATATGTGTACGAAAAGCATGTAGAATTTAAACACACTAGTAAATTTAATGTCTGATTAGATGTGTAGCGCGCATTTATATTCGATGTAGGTCAATATTAACATCTTTTGAAAATATATTTGTTCAATATCAATACAAATTGCTCTTTAAGTATAAAACAGGTGTATAGAAGTATTTTACAGTGTCTTACGTTTAGCATCCACGTAACATATCGAGCAAAACTGATAACACATTTAGATGGAACGGAGAAATGCATTTGTCCTTATTATTTGTCATTATTCAAGAGTTGCCCCGTTGATTGCGTACAACAAATCTTCAGCCATGTTGATAAGTTATCGAATTGATACATATACACATGTATTCGCAACTATGCATATTCGCATAATCTACGGGACAACAGTGTATAATATACGGGACAACATTTCATTCGTGTGATAAGTACCATCAGTTTGTCTGACGAGTAATATATTCGTTTTCACCATCGTATGTATATGCTTGTTTTCGAAAACATTGTTAAAAAGAAACTTCAAGTACATTTATGTTTTATAATGTGGTTTTATTTCACAACTCAATACCCAAAACTGATGTAAAAGTTATTCATATATTTTCAAAAGCAGGACATAGTCTAAAGTATTCCTCACTCACGGTGGGGCTATCAAGAGTTAATATAATTATTTATCCTATTTTGCACATAGAGGATATTAAATGAGTGTCGATTCCGTATTGAATTTATTGAACGGGTCAAATAAAACTGTATGAAGCGAGCCTCTGACGAGCTTCATACTGTTATCATCCACGAGTTCAATAAATTCAAGAAGTCTAACAGAGTAAAAATGTCATAGAATCATTAGCATGTTATAATCGTCTTTTTTTGTGGAATCCGATATTTGGCCGACGTAGGTTTTGCACTTGGTGGTCGAACCTGATGTCGGACTGATTTAGGGCCGATATAATTATGTATTAAAGTAGATGACTGTATTTTGTCATTAATGAGATAACTGTTTTTACATAATCAATGAGGCAAATGAAAGAAGTGAAGAAGCAAAACGTTAAATCAGGTAGGATTCTACATAATAATGTGAGTATACAATTACATCTTGAAATATTATATTGGCTTATCTTAGATAACTTGTAACAAGATCTAAGCATCTAGGTCAACCGCCTGCATTAGTGCTGACCGCCATATATGACTTTTTTGAACTGATGTCAGCAACAGGTCGGATAGATTTCTCGAAAATAACAAGTGTTCGTTGCAAGAAACATGTCAGCGAGTTTGAAAAATTACTTTAAAAGGCTTACATCAACAACAGCGGAATGATATTGACATTAAAGTAATTATTTTGGAAACTTATTTTAGCTTGTTGCTTTATTGTCATATGTTTTCACGACAGTCTATAAGACTTATAAGAAAATTGTTCATGTTACTAATTTCATGTTTATGTGGAATATATGTATTCAAGGAAGTTTAAGTTATACATTTGATTTCATTGTTTTACCATAATTTTATTTACACCTGAGACCAAAGACCAGTAGGCCTATGTATTCAGTCTAATAATTAAATTTGAAATTATTTGTAAAATTTGTGTACAATTACTCTTATTTCCATTTGTCTCCTGTATTAGCTCTCAACTATAGTATCAAAAAGATGAAGCAGAATTGGTTTTTAAAGTACAGAAAGTGCACTAAGTTGCTAAATGATATATTAAACATGATTGATTGGAGGAAATTAAGCACTTAAAGGAATTACAACTTTTATATAAAGACACGTATGTGGGGCTTGTATGGTAAATTTATATCAATTAAGACATTACACTTTCAAACGCTCATATTAATTCATTCAAATAATGAATGCATAGATAATTATTACGAAAATTTCTAATTATAAATAATATTTTGAAATTATATTGATGAAAAAAATATTTACCTTGACTCTGATAGCAGCCTTAGGTAGATATTTTTCAGATTATACATGAGTGTATAAATCATGCGATTGTTCCGTTAATGTTGTTAATTTTTAGTATGACTATATGCCATATATTGTTACATGGTACATGTTTCAAATATGTTGTTTTTTAGTTTGATTTTATATTTTACGGGTCAACTATCAATCTGCCCATCAAGGAAAGGATAACTGAGAATCAGCATGGCATACGCATGTTACATATAATTTAGTATTTAGTCCCAAGAGAGTGTGTCGGAATATACAATGGTTAATTTCCAAGTTGGCAATACTAGTAGCATTAATTGTAAGCCACAAATGTAATTATTATCACATATATATACATTGTATACAGCAATTAGGTATTCAAAACATGAATTAAATTTTAAGCTTTATTACTCTTAGTAGTGTAGCGGTGTGATATATTGTATTTTATAAACTGGCTGAGATATTCACCTACACGATTAGCACAGTTGGTAGTGCACCATGATGTTGATTAAATAAATATAGAAAATACTCTATTTATTGTGTTATCTTAATGAAAGAAGACCTGTTAGAAATTAACAATATATGAAATAATTTGTAGTAGCTGTGTAACCAAACTCTCACTGTCGAGAACTACTCGGGCTAGTTTGATGGCTTTCCTCACATGGCAACAGACTCAGATCCATGTATGAACAAGTATGAGTTTATACAATATTTGATTATGCAATGCTGAACTAAGGTGTTATTCAGATGATAAACATGGTGCTAGATGAATATTTCCGACCATCTAACATATTGGTATAAATCACGATGACCGGTAAAACACAAACAACAACACTATCATCACATCGATCTTTGATAATTAATTCCTGTCTTTTTATATCAAATTTGAAATAAGCATCTGGCATCTACCTAACAATAAGACTCAACAATTACCTTAAAATCTCCTAGTTTTGATTTCGCTCAACCCTTTGATATGAAAACAGAACAAGGTATAATTCCATGCACCATTTATTGCACTACATATTAAACAAGATCTAGGCGCTACGTACAATATTTATACATTTTCGACGGAGAGTAATCGACATTTGTAAACATAGGACCTAGTACACAGTTGTAAATATCATACAATGGGACGCAATGATCATTCATCTGTGAATATCACGATCCTGCATACCATTTAAAATAACTACGTAACAAGCCTGTAAGTCATACATTAATCAACGCGTAGTTCTGTAGAAAAATAACCGAGATTTTCAGAAACGCCCGTGAATTGCACCTTCATCCACAATGTTGCTGTAATTATGGATGCTTTATCACTTAAACGTTCGCATAGTCCTCTATATCTGAAACGAAGAATACTGCGCTATAGTTCTCTTTTCTTATAGTCAAGGTCGAATTTTGGACGACACCATTGTAAAGGTAATCACTATAAATTGACTGCCCGAATCATTTTAAATCCGTAGAAAAGTACCATTCACGTGAACCAGAGTCATGGTGTATTGGATAAGATGGCATGTACATACGTGCCATTTTTATATGGAGCATTTGTGAGTGGTTCGAAATCACTCAATGACACTTTCTTTTTTAATTAATTATATACAATTGTACATTTTTTATAACGTTTTCATTGAAATATACATGTTCTTGTTACATGTATGTATACACGCTGAATAGTACCTATTTTTATTTTAAAAGTGAAAAAGGAAATACTGTATACGTCTTAATATTGGCGCCCGTTTTATTTTGGCGATATTGGCGGTCAGCATCGGAACCGCCAAATCTAAACCACGCCAAGATAAAACCTCGCCAATAAATCAGAATTCAGAATTCGTTTTTATCATATTATCGAACGACATTTTGTATCTAATACTAATTCAAATTATTATTTCGGCACTGTCTAAGCCAGGTGCTATTTGATTGTAGCATCATTAATGAGTGTTGTTTAAAAGACTTGCATTAAATCTGAACTTTGTCAAAATACATGTCAAGGTCATCCTTTGTAGCATACAAAAATGCTGCTTGTTTATGAATGCCAGCATTGTTAACAAGAATATTGATCTCGCCAATGTTTTCAACAACTTCCCTAGTGTTATCCCAGTTTGCTATATCTACAAACATTGCCTGCAGAAATAAAGATACATTTACATAAACGTCTTATAGTGGGGATTATGAAGTACATGTAGATATTCTTAAGTAGTTCTAAGTACTTTTGACCCGTCCTATTCCAGCATGTCTCACCATTTGGTTAGGACATACTCTATACTAATATTTACAAGTTAAATGTTTGTACGGCGCAAAATCGCATCCGGCAATTCAATACTAGAATGTGGCCTATGTAGCATTTTTTATCAGGATGTGCGAAGTTTCAGATCAAACGAATTTGTTATTTTGACTTAACTGATCCCGAAACTAAAGTGATCGTCTACTCCATCAAAAATACAAGCCGTTGATGTTTCATGAATCTCATGAATCTGGTCATACGGTTCTACAGTTCACGAGGTACTCTATATGTAGTCCCTGTTTCCACCCTAAAATTAAAATCAGGGGAAACTATCACCTCGATGTATCAGACGTTGCAATATCTGCTGGAATGCATATAAAACATTTAAATAAAGTCTCCAAAAATAATATACTCCGTTGTCTGAGGGTACGTTGTCGTAAAAACCTGGTATAACGGTCCCAAACATAGATTTTCAACTGCAAAGTGACCATCTATATCGAACCATAAAGTGACCGTCTATGTCGAACCAATTAAGTTATCATTTCTCACCTGATAGGACATTTTTTGTATTGAGCTCCGAAATCGATATTTAATTAACGACAATTACGTAAACAAGATGGAGTATAATGATTGACTTGTTTTTGTGTAATTGGAACTTTAAAATTAAATTGTGTTGTTGTACAGTATATAGTATGTCTTAAAATGTGGTTGTATTGTTTGAATGTTATGTGTCTTAAATACTTATAAACATGAATAAAGGAACAAAAACGTTTGCTTGATTTAATGTTTCTGTTGGCCTTGACACTTGCCAAGTCATGGTTATAGACATTTGTATACATATATATAAGAATACTTGAACAGTGGTAATCAAAACATGTTAATAAGTACATGTATTATATGCACATTAAGTAGATCAAAGGTCACTTGAGTCTTGATTGGCTATTCAGTTTCAGTGTAATTGCAAAATATGCAGAAACACACCGCGTGCGATAAAAAATTGAGCTAAAAGTTCGGGCAACCAGTTCAAAATTTTGGTTGCCCAGTGGGCAATAAGAACAGAAAAAAATTTGTCGGACACTGTACATCGAAACGTATAAATACCGTGTTCCGTATCTTATAACACGATTAAATGATTATTACAAAACACCGATAATAAACACAGCGAATTTCTCTAATAATTTATACATCGAAGTTCATTTAGATCGAATCATCAAGCTAACACTAGTTGGTGTGAGTAACACGTGGCCTCGCTCTATTTCCGTTTTGTTTATATCACGTGATGACCATTGCGGATATTTCGGAATATTTCGGGCACTGTCACTAATCTGCTTCGCGCAAGAAGTTGCGATTTTGCATTACCACTTAAAAATAAGCATTCCAGAGATAATACATCAATCCCATTTCCAATGTGAAGTTGCCTATACCTGAGCGGGCTTAATTGTTAATAACACAATATAATAACATAGCCCAGAAATGATGGCTTACAGTTCAAACAGATTTTAGGTTACTAAATCATTTCCATTTATTTGACAAGTTGTTTTTAATGAAATAATTATGTTGTACATTGTAAATTCAACTTGAAGAAAAAAAACTTTTATTAGACTAAGTCCTAAATTTCGTTTAGCAACCACTTTCGGGCTTCTCTGGCTGGCGCGTGAGTAGGTACAAACAACTTCATGAATGATGTAAATAAGACAGTGTTACAATTACAGAAAACGGCTATTGAAGGGTTTGCCAATGTTTCCGAGGAACACTTGAATGTTTGGAAGATAAGTAAAAAATCATAGAGCACAAAGAGATGTGAAGCTATTCTGGGACATTTTGGAACCGAAAATTGTGACCTCATATTTTTCTTTTTGTATTTCTATTAAATACTTGGTATAATAGAATAATTAACACATTGTCTGAATAATGATACATTATAAACAGAAAATTGTAAATTTGATTAATGATTAATGCTTCTATAATATTATTAGACTTTTGCAAATATAAATATAGATAATGGTGGCAGCTAATTTCAAGTTGTTTAACTTTTACAATACGTAGAAAAATCGAATCTACAGATTTAAACAAAATATAGATATGTATGCAAGTACATACTCTTAAGAGAAACAATATCTAGAACGTGCCGGTTTATACTGATTTATTTTTTCTTCTAGATTGTTTCTATCTCAAGACACACTAGTTAGGATCCTTTATCTGAACGTGACATTTGTAGATTCCGTTTAGACAACGCCTACTAGCGTATGATTGGTAAAAGAGTACTTTGATATACTTTTATCATTTAATATGTTTCTGAGTTTTGATAACTCATTCATTTGTATAATTATGCCATTGAACACAATGGAGGGATGTTTTTCTTGTAACCAATCATTCATTCATTAGTGGGCGTGGCCTGAAAAGAGTACATTAAAGTTCCAGATCAAGGAATCTGAATGCAGTCTTGAGACAGAAGGAATAACCGAGCGTAACCAGTCACATTCATTATACTTTCTCTCTAAAGCATGTACTTACGAATACATGATGCATTAGTTGTTTCATGTTGTCTAATATTAATTACGTTATCGTAAGTATATATAATTCTGTGGATTATAAATAGCAATTAAACCTTCGTTATTACAAGAATCATAATTAACTGCTTTTTCTGTTGTATGACGTTCAACAAAGATTCATTGCAGAATATTAATGTTGATGCATTCATCGTATAAGATGATTATCGTCTGAATACCGCCATAAGAAAACAACAGTAACTGTTTCTGAATATATTAATAATCTTTGTTAACAGTAAATTTCCAACGGTCACAGTATACATCCAATATGTTAGGATTACTTTGTAGTTCTGATGAGTTAGCAAATACCACGATGACATCGGCTTACATTAATAAAACATGTAAATCAATGCCTTTTGCTCCGTTTAAAAGTTGGTCATCCAGATCATTAAGGTACATGGAAAATAGAAAAGGCGACAAGCTCCCCCCAGTCTTAGTCCAAGATGACCATAGAATAATTCGGCGATCTCATTATTAAATTTTACTCTGGTTGTAATTTGATAATACATCAATGGACTTAATGACCTTATATAACCTTCCTCTTTGCCCTGAATTATAAAGTGTATATCATATATTTCGGCAAACCAAATAATCGAAAGCTTTAGAACAATCGCTATAAGTGCATTATTAATAATTAAATCTAACTAATCTATGCAGTACAAATATGTGGCCAATCGTAGCCATTCCGACCCTAAAACCTGCTTGTGATTCCATGAGAGTATATTAAGATAGTGCTATTCAGCATGAGACATTAACATGCAAGTGTTTACTGCTGCGCATATCTATGTCGTTGACTTTAAGTCTTAATTACAAACAAATGTAATATAAGATTGTTGATAAAGAACTTATAACATTGTGACAAATGTAGTAACTGTTCAGTTTATCATGATCCTTTCGATATTTCCGCTGTGTCTTGGTGATATATATAATATCCCATTTTCGGGGGGGGGGGGGGGGGGGGGGAGAGTATAAAGCAGACACAGCCACAGTAGTATTTTGATTTCAAACAAACAATTTTGTACATAAAGTATGTTGTTGAATTAAGTATGTGCAAATTTACTTTGTCATTTGTCATAAAACCATTTATTTATCCAACGATGGTGTTTTTATCTTTTGGGGTCAATTTACCCCACCCACTTTCTGGCTATACTAAAGTAATACCATGAGTGTTTTGAATAGCAAATGAATAGATAAACAATCTCCGAATATTTATTAGTCATTTAAAACCTTTTCAAATAAAAATGAAAGAACAAATGATACTCATTTGCCATATAAGGTCATATTTTAACAATTTAAGCCCATTTTTTAGATTCTCATTAATATTCACGAATATGCAAATGAGAAAATCAATAACAAACTATGCCTGGGATATAATAATTATATTGATCATATTTTAAAGCTATTTTGTATGTTTTAAAACTGAAATAAACGACATTTTTACGTATTTATTACGACAAAGCTAAATCTTAGAAATATTGCTGGTTGCCATGGAAACAGCCCGGCCGTTTGCTTATCCAGCATCCCTTAATCGTCCAACAACTGGAATTTGTTAACATATACCCTAAGCTTCAAAAATATATAGGTGTACAAAAATCCCGCTAGGGGGGGGGGAGGGTTTCGATTATGGGCCCTTGGCCTAATATGTTAGCGAATTAATTGTTTTAGACAATCTGACATGTATGGAGAAAGTACACAATGCTTTTTAAAACTAATACTTCACCTTAATAACAGTACATTGCATGCTGTGTTGTATGGGGCTCTAGACTAAATAGAATACAAATAACCGTTGCAATAAAGAATAGAGCTGTTGGATTTTGGTATGATACGCTCTCTTAGATTATGTGCTATCCACGACTTTTATAAATAAATCAGTTTTTCAATAAAGTAATGTCGACAGTTACCAACCAAATGCTGTTTTTTGTAAACAAATATACGTGGAATAGACACTTTGGTTCATTTGCAAGATAATCAGCATCACTTGAGGAGGCACTCCACTTTAAATTACAATACAAGTAAACAGAATGGAGTATATACTCTGCAATCACAAGAAAAATATGTGGTATCAACATAATAGAACGAACACAAGTATATGAATAATCGCATAATGAGTTACTGTTTCTCGCGTCCTTTTTGCTGACGTAGAAAATCAAATCAGTTTCAACTTTAATCAGATATTGCTTCCTCACGTGGATCATGGAATGTTACTTATCATTTTAGTACAGTACAGTATAGTAAAGTACAGTACTTCTTACCAAAGCATCATTTGTAACAGTATAAAATAAGTAGTTAGGAATAACGTTATAAATAACTTTTCATTGATCCAAATTGTTTTTTAATATTTTATCAAATTTAAACAGGGGTTTTCTCTCTTAATTGGGATGGTACCAGAGTCTGCTGATTTTGGGAAGGATAATCACTAAAAATGCTGCTTTTGTAAATAAAAAGCTGGTGTAAGGAAAACTGCATGATAAAGAAATTTTTTTTTGGGAATAGGCCTTTAATGGACCTGTTATAAAAGATAAAAAACCCGACAACTTCAGATAAGTAACAAGGTGGTCTGATCACACTTACCTACATATTTTTTTTATTGAAGAGCAAACTTACATACATAGGGTGAAAGCAATATAAAGACATTCGTGTGAGTGTTTTTCTTAATCACCATGGAAATAAAGACATGAGAAAATGGTCCATGATGAAATAAAACAGTAGAACTACACTCTGCAGTATAATATTATTCTATAATGGGAATGGTTAGTCCCACATGTATATAAAAGCATAATATAAAACTCGATTTCAAACTTGTGCTGCTCTGCATAATACAAAAAATGATGTTCGATTCAAGCCACAGAGAACAATACATTAACTCGTAAGAGATGCTGACAGTTTTGGGAGATTTATACGTATTTATACGTAGGTTTTATTCAAATATTTGGAGTGATATCATCTAATATACAATATGTTTTGTCGTATAACCTAGTACGGATATATATACATTGAACTGCAACTGTTTCTCGAAAGAAATAAGACAACATAAGAAAATAATAGCCAAACTTCAGAAAAAATTAATTAAAACACTCATCCGGCCGCCATATTGGGTTTCTTCGCGCACTATCTGTGAGTAGTGTTAGCTACTCACTGGTTGCGAACGTTTGCGGCACACGTACACTTCCATTACGACCGTAAGCGAAAGTAACCGAATGTTCGCTAACGTTACGCTTAACCGAACACATAAAAGCACCTTAATTTTTGGCCAGCGTTTTCATGTAGTTTGACAGAGACTGCTTGAATACTTCATTCTAGGTGAAAGTGTTATGTATTATATCGTTTACTTTATATTTCTGATACAACTGGAAATAATAGGATGACAATCGCCATGTATATAAAAACATATGTATTCCATTCCGCGTCAGTCAGGACTGTACATGTGAATGTAAAACATAAAGAAACTTAGAGCCTGGTGTCATCTGTTTAATTGTCTGTCAAAAGTTAAAATACATTAATTTAGTATCTAGAGCTGAATAATAGTTCACATTACGGAAAGGGACTGACAGGACTGACAATAAACGTGTTTGTGCAGCATTACAGCCTATCCCTGGACCAGAGTACTCATAAAACAGAAAAGTGTGAAAACAGATAACTCAGTAATGTTGATACCTGACTAATTCAAATAAATGCATGTATTAGTATTTATAGGCCGACTAGTCATTGTCATGAGGGAACCTAAATAAAAATATTATTATTATATAACTAAAATGCATTAATTTATACATTATTGGCGTATTAATAAAGTACTTGCTGCATGTTTAGTATAAACTTCAAAACACCGGGTGTTTGAACGATTCGTGTTCGTTGCCTTGTGCCGCTCACCTGTTGCAATCTTGTTATCTGCATCGCAGGCATTACATTTGACACTGAGGATACTGCCCAGTCCATATGCCGTTTGACCAACTATTCCGGATAGTGACAAACTCTCAAAACATTTCTGACATTCTTTCAACCCTTCCATTATAACAGAAAACTCTACTTGATTTTAAATTTCGTATCGACTTGTAACTAGACGATGACAAAAACTGATTTTTTTAAGACCAATACTTTCTGACAGGCGATAACGGCTAGATTTTTGTTTTAATATAAACGGAAATGACGTCATTTTTGCACTTTCTCGCGGTGTTTTATGGCGCGTGGAATGTTTTTTTTTATTTCAAATTCAAAAGATGTAGTATACGTCATTAAATAACGTTACAATTTTCATATGAAAATGTTCGCTTCAAGGTTAAATAACAAAAAGCTGATTTGATTAGGTAGCCTTTTTATTTAAGCAATCAACAGTACTTGCATTCGGGAACATTAAAAAAAATAAAAATATAGTGGTACCGTCGCTTTTTTCCTGTCTATTTTCCTATGAACGTTACTGAGCGCCCATATTGTTGACGCGCGAAAATGCGGTGTACGTTCAATATATGACGTTCCTGTTTTGTAATACAACACAAAACATTTAAAAATGATAAATATTAAGATAAATGTGTATCTAACCCAAAACAAGTTTCCGAAATGAAAATTTTCGACTGCGTCACTGGGAACGTACTGAAACTTAGGGGCTCAGAATACTGGCGTCCTATGTTGTCATGGTAACGATTTTGTCAGAAAATTAAACAAGAATGACAACAAGAATAACTGAACATCTGCTGTAATTTCAAGAAATTCGCTTGAAAAATTATTTTAACGTCAAAACATGATATACGTGTTCAGTCACTTAAATCGAGGTTAACTTTCAAGGTCATTTCAATGTCGTTTGAATCTTGGTTCGTCTTATCTGCTTTAATAATCTATTAATTGTTATGAAACTTTAAGATGACGTGCTTCATCGTTAAGAAGAATTAATTTATAATACATGCACTGGAAACTCCAAGTCGATTACAAACTTGTGTCACTCACCTTTACCAGCGCCCGTAACCAGCGCACATTTTCCTTTAAAATTGTAATTATCCATCACCTACAAGTTATTATGCAATGTTTTGCAGTTTAACCAATGTTTTTGATAAGATTTCAATCCCGTATATTTGTCCGCTGCATATAACTGAAATATCGCTGCATTTCTAAAATAATGCAGGTATGTGTATACCGAAATCGTTACGCGTCGACGGTGTATAATTGAAAAGTCATGCATTCTTGTCCTACGTGCGATTATGAAGGTACACTTCAGTTCATGTACATGCTGTCAAACTTGTGAACAAATAGGACTGTGGCGAGTATCCGAGGTCTCGGGTATTCGCGAATCAAATTGAAAAATCGAGTATGAAAAATATTCGTGGACCGCGATCTTGTTTTTTTTTAACAAATTAGAAGCGTGTTTTTTGTTCTTAAAAATCACTTTTCTCTGAATAAATAGTGTCTCAACATGGACTACTTTGTTTGCCAAGATGTCCAACCAGTTCTTTGAATAATGATGCTGGTAAACCAATTAACTGGAAGTGAGTACGTATGAATTTTAGCCATAGGAAAATTTATATATTAATTGATGTACTTAATTATTCCTAAAAACAAATTAGCTGTCTTCAGGACTGCAATTTTGAAGTTTTAGATGGGTTACTTGATAACAAAAGATTCGTGATTCCAATTGTGGATTAATTTTTAAAGGCTAATTATAACGCGGAGCCTATTGAAAGAATACGTACTATATAATGTAAGAATATTCTGTGTATGAAACGTTCAACACAGTGGTTTTATCTATGGCTGACTTGGTAGATTTAGCCTTAGAAATACCAGATACCTTACGATTGTTAAAAATTGGCTTAAGTATGTATTTTTGTTCTGAAAACAAGTGCTATAAAGTAATACACAACATACTTAAGTTAGACGCGGATTTGCATCCTGATAAAACTTCCTGACTTGCACCATTCAAATATTTATTGTCAATATTAGGTTTAATTCATGATTGGAATGCTCAAGATGTAGGAGAGGACTTGAATTATTCTTAAACGTCTTTAAGCAAGGCCTTCGCGACACAAATCTACAAGAATGGCATACACGGTTAGAAGATCCGACTAGGGTCTTATTTTATAGAGAAATGACCTTTAACTTATTCCTATCTTGCTTATCGAATTATGACATGAAACTAAGACTTGGCTCCAATTTTGAATTATTCAAGTATTGATTATCCACATTTCTTGTACATCATCCTTGTTCACAAATAGGCAAATACAGGGTGTCCCAAAAGAAAGGTAACACTTTCATGCATGTTTATTGTCCCGATGAATACATAATTTTTGTATAGATATGTAGACCAAAGATGTAAGTTTTTTTTGTGTGTCAGAGAACCTTGTAAATATCTTCATAATTTATAATTTAATACAAATTTGAAAACAAAAGTGCATTTTCACCCTTGACGTCGTTTTTTGTTAATTTATGACGTTTCTGATGTGACAATCTTTGATCCTCTTTAGCATTTCTTTGGTTGGTGGCTTAGGACTATAGACCTTTGACTTAAAAAGTATCCTCAAAGAAAAAATTAAAGTTGCATAGGTTGAGGTCAAGACTATGCGTGAGTCAAGATATTCCGCAATATTTCACCCCCAGACATCGTCTGAATATTACTCAATCACCTAACATTATTGTGTATAAAGTATAGTACAATACTTGATATGTATGTAATGTACCACCATCCTGTATGGACCGCATATTTTGTAAGGTAGGAAACTTCTTTTTGAACACATTAACAAACTTGCTTTTCAAAAGCGACATAATTCCTATATGGAGAGATCACTTCACAGTGAGAAACTCGCGGTGTGTAATGTCGTGCCATCGCATAATTGGACCGTTCATCTTTGAAGATACAGTGTCTTTCAGTGATTGAAACAAATCAAATGCAAGGTAAAGAAAGTCCAACAAAGACATATGTATTTAGGTGATTGAACATTTCATTGTGCGTGTATGATAAGTGAAGCGGATGAAAAGTCGTCACATAAAAACGTCATGAATTACTAAAACGACGTCAATGATGAAAAATGCACCTTTGTTCTCAAATTTGTATTAAATTGCAAATACTGAATATATTCATAAGGTTCTCTGACACAAAGAACTTACATCTTTGACCTTCATATCTGTTAAATTTCATGTATTCATCTGCAAGTTAAAGGGAAATTATACATGTATGAAAGTGTTACCTTTCTTTTCGGACACCCTGTACTTGCCTATGGTGTATAAAACAGTACAAAAACAATTCAAAACGCGGTATAAACGCATCATTTAGGAATAATACTAATTCGTAAATAAATGTTTTGCAGTTAAAATGTAACTGATAGATATACCTATATTTTTATATGAAAACCGAACAAGGATATGCACAATCAATTGAACTAAAAAAACAACATAGTTAAAAGCATTATACAATTTTATCAATTTCCAACTCAGATTAACCATCATTAAAACATTTAAAACAGAACCTAGTGCACAGTTGAACATATTCTAACATGATGCGAGGTGAATATTCATCGGGACATTTTTATGAAATTTCAAATAGTTTGCAATAAAATAATCATGTATGCATTTAAGACATACACTTGTACGTTGTTTTGCGTATGTAAACCCTAGGTTTTCAAAAACATCCGAGAATTGCACCTCCATCCACAGGCAACAATGCTCCATTAATCATCGATGCTTTATCACTCAGTAAGAAAACTGCCGCGTTTGCAATGTCTTCAACACCTGAAACAAGGAATGCTGTGTTATATGTAAAATGCACGTATATATATACATATTTCCTTCTTACTTCTACATAACTTTGTATATTTTCAGAAAGCGGCGACTTTACCTTCGATACATTGACATTTATAAGACATTATATTCGTGAATTAAATCACTAGTCTCTATACCCAATACCTACATGTACATGTACAAACGATTATACTAACAAAAGGTTACACTTAACAGTAAATTCAAACAAGAAAATTCAGGATGTTTCCATATGGACCTTGTATCTATATGTCATTGGACTCATTGGCCCTGTGCTGAAAACAAAAGGGACATCGGGATGCTGATCTCACAAGAGGGTCAATGTGATTTACCCGGACCACGGATATTCATATTGACTATCCTGTAACAAAACAATTTTATCAGAATCACCGTCCTGTAATATTTAGACAGACCTTGCAGTAATACACTTTTTGAATTTGACCATAATGGTATGCTTATCAGAACTAACCAACCTGTGTTAAAACAATTTAGGAAAACAATTTCAAATAGAGGGAGTCAGTTGCATATAAAATTAGAGTGACGATCATCTCAAATAGAGGGAATCAGAATTGAAAGGCACTTATAAGGGAAATGACTAGACAAATGATACATTGGCAGGTTGAATAAGGGCAAAGAGGGGGATTACCCTATTCGGCTCTAGAATTAAATATATACAGATGAAATTTGTTATTCAAAACACAAATATATATATATGTATATATTTATTATGTATATCATAAAAAATTGTTATACTCATACTTGCGAAGCATCGCAAGGGTACACGATCGCAAATCTTCTTAGATAATACCGCATTGTCAATAATCCATTTAATCATAGTTGTTTTTACACCACCCGGGTTGATACTGTTCACTCGAATCTGATAGAAAACATTGTACATATATAAAGGTAAAAATGACTGAATAATTCAATTAACTGAATTGGTTAACAGTAGATAAAAGGGTGGAACAAATTGTTCTATATAGTGTCCTTAAGATAAAGACTGATGTAGGCCCAAAACACAGGTACATTCATTTTGTTTTTCAAGGTTCTGTTTATTGATATAGCACGTACCAGATGCAGTCACCACGAATGTTATGGTGTTCCGAACGTTGGTTCCTTCGGTATAAAATCATTCTAATTTACTGATATCAGATTGTGAAATTACCTTCAAGTCCATATTAGGAACATTGAACAGTTATAGAAATTTAAATCTGAAGTCAATCAGCATCTTTGAACTTGTTTATTTTCATACCTTGATATATGTAACATATCCATTTCTTATTATTAAATATATGTGCATAAATATTTTTTGTATCTTTTCTGTAAATTTTATCTTTCTGCATTTGCCTCTCTAGGTCAATTCCCATTAACAAAGACCACAATGGAAATTAGATGTTTCCCTTTTTTATGTCATCCATGGTGTACATAGTTGTTGAGACGGTATCTACTTTTTATCTAATTTAAAAAGTTTTTGTTATAATCGAGATAGCTGATATTTCAGTATAATGCAATGTTTTTAGATTTATTTACATGTATTTTCAATATCCAATTATGTGGCATTCTCATGTCTCTGCTATATGTTTATTGTAGAACATTTTATATGATTTTAAATAATAGATAAGATTACCACATTTCATCAAGTTGAAAGCTGTTCTATACGAGTGTGGTTTAATGTATGTTTGGTTAAGCAATACATTTAAAGGACCGTGAGCTTTGCTTTTTAAATTGATTGACGACATTTTGACAGCACAATTTGTTAAAAATGACAATCTGGTTTAATTCACTGGATGAAAAGTGTCTTATGTACAGAATTTTAAAACTAGAACATAAACTTGAAAAAATACATGGAAATCTTATATGCGAATATTTGAAATATGTTATAGACTGAATAGAATGTGGTTAAATGTATGTTTTGTTAAACCAAACCTTTAATGAATCAAAAGCAATCATGTTTAGATTGATCTACGACATTTTGACGGCACAATTTGTTTAAGAAACGACAATATGGTGTAATTCACTTTAACAAATGTCTTATCAAACAGAATGTTTTGATATGAATATAAAAAGAAATAATAGAAAGGTTTTTTTAATATCAAACATTACCAAAAAAATCATAACACTTATTCATTTGAAAATGTAACTAATGTTTAAAGCAGGAAAAATATAAAAGGAAAATATATAGAATGTTCTCATTCTTGCACATTATTATTATGATTGTATATGCATGTGTTAGAGTGTGTCTTTGTTTTGTTTACAATTCGGGTGAGTGTGTGTTCGTGTGTTCACGAGAGTTCAATTCGCATAACTGGGGGTTTTTGTACATATAATCTAGTAATAATAATCTAGTTTAGAATGTTTATAGGAGAGGACATGTCTGGAATAGGAAAATCACGAGCGAGCCTTTGCCTGTCCGTATCAAATTTGACGGGGAAACTTAAGCCCGGGAGCTTAAAATTGTTCAGTATTTTAACCAAACCAATGTTAATAATAGGTTTTAAGAAATTGAAGAGAAACGACACAAGATGTAAACAAAGCTAGTGCTCCAATGATAATTATCAACTTACTACAAGTCCAATGACAAAAAATGTGTTAATAGATAATGATTAAATTTTATAGCGAGAGCTTGTGATAGGATTACTTAAATGGTGGCTATCTTCCTAGTTTTCTTATTTAGTTGTAATAGTATTGTACTATTTATTTAGTGAAGCTTGCCTTCATTGGACCCAATTCTTCGGCCAGATTTTGTGTAAACCTGTCCAATGCTGCCTTTGACGAAGCGTAGCTCGCGTACGTTGTAACAGCACGAAGAGCAGTGATGCTTGATATATTAACTATTGCTCCACCTATACCACGTGCAACCATTCCACGAGCAACAACCTATTTAATAAATCAGAAAAAATAAACTTCAAAACAGCAAAAAATGACAAGCAAAATTAATTATGATTATAGCAATAATCGTCTATAATATATTCCTCATAATAGTTTTTTTAAGATTTGAATAGTTATTAAGTATACTATACTTTAAACAAAGGTTTTATAATGATAAATATTATATTATGACGCGATGCAATATAATACATCATAAGATTACTTGTGTTATGTTGAAAGCTGCTCGGAAGTTAATGTTCATCTGCCTGAAGTAAAGACAATATACGTGTATTACATTCGTCGACCATTGCATAATCATGTCAAAGTATTCAGTTAAAATCGGGATATTAATCTTTTCAGAGCAAACTAAATAATCCAGCTTAAGGATGAAACTAACCTTGTGTAGTTTGATTTTTGACAATGATATAAGAGTATAATCATATTTGCATTAAATAGCAATGTGATAGGCATTGGCATTTTTATCTACAGCAAGAGACCATTTAGGTGGCACACATTGGTCGACAATATTTAATTTTTCGTAAGGTGTACGAGTGGTATTGAAAAAGATCTGAACATTTCATTGATAAAGGCATACATAAAAGAATTAGGTTTTAGTATATCATCAAACGACTTTGTGTATCTAATAAGTTATTATATCGGCACTGTCCAAGTCAGACTTGGAAAGGTGCGAATTGGTTGTAGCATCATTAATGAGTGTTGTTTAAAAACTTGCTTTAAATCTAAACTTTGTTTATTACATGTCTAGGTCATCCTTTGTAACATCCAAGAATGCTGCTGGTTTTAGAACGGCAGCATTGTTCACAAGAAGATCGATGTTGCCAATGTTTTCGACAACTTCCCTAGTATTACTCCAGTCTGCAATATCTACAAATATTGTCTCTATGGTTGGTACCTGCAAGAAAAATGGAACATTCATATACATGTAAACGTCTTATAGCGAGGATAGCTAAGTACAGGTTTACAGTTTTCACTCGTTCTTAGCACTTTTTACTTGTCCTATTCGGGAATGTGTCGCCTTTAGGCAGGCTTTACTCATATAAGTCTTTCTTGAATAATTGGTGACAGCAAATTTCAAGTTGTGTAGTTTTTACAATTCGCAGAAAATTATGAAATTCGAACCTACAGACTTATACGAACAAGAGCTCCATATGTGCAATGTAAGTGTCATTGAGTACATACTCCGTAGAAAAACATGAGAACCTGACATTTATACTCATTTAGTTGCTCTCCTACAATGTTTCTATCTCAAAACTATATTACATTCCCATAACTGTCACGTGGCGGCATGTGTATATTCTATTTAGGCCAGGTCTACTAGCATATGACGGGTAAAAGAATACTATAATTTTCTTATTTATTTAATATGCATATGAAATAATAACTTGTTGACTTGTATACATATGTCATTTAAAACAATCAAGGAGCATGGATGGATGGAACATATTGAATGCTCAAATGTCGTATGATATTGCTGCATCTGTGAAAGTATTAAGACTGATAGTTTTACATTTAATAGCTATGAACTTCATACCACGAATGGCGTCGTGGCGGAGTAAGAAAATGTTTTAATTGCTCTAGAACAACCTCATTAATTACAAAGACGGAAGTTACATGGACAAAGTTTAAACTTAGAAATGAGTAGGATTTATATCTATGATCATTTTACATGCTCCACAGAAATCTTTCTGACAGTTACAATCTAGATATATCATAGAAAAAAAGAAAACAACGAGAGCGAACATATCCCAGCACTTAACAGGTGCCTTCAAATATAAACTTGGAAATTCAACTGTTATTAAAACACTAGCATTCATCAATTACAACAAGCATTATATGATTTATCAGTTGGAAAGATCAGTCGCACCCAAGGGCAAAGTCAACCTACTCGCGAAGCTAACATGTTAGACTTAGATTTCACAAGTAAAATATCTCTGATAAATTCATCCGGAATAAGTAACCATGCAATATGGTGGTAACAGATTCGGATGTAAAAGGTATAACAAACAAGGGCAAGGAAAGTATTATCTGTATTTCAAAGCAAACTTGGAGAAAATTTTGGAAATATGTGATGAATCTAATGAAATTGCAAATATGGCAAAAATGATTTGGTAATCAACCTGTGTAAAAATAACTTAAATATTATCTGCAGGAAATTTTGGATGAGAATGTATTATCTAAACTTTTCTGAAAAAAAGACTTCACCATGGTTAAATAGAAAATGATAAATAATGATAAGAAGGAAGGCAAAATTATATAAATATGAAGAACAGAAATCAAATATATGGCTAAAATTCAATTTTACCACGAACTGTGTAAAAAGGAACTTAAGCATACAGAGATGTGTCTATCTCTGTTTGCTTAAGTTCCTTTTTGAATCTAACAACGTTAGAAAAATGGCGCACATCCAACAGGTTAATCTTTCTATTAAAAGTGGTCGTGGGTTTAATACCAGCACGTCAGAAGAAGAGGAATATTAAACCAAAACAGTTTAGTGAATGTTTGTCAACAAATATCATTAACAAACACGCTATTGACCATTAAAAACTGCAATACGCAACCACTACGAAATTCCTTCATTGTGAAAACCGTTGACACGGTTGTGAATTGGAACCACCTTAAACAAACTGATCACTTAATGACTTTGAGGGCTTAGCCGCTCCCCATTTTGAACAGGCCCTCCTGAGTCTACAACAAATACAGACACAGGAGGGATATCTTATCTCTTAACCATTTGTACACTAGTAGGCGTGGCTTAATTAGAATATATTAAAGCCACGTGTCTGGTCAAGGAGTCTTAATGCAGTCTTGATATAGAAACAATGATATGTTGTAGATCAAATAACCTAGCGTACCGTTCAGTTAGGATAATGTGATAGTGACGTTTCATTGTATGTGTACACAAATGTTTACAACCATTGTCTAAACGGGTAAAATGGGTTTATAAGAAACGAATACATTATTATAGTTCAGCAATGAAGTTGTAGATGTCAGGTTGGCGTTGTTGGTAAAGCTTTTAGGATTGCTTGGGAGCAAAAGTTTTATCGCGAGTTCGAACCTCACCGGTAGTTTCTTTTTCAACTTTACCTTAGACGCAAATTTTCGTGCATTGGCAGGTTTCTTACAATATTTTAGTAGTAAACTGTAAAGAAAAAGAATGCATTATTGCCCTGTGTAACGAGAAGTGTTGAAGTATTAGTACCGTACACAAGTTTTTCCTGTCTACTTATCTGGCCAACAAGCTAAATATGGTTAAGATAGATAAATTTTTAGTGGCAGACAAATCGTAATTACCAGAATTACAACGATCTAAGACTTTTCTCCATCATGTTTAATATACGTAAAAAGATATACCATACGCTCATAATGATAATAATATAAACACTAGGTCTATTATAATCCTTTAAAAAACCGACACAATTGACGAACGTTTTCTTTTAAATGTAAAGAAATAAAAAATAATTAGCGACAACTAGCTATCGTGGTCTCACACTGATATTGTCACAGCAAATGCATCAACGGGCGACATCTGTACCAACTGCGCTACGCCGGCTGTTGAGGTACTTTTAGAAATTTGTAATTTATATAGTCAACCTACTTGTCTAATGTTATAAATACAATATGACAACGGTTTTACAAAGTAAAAATTGACTCGACCTTGCGTCACTATATAATTATCCTAACTGAGGAGTAACAAGAAAAACTATAACGAAACGTTATAGGTAGACGAATTACAAGAAGCATTGGTTTAAGTTTTTTGTATAAAGTTGCTTTTTTCATAAAGAATATTACCCGTCTACTTCATTCATTCCTCCATTATGGAGAGTATAACATATTTACAAGTTATAGACAATACACATATTTTGACAATTATGAGTATTTGACAAATGAATAAATTCATGTATATAGTTCACATGTACATGGTGTTACCATACCATACATCGATGGAATAAGGTACACCCTAAATACTACCAAATCCACCATAGTCTAATATGATACAACCAAATTAAACTTACATCTAATGATGTTTCCGATGTTATGCCACGTAAACACCTACATTACTTACTTACTTTCAACAACAGGGCAGACGAACAGATTCAGTTAAACATGACAGGTAACGCTACGAATAGCCAGTCCAATGATTGACCAATCAAAAATGACCGAAATCACCATTAGCAATATAATGGCCAGGATTAGCCAAACTAGTAATAGATACTACAGTAAGTACTCGCAAACAGCTATAATAAAGTTTCCTTTTAAAAAGGAAAGGCTTGGCTGTTTGTTGCCGATACCATACATAAATAGGTCTTGTTTATTTCGTCTTGCTGACCATTTTAGTTATGGAATTGTCCTCTTTCGAAGTCATCAGGCATTCTGATACATCGGCCAAATATTCGATACATTTCGCCCGTTGCATGTATTCTTTTTTCATGTTGACAGATTTTACTACAATCGTGGAAATATGTGCGTTAAATAGGAAAACGAACGCGACTCAGTTAGCTTTTAAAAAACAAGTGGCTTTATCGACGGAACTGCAGTGAAATGCATACGTTTCATCGTCAAAAACCTTTGACTATTTGGTTTGATCCTGAGGTCAGACAATTGTATTATAAGCAACAGAGTGCCACACACACAGCCACGACCGTGGTCAATTGGTTTGTTATTTATCACTGAAAATAACAGTAATTTATTTACATGTTTATACAGATAGTGTGAACCAGATATGACCGATTACCGTCTTCTCCTTGGAACTATTTTTTGGCGTTTGGTGAAGAACCTTTTCTTTGGTTGTGATAGGGGAAACCATGAAATTTATTTTTAGATTTTGAGAGCGTTGAAAATTGGTAGTTCAAAACTGGGGTACTAATTCTATTGATATAAATAAGTATGCATAATAAAATAAGAGGGCCAAGATGGCCCTATATCGCTCACATGACAATCACTGTTAATTCATTAAAACATGGTTTTGAATCTGTGATCTAGTTTTTTACCCAAGATGGCCCATATTAGAACCTGTCCTACATATAAATAAGACAAACGTTCTGACAAGGTTTGGTGAAGATCTAATCAAAACCATGAAAACTACAGCATGGAGGTTTTCCTAAGATTTGACCTTGTGACCTAGTTTTTGACCCCAGATTACCCATGTTCGAATTTGTCTAACATATCATTGAGACAAACAATATGACAAGGATTGGCTAAGATCCAATTAAAACCATGATATTTAGAGCTTTTAACAAGTTTTTACCTCAGATTAGACCTAGTAACCTAGTTTTTGACCCTGGATGACCCACGTTCAACCTTGACCCACATATCACTGAGGCAAACATTCTGACAAGGTTTGGTGAAGGTCCAATCAAAACTGTAACATCTATAGGGTTAACAAAGTTTTCCTTAGATTTAACCTTGTGACCTAGTTATTGACCCAACATGACCCATATTTGTACTTGACCATTATATCATTAAAAAAACAATTTTACGAAGTGAAAATCGAATTATGAAAAATCCAACTGTGAAATCTACAGTGTTAACATGGTATGTCATAAGATTTGACCCAGCAACCTAGTTTTTACCCCCAGATAACCCATTTTCGAACTTGTTCAAGATATTATAAAGAAAAACATTTTGATAAGGTTTCATTATGTTCCAATCAAATCAAAACAGTGACTTCTAGAGTGTTCACAAGGTTTTTCAGCAATTTGCCCTAGTGACCTAGTTTTTGACCGGAAATCGAACTGTTATCGAACTTGACGTACATTTTATTGAAATAAACATTCTGACAAAGTTTTATGAAGAGCCAATCCAAAAAATGATTTCCAAAGTGTTTTTCCTTATTTGGTCCTGGTAACCTAGTTTTTGACCCCAAATGGCCCAATATCGAGCTCGTTCGAGATTTTGTTGATATTAACTTTCTGACCCAGTTTTGCAAAAATTGAGCTAAAAACGTGGCCCCTAGTGTGTTCACAAGGTAAAAGTTTGACTACGCACGACACCAGAGGAAGACTGATCACAAAAACTTACCCTGTCACTTTGTGTCATTTGAGCTAAAAATGCTAATTTTTTTATGTCTATAACAGATTTCAAATCTTGATTTCTTAAAAGGTATCATAGGTACACAAAATCCATTAACATATTATCTAACTTCAACAATTATGCTACTAAATACATGGAATTTGAGAACATTTACCTTTCTGAATTTGAGAAATATGTAGATTAACACAAAATAACAGAAATAAAAACTTTTGTTACTAAAACATCATGATCACAACTATGTTTACATTTTTACTTTACAAATGACCATTCTTTATCGTAAGTATTAACAATACTTAAGTTGAAAGGAAAACATTCTAAACAATGAAAACAACAAAATTTAAATTAATTGTAAAATGCCTTTGAGAAAAATGTGAAACAGATGTTTATCGAAACACTTCAAACAAGTAATTTAGTCCATGGACCATAGTATGTTCAACAATAATAATATGGAATGCAAGTATTATATTAATATCATATAATATAGAACATTTTATCACACAGACTATGTGGTTTTAAACAATATATAAAATAGTTGCATTTTTTCCTAAAGATTATAATAGAAGAACAAATACAATTTCAATGTGTCATAGAAAAATGTCCGAAGATTTTTTATAATTGACAGTTTATGATAGCAAAAGAATAAAAGAAATCACACAATAATATATATCAACCTTGCAAGTATCTGAGATAAACAATGTCATTAACACATATTTTGGGCATTCACAAGTGGTTTATATTGACAAACACCAAGAGGAATTTGTATCTTAAATTTTAAGAACATTTACAGAAATATTTTTTTTCAAAAAGTCAGTGTACCCAGAAAAAAACAGGTATCTAAACCAAACATTTCACATCTTGTTTCTTCATAAAATCTGTTTTTTTCCAGAATTGTCAATTGCTGAAATCTGTGTAATACATGTATGTAGCGTATGCCCCCGCAAACTGAAATTATAAACAAACGTGTTCTACATTTCAATTTTTGTACAATAATATTTCAATCACAAAAATCACAGTAATAGTAGGTCCAGTGTCTCAAAATACCTCTCTTACAAATATGATATATATCGAACAACTGAACTCCAGAGTGACAGGATATTTACACTGAAAATCATGCACATGCTATATGTGCTAAAAGAAAATAATATCCTTTAAAGTCTAGTGAAGATTCCTTGATCACTTCGATTAGTTTGAGAGTCATGGCTCTGAGAGGTTTGTTTACTGTTTTAATTAGAGGGCTGACAAGATTTCCACAATTTATTTGTTACAACACATTTATTTAGATGATAATCACAATTATCATAATTGCAGAGCGTAAAGTGAATTATGGTCCTAAAAATATAGGACAAACCTCTGAAATATAGGAATTTGTTCAATGAAATATAGGAAAATATAGGACAAATGAAAACAAAAACTATTACATTATCCTTTAGCCTCCTCCCCCCATTTACAACAAACACACACACAAGCATCCCTTTTATGAACAAATTTAATAGAATTACAATAATCATTACTTAAACAGATCAAACAAAAAATAAGCCAGACTGGAATACATACATGGATGCCAATGCCAACACAACATGACTATAACACTTAAGGTATTATATCAATAAGACTTCTTGACATACCCGCTCAATGCTAGAGTAATGTTAATATTTAAAAGTAGTATTGCTCATTTTTCTTTTATTACTTTGATAGTTATCCTAGATACTTCAATTTATTTTACAACACATTTAGCAAAAAAATTGAGAGGTGTTGCCTTTGTTGAAAATTAGAAAAAGTTAATTTCTGAAGATATTGCACAATGACTTACTTTTTTCTTAAACAAACAAGATTGACACATTTTTTTGCATCTCTCTACCTCGAGTTTTCATTCAAATGAATCACTTTTTTTCTTGTATCTTTACGAAATGTGATACTCCATAGACTCCATTGCAAATTTAGAGTGTTTTTTGTGTTCAAAATCTCACTGTAAATCATTTTTTACCACAGTAAGCCTTTAAAAATAATGAAGGTTCCTAAAATCTATCTATTGCATTTTGAGATAATAATGTTTGGCATTATGGGTATAAAGCCTTAAAAAGTGCTGTTCTGTATCCATTCATATACATTGTACAACAACAACAGACAGTAATAAGAGTAAACTACATTTGGAGGCAAAACACAAATGTAACTTAATAATAACCTGTATTTAGAAAAGAAAATACATTACACTAACTATTCATTAGGAAACAGATTCATTGTCATATTTTTCTGCATCAAACAAAAACTAGAGGAGCAAAGATACATTTCACTCTCATTTGTCTAATCTAATGGGACAGGCTAAATTGCTTCTAGTTTTCAGGAGTACAAGCCATCCAGAGTCAAACATTTTACTACATCAAGTAGTCTAAGAGTTGTTTTCCTTGTGTACAAGATATTGTGTTTTTGTTGTTAGTGGTAATCATAATTATGTACCACATGTACATAAATAATGCAAAATATAATGTGTGAAAAATAAAAGACAAAGATCATGAAAAACAAATCAATGTATATTGCTGGGCTGTTATTGTGAGACAGAGTCACAGAAGTTTTTGTACATTTACACTTTGCACTCATTGTTTCTTTCTTTAAATTCAAAATCTCATTAACTATCATTTCAAACACAAATTAATAATGTACAATTAACATGTCATTATTAAAGATTGTATGCTACTTTGAAGCTGTGAATATGTATTGTTTGACCATATAAATTATAAAGATCATTGGGCAGAAATACACAACATAAAAAACAATCATCTGATGATTATGGTTAATCATGACTAAACACATGGTACTGAAAAACTGCTGTGTTGCTTAAAGAAATGTTAATCTAGAAGTAAATGTTGCATTATTTACAAACACATAACCAAAAATGTTTGAAATATGCATAATTTATTTCTGTCTAAGAAACATACATTTCGTGTTTACCCAGAAATATAGGATTTATAGGAATAACTAGGAAATATAGGATTTTTACTGAAATATAGGACTTTATAGGAATGGCCCCTAATCATAGGAATATATAGGAATTTATAGAATACTTGACGCCCTGTAATTGAGGTATTGCTGATGAAGAAATAAATCAAAGTATTGTTTTGAACTGATGATGCTCTTGAAAAAGATATGATACAGACGTTTCGAGGATTTCATCAAGTTGTACAGTAAAACCTCTCCAGAGTGGCCCTCTGTAAAGCAACAATCTCTCTCTAGTTAACAATACCTTCAACATTTCCCTAAACTGATGTTTACTCTAAATTTAACCTCGGTAGAGCACCAATCTCTAAACAACAGTCAATATTTGCAGCTCCCACAGGGTGCTGGTCTGCAGAGGTTGTACTGTTTTAATAAAATATATGTCAACGAAATGTGTCTACCTTGAGTGGGACTCAGGAATCAAGTTTAAATGGACCGAATCATCATCACTATCATCATTAGGGCAATCTCATTTTTGTAGAATATGTCTAATAAAGTAAAAAACAGATACAGTAACACATACAAATTATTATTATGTACCAATAATTCAATAAGCTTCATTTATACTGAAACACAGACTGTAGTATCATACTAACTTAATTAAGTAGTAACTGATATATTATGATTATGACAGTATGTCTTGACAGTAAATACTGAAAACAATTCAAAATGTATCTTCTGTTTATTAAAATGTCAGAGGATAAATACTGGAATTACAAATTGATCAAATGTTACAGTAAAACAGATAACAATATTTGCAGTAGTACTTATTGCAATGTCAGTTTAATTCATGATGTGTAAGAATCATGAGTCGTACAAAATGGGTATTAAAATACAGAATATATCTCTCACCTAGTATGTGAAGATGCATCTGGCATTGATGCTACACCAAGTTCTCTCATCAACCCATCCATCGATTTCTGTATTATCTGTGAAAAATGTATAGAAATGACACTTCATAAACCCATACACTGTCAAAAAATATATAACATCATTCAAAGAGTAATTGAGAACTAATGAAATATTGATAACCTATCTTGACTTTTGTCAACCAGTGTCATGTTAATATTTAATGTATATTTGGGGTTTGCTGTTTTACTGTGTCTTACAAAGTTGGTTTGTAAGTATCATTCTTGACTAAATTTGATGATCAGAATAAATTGATTAGTTTATTTACCAATTAAAACACGTAGCAATTCAAAAACCTTTCATTCAATGTGTCAATATGTTATGGCTGTATCCTGTAAAAGCGTAAAATATAAGGAAGTATGTATGTAAATTATATATCAATTACTTACCACTGCCAGTTTCAATGTACTCGTATTAACCGAAACTCTCGGCACTCTTGACATCTTCATTTGCAAGTCTTTCCGTATAGTTCGCCGTTCTACACATCATACGTACATAATCCACCAAGTCTCCGTATTAATGTTCATAGTTGTAACAGGTGGGGTGGATGGGATCAAGACGACAGGGTGATCACACTGTCAACTGATTAAACAAAACACTGAGTTCAATAATCCGCTGACACAGTTCACACTGTATACCCAGAAAAGCCGAACACAGTTGCTCAGGCGAACACAGTTGCCGATAAATTTTACAGTTTCGAACGAAAAATAAGTATCGGCTTGGTTTATAGTTATTTTGAAGCGTTATCATATCTAACGATCTAATTGTATTCGAGGTTCGCATCTTTCGCAATAAACTGTGCTTTACGTTCTCAACAATACGAGGGCTGGCCGACTTTATGCAATATCTCTGCGGGAAATGGGAATGGAAAGCTGGGATTTCGCATATTAAGAGAAAATAGATTGGAGTAAATAATGATATCTTTAAAAAGATTCACTTTTGTGTAAATATGCATTTATGGATATGGATTCATCAGTTGCCGCGTCTTCTTCAAAATTACTAGCAGGCATTTCTAGGGATTTCTCGCTGAAAAATGCACGGTTTTCCTCACAATTTGGAGTATTAATTCCTTCTTCAATAGCGAATAATTGTACATGATTGGTTTTGTTCGGATCCTTCAAAAATAGCTATAGATTAAGCCGATACTTATTTTCCGTTCTAAGCTGTAAAAATATCGGCAACTGTGTTCGCCTGAGCAACTGTGTTAGGCTCTTCGGGGTATACGGTATGCAGTTGTCCGAGAGTCAGTTTCAACAAGCTTGCCATCGACACGGTTTATTTAATGTTATGACGTAATCACGTCACACTTCGAGTTAACATAAAAATACGCCAAACACACTGATCTGACACAATAATTGCAATCAATTTCACAGTGATTGATAGTTTATTTCTTCCAAGTTTACGATTTTTACGATGTCTACCGCGATTTGTATTATTGGTACCGCCGCATTGTTGTTTACACTGAAGTCACGTGATTTACCGATTCACACAGTTAGTATATAAACCAATCACCGGACTGTTAACATATAGCTGGCAACCAATCGCCGGACTCCTAACATGTTTGCGCACTTGTACCCAGCTTTCGCATTACAGCTACCAGCATCTAGGGAACAACTGCAACAGAAAACAATAGTAAGGCTTGGAGCAACGGCTCCAAGCCAATAAACAAATACTCGTATAGTTAAAAATATTTAGGTCAGCAATGTTATTGTATACATGGACGATCCCATTCCTGCTTGTTCAGGTAACAAGAATACTATTGTAATTTACTATAGAACAATCTATGTATGTTTATAATCACAGTGAAGAAAATAAGCGTGGGTCCCGGCTTTCCTCCTAATCTGCACACGCTTTCCGGGAATCTTGCTTTCGTTGTAGTGTGCCCCAAATTTAAACGTGTTGACAGCTTTTAGAAGTAAAGCCGGGACCCACGATTATTTTGTCACTTCCGTCAAACGAAAACATGGCGAGTTTACTACCTTGGTGTATTTTATACACTCAATAAGGGGGAAAATGAATATTTTTCTTTCGACAGATTTGCATTGTTTGATGGGTGAAATTGCAAAAGAACGTCTGTAAACGTATAAAAATAACGGAGCCTATGGTAGAGCGCATTACCTCATGCTGTCGTATTTAATTAGGGCCGAGTTCAATTCCTGTCACCAGCCCTTTTTTATGCATGTTTTTTTGAGTGTCTTTTTTCTGCTAAAGAATCTATGATCAAAAGGTTTTAAATATTTTTTTTGAAGTAAAGAATATGATCTATAAAGAAATATGTTCGATTATTGATTTGTTTTATAAATTCTATTCCATCTTATTTAACAAACACTTTATTCAGTACACATTGCACGAGAAACTCCTGCATTCCACTGCATTGAACATTGCATTGCTTATATTCAATTCAATTCAATTCTTTATTCAGAGTTACTGTTTACACCAGTAAATACACGTGAACGTATCATAGTAACAGATCATGAATAGTTGTAGTTACAATAAAAAAAATGATATTATTCAAGGAAGAAACTTGGCAAGTGAAGGGTAATCTACAGACACAGCGAGTGAAGTAGGAGATCTGTGAAATGAACAGCATTGAACAATATGCATGTTTAAAAAAATAAAACAAACAATGTTAGAAAGAAAACAAATCAATGATAAACACAAAAAGATTAAAAATAAGATATACAGTGATATAAAACATGTTTTACAATAATGATTTACATACTTTTCAAAAATATATAATATGCTCGAAAAAGGTATAGTGCAATCTGGAATTGAACTCATGCCGTTTGGCTAATTGTGAATACGTACCTTCTACCCACACCTTATCAATGCCTTTTTAATACGTATGCTCCGAAAATCCACACCCACCAGTGGATTAAGTGGATTCTTCCGTCACGGCTCAAAACTCGTGGTCGAGCTATACATAATGGGTTAGTTGTTTCAAAAACGTTATCAGACATCGTAATTCGGTAATTATAAACAACATTTAAACTTTGTTCTCACAAGATTAATAATTAATAGTGCTTTTTTTGTTGTTGTAATGATAATGAACATAACTTTATTGTAGAATAAATTTTATATCCAGATACATTTAATTACATAGGATGAAAACATTTAAACACAGAACAACAACATTTATGCTAAACTCAAAGATGATGCGTTTGAATTATATTTTTGAAAAAGAAGAAGAACTGCAGATGTTAAGGAATAGTCCATAATGAAATGAAGTACGAACCTCCCCTTTCAATGAGTCAAGGTCTGACTGTGTCCGACTAATAGCAAATACTTTGGCTTCTAGCTTGGCAAGTCTTATTGCAATGGCTCTTCCAATTCCTTCGATTAATACAGATATAATTACATACTAGTATACAATGATACTGGGGAACATAATTATAGAACACAGCAATATTGACTATTGCAGAAAAGTATTGCCTCCAAACATCTTGTATAACAAATTCAAGCAAATCTGATTTTGTGTAAAGTTTTGGGAAGTTAAACTTTCTTAACTTATCATCGGCAATCATGCACAATGTACGACGATGCAGTATGATGCACCGTTCATTCGCTTCACTCAGCCGGACCTCATGTACGATAACTAAACATGAATTGCTACCATTATTTCTGTACTAACTTTCAACAAGTTTTCAACGTCATTTTATCCATGTTTCTCAACATAAAAACAACTTCTAAACGACATTGAAATGATGCGTTAAATCGAGGTAAATTTTCAACGCCATTTAAATGAAGCTTGAATATTTGCTCGTTCTATCTGCTTTACGCTCAATAATCTATTAATTGGTATGAAACTTTTAGATTATGTGCTACATCGTTGAGAAGGTTTAATTTATAACACTTGTGCTGGAATCTCAAAGTCGATTACAAACCTGTGCCACTCACCTTTTCCAGCGCCCGTAACCAGCGCACATTTTCCTTTAAAAGTGTAATTATCCATCACCTACAAGTTATTATGCAATGTTTTGCAGTTTAAGAAATGTTTTCGGTACGATTTTAATCCCGTCTATTTGGCCGCTGCATATAACTGAAATATCGCTGCATTTATAAGATAATGCAGGTATGTGTATACCTAAATCGTTACGCGAAGAGTGAACACACGGTGTAAATTGATATGTCTTGCATTCTTGTCCAACGGGCGAGTATGAAAGTATGCTTCAGTGTATGCATACAGTCAAACTTGTAAACAAATGCCAACTTTAAGAGAGACAAAATGTGGCCATTATTGACAGGTGCCCTTTATACGGATGTCATTTTTCTCTATCATATTAATTAATTACAGTATTTAAAGGAAATTTAGAGGTAGACGCTGATTTGACTGAATTGAAAAAAAAATCGCAGCCATTTCTATGTAAAAAATACAGCTAATATGTATACAAAAATACAATATAAAGGGGCAACATCGGTATTTGATGGAACAAATATACATTAGCCGGACTAAAAAAGGACTGCAAATGTCAAAAGAAAGCATTTATGTGTAATAATAAATGCTCCGTCACACTAATGGGTTTGTTTTATACTTTTTGTTTAATGGCCCATTCGACATTACAGAGCCGCCCATGAGAAGGGAGAGAAGATACAGAAGAACCGGTCATTTATATGTCTACTCTAGCCTAGCCTGGGTCTTCTCGTAACTTCGATCACGTAGCTGTCGAGTAAATGTAAATTCGATTGAGTCATCCTGACACCCCTTGAATGAAGTGAGCTATAGGGCAGTTGTCTTGGCCCCTGGCTCTTTCTTACATCAATGTATGGGTTCGCTGACTACCACGCCGCAATGAAATGATTCGTTGTCTAATGAAAGTAGTGCCTTTTCAGAGCTTGAGCAATGACCAGTGACTATTAATGACTGGGGTAATGGCAGTCATTAATAACGAAAATATAAAGATCATGCTTTTATATCAGAAATTCTGTGTCATCTGTCAATGACTAATATATTATTAAGAATGTTCCATTAATTTTATTTTGGATGTCAATATATATTCTTTTTCATATATATGTGTATCTATAAATACATGTACTAATAGCTGAGCTTATAAAAATCTTATATCTGTTAAACAATTTTGAATTGTAATGTGAATTGTTTATGTAAATAGAGCAAGATTATTTAGAATTGCAGGATTACGCATGAAGCTCGTGCAGCATTGTGTTAACTATAAGTCATATAGGTCTTACTCTATTGTGCCATGGCCTTTTTAATTTGAATGACCCTGATTGCCTTCAATATAAAACAAAATATAGTCTTCTGCTTTCGAAATGAAATTATAAAGCCGTCTTGACAAACATTTGACATTGTTTTGCATTTATATACAGTACATATGACTGAATGCGTAAATTACTTATATGACCTTGTTGGGCTGCTAGGTGATAAGTGGTGTTCGCACGGTACTATAACGGCAATTTAGGAATAAGATAAAAATCATGCGTCACAACATCAAGTACATTTCGCGACTGTCTTATTTAAGACATCTCTTGTTTGTTGTTGTTGTCATTGATATGACGCTCAAGAACGTTTGAACTGCAGAATATTTCGGTTGATTGAAGATGGCGCGTTTAGGCTTTATTGTTGATTAAAAAAGAAGAACAGAAAAATGTAAAGGAAATAGAACATGAACCTCTTCTTTCAACGAGTCAAGGTCCGACGGTACTGTGTCCGACTGATAGCAAAAACGTTGGCTTCCAGCTTGGCAAGTCTGATTGCATTGGCTCTCCCAATACCTGCGATAAATACAGACCTCCTAATATGTATTATGTAACCCTTATATATGGAACATGATTATTTGAAGATCGTTGCCTTAAAACATCTTGAATAACAGACTTTGGATCGTTTTACTTCCTTAATGTATCATCCCTAACAATGTAGAATGTATGGTGGCACAGTAAAGTGTATCAATCATTCGTTGCTGTAAGTTCTGTACTAATCTTTGATTCATTATTTTCGTTTCATTTCGGCTACTAGTATATACGACTGACAAGGCATTTAACTAGTTTTCCTATGTTGTATTCTAACCAGTATTTACTTACCCTTCCACAAGGAGCCGGTAAATTTGAAGACATATGACAAATCGCCATTTTTGTCAAAATTTATCGAAGGTTATAACTTGCTCTGACCGGGATTCAATGCTAATTTATATACTGTATTTTGTCTTCAATATTCAATAATTTGTACATAGGAGGTCTACTTTAGCAATATCTACTGAAGTAATTTTGTCTTAATTCACAATTTACATTCTAAAAGAAAGTGATATTCACCATCTAATATCTGACATACACTACACTTTATTTCCTTCTTACTTTCTGGTTAATACAATTTGCAAGTTTCAGTACCAAAGTGATGAGAAGACATATGTAGTCTACTTATGGTGGAACCAAACGATTGAAATAACGTCGTTTTCGATGTCAAAACGATCATTTCTATGGTATTTATAGTGCATTTCTGAAAATACATATTGCTCTGTCAATTTATGTAGATATTTATTGGAATAAAAATTTGATAGCGGAGAATAAAATTACCTAATAAAAGTGCCTTAATTGTAAGTGCAAGTAAAACGATTTTAAGTGTAAAGTTAAGTGTTCCTTTTTCTTCCCACTTTCAAAATTAAATTATTTTTACCGAAATTCTGCACGAAGGATTTTTTTATTTTCATCTGGAATGAAGTTTGATGTGTCATCTGTGGTTCTCATCAATTTTAGGAAAATCTATCGAGTCGTTTTCATTTTATTCAAGATTCACTAAATAGCGTTATCTTAAATCATTCGATCATTCGCCTTCAAGAACGTCGTTTGACACACACATGTAAAGCGTCATTCTCACTGTTACGGGTTGACTCTGGGTTTACCCGTATTAGTGACCTAGAGAAACCCTGTCAAACCGGGAGTACAACCCTAGGTTTATTGGTGAGCACTACATGCGCGGTAGACATTATGGTCGGCATTCCGGTTATTGCCATCGGGAGGCACCGGGACAAGCACTGTGACAGTGAGAGTCGGGCTTACACTTGAACATTCTGCTGACATTATGCATTTTACGATGTTAATTAAATCCGAAACAATGGACCCATTTGTTGTAATCATGTATGTATTTTTACATACTTTAGCTGTCATCTTCGCTTACATTAAGAATCTATATAATAAATGAACTATCACAATATATTCATTGTCGATCGGGGTCGTAAATCTGTTTTATAAGTCATAATATTTACCCCCAAAAATCACGAAACATACATAGAATGCATATTATCAAAACAATACATTTAACTACACATCACAATCATAATATAATAATTGTATACTTGTATGTAAATCAACGAACCTTGTTTTTTTATAGAAAAAATGGAAATGATTATCACAATTATTTTCCATTTTAGTTCCCTGGAGAGGTCAAGTTTTTGCAATTTTGTCACATTAGTTAAATACGCATAAGAACACAAAATTAAGCACGCTAAAATGATAATGTGATGTGTTTATTGTTACCTGAAGAGAATGGCAATGTGAGCAGGGTTACTAACAGTAACAAATGTATCAGTAATTCCATCAAATCGTTTTAGATCGTTGTTTACAGTAAGTAAAATAGATGTAGGTACAGGATAGATATAAAAACATAACGTGTGTTTAAAACGATGTTCTTGAAAAAGAATGAGCGTTTATAAGGTAATGCTATCATTTATTAAAGCTTTAATAAAATAAAAACAGCTCAAGAATTTTTTAAAAAAATTATGAGAACAACAGATGACACATCAAATTTTATTTCAGATAAAAAAAATCCCTCGTGCAGATTTTTGATAAAAATAATTTAAATTTGAAATTGAGAAGAAAAAACACTTAACTTTACATTTAAAATCGTCTTACTTGCACTTACTATTAAGTCATGAACATCAATTTTATACCTACGAGGAGGCAATTTTGTTATCCGCTATTTATTTCTTGTTTCATTAAATATCTATATAAATTGACAGAGCAATATGTATTTTCAGTGAGACAATCCTTAAGTTCCTATTGTAATAACGTGTAAATATGTTTTGAAAGTACAATTTCTCACTAGATTATTGCATAAAAGTGCCCAAAAATGATATAATAATATTTGCGTTTAACTTTTTTTAGAAATTGTCATTCAACCGTTGTTTAAATAAACTTAAAAAACATTATTTTTACCGACTCATTGAAAATCCCATTCATCATAAAAACCTATCGATGAAAGTCGAGTGCTAACCATACTGGGCAAGTTCAATATGTCCTGATTTAAGTTCCAAGTCGCATTTTAAGAGTTCATATTAAAATAAAACTTTAATATACAAACTTTCTTCATAATTAGAAATTTTAGACCAACCAGTCTATCAAGTACAAAAATGTAATTAAAAGTGCTCATATATTTTCTTAAACTGTCGTATGCTTCTATATACATTGTATAATTTATAGTTTTCAGCCTAGTTATCCAGTCTGTTTCTTAATATACGAGTGAACAATTTACCAAACGTACACAAAAGTGTTATGCCTGTAAAATTATTTGGAATGCAAATAATTATAACCTTTATTATGCAGAAAAGTCATGTAAATGTCGGACAGACGGTCGGGTTATGTTCCTGTCTCAAAAATGTCATTGAAAATAGCAGATCTAAACAATGAACATTTTTATCTTGACCATTTTCAATGTAAAGTTGCCTATACCCGAGCGGAAATTCGTTGCATCCTTAACCAATTTCCCGTGCCCAATTGCCAGTATTTTTAGTTTAATCAAGTTCGTAAACACCCGATTACAGCTGTCGGACATTGCCGAGTATACAGCAATGCATAGTGGGATCGTCAAACGATATCGTTTGAGCTATGTTTAGCAGTTGCGATTCCATATAAGTCCTTGTAATAACACATGCCCAGAAATGATTCGCATACAGTTCAAACAGACTTTCGGTTACTAAATAATTTTCCATTTCTTTGACAAGTTGTTTTAAATAAAATATGTTCTAGATCGTAAATTCAACTTGAATAAACTTTTAATTAATCCAATTTTGTTTCCCAACCAGTTTTAGGCTTCTATGACCGGCGCGTGAGTAGATAGAAACTACTTCATTACGTAAATAAGACAATGTTCCACTTACAGAAAATGGCTATGGAAAGGTTTCCCAATGTTTCTGACGCAGACTTGAATGTTTGGATGATAAGTATACATTCAAAGAGTACCAAAACATGTAAAGCTATTCCGAGATTGTTAGAGAACGAAGAACTGAAAAGTTATGGAATAGTACGTATTCCAATAAAATATGAACCTCTTCTTTTAACGAGTCAATGTCTAACTGTCCTACTGATAGCAAACAATTTGGCTTCTAACTTTGCATGTCTTATTGAAATGTCTCTCCCAATACCTGCGATTAATGCATTTATTAAAGCCTATGATTGCTCCTTTGCTATGTTGCCATAGTTGTCATTAAAGACATTTTCTTTCATGTATTTATGGTTCATGTTTTTCTTGTGTTGCTGTTCCTTTTCCTGAATGGTTTGACTTTTAGTCTGTCAAATAGTTTGAGTCATGCTTTTTACTATTAAAAACGTTCCATTCATATTTTAGGAATACGGTTTTGATTTTGCCAAATGTGCTTTTTATTGGCGGTTATGAGGGTTACAACTACAACTGCAACTGTTAGGCTTTTATGTAACACACACATGCTTAAACATTTTGCTTATTATCAGCCATCAACATTATCCATAGAAACGATGTATGTACCAGAATTATTGCAATAAAGATGTTGATCGTTTTAAAACATACATGTTATGGTCGTACGCCTGCGTTCCACAAATGCAGCAATATCAACGAGATGATATTTCTTTCTGACATTCATCATCCACTAACATAATAACATTCATAGTCAAATTGAAAGGATTCTTTAAACTCAAGAGATATTCATCTCTGTGTCTATAATACTAAATAAAACATTACATACGTTTCTGGCAGCGATTTCAATATTACAACTTAGAACACGACATTGACTACTTTTTTTAGTTTCTTTATCATACACCGCCATGTTTCTATAAACAACATTCACCATTTTGAAATCACGTAACATTTATAATAACAATGGCGCAGTGCGAGTAAAAAAATAAGTTCGACAACAAAAATATACTTGAAACTTTGTTTTGAAGAATATGTCCGTATTGCTTGGTACCTTTGCGTTCTGTGAAGGCGGTGCGCATTCACCGGAACGAAGAGTTATACGCCTTCTTAAAGTATTTTGTGTCGAATTTTGTGACAACTGTTTTTCATTTAAGATAATTGTCGGTTAAGTAATGGTGTTTTATGTAGAATTTGTATCAATTTTACCATCACAGGTCCATTACTTTTGCCTCTGTTTTTTTTAAAAACAAATTCTATGTACAAATTAAAGTTGAAAGAATCTGATAGAGGACCATTCAAGGATGACTGCTATAGAGTATTAATACATTTCGCCCAGTGATTTTAGAGTTGTTGTTTAATCAAGATATTGACGCCTTACAACGCACATTCACCTTTACCCATTTATCTTTAGTTGTGCCTAGCGCCGCATAGTCGCAATGCGAACGTTATAGACGCCGTTGAATTGTGCAGTGGTAGAAACGTAATATGTGCACCAGGTCACGTGAAGCTCACATCACCGTGTTTGACATCGCGCTTTGAATGCTTGGAAAGGAACTAATTTTAACCTCTGAACTACAACGAAAACAATGAACTGTCTTAATATACTGCTCAGTATAGTATCGAGTCTTTATCTGGTCATTCTTATTACTATTTAAAAGCGCGATCATCAACAATCTGCATAATGTGGATTACCATCCATAGCAGGCTAGCAGCACATGCGAGACAAACTAAAATATCTCACATACCGAAGAATTTCAATAACATATAATTATCCTTTATTTACAATTGTATCTTAATAACAGTGTTACTAGTATGTACTAAATTTGTGTTTAAGGTTTGTCAATACTTAAAGCTGCAGTTGTGTCTTTGGTCAATGTAAAGCTAGCAACCATATTGCAACTGAGAAAAGAAAGTAAAGAATTACGACGTCATGCAAGTTAATTTCAATATCAACGTTAACGTAACTAAAGTGTTATGGAACTGTACAAAACGCACAGTGCTAAATAGAAAAGTTGTAATGATTTTGAATTAGTCCATCTTTATTTGATCTCATTTTTTAATTAAATCGAATGCACTTTTTTACCGCCAATGCATATACGATAAAAGACGTTTTCATGGTTATGCGTCTTAGAATGGAGGATAGTGTTAGCTTGATGACGCGGCCGCTATTTATAGCATAGTAGAAACGCAAAGAACCCAACAGAAATGACAAGGACGTAGTAAGGTCGCGAAAGGGACGCGTCTACATGCATGAGATCGCAAAGAACATCACCCCGGTGTGAAAGGTGACCGAAATCTGGTTTTCTTTTAGAAAAATCATTGGCGTTCTCAATGCGACCATCGGCGCAGTAAGGACGCGAGTCCGGTCTGACGGGATTATTGATATGACAACAGAAAAAGGTATAGTCATGCATCATTTATTGAATACAATTGCTACGACAAGTATTCATTTTCATCGGAAACTAGTCAACATTTGTAAGCATAGGACCAGGTATTGTGCGATTTTATAAACTGTCAAAGCTGCATAATTTCACGGTCAATTTTGGCATTTATTTCTAGCTCCGGTGAGATTCGATTTCTTTCGTAAGTTATACGATAATTCTCGTTATAACGGTTGTCGAATGTACAATCATGTATTTAACGATGCTCTACGTAATATTGCATAAACATGTGGAATGGGACATGGTAAAAAACGAAAACTATCGACTGCGATGCGAAGCTAAAAAAAATTCTCACGTGTGAATTTTATCATTTCATCAATGAAGTTGTCTGTTGTTCAACAATGCTCATTTATTGAACGATGCGATTACATATTAGTTATTTTACTCAAAAAGACAAAAACTTGTTTTTTGAATCAGAAAAGGGAGGTAATTGTATCTTTCTAAATACTACCAAAGGTTTAGTTTAAGAAATGGATATAAAACATCATATAGGTCAAAGGGTATACTTGTAGCAGAGATAACCCTAAGCACCCTTATGAACGTCAAAAAAAATATGGATTTTGAGTGTAATTATTCAGCTTTGATAGTTTAATAAAATCGCACTATACACAATTGTAAATCTTCTAACATTGGGCATAGAGAACATCCATCAGCAAATATTACAGTCCTGTTTATTGTAAAATCTGCTTCTCGTTTAAAATTAGGATTCAACAGTATTTTGTTAAGCCACTAAGGCATTGTTAAATTTTCCTTTTAGGATGCAGTGTAAATTTAAGACTCTATAGTGATATCCCTGGATTTAGTGTTCTCAGTCAAGATTGTGTTTAAATAGGACTGCCTGCTTCATAACATACCACCATCATGTTATATTTTCTCTTCTGTGATACGTTTTATTTTATTTAGAGAAGCAGGTTAATGTAATAATTGTAAAATAATGCAAATAAATTTTATGAAAAACAAAAAGATATTACAGTCCTGTGTAACATTAAGATGAAACTATTTAGAATAGACAAATACCTTGCTATACAGTAACTACGTAATATGCAGGTAAGTAAAAAAATAGTCAATCTATACGCAATAGTCAACCTCTATTATCCTTAGGTTTTCAAACACACCTGAGAATTATACCTCCATCGACAGGTAACAATGCTCCAGTAATCATGGATGCTTTGTCACTCAGTAAGAAAACTACAGCGTTTGCTATGTCTTCTACATCTGAAACAAGGAATACGATGTTACAGTAAAATGCATTTATGCATAACATATTTTTTACTTGCCTCTACATTGGTTTAGAATGCGACGACTTTACCATCGAATCATTGACATGTATAAAACACTGTACTCCCAAATTAAAGTATTAATACTTAACCCGAAAACTAAAATATATACAAACGATTATACTAGATAGTTGATTTAAAAAGAACTCATGTCGTATGGACCTTGTATCACTCAAGAAGGTCATATGGACCATGTTTTATACAAATGCATATTGATACCGTATCAAACAAAAGGGACATCGGGATGCTGTATATCGAAAGAGGGACACGTAAACTTAGGTTGACGATTTCAAATAGAGGGAGTCAGTTACAAATAACCAAAGGTTTTAAATAGAGAAAGTCTTGATAGCAAGGTATTTATAAGGGGAAATGGCGAGACAGACAGATGAAATATGGGCGGGGTTTATAAGGCCAAAGACGGGGACCGTGTAATTCAGTTCTAGAATAATCCATTATACTATTTAAAATATATACATATATATAAAAATATGTTGTTTTTATACCTGCGAAACATCGCAAGGGTATACATTCCCGAAACTTCTCAGATATTTCAGGATTGTCCGTAATCCATTTACTCATACTTGTTTTTACAGCACCTGGGTTGATACTGTTCACTCGTATCTGATGAAATAAAACATGTAAGTCTATAAACACACTGAAGAAGTCAATTAATGGGATGTATTTCTAGTTTAACGGATGGATATGTAACACAATTAGTTATATAAGATATGATAACAGTGATGTAACCGAAGCAACCTGCTTATGACGTGCCTCTTAATTAGTTCTTTTTCAAATTGATAAATTTTCTTTATACGCACACTATACTAGCTAGAATTGTATTGAAAAAAACATTTCAGGGGAGGTAACTACGTACCGTTTTACATGTATGATACTTCGAATATGAATTTAATTGCAAAACACAACTCAACAAAAACAATTATGATTATGTAGATGCTTCAATGCATTCACAACAGTAAATGAATGAACTATTAGAACAATAACTGAATTAATGTACAATTGTTTCAAACAGTATTAAACTAAAACGACAAACCAATTTGAAATGCATCCATCGTTAATTTAAACAATAAAACAAGCACTTTCAACAAATCAATCATCGGAAAAGTTAACACGACTCGTCTAATTCATTATTGTCACGAACTAGCTTTTGATCGTTTTAACATATGGTGATGAAGTTAATTGTTTTAGGCATTCTGTATAGAGAAAGTACACACTGATTTTTAAAACAAATACTTCACCTTAATTCAACAGTACATCGCATGATATGTTGTATGGTGATCTTGGTAGAATACAAAATGAATACTATCTAGTGAAATAAGGGGAAGAATAGAGCTGTTGGATTTTGGTATGATACGCCGCTCTCTTAGATTATGAGCTATCCACGATTCTATATAAATAAATCCCGAATGACTTTATATCAGTTTTTCAGTAAAGTAATATCGACACTTACAAATCAATTGTTTATTTTTGTGAACTATTTTATATTCAAATCTCCCCCACCATTATTTCTCTTTTTTGTTAAAAATTGAGTAATATCTAGAACGTTATCATGATTTGACATTATTATTATATTTGTATAATTATGTATAATTAAGAGTTTTTCTATGTTTGATTTTGTTTTCGCGCATGTGCGTGTGTGTATGCGAGCGTAACATAACCGAGGTTTGAATGTAAATTGGAGAGGTAAAATCACGGATGAGCCTTTGTCTGCCTATATCATATTTAAATGAAAAGCTTATGTACGGGGGAGCTTTTATCTTACATTCTAACCAAAACAATGTAGATAAGATGAAACATTTCCACGTTGAAGAGAAGAGAAACAAGACGAGATGCGAACAAAGCTATTTCTCTCATGGTAATATTAACTTACTTTAAGTCCAATGTAAAAGAAAATGTGTTCATAGATAATGATTACATTTATAGCGAGAGCATATGACAGGAACACTTTAATGGGGACTGTCTTTCTAGTTTTCTTAATTATGTTATGATAGTACGACATGTTATCAGTAAAAGGCGAATCTTGCCTTCATTGGACCCAATTCCTCGGCCAGGTTTTGTGTAAACATATCCAATGCTGCTTTTGCCGAAGCATAGCACACAAAACTTTCAAATGCACGAAGAGCAGTGATGCTTGATATATTTAATATTGCTACACCCATACCTCGTGCAACCATTCCACGAGCAACTACCTGTTAAATAAATGAGCAAAAATTAAAAGACAAATTCATTCTGAGATAGATATAAATAATAAGTTCTTGATAATAGTTATTCAAATTGAAGTCGTTATTTATGGCATTAGTCATACTATTCTTTAAACGGTGAGAATGATTAACCATGTTTAATATTATGCAATAACGTGATGCAATACTAGACATCGTACAGTACCTGTGCTATGTTGAAAGCTGCTCGGAAGTTAATGTCCATCTGCCTGAAATAAAGACTGTACTATACATGTATACCTGGAATTCATTTTTTTTATTCGTCAAATATTACAAAATTAGGTTAATGTATTCAGAACAGTTCGAAAGTTTAGTTATGCTTTTTTCAAAGCTAACTAAATAAACCAGTTTAATGATCACATGAACCTTTTGTTCTTTGCTTTTTGGACACTTTTAAAAGTATAATCAAATTTGTACAGTGCTGGGTAATTACTTTTCAATTGTTAAAAAATAGTATGCACATTAACTTTTCATCTATAGCAAGAGATCATCTAAGTGACACTCGTTGTTCGGTACTTTTTATGATTGATAGAATGTTTCGTAAGGTGTTCGAGTGGTATTGAAAAAGCTCAAAACATTTCATGGTTGAAGAAAACCTAAAAAAGAATTCGTTTTTAGTATACAATCGAACGACATTTTGTATTTAATATTAATTCAAGTTATTATTTAGGCAATGTTCAGGTCAGACTTGGCAAGGTGCAAACTGATTCTAGGATCATCTGTAAGTGTTGTTTAAAAGTTGCATCAAATCTGAACTTTGTCAATTTACATGTCAAAGTCATCCTTTGTAACATCCAGGAATGCTGCTTGTTTATGCATGCCAGCATTGTTCACAAGAAGATCGATATTGCCAATGTTTTCTACAATTTCCCTAGTATTATCCCAGTCTGCTATATCTGCAAATATCGTCTCTTTGGTGGGAACCTACAGAAATAAAGACACCTTTATACCAAGGAATCCCAAATACATGCAGACAATTTTCACTTGTGACAGCAAATTTCAAGTTATGTAAATTTTACAATTCGCAGAAAGTTAAGAAATTGAACCTTCAGATTTATACATATTAGAGGTGCATAATCATGTACAATGTGTCTATCCGTAAGTACATATTCTATAAAGAAACATGAGAACTTGTCGGTTAATACTCTTTTATTTGTTCTTCTAGAATATTTCTATCTCAAGACTGCCGTATCTGTAACATGGTATGTGTACATTCCATTCAGACCGCGCCAACTAGTTAGATTATGAACACCACATTTCACCTCTACACCGCCGAAGATTTATTGTAAAATATTTCTGCTGACGCATTCAATCGTATAAGATGAAATCATTTAAATACAGAAAAACAATTATATGCTCAACTCAAAGATGACGCGTTTATATTGTTGAAGAAAAATAACTGAAAATGATAAGAAATAGTACGTAATCAAAGAGAACACGAACCTCTTCTTTTAACGAATCAAGGTCTGACTGTGTCCGACTGATAGCAAATACTTTGGCTTCTAGCTTGGCAAGTCTTATTGCAATGGCTCTCCCTATACCTGCAATTAATACAGATCATTACAAGACATTACCCCTAAACAGGAACATGATTATATAATACATCAATCTTGACAATTAAAGATTATTGCCTTCAACCAACTTGTATAACAAGCTCGAGTAAACCTGCGTTCCTTAATCTTATCATCCGCACTATTTTGTATGTATAATGTGCGGCGGTACAGTACAATGTGTCATTCATTCGAGCACTCAACCAGGCCTCGTGTACGATACCTATACGTGGATCTTCAACTTTATTTCTGTACTAATTTTCAACGATTTTTTCAGCCTCATTTCAACCTTTTTGCTGCATTAAAACAAAGTATATACGACGTTGTAAGACGGTGAATCAAGGTTAATTTTCAACGTTATTTCAATTAACAAAATTTAATGTAACTATAACATTATATCAACGATAACCTGAGGTTGAAATCTGACAAAGTTAATGTGACATTAATAGTAGGTGTATCCAATGATTGTTGAGGAATAGACACTTTGGTTCATTTGTTGCAAGACAACCAGCATCACTTGAGAAGGCACCCCACGTTTTAAAGTATAATACAAGTTAACCGAATGGAGTATATACTCTGCAATCGCAAGAAAAATAGGTAGTATCAACTTGTTAGAAAAAAAACATATGAACAAGTAGATGAATTATCGCATAATGAGTTACTGTTTCTCACGCGTTTTTGCCTACGCTTGTGAACTCGTTCTTCAATTGGGACATGTAGTAGGGAATAATGTATGCAGAAAGAAAACTACAAACATATGTGGAAGGCTCCATGTTTCTAACTCAGCAGCCATACGTGTTAAGTGATGCGATCAAAACGCACGTGTTGTCAAGTACTAGTATTACGTCTAGATATATCTGAAGCCGCATACTTATGAAAGGAAACCATGCCATTCCTATTTGTAAATGCTACCTACAGAGCAAATATGAAGTTTTTAACATCACCGAGACCCCGATCAGATGGTCAGTTAATTTAGTCAAGGGCCTAAACCGCTAATTGACCATTATAGTATACAGATGTACATCCAGTCGGATACTTATAATAGCTCCGAATGAAGCAATAATCATTTAGCATAAAAACTCCCAAGAGTATGAAGCTTGTTTACTACACCGAGTCCCCGATCTGGTGGTCAACTTATTTGGTCAAAGGTAAAACCGCTAATTCGCGTGATGGACATTCGGATACTGAGAATAGCTTAAGATGAAGAATCTTCATTAGAGTAAACATAAATTCTTGGTTTAAAAACCTTTTTAGGGGCTTTTCTACTCTTATATAAAATAAAGAGGGAGCCGCCCCCCCCCAATTTACACCTACATGTACTACTGTTAATGTGTCTGCTAGGCTCTCAATCATATTTCCTTCATTCATTTCGTTTCAAAGCGTTTAACGCCATTTTTCAATGATATTCCGTTAATATACGACAGCCAGGTCACCTAACCGGTTTTCCTGGATTGTACTCTAACCAGTAATAACTTAAGCCAACAGTTTTTCTACGTGTGAAGCAAAGCCGACATTGTTGTCAAAAAATAGAAGGGTATAACCTGCCCGGACCAGAATTTGAATCCAGATCGCCGAGTTACAATCCACATCAAGTGAATATAGCATTCATATGTAATTATACTTGCTCTATCATTCTAATAATATTATGTAAAATACACATTTATACTAATAATGGTCTTGATTCTATTGAAAAAACAACCTCGCATATTGTGATATCGTGAATTATTTATAGATTGGAAAACAGATAAAGACAAAGAATGGTAAATTAACTGCCACAGCGAAATCCGTCTTACAGACTAAGTTTACTTCCACAACCCAACCTATGATCATACTTAAGTCAGCTACATTATAAAGGTCTTAAGTTCTTACCTTTTCCGGCACCAGTTACGAGTGCACGTTTTCCGTTAAAATTGTAATTTTCCATATCTCCACAACGCACTTGCACGTTCGAAAGATTATTTTACTAATGACGAAATGCATGCAACGAAATGCATCGTTTGCTGCAGTACTTGTCTCGTTAAATGTTAGATAATAAAACGTTTAAAATCAGAATATTATGGATTTTAGTATGTAAACCTATATTGTATGTGATAACATTCATATAAAAGTTAAAATGGTACAACTGAATGATTATCGCAGTAAATCACTGAACACAAAGTTAAGAAAGACATAAACAATGAAATGTTGAAGAACAAATAACCAGAGCGTAAATAGCTTTCTCTCTGTAGCATGAACTGACATGATGAATTACTCGTTTTAAGTGTTTTATATTAATTATGTTATCAGACTATCTAATTCGGTTGATAATAGAAACGTTATAACGATATTCATAATTTGCTGTTTTTTTTCTGTTGTTATGACACTCAACAAAGATTTATTGTAGAATAGAATACTTTTTCAAATGTATTCAATTGTATCAGATAAACACATTTGAAAACAGAACAATAACATTTGTCAAAGATGATGCGTTTTAACTATAAAGTTGAAGAGAAAGAAGAATAGAAAGTGGTGAGGAATAGTACGTATTTTGATAAAATATGAACCTCCCCATTTAACGAGTCAGTGACCGACTGTGTCCTACTGATAGCAAATACTTTGGCTTCTAGCTTTGCAAATCTTATCGCAATGGCCCTACCAATTCCTGCGATTAAAACAAATCTAATAACATATACCCTAATACTGGTGATTGTAATCAGTCCATAAAATGTTCGTTGATTAATCAGAGGCAAAAGTCAGTGATTAATCAATTAAAACTGATTCAATGAGAAATGACCTAGAATGTGATAATGCATAACTTGTACAGCCCTTGCGCCAAATGAATAGCACAAAATCAATTAAAATTGAAAGTTTTAATGCCTTAACTTTATTAGATGTTCGAGTACAATAACATAGAATATAATTCTACTATGAAAACACGCTGAACCAGAATTATGCTGCATTTACAAGTACAGTTTGAACAGCATTACACCAGTCACTATAGCTTATCAAATCAATCATTTAGATATTTAAAGTGCAAACCCTTTCAGCAAAGTGTAAGGTCTGCAGTACTATGCAGTACAATAGTCAAGAATGACAACTCTGTACAAATCAAGTTTTCGTTGATGAAATGGGAGCATCGTCATCGTCACGTCAATAACCAAACGTCATTAATTCGTTAAATAAATGATAAATCGGAAAATCACATCAATATTGATTATTGAAGAGTATCGCCTTCAAACATCTTGTATAACAAACTCAAGTTAGTCTGCTTTTGTGTAAGAGTTAAACGTTCTTAACTTATAATCCGCAATAATGTGTAATTTACGACGTACAGTATGGTGCACCGTTCATTCGCTGCCCTCAGCCAGACCTTGTGTACGACAATTAAAAATGGTTTGCTACCTTTATTTCTAATTTTCAATAAGTTTTAAACATCATTTCAACGATGTTTCAACAACAAAACAATTTCTATCCGACGTTGAAATGATACGTTAAATTGAGGTAAATGTTTAACGCCATTTCAATGCCGCTTGAATTTTGGCTCGTTCTATCTGCATTATGTTCAATAATCTATTAATAGTTATGAAACTTTGAGATGGTGTGCTACAACGTTCAGAAGAATTAATTCATAATTTCTCTAAGTCGATTACACACTTGTGTCACTCGCCTTTACCAGCGCCCGTAACCAGCGCATACTTTCCTTTAAAATTGTAATTAACCATCACCTACAAGTTATTATGCAATGCTTTGCAGTTTAAATGTTTTCGGTACGATTGTAATCCCGTCTACTTGGCCGCTGCATATAACTGAAATATCGCTGCATTTCTAAAATAATACAGGTATGTGTATACCTAAATCGTTACGCGTAGACTTAACACATGGTGTAAAATTGAAAAGTCTTGCATTCTTGTCGTCTCGTATCTTCGATCACGCAGCTGTCGCATAAATGTAATTCCGATTGAAGAAGTGACCAACAAGGCAGTTGTCTTGGCCGCTACCTCTATCTCACATCAATGTATGGATTACCTGACTACCGCGCCGCAATGAAATGATTCGTTGTGTAATGAAAGTAGTGCCCTTTCAGAGCTTGAATAATGTCCAGTAACTATTAATGACTGGGTAAATGCGAATAAACTTTTCATAATTGGTAGTAAAGCACAGTTGCGTAAATGTTGGCATTGCATGCAGGTGATTAGTTGAATCTGTTGATACTATTACTAGATATTTGTGTTCTTACTTAGATGAATCTCTAAAATGCAAAGCACACATTGTAACAAAATGGAGAACTGCTATGGTTCTTAGGAAAAAAAACGTAAATATCTTACTGAGGACGTTACTTAATTGATGGTTTAGTCTTTAGTTGTTTCTCATTTGGATTATCGTAATGCCATATCATATGGAACTTCAGACGCTGACTTCTATAAATCACAGCGTATCCGGAATATGTGTGACGAGCTTGTCATACTGTTCGGAATGTATTAAAGTTCTAACGAAGCCTTGTTTGTTCTCCACTCTGGTTACCAGTCAAAGCCCGTACAAATTATAAAATTCTGTGTTTTATGTATAACTGCTCTGAGGGTAATGTTCCAGCTTATCTCAGTGAACTATTAATCAAACAAACATCAAATAGAGCTGGGTTCGCGTGGCGGGCAGTTATCCTAACTAGCTTCCCTGGACTTCATTTAGGCCTTGACCAGTACTTACCAAATCCAAAAGCTACCGTCAAGCTACCCCACATAATTCAGAGTTGGAGGACAATTTAAAATAGGATGTAATATCTTCAGTCACATTTGTTACGGACAATGTGAGCCTCGCCCGGGGTTCGAACCCACAACCACTTGATCAATAGACCAACGCTCCAATCACTGAGCTAACCGGGCTAGCATATCAGAATTGATATATGTTGTCCCTTCAAAAAACGCAAACACATTTTATGACAGAAGGTTCAGTACCGTTGGGCCAAACCTTGCGATCAACTTACAGTGACCATTTATCTATTTTTACTGGATAAGCTTAAATCAAAATCCATCCTTGAAAAAAAGTAAACATGCTAACGTCGTACTTGAATAAGTCACCTGACTAAAATCTTAAGTGATAACTCAATACTAAATTAAATAATTATTCAGACTGACAACACAGCGCTTGGTGTATATTTCCGACCGTTTAACATATTGGTATAAATCACCCTATCTGGTAAACCACAAGCAGCAACACTACCACCTCAACAACCTCTTAATTGTTCCTTTCATTTTACTCCAAATTTGAAATAAACATCTGGTATCTACCTAGCATTAACACTTGAAATATATTTTAAATTCTCCAAGCATTGATTATTCACGTTGCTTTGATACGAAAACAAGGCATTAGTCATACACCATTTATTGAATTACATAAACAACATGTGCTACACCATTTATTCATTTCCAACGGATTGTAATACGACTCCACACCAAAAAAAGGACCTAGTGCAGTGTTATTGATATTCTAACACCAGACGTAGAACATTCATCAACGACTTTTACCGTCCAGTGTAACAGTTTTAATAGACATAAACATTTGCAATGTAGAGACTACGGATGCAGGTAAGTCAAACATATGTCATTGAACGCTCGTTTTTTGTGTATGTTAACCCGAGATTTTCAAAAACACCCGAGAATTGCACCACCATCCACAGGTAACAATGCTCCAGTAATCATGGATGCTTTGTCACTCAGTAAGAAAACTACTGCATTTGCTATGTCTTCTACATCTGAAACGAATAATTTTTACGATTTTGATTGAGAAATAGAATAATAAGTTGACGGGGTACCTTTAAGAATTATAACTTCTTATGGTCAATGAGCTGTGTAATCTTTTCGAAATAATTTAAATGACATATAAAATATTTTGCAGAATGGACAGTTTTTTACTTATCTATTGTATAAGAATGTGTTATATTTATACCTGTCAAACATCGCATTGGTGTACTATCACATATGTTCTTAGATATTTCAGGATATTCCGTAATCCAATTAATCATCCTTGTTTTCACAGGACCTGGGTTGATACTGTTCACTCGTATCTGATGAAAAAAAACAACGCTTGACAACATAAACAAGTCATGTAAAGATATAAAATACTGAAGAAGTCAATTAATGAAATGATTTCACTTGGAAAAAGAATGTATCCTAATGAGTAATGTCAAATGATAGCAGTGATGTTACAGATGCAATATGCTTGTTTTTCTAGAGAGTTTTTAAATTAAAGCGACATGCCTATTAATTAGTTATTTGATAAATTAAAGCACATAATATACCAAATATTTAGAAATTTTCACTTAAAAGAACAACCTATTGTAAAATTAAAGTCTTTATGCAATCGTATGGAAGTAAAGGTTTTGTTTATTATAGTGTCGCCCCTATTGAAGGAGCCAGCCAAGTTGGCTTATGAGACACCTATCTTTTGTTCGCACAGTACAATGTAGAGTTATTCAAAGCTTCATTGTTCGAAACGCTTTGGCCAATAAATAATTCCGACAATCCATTGTATTGACAATTACATTTTATTATGACGATGGACTGTTTAGATAACAACTATGTGTGCCTGTTCCTTACAAAGGAGTTAACAATGTACCATTTTACATGATATAATAAGTGTAAGTACAACACACAATTCAACACAAAATGCTATGTAGATGTTTTAATGTATTCACGAGAGTAAATGAATGAATGCGTGTCTAGACTAAGACACATAGTAAATCACTTAAGTGATGACAAGCATATCCTTACATATTTGTACCAATTATTGTAAAATTGTTTCAAACAACAAGGACAAAGCATATTAAAATCAAAATCAACCCATCATTAATTTGAACAATTAAACAACTTCTCTCTATACAATAAATAAGCATAAGAAGAAGTCGACACGCATTGTCTAATTAATTACAGTCACGCATTTTTAGTCACACACCAGTTGGTACTCGAACGTCACTGGTGTGAAAAAACGTACATATATGATTTTAAAGGACTAAACAATGCTTTCAAGTGCAAGCAGGTATTCGTTAATTCCTTGTAATATGTATCATTTTTGTGCATATAATAATTATAACAGGAATTTTCATGTATAACCAAACAATGCAAACAAGAAACAAGTTATAAAAATGAAACCTTTCCAAACTGAATAGAAACAACCCAAGATGTGATCAAAGCTATTGGTCTCAAGGTAATTATCAACTTACTACAAGTCCAATGTAAAACAAATTTGTTTACATTTACAATTATTACATTTCATAACAAGACTATATATGAAAGGATCACTTTATTGCCAGGATCTTCCAAGAGGCCGGTTCGATTGGACTCTCGTAAGAAGAGAGTGCGCTTGTTAGAAAAGCTTTGAAATACACAAGCGAACGAAATAGCAGCCATGGTTTTCAAAAAGTTTCCGGTCGTATTTCATCAGACATGCTATTTGAAGAAATAAACATCGTTTTTTTAATTAAATTAATGCCACGTTCTTATTCGATAATGCCGCATAAGTATATTCTTAAACTATGAACGTCTGCATCCGAATATTACCTATAACTAATCCTAACCGTCAAACCAATATTCTTTAAACGATATGGATAATCAAATACACTATTTTTGTTTCTTGGCTATACTGTTTGGTCACGTGACTAATACCTTTTCCTCCTCTTCGAGCGAAATATATAGAAGAGACTTCATAAATAACGGACGACCAATCGATCAGTTCGGAAGAACTCTGCTTCTTCCAGCAGCTCTTCCGTTTGACTAATCGAACCGACCTAGGTTTCTTGATTTTATTATAACAGCACTATCTTATTAGCAAAACGTGAATCTTGCCTTCATAGGGCCCAATTCTTCGGCCAGATTTTGTGTAAACATATCCAATGCTGCTTTTGACGAACCATAGCACATATGCGAGGTAACTGAACGTAGAGCAGCTATACTTGATACATTAACTATTGCTCCACCAATACCACGTGCAACCATTCCACGAGCAACTACCTATTTGGCAAATCAGCAAAATAAACTTCAAAAAAGAAAAAAGAAACTACAAGCAAATTCTGTAAATATCACTAACAATATGTTCATCATTATAGTTACTAAAATTAAATAGTAATATATGGGTATGGTCGTACTATTCTTGAAATGGAGAAAAAGATAATTGTTATGTAATGTTGCGATGCAATACTAGACATCGTACAGTACCTGTGTTATGTTAAAAGCTGCTCGGAAGTTAATGTCCATGTGGCTGAAGAAAAATTAAACTGTGCTTGTATATTTACATATGTGAAATTCAATTATCATTCGTCGTTTGAACATTTTTATCTCTACTGTGTTGTGTACAATCATATTTTGTTCTTAAGTGTGTAATGCCTAGGTTACACATTCACGGATTTGACGCCCGATTAGCTACGGATACGATCCGGCGTCAATCTGTATTGGTCCGTAGCTTTCCGTATTTAAGCCGTAGTTATACGTAGTAGTACTTGTATATCCGTGACAATCATTGACAATGTTTGAACATGTTCAAAATTTGACCACGGATCAAACATACGTAGTACATCCTTACTAAACTGTATTAGAACGTACGTTTTACTAAACCGTATTAGAAAGTACGTTTTAGTTCGTATTAAAACCGTATTAATCCGTAATTATTCGTAGACCCAAAGTTTTCTACGGTTTGTTGCACTGAGTAGGTTTAACACCACGTATTGGCTTAAGATACAATACGGTTTGTTACGAATTTGTCACGATCTCATTATGGTGACTTACGGATTGGTAGGGATTAGCTAGGTTTCTTAAGTTCATTTAAGGTTTACTACGTTATATCACGACAAAATACGGAAGATTACTGTCTCAACTGCTGTTATTACAAACTTGGTATGACAACCTGGCTCATGGAGCATTTCTCCGGATGGGATTTTGCCAATGACGAGAGGATCGTCAACTACCACTCATCGAGGGCCAGAAGAGTTGTAGAGAATGCCTTTTGTATTCTTGCGAATCGATTCAAATGTTTGCTCTCAGTCATGAACCAAAAGTTAGATACAGTACATCTCGCCTGTGTTTGCCTTCACTGCATCATGAGGGTCAGATATCCTGGTGACCAAAACCTTCTAATGGACCAATAATACGAGTCTGGTGAGATGGTGTCAAGACGTTGTGCAGGCCCCAATCGGCGGTAACTTTGACACCTTCGACGCAAAACAGCAGATTATGAAGTTATACCTAGATATGTTCTCTTCCTTTGAGGCATTTTGAATGATGTACTGAGTTACACGTGCACGAGCGTTGTTTATGTAGGGATTGCTAATCGTGATCCATCCGTGTAGCCCCGGGGCGGTTCGTATTATTCCGTATCAGACAATTCTTATTTGTACTAACCCTTACTTACACAGTAACATTCCGTTGTGCATCCGCAGTGCACACGCCCTGGCACGTATCGTTCTGTATTAAACCGTGTCAGTTCCGTATTAAACCGTGTAAAAATCCGTATCACTAATGTCGCCAAGTGGCCCTTTTTCATACATTTTCCTTGGTAGATACGTCCAAACCCGTAGTCACAACGCCACTGGTGTCGAACTACGTCAAAGCGTAGCGCATTTCACAAACGAAAAGGAATTTTGTCAGAGTCAGAATTTGCAGAAATATGACCACCTTTTATGTAAAACGTTCTATTCTTAAGTAAACCTGTTACGTGTTTGACATAATAAAACAATTAAGGACTTCGTAGAAAGTCTGATACAACAAAACTGTACTTCGTATAGAAACTTCTACATACTCTGTGAGGCACTTATACGTTTAAAAGGTAAAAAAGAAAATTTCTTAATCAAGATTTTATTACTACTTCGAGCATAAGAACATATATTTTGTATTCAAAACGTGTATTCACATATGTTTTACCAGGGTTTTATACTTGACAGGTATGATAATGCTCTTGACTGTTAATTTTGTTGCATACATCTTCATGACAAGTGGATATAACAACAATACAACGCACTTATCCTGAGAAAAGATAATATATGATAAGGGCACACTTTTGTTTTAGCTTATTTTGTTTATAAATGGCCGTTTTGTCGTAGATCATCATAGAGGTGACTTCGTTGAGAAACGCGCTACGCTTTGACATAGTTAGCCCCCTGTAACCGCTGTGTTATCAAAAGTCGCTCTGTACAATTTATCAATGAAAACTACTGGCATTATACAAACCAACAACACAGTTATGTTATAGAAATGAAGAATATTGATTTTTATTTCGATAATTATAATCTAAGTTAAAACGACGAGACTCGAATTGTTTAGAAATCGATCAACGGTTGAACGGGTATAAAATATGTAGTAAATATTAGCATAAATAATTTACTTATCAAAGTCGTCCTTTGTAATTTCCAGGAATGAGACTCGGTTCAGTACACCAGCATTGTTCACAAGAAGATCGATATCACCGATGTTCTCAACAACTTTCCTTGTATTATCCCAGTCTGCAATATCTACCAATATTGTTTCAATGGTAGGTACCTAAGTTATAATTGTATTATAATATTTATCATAATATTTCAGCAGTGAGTTGTTGCATGTTTGATAACATAGTGTATATCAGTGATGTATGATGTACATACTGATAAATAATTACAGGAGATAGAAATATAACTTTTAAGAAATAAACAGCATTCATATGTATAATTATATAACATCGACTTGTGAAAACTATTTTAAAACTCAACAAGAAAGGGCAAGTAGCAAGTGCCTTGAAGATGTTCGTGTCTCCAATTAGATCGAAGTCGCGATGGCACTAAACCTCACTGTAAAAATGCTGGAAAGGGCATATACCTCAGATTGATATATATATACTTCAGTATATACTTATACCCTTTCATAGGACAATCATTTAGATAATGAATATATCACTGATACAAAAAGGGAATATATACAATATAAAATTAATACATATTTTATTTGACTTCGAATTGAGCAGTACCAATATGTTTATAATTATAAATATCATTCAAGTTGTATAAAATACGAAACGTAATTATCAGCATATATTACCAAATAATGTTGAGTTACGACTCTATAACGAATAAAACGCTCACCTCTAATTTTATTGAGTCAAGGTCCGATTGCGTCCTACTTAGTGCAAACACTTTTGCCCCAAATTTGGCAAGTTGTATTGCAATACATCTTCCAATACCTGAGATTTGAAACGAATAAGTAGTTTCAAATAGGTTGTTGTCGATTCTTAATTTAAAGCATGTAATGAAATTAAACTAGAGAGATCTATTTTTGTCGCTTGAATCATGGTTAATTTTACCTGTTTAGTGCTTACAAATTTATTCACTGAGACAAAGCTTTTTATGCTGTTATGTATCGTTAGGAAGAATCAGTTTGTAATATTTAAATATGCATTTTGAAATAAAAACTTTATCACTCACCTTTACCAGCGCCCGTAACTAGAGCACGCTTCCCTTGAAAATTGAAATATTCCATTATCTACAAGTAATTATGTAATGTGGTGCAGTTAAACAAAAATAATGTATAAAATTATACCGTACGACTTCAATGGTATGCATGAACCCACTGTATGAAAGGGAAATATCAGTTTTGCAAGAGAATACATGTGTATAGCTCGACCGTGAGTTTTGAGCCGTGACCGAAATATACACTAAATCAACTTGGTTAGGTGGATAGAAAATATGTTGGATACAAGGCATTCAAGGATGATATTTAAAGACTAATATAGTATAACGTGTCGCTGGCGCAGTGGGTAGAATGTACGTTTTCACCATGAGACAACTACTATCAGTTCAATTTTAGATTGCACCATATTTTTCAGGCATGTTTTTGAAAAGATTATTTTCTTTTTTAATCGTTTGTTTTGTTTTATTTAAATAAAGTGGCATTGCACAATACGGTTCATTTCACAGATCGCCTACTTCACTCGCTGTTTCTACCAATGACCCTTCAGCTGTATCTGTCTGTGAGTCAGATATGTCTGAATCCAAGTCGAGCTTAAGGTTCAGGAGGCTCGGCACTGTGACAGCAATATCTTTGTTCAATAGCTCAGTACACCTGAACCAGTCTGTGTTTGAAACTGCTTGTAACCCCCCGTGATAAATGAATAATCATTATGGAACCTTATGTTTTTTAAATATAAATCTTTATGACTTCAAAACCTCAATTTACAAAATTGATATAAAACACTATGATTATAGAACATTTAGAAAAAAATGAACTCAAGAAAAACATGCAAAAAGAGGGCTGATGACTGGAATTGAACTCGGACCTAGCTCAATAAGACATCTTGGGTTAATGCGCTCTACGCCAGCATTAAAGACGTTTATTGTGCTGGTTAAATTCATCTTATCAATATGTACGACGTAACATCCATGAAATCAGATATTGGGAACATTAGGAATAAGCTTCATGATGTTTACAGTAAGCAAGTCGGCTTGGAAGTTGATTAGAGGCAACAAGATGATAAGGTGGACAGAATATACTATAAAACAGAAGCCTTTGAATCAGACTTGGCAGCTTTATTTATGCATGAAGAAACACGAGAGGATGTTATTGAAAGCTTGCCTAAGCAAATGCAGTTCCTAGAAGCGGATAGTAAGAAATGTAATTTGAGAATCTTTGGTATACCTGATGCAGAGAATGAAACCAGTATCATTACAAAGAGTAAAGTTTTTGAACACTTACTTTGCCCTACAAATCCAGATGCTATTTCGGACCAGAAGAAAGAACTGAATGATTGCTTAGAGTCCGCTGTGAGATAAGGGACCTATTCATGGGAATATCCGAGGATCATACTAGCCAAATTTAAGCATTCATCTGACAAGTTCCGTTTATTCAATCACCAATGTTACGAAATGCTAAACTTGTATGTAACAGGGTAACTTATATTCGTTTGAATTTATTTAGAAATGGTTTTGGTTGTGCTTGTGATTCGCAGTCTGTTGCTGATAAAAAAACATTTTTATATCAATATACCCAACGTTTAAAGGATCAGTACTTTTGGAGGCAAGATTGTTTAAGTAATAGTAAACTTTCTAGTTTCTACATCCTTTATAAAATGACTTTAGACTTAAATCGTATGTTGATTGTATTGGTTTATTGAAATATAAACGTTATATAACTAATCACAGAGCATCCTCTCATTGTCTTATGATAGAAGTCGAATCTCATCAACGTTTTTGTAAATTTTGTCGAAGTACCATAGAGGACATGTACCATTTTGTATTCATTTGTCCTCTGTATTCTACCATTAGAAAAAAGTATATTCCTAATAAATGTACAATTTATCCATCATTTATTCAGTTTACTAGTCTTATGATCAATAAAAATGAAATCGTGATTAAAATCTTTCCATGTATTTAGTCATCGCCTATACTGAAAGGAATAATTTCATAAAAAATCTGTCTAATGTAAAAAGATCTATTGTATTTTCAAATACATTTGCATTACAATTAAAGTAATATTAAACTATCGATTGACTAAGTTAGACAATGTGATAGATTTTTTACTATATACAATTATTTTTTCTCCCATGTTTACAATTATAGATGAAAATTATTTCTATAACTAAATATGCAGTAATGAAGGGCTTGATTGTACATGTGGTATAATTATTGAACTATCTATTCTAAAATATGTTTGCTAAAATTGCATTTGCTCTATTGTAAAACTTGTAATGTTATAATTTGTATTTTGGGCCGGAGGCCTATATTACGTGAATAAACTATTGTATTGTATTGTAATATGTTTTACTCAGATGTTTTCGAATATTCACATCCCCTATTTGACTTAGTAGACTATTCTGAATAATTTCGTCACGGCTCAAAACTCATGGTTTAGCTATGTATACTTAATGTTACATAAGTCGATTAAATACACTGTGTAACATTGAAAAATACTGCAGCCTTGTCCTACATGTGAGATTAAATGTTTGCTTCAATTTATGCATATATCTTAACCCTTCCCAGCCAATTTTATCTAAAATATTTCTAATGTATGGAAGAATTGTTATTTGGAGCAACTATGTTTAAAACAGCGCTTTGAAGCAAATATTTACATGTACTCGAATTAAAAACGTTTCGGGATGATAGCATTTAAAAGCATTTATGTGTATGAATATTTCCTTCCTCACTCTTTTGTGTTAAATACACATTTACACTAATAATGATATAAAGTTAAAATGGTGCAACTGAATAATTATCGCTATAGGTCACCGAACACATAGTCAAGAAAATCATAAACACTGAAATGTTGAAGAACAAATAACCAGAGCGTAAATAGCCACATTATTACGCTTTCTCTCTGTAGCATGAACTGACATGATGAATTACTCGTTTTAAGTTGTTTTTATAAATACTGTTATCAGACTACGTAACTCGGTAGATAAATAGAAACAGCAGTTAAAACTTCGTTATAACGTTATTTATAATTTGCTGATTGTTCTGTTGTTATGACACTCAACAAAGAAATATTGTAGAATACTTTTTCAAATGTACTCAATTGCATCAGACAAAAACATTTGAATACAGAACATTAACATTTGTCAAAGACGATGCGTTTAACTTATAAAGTTGAAGAGAAATAAGAATAGAAAGTGGTGAGGAATAGTATGTAATCCAATGAAATATTAACCTCCCCTTTTAACGAGTCAAGGTCCGACTGTGTCCTAGTGATAGCAAATACTTTGGCCTCTAGCTTGGCAAGTATAATTGCAATGGTTCTACCAATTCCTGCGATTATAACAAATTTAATAACATATACCCTAATACAGGGTGACAAAATTAAATATCACACCAATATTGACTATTGAAGAGTATTGCCTACAAACATCTTGTATAACAAACTCTAATAAACCTGCGTTTGCGTAAAAGTTTGGGAAGTTTCACGTCCTTAATTTATCATTCCCAACTATGTATTATGTACGACGGTACTATACCGTGCACCGTTCATCGTCTTTGACAAATGTTAATGTTCTGTATTCAACTAGACCTCGAAATATCTATGCGCGCATTTTCGTCTTTATTATCGTACTAATATTCAACAAGTGTTCAACCTTATTTCAACATTGTTTCAACATCAAAACAACTTCTCAACGACGTTGAAATGATACGTTAAATAGAGGTTGATTTTCAATGTCATTCCAATGTCGCTTGAATCTTGTCTAGGCTCGTTCTATCTGCTTTATGCTCAACAATCTATCAATTGTTTTGAAACTTTTAGATTGTGTGCTACATCGTAAAGAAGATTTAATTCAATACATGTACTCGAATATCCAATTCGATTACAAACTTGTGCCACTTACCTATACCAGCGCCCTTATCCAGCTCACACTTTCCTTTAAAATTATATGCAATGTTTTGCAGTTTAATAAATATTTTCAGTACGATTTTAATATCGTCTACTTGGCCGCTGCATATAATTGAAATATCGCTGCTCTCAAAGATAATACAGGTATGTGTAGACCTAAATCGTTACTCGTACAAAGTATGCTTCAGTTTATGCACACACAGAAATATCGCTGGATTAATAAATCGTTACGCGTAGACTAAACACACGGTGTAAACATTTATAAGTCTTGCAATCTTGTCCAACGTGCGGATATGAAAGTATGCTTCAGTTTATGCACATACAGTCAAACTTGGAAACGAATGCCAACTTTAAGAGAGACAAAAGGTGGTCATTATTGGCAGGTGCCCTTTATACGGATGTCATTTTTCTCTATCATATTAATTAATTACAGTATTTAAAGAAAATTTAGAGGTAGACGCTGATTTGACTCAATTGGAAAAAAATTTGCAACCAGTTATATATAAGAAATACAGCTAATATGTATACAAAAACACAATATAAAGGGACAACATTGGTATTTGATGGAACAAATATACTTTAGCCGGATTAATAAGGTTTCCGGGAGGAATGCAAATGTCCAATGAAAGCATTTATGTATAATAATATGTGCTCCATCACTCCAATGGGTTTCTTTTATACTTGTTGTTTAATGGCCCATTCGACGTTTCAGAGCCGTCCTTGAGAAGGGAGAGAAGATACAGGAGAACCGGTCATTTATATGCCTACTCTAGCCTCAATATGGAGAGTGTGGTTCAGTGTTAGCCTGCGTCGTCCCGTATCTTCGATCACGTAGCTGTCGAGTAAATGTTAATTCGATTAAATCATCCTGGCGCCCTCTTGAATGCAGTGAGAAACAGGGTAGTTGTCTTTGCCCCTGGCTATATCTCTATGAATTCGCCGACGACCACGCCGCATTGAAATGATTCGTTGCCTAATGAACGTATTGTCCTTTTAGAGCCTGAATAATGTCCAGTGACTCTTAATGACTGGGTCAATGCGAATAAACTTTTTTCATGATTGGTAGTTAAGCACATTTGCTTGAATGTTGTACAAAATACATTGGCATTGCATGCAGGTGACAAGTTGAATATGTTGATACTATTAGATAGTTGCGTGCTTACGTAGATGAATCTCTAAATTTCAAAGAACTTATTAAAACAAAATGGAAACTGCTATGTTTCCTAGAAAAAAAACATAGATATCGTCCTGATGTTCATTTTTTAGTTGTTTCTCTTTTAGATTATTTTAATGCCATATTATATGGATTACAGCGTATACAGAACATGTGTGCCTAGCTTGTCATACTATGCGGAATGTATGAAAGGTCCAAAGAAGCCTTCTTTGTTCTTCATTGATTACCAGTCAAAGCCCGTTTAATTTCAGAATTCGGTGTTTTATGTATAACTGCTCTGTGGGTAATGCTCAAGCTTATCTCAGTGAACGATTAATCAAACAAACATCAAATAGAGCCTATGACTCATAAGAATTTATTCATTTATTTCATCAGAATTAACGCCATTTTCAACATTATTTCATTTATATCGTGGCTGGCAGTTATCCTAACGAACTTCCCTGGACTTCATTTAGGCCTTGGCCAGTACTTACCGAATCCACAAGCTACTTTCAAGCTTCCCCAACTCAGAGGTGGAGGACTATTTAATATAGGATGTAACATCTTCAGTCACATTTGTCATGGACAATGTGAGCCTCTCCCGGGGTTCGAACCCACAACCTCTTGATCAGTAGACCAACGTTCTAACCATTGAGCTAATCGGGCTAGCATATCAAAAGACTCCATGATACCGGTGGCCCCATGATACCGGTGTAAACACGAATCTCGCGATATTTCCATTATAACGCCATCTAGCAGACTGAATATTTACAGGTAACTTTTCGGAAATTTTATCACTTCAATGCGTACAAAAAATTCCGTATAATTTGCTAACATAGAACGAACTCTGATGTTCATTTATTTTACCTCATTTTCGCTCTATTTGCAGTCAGTTACTAACTAAATCCTACCCTTACTCTCCATTTTATATATTTGTCTCTTTTGCAATGAAATATTACAAAATCTGACAGTTAATGACGTCATCAACAAATAATAAACAAATGTAATAAATTTCGGCGGGAAAAATCGAATGATGCAATAAATATTTAGTCATTTGTTTACGTGTACACCGGTTGCATGGAGTTGTCTCCCGCCACGATCTTTCAAACATGTACTAATATTGACACTTAAAACATCGACATTTCGATAGTCAGAAAGTTTTCACCGATCATGAAGTAAATATAAGATGTGAGTGAAGGAGTATGTTTAATATTTTGTGTATATTAGTAGCAATTTCTTCATTTAAATGACATTTTCTATTAGTACACCGGTACCGTGGGGACCCATCCTATGTTGTACCTTTTTGACAAACGCAAACACATTTTATGACAGTACCGTAGAGCCAAACCTTGCGATCAACTTCCAATGACCATGTATCTATTTATATTGGATAGGCTTAAAATAAAAATTCATCTGGAAAAAAATATATGTTCACGTTGGACGTGAATAAGTCAGCTGATTAAAATAAAGTGCTTTCTCAACACTAATCTAAAGAGTTATTCAGATTGACAACCAAGCGCTTGGTGTATATTTCCGACCGTTAAACATATTGGTATAATCACCTTGTCTGGTAAACCACAAATAGCCACACTACCACCTCAACAACCTCTTAATTATTCCGTTCGTTATACACCAAATATGAAATAAACATCTGGTATCTACCTAACATTTACACTTGAAATCCAATTTAAATTCTCCAAGTATTGATTATTCACATTTCTTTGATACGAAAACCAGGTATTAGTCATACACCATTTATTGAATTACAAAACAACATGTGCTACAACATTTATTCATTCCCAACGGATTGTAAATCGACTCAACGCCTAAAAAAGACCTACTGCAGTGTTGTAGATATTCTAACACCAGACGTAGAACATTCATCAGCGACTTTTACCGCCCAGTATAACATTTTTATAGTCATAAATATTTGTAATGTAGTAACCACGGATGCAGAAAAGTCAAACATCTGTCAGTGAACACGCGTTTTTGTGCATGTTAACCCAAGATTTCCAAAAGCATCCGAGGATTACACCACCATCCACAGGTAACAATGTTCCAGTAATCATGGATGCTTTATCACTCAGTAAAAAAACTACAGCGTTCGCTATGTCTTCTACATCTGAAACGAATAATTCTATATTATAATAAAATACATGTATACATTTATCAATTTGTTTTACTCCCAGATTAAATTATCATTTAAACCCGAAAACTACAATACATGCGTACATCATACAAATGATTGTATTGACAAACGGTTTCAGTAAATTTTAACAAGAAGAACTCACGGACTAGGTAGTATGGACCCTGTATCACCCAAGATGGCAATATCAACCCAGTATTTTAAAAAGGCATTCCTAATTGACTTCGTATTAGACAAAAGGGACATCGGAATAATGTATCACATAATAGGGTCAATGGGAGTGTACAAGACTGCGGGTATTCACAATGACTAGCCTTAGAGAAAAGATCAAAGCTAATTTATAAATGTTATAATTATTATCTTGTAATACTTAGATATACCTTGCAGGTATATACTTTCTGATTATGGTTATATTGACGACCATCCACAACATCAATTCGGCAGACAGAAGAAAACAACCGAAAGTTAAATTTATTTAAAAAGAAAGAAAACAAACGCACTTGAATTTTGGATACAAATGATTGAAGTCTGTTGTTGTACTCTTGCAAAATTGTTTTTATCATAATTATAGGAATTGATGAAAGTATTGTAAAGTCTATTGCGCAATAACATATCATTTTAATACACCATATCCTTCATTGGCAAAGTATTATAAAGTACTGCAAATTAACAGTAACCAACGAAAGAAGAGCAATGGTGACTAGTAGCATGATCTGCTTACCGGAACAAACACCCGGGTGATCAGTAGACTACATACAAACTTCGCATGGCAATTTAAAACACGGGATGCAAGATAGAAGAGTATGTATAACGGCAAATGGCAGGACATCCGACACGCGTGTGGCTTTGATAAAGACATAGACGGAGGATCAGGCTATTCAGAACTAGAATAATTTATAGTGATGACAATTGCCATTCGATATATAAGATCATTTGTGTGACCTTATCAGTTTGATGTCAAATATGTTTACGAATGGGCAATCGTCCATTATTTTTGTAATAATGGAGTTTAGTCGATATTATAAACACATCCGTTGGTTAAAAAAGTCTTCAAAACTCTCCATTTTGATAGCTTGTGACATATTGCCTGTCAACAAAGCTTTTTCACATCGTTGTCCATGATGACCAATGAGTAAGTAGGCATGTTACCCGACAAACAGTTAAATTCACACGTAATTTCATAGCAATACAAGAAAACGAACCTCTCACTACCTTTCCAAATCCAATAACCTTCTTTAGTGACTTTTAGTGAGTAATTTTGTTCAAGTGTATCATAAAAATAGGAAGCAAAATTAATATGAATTACACGAATTTGATTGAGAACAAGCATGAATAAGTTGACGGGGTACCTTTAAGAATTATAATGTCTCATGGTCAATAAGCTATGTAATCCTTTCGAAATAATTTAAATAACATATAAAATATTTTGCAGAACGGACAGTGTTTGGCTTATGTCTATTACATAAAAATATGATATATTTATAAATACCTGTCATACATCGCATTGGTGTACTATCACATATCTTCTTAGATACTTCAGGATATTCCGTAATCCAATTAATCATCCTTGTTTTCACAAGACCAGGGTTGATACTGTTCACTCGTATCTGATGAAACAACACGTGACAAAATAAAACAAATCATGTTAAGATATAAACATACTCAAGAAGTCAATTAATGAAATGACTTCACTTGGAGAAAGAATGTATCCTAGTGAGTTTTTTTTAAATAATAGCAGTGATGTTACAGATGCAATAATTCTTTAAGCACATAATATACCAAGAATTTAGAAAAGTTCACTTAAGAACAACCTATTGTAAAAATAAAGACTTTATGCAATCGCATAGAGGTAAAGGTAAAGGTTTTGTTTATTATAATATCGCCCCTATTAAAAGAGCCGGCCAAGTCGGCTAATGAGACACCTATCTTTTGTTCGCACAGTGGATTATAGAGTTATACAAACCTTGTTTATTCGAAACGCTTTGGTCAATAGATAATTCGGACAATCCATGGTATTGACAATTACATTTTATTATGACGATGGACTGTTTAGATAACAACTATGCGTGCCTGTTCTTTACAATGGAGTTAACAACGTACCATTTTACATGCTATAATGAGGGTAAGTATGACACACAATTCAACACAAAATGCTATGTAGATATTTAATGTATTCACGAGAGTAAATAAATGAATGCGTGTCTAGACTAAGACACATAATAAATCACTTTTAAAGAGTGACGACATGCATATCATTAAATACATGACTTAAAGGCCCAAACAATCCGTCCAATTGAAAGCAGGTATTTGTTAATTCGTTGTAATCTGTATCATTTATATACATATAATAATTATAACCGAATTTGTCATGTATAGCCAGACAATGTATACAAGAAACAAGTTATAAAAACGAAACCGGGCCAACTTGAAGAGAGACAACACAAGATGTGATCAAAGCTTTTGCTCTCAAGGTAATTATCAACATATTACAAGTCCAATATAAAACAAGTTTGTTTACATTTATAATTGGTACATTTCATAACAAGACTATATATGAAGGAATCACTTGATTGCCAGGATCTTCCCAGAGGCCGGTTCGATTTGACTCTCGTAAGAAAAGAGTGCGCCGGCTAGAAAAGCTTTGAAATACACAATCGCAGCCATGTTTTTAAAAGCGTTTGCTGTCGTATTTCATCAGACATGCTATTTGAAGAAAAAATTTGTTTTCAAATTAAATTAATACGACGGACTAATTCAATAATGCTGCATAAGTATATTCTTTAACTTAAACTATACATGTCTTTATCCTTCTACTACCTATAACTATTCCTAACCGTCAAACCAATATTCTTTAAACGATATTGATGAACAAATATACTATTTAAACTACATTTACTGTTTAATAAACCATAATGTTTGATCACGTGACTAAATATATTCCTCCTCTTCGAAGGGAATAGATAGAAGAGACTTTATAAATAACGGACGTTTGGAAAAACTGCTTTTTCAGCAGCTCTTCCGTTTGACTAATCGAACCGACCTTTCTTGATTATATTATAACAGCACAATGTAATTAGTAAAACGTGAATCTTGCCTTCATAGGACCCAATTCTTCGGCCAGATTCTGTGTAAATTTATCCAATGCTGCTTTTGACGAACCATAGCATACATGCGAGGTAGCCGAACGTAGAGCAGCTATACTTGATATATTAACTATTGCTCCACCAAAACCACGTGCAACCATTCCACGAGCAACTACCTATTTGGCAAATCAGCAAAATAAATTTCAAAGAAGAAAAAAGAAACTACAAGCAAATTCTGTAAATATCGCTTACAATATATTCTTCGTTATAGTTACTAAAATTAAATAGTAATTTATGGTTATAGTCTTAAAATTCTTGAAATGGTGAAAATGATAAATTTTATGTATTGTTGCGATGCAATACTAGACATCGTACAGTACCTGTGTTATGTTGAAAGCTGCTCGGAAGTTAATGTCCATGTGGCTGAAGAAAATTAAACTGTCATTGTATATTAACATATGTGAAATTCAATTATCATCCGTCGTTTCAACATTTTTATCTCTACTGTGTTCTGTGCAATCATATTATATTTTTAGTGTGTAGCCCGTATTGGCTAAGGATACAATACGGTTTGTTATGAATTTGTAACAGACCGGCACGATCTCATTACGGTGAATTACGAATAAGTACGGATTAGCTAGGTTTCCCAAGTTCTGTTACGGTTTACAACGTTACATCACGAAAAAATACGGAAGATTACGGTCTCAACTGTTATTATTACAAACTTGGTATGAAAATCTGGCTCATGAAGCATTTAGAGAACTCCGGACGGAATCTTACTAATGACAAGAGGATCGTCAACTACCACTTATCGAGGGCCGGAAGAGTTATAGGGAATGCATTTAGTATTCTTGCGCGAATCGATTCAAATGTTTGCTCTTAATCATGAACCAAAAGTGATCTATGAACACTAATAACATTTTACAAAACTACAACAAAGTTATATTATAGAAATGAAGAATATTGATTTTTATTTCGATAATTATAATTTAAGTTAACACGTCGAGACTCGACTTGATTAGAAATCGACCAACAGTTGCACGGGTATAAAACATATAGTAAATATTAGCATAAATAATTTACTTATCAAAGTCGTCCTTTGTAATTTCCAGGAATGAGACTCGGTTCAGTACACCAGCATTGTTCACAAGAAGATCGATATCACCAATGTTTTCAACAACTTTCCTTGTATTATCCCAGTCGGCAATATCTACCAATAATGGCTCAATGGTAGGTACCTAGGTTATAATTGTATCATAATATTTATCAAAATATTCCAGCAGTGAGTTGTTGCATGTTTGATATTATAGTGTATATCAGTGATGTATGATGTACATACTGATAAATAATTACAGGAGATAGAAATACATTGTATAACTTTCAAGAAATAAACAGCATTTATATGTATAATTATATAACATGGACTTGCGAAAACTATTCTAAAACTTAACAAGAAAGGGCAAGTAGCAAGTGCCTTAAAGATGTTCGTGTCTCCAATTGGATCGAAGTCGCGATGACACTAAACCTCACTAAAAATGCTGGAAAGGGAATATACCTCAGATCAATATATATATTTATATCCTTTCATCGGACAATCATTTAAATAATGAATATATCACTGCATAGTGATACTTTAAATGATATATATTTTACTTAACAGCTTGCTCACGACAAGGTAAGTCAAAAAAGGAATATAATTATACAATATACAATTAATACATATTTTATTTGACTTCGAATTGAGCAGTACTAACATGTTTATAATTATAAATGTCATTCAGGTATATAAAAAAAGAAACGTAATTATCAGCACATATCACCAAATAATGTTGAGTTACGACTCTATAACGAATAAAACGCTCACCTCTAATTTTATTGAGTCAAGGTCCGATTGCGTCCTACTTAGTGCAAACACTTTTGCCCCAAATTTGGCAAGTTGTATTGCAATACATCTTCCAATACCTGAGATTTGAAACAAATTAGTAGTGTCAAATAGGTAGTTGTCGATTCTTCGTATAACGCATGTAATGAAATTGAACTAGAGCGATCTATTTTTGCCGCTTGAATCTTGTTTTATTTGACCTGTTTAATGCTTAATAATTTATTCACTGACATAAAACTTTTTATACTGTTATGTATTGTTAAGAATAATTCATTTGTAACATTTAAATCTGCATTTTGAAATAAAACTTTATCACTCACCTTTACCAGCGCCCGTAACGAGAGCACGCTTCCCTTGAAAATTGTAATTGTCCATTATCTACAAGTAATTATGTAATGTTGTGCAGTTCAACAAAAATAATGTATATACAGTACGACTTCAATGGTAGGCATAAACCCACTGTATGAAAGTGAAATATCAGTTTTGCAAGAGAATACATGTGTATAGCTGGACCATGAGTTTTGAACCGTGACGAAAAAATACACTTAATCAACTGGGGATGTTCATAATGATACTAATTTAGTACAACGTTTTAGTAAGTGTCACTGGTGCAGTGTGTAGAATGTACGTATTCACCATGAGCCAACTGCCATGAGTTCAATTCCCGATTGCACCACCATTTTTCAGGCATATTACATATTTTTGAAAAGATTTTTTTCTTTTTTAATGTTTTGTTTTGTTTTATTTAAATAAATTCACATTGCACAATACGGTTCATTTCACTCCTATTTCACTCGCCGTGTCTGCCGATGACCCTTCCCCTGTATCTGTCTCTGAGTCAGATAGGGAGTCTGAATCCAAGTCGAACATGATAGGTTCAGGAAGCTGTTTTTGTGACAACAATATCTTTCTTCAATAGCTCGTACATGTCCAGTACACCGGAACCAGTCTGTGGCTGAAACTGCTTGTAACCCCTCCGTGATAAATCAATGATCGAACATTATGGGTTTTTTTAAATATCAAGTTTTTTAATTCAAAACCTCAGAATGTATTATTAAAACACTTTGATCATAGAAACTTTATGGAAAAACTAAAATCAAGAAAACATGCATAAAAAAGAGGGCTGATTATTTGAATTGAACTCGGACCTAACTCAATAAATAAGACATCTTGAGCTAATGTGCTCTACCTATTGCTCCAGAATTACAGATATTTGTTATCAATATGTTTTACTCAGATCTTTTCGAATATCCATATCCCCTATTTGATTTAGTAGACTATTCTAAATAATTTCGTCACGGCTCAGAAATCATGGTCGAGCTATATATATATACTTATGATTACATTAGTCGATCAAACACACGGTGTAACATTGATAAATACTTTACCCTTGTCCTACATGTGAGATTAAAGGTTTGCTTCAATTTATGCATATATCTTAACTCTTCCTAGCCAATTTTATCTAGAATATTACTAATATATGGAATACTTGTTATTGGGGCAACTATGGTTAATACAGCGCTTTGAAGCAAACATAAAAGTTTGAAGTTTATTGTTTCGAACACCAGTCGGTCAATTGACCCATAAGGTTACATAGTATATCTACAATACAAAAGCAATGGTAACATACATATATACGTACATAATTACACAATTACATACATAATTTCTTAATTACATACATAATTACACAATTACACACATCATATACATACATCAATTACATATATGCATTAATTACATACATTAATTACATTTAAACATACAAAATGCAAAAGTACATTTGTTTACTACATTCGTATCTACATACATATATGATAACATACATACGACATGGGAAAACGGCGAATAAGGTTTTTTATAGCACATAATAGACTGAGCTTTCACAAAATACATGCTATAGTGCCAGTGAAAATGAATTCGGCTCCGCTGTTTCGAAAAAAGATAATGAAACTAAATAAAAAAGTATACATATAGCTATGTGACACATAGTTAAATAAAATGATGTGTAGAAACAACAGCAGTAGCACAATTATACAAATTATAATAAGTAAGCAAAATATACTGTAGAATACACATATAGCTATGTGACATATAGTTAAATAACTGATGTGTAGAAACAACAGCAGTAGCAAAATTATCCAACACAATTGACTTTACGCCAGGGCGAATGTAGCCACGCCCCCTTGATTTATGGGGGGGTAACTGTTGTTTAGTCCGTCAATAAAGAATTAAACAATACGGATATAGTAGCGATTTTTGGCGTTCTATGAAATTAAGGGCTACGAAAAAGGCAGAAATACGGCGATTTAATTGGATGACAAATAAAGCTGCACACTAAACGGCATTTATAAAAAAGAAAACAACATGTCTTACAAAATAGAAATTCATGTTTGTCTGTGAAATGCAAAGTTGTATTAATTAGAAAACAATATAATCATGCATTTTGTTCTTAACTGTCCATCATTATAATGATCGATGCACTTAATAGAAATATGTCTACTTTCATAAAATTTTTTATTGTAATGTCCCATCAGTTGTATATATCTTATAGATCTGTTAATAATTAAATATTCCTGGTAAAAACATACTCCATTCTTACATATGTATTTGAAATATACTAATGTCTGACTTGTATATAAACTTGAACATACTTCTTGTCGACTTTAGTGCCTTAATTCTTATTTTAATGCAGTTAAAAAGACGGGCGTAAAACATCCGACAAAAATTTCAATGTAACTATATGTCAATATAAGTACCTGATGAATGCTAAACGCAAGTCTAAATAACAAGAATATATCGAAGAATGAAATATAAAACCTTTGGGCCGTTGATTTTTTTTTATTAATATATATATGAATGCAATATTTTGTATGAGTCTATATAAACGTCTGAAGTACTCAAAAACTCAAATGTTCATATTACATATTTATACATTTTTATTGTATTGAAAGCTTTTACTTTAACATGATGTCATAAAAAATCAATGGTTTTGGGCTATGCAATTCAAACACTAAAATGAGTATACTACATAAACATCGCATAATAAAAGCTTAATGATCCAGCACTAATAGCCGTGCGAAGACATATATAATGAAGTCGGAGAGTATACGTTCCCACATCGTTAACATTGATGTCAACTGAGAATGTATATTGGTTTGTATACATTTTCTGTTAAGTCACACATGTACTATACTTATCTCAGATGTCATTATGTTAGGGAAGAGGATTAGCGATGCATTAAAGACATTGAAACAGGAACGAGTGACATGTAACTTATGGACCGCAAAGACCACTGTTTCCACAAGAGGGATAATAAAACAGACAGGGTCATTGATAGACTAACTTCTGTTTACATACATGTAATTGTATTCTATGCTACAGGAATTTAGTCGTATACTTATCATCACCATAAATGAAAAAATACCCTACTTTTTTACTAGGTGTCAAGGCTACAGTCATGACCAGAAAAAAAATAATCTGATTAGGGGCATCAATGACATGTATGTATAAAAGTCCTTGGGGGCAATAAAACAATTAAGCAGATTAGACCTCATGTGGGTTTGTGGGGGGGGGTCACTTAAGTAGTATGTATTCGATGTCTTTAGACATACATGTTTATAAGTTAAAACATAGACTATGGTCATACTAGTATCATCATTACGTATCCGTACGACGGACACGATCTATTCATTTATATATTTCATTAGAAATGATAAATAACTGTATCTAAATAAATGTAAATGTATACTAGTATATAATTCATGCATTCATTAAGTGTTTTTTTTTCATTAAATCTAAGATATACGGGAGTTATACTCGTGTATGCAATTTTATAATTACAATGGGCCATGGCGTTTGAATATAAACGATCGATTTATTCTGACTTCACAAACTTTCGAAAAAAAAAAATAAAAGCGTATGAAATAATTTAAGAACACCCCTAATTATGTCTAGACACCAACTATTTAAAAGTTCCGGGCAACACTGTTTTACCGTTTTAGGTCGTTTAATCATAATTAGATTTAATGCATGAGAAACTTAAAATCGCAAAATCTGTAGCAAATGATATGAAGATTGAGAGAGCTCACAGAATTGGTCAACACAGTGGTGGAACCAGAAACATAAACATAAATTTACATACTTTAAGGATAGGGAGATAGTAAGAAGATCTAGAAGAGAACTCAAAGGTACTGGACATTATATTAATGAACAATTTCCTGCTGACGTCATCGCTAAAAGGAAAGCATTAATCCCGAAGATGAAGAAAGCTTTTTCCGAGAACAAGAAAGCCTGGCTATCATACGACACTCTCTATATCGATGGTAAACATGTAAAGATGACATAGGAAATGGCGGAGAATGACGTTAAACGTTTAGTTTGGAACTGCAATGGTCTGACAAGTAACAAACTTAATGATTCAAGCTTCACTGATTCCATTATTGATAACGATATAATTTTTCTAAGTGAATCTTGGACTGACCAAAATAGTGAAATAAAGTTACCAAAGTTTGAAAGTTATAACTTCTATAGAAAATTTAAAAATAGAAAGGCTAAAAGAAACAGTGGTGGTGTAGTTATCAACGTCAAATCTAGTATATGTGATGGTGTTTCAATTGTTCGTACTCATTATGATTTATATTGTATGGTTAAAACTTGACAAAAACTTTTTTAATCTCGATTTTGATATCTATATTGGTGGTGTCTATTTATGGACTGATGACAGTCCAGCTGCCAAACTCTGTAATGTTAATCTTTTTGATGTATTGCAAGAAAACATATTTTACTTTGAGCAATTAGGTTGTATAATGATTGCTGGCGATTTTAATTCTGGAACTGGTAAAAATGCTGATTATGTTGAATATGATAATTATGTTTGTGATATTGACCCTGATGATTATTGTCCAGATGTGTCCTCTGTTAGGTCCTCTCAAGATACAATATGTAATACTAGAGGTATGCATGTATTAGATTTGTGTAAATCTACTTCGATGAAAATCGTGAACGGTCGTTTAGGTGGTGATTTTAATAAAGGTTCTTATACATATTATAATACTACAGTATGTACTATTATTGATTACTTAATCGCACATGAAAACAGCTTTCATTTAATTGATGATTATTCAGTGAATGACTTCAATATTTATAGCGACCATGCACCGTTAGCATCCCAATACATTGTAAAACAAACGTACAAAATACAGACGGCGATTACAGTAAACGCAATTCATTTAGATGGAATGCGGAGTTTAAACAACAATTTCGTATATCTATTATTGGTAAATTGCCTGAATTCAATCATTTATTATCACGTAATTGTACCGATGTTAGACATATAAACGAGTTGTTCTATGATACGTATTTTGATTCAAATCAAAAGTGATTACGCATCACTGGACTAAAGGGTTATTCAAATTGACCATCCAGAGCTGTGTTCTGACCGTGTAACATATTGATATAAATCACCACATGCAGCAACACTATCACCTGAACGACCTTTAATGCATTCCTTTTTTATACATCAAGTTTGAAATAAACACCTGACATCTACATATAATTAAGACTTGAAATTTACCTAAATATCTACGAGTATTAGTTATGCTCATTCCTTTAATTTGACAAAAGAACAAGGTGTAGTCATGAATCATGTATTTAATAACAAATTAACGTGTGCAAGAATATTAATTCATTTTCGATGGATATTAACAGACACTTGTTAACATAGGATATGGTACACAGTTGTAAATCTTCTAACATTAGCGTAGAGAACATCCATCGGCGAATATTTCAGTCTTGTGTAACATTTCAAACTTTGCAATATAGTAACTTCGTCTTATACAGGTAAGTCAAACATATTAGTCAATAAACATGCATTTCTGTGTATGAAGTGATCAAAAACACCCGAGAGTTATACCTCCATCCACACTGACAGGTAGCAATGCCCCAGTAATCATGGATGCTTTATCACTTAGTAAGAAGACTACAACGTTAGTAATGTCTTCTACATCTGAAACAAGAATACTATGTTACAGTAAAATACACGTACATATAACATTTCTTAATTATTACTACATACATGTAATTTTACATGTTTAGAAATTGACGATTTTACCTTCGAATCATTGACATCAATAAAAACATTGTACTCCCAAATTAAATTATTGATATTTAAACCCGAAAACTTAAATATATGCAAACGATTATATACATTGTCAATGTAACATCAATCACTGCAATTTAACAGTAACTAACTGAAACTAGAGCGATAGTAAAAGGTGCGCTTACCAGAACGAACATACCCGGGTGATCAGTTGGCTTTACATACAAACTTCGCTTGACAATTTCAAATAGAGAGAGTACGGAAAGAAAGGTATTTTAAGGAAAATGGCAAGGTAAATGAAACCAGAGTAAGGTAAACAAGAACAAAGACGGGGATCCCGCTATTCAGCTCTAGAATGACCAATATATTGCCATTCTGCATAATTGAATGAAAATATTATACATTTATACCTGAAAAACATCGCATGGGTACACCATCGCAAACCTTCTTAGACATTTCAGGATCGTCCGTTATCCATTTAATCATCTTTGTTTTTACAGGACCTGGGTTGATACTGTTCACTCGTATCTGATGGATGTAAAATCATGAAAATGTATAAACATACTGATGAGGACATTAAATGACTTCACTATGAGAAAGTATGTATCCTAACAAGTTATATAAAAATTATATCATAATTAAAACTGTTACTTTATTAGGAGAGTTTATAGATTAGGGTGACGTGCATCTTAGTTCGTTGATCTGATTTCTTTACAATATACCAAGAAGGATTCGTTTCAGGAAATTTCAGGTTTTTGTGAATTAAAGACTTGATGTAATCATATAGGTTTATTCAAATCCTGATTATTCGAAATGTTTTGATCCGAATAAAGTCACTCTAATTATCCATAACATCGAAAAGTCCACATTATGTCTTTTCTTTTTAGATCATGATTGGAGGTCACTGTCTAAGGTCCGTAACTCTCATATGATTTTTTACTGAATTAATCAATCAATCTTTAAAACTAATGATATTCACTCGAAACTAAACACATGTTCAGTCGTTATTATTTTGTGGCGAGTCGTTATTTAAAGTGTGGCGAGTAGTTATGTGGCCAGTGGTTATTGTGGCGAGTCATTATTGGGCGAGTCGTTACTATACCTTTGCGAGGAGGTTACTATCAGTTATTAAGCTGCGTAATAAACACTTTAATGGTGAGCACCTCCCTATAAGTTTCTTGGTGTTGTTATTATAGTACTATGCTACTAGTAAAACATACAATAGTACTGTAAATATCATTAGTAAAACGTGAATCTTGCCTTCATTGGACCCAACTCTTCGGCCAGATTTTTTGTAAACATGTCCAGTGCTGCTTTTGCCGAAGCATAACACACTTGCGAGGCAACAGCACGAAGAGAACCTACGCTTGAAATATTAACTATGGCTCCACCCATACCACGTGCAACCATTCCATGAGCGACAACCTATTTCAATAAATCAGTAAAAATAAACTTCAAAAAAGAAAAGCAAATTCAGTAATAACTACTAACAAAATGTTATTAATAATACATGTAGTTACCAAAATTAAATAGTAATAATTATATCGTAATAACCGTACTATTCTGTAAATGGCGAAATTGCTTTATGGTAAATAATCATGTAATGATGTGATACAATATTAGACATCGTACAATACCTGTGTTATGTTGAAAGCTGCTCGGAAGTTAATGTTCATGTGACTGAAGAAAAAATTGAACTGTGTTTGTATAATGCATAATATTATGTGGAATTCAATTATTTTCATTCGTCATGAGAGTATTTTTGTCGCCCCTGTGTCATGTACTAACATATTTTTCTTGCGATTTCTTAGTGCGCAAGTGTCATGAAAAGTCGCTTTTTGAAAACTAACGCATTTTACAAAACTACAACATAGTTATATTATAGAACTAAAGAATATAGATTATTATTTCGAAATAATCAAAGTTAACAAGACTCAACTGATTTAAAAATCGACCCCAAAAGTTGCACGGGTATAAACTTGCAATAATTATCAGCATGTATAATTTACTTATCGAAGTCGTCCTTTGTGATTTCCAGGAATGATACTCGGTTCAGAAAACCTGCATTGTTCACAAGAAGATCGATATCACCGATGTTTTCAACAACTTTCCTTGTATTATCCCAGTCGGCAATATCTACCAATACTGTCTCAATGGTAGGCACCTACATTATAATTGTATTATAATATTTATCATAACCCTCCAGTAGTGATTTTTTACTTGTTTCATAATACAGCATATATTAACGAGATATGATGTACACAACGATTACAAGAGATAGAAATGTACTTCAAGACAGAAACAGAACTTATACGTACAATATCATAACATAGACAATTATGTTTAAACGCAACAAGAAAAGGCATTTAATTATTGAAGATGTCAATGTCTCTAATTGGATCGAAGACGCGATTGCACTTAGAAATGTTGGAAAGGCAATATGTATCAGACTAATATATACAATTATATCCATTTGACAATCATTCTAATAATAAATGAAATCAATGTATACTAATACTTTAAATGCTGCATTTTAATAAAAAGGTTGCCAATGACGAGGTATGGACAAAATGAATAATACATGATAATTATATACTTTAGTCGACTTCGAATTGTGTAAGTACCAATTTTTTACGATCATTATAAACACAGACTACCGGCGTGTGATAACAGCAAAATAAAGTTCAAAAAGAAATTATTTCTGCGTCGAATAAGACCAGGATTTAAAGAATCGGTTCAGAATTGTTACAACAGGACCTTGATGAACACGACCGGTGTGATTTCTGAGCCCAGGGGTTATATACCTTTACTCTATAATATACATACGGTGAAAAAAAAATTTATGAACTTTATTTTGCTGTTATCACACGCCGGTAGCCTGTGATTATAAATATCAATTAAATATTTTTTTCGTTTTCATTATTTTTTTGTGTTTGCATTTTGTAATTGTGATTTATTTTAAAACCAACGTGTAGTTACGACCCCATAACGAATAAAACAACGCACCTCTAATTTTAACGAGTCAAGTTTGTTCTTATTCCAAACATGTCATACAATTCAACTAGAGCGATCTTCTATTTTGTACCGCTTGAATTTGGTTCATTTGACATGTTTAATACTTATAATATAATTTAATTACCGACATGAAATTTTTTAATGTTGTGATGTATCGTAAAGAAGATTTAACTTTTTTTTAATCTGCATTTCGAAATAAAACTTGTATCACTTACCTTTACCAGCGCCCGTAACCAGTGCAAGCTTCCCCTGAAAATTGTTATTATCCATTTTCTACACGTGATTATACGATTTCAATGATATGCATTTGCTTGCCGTATTAAATGATATACCAGTAAATGTGTAAGAGAGCCCTTGTGTAAGTTTACATTAATAGATTAAACACACGGTGTAGCATAAATAAATCCTGCATGTGAGATTGAAGGTATGCTTCATCTTAAACTTCGCAACCTATTTTATCTAAAAGGACAACTGATAGGTGTATGAATCGATTTGAAGAGAACTACGATATTTAATAGGGCATGTTGAAACAAGTATATGACCCAATTAATAACGTTTCGGGATGACAGCATTTGTCAAATGAAAGCATTTATGTATAATGAAATTGCCTTCAACAATCTGGTGTGTAAGATACACATTTGCTGATCTTGGTTTTAGTTGCATAGAAAATAACAGCACAAATGATATCACTTATAGCTTCGAAAAAAATGATCGACGGCAAAATAAACTACAAAATCCTTCCAACAAACAAAATTCCCCCCCCACACAGGTCCTAAGAACATAGCAAAGTGAGGTACATCATACACGCCTTAAAGTTTCCGGCACAAGCTACGAGTGCAAGTTTTCTGTTTAAATTGTAATTTCTTCAACGCTCTTACACGTGACTCTTTTGTGACTATCTCAATTTGTACGGCCCATATCATCGTGTTTTAACAGCAAATAACAATTTCTAGGACATCTGTGTGATAACGTACATAATAGGCTGAGCTAAATGAGAGTCTACTACATACACCAAAGGCAATGTTATTTTTTATATGTCGTGACACACCCAAGAAAATCTTGGCAATAATCGTAGCCCAAATCTCACTACCATAGCACAGAAAAGGCTTGACCAACATGTCGAAAAGTTAAAATATATCTTCATGATCAAATTATCCAAATTTTCGCTGATATGCATGGATAGACATAATCACTTTTCTAGTTTGTACAGCAAGGGTTAATTTAGCTCGAGTCTATAATAATGGGCTGCTTACGCCTTTTCGCAGGATATTCCTATACAATGTAATGTAACGTATCGTATCGTATCCGGTCTGAGGCTTTGGGAAGTCGACGAATAGACGATAAAATATCCTACGGGGATTTGAAAAGGTATTTTTGTAGAAATGACTGTAGTGTAAAAATGTTGTCAATCGTAGAATAGCAAGTTCGAACCCCGGCCTCGTTAAGAGTGCATTTTAAAAATTATTCCCCGATACCATCCGGGCCAGGGGATTCCCTGTTTTTTGCTTATTTATTGACACTCTCATTTCTGGAATGGAGAATGGTTCGTTAAGTGTATAAGAGGGCTTGGTCAATATCTTCAACCCATAATGATATTTGCTCTGATGGTTATGGGAGAGAGTACCAAGCCAGCATCACTAAGTCGGCCCGACATCAAGCCGATATGGACATCAATGTTGGCCCTACATCGGCATCTTGATCGTTTCGACATCGGCCCGCCTCGAATTTGCAACGCGGCTCGATGTCGGCCCGACAGGATTTCCCCGACAATTATCCGATGTCCTGCCGATATTCCAGGAATAGCTTTAATGACCCCTAAACTACTGGTATAGACCTACTGAGAACAGAAGTTAGTAAGATGAATATTGTATAAACTCATACTTGTTCATACATGGATCATAGTCTGCTGTCATGTGAGGAAACAATCAAACTAGCCCGAGTGAGAGTTTGGTTACAAAGCTACTACAAGTTATTTCATATATTTGTTAATTTCTAACAGGTCATATTTCATTAAGATAACAAAATAAATAGAGTATTTTCTATATTTATTAAATTAACATCATGGTGATCATGTACATCTTATGATCTTAATTATGGGACTGTGCTCCAGATTAGTATTCCAAATCCAGACACTCTTTCCATGTAATAGAAATAATTTCAAAGTAAAATCTAAGGTTTACAGGTAATACTAAGGATAGATTAATATTGCTCTCTTTCTTTAAAAAAAAACAAGTGCTTAATTGTTTAATTATGGGGCAAAATATAACCGTAGAAAAATTATATACATGAGTCTTAATGTAGCTCTTGAAAGTTCATAGGGTATGGACTGGAATAGAGTCCCAGACCCTTTGTGATAAAAACTATATTCAAATTCTAGCTATGTTTCCACTATCTAATGTATTTCATGTTATGGCAATTAAGCTAAAATGAAACCCAAATACATGAAGAATGAAAAATACAATAAGAAATCAATATATAACTTAGATTTTCATTACTCTGCAAATCCTATGTTTGAAATATGAATATGGTCAGTGATATTGTACTATTTGGCACTTCTAAATTTAATTATTCACACAATTAATCATACTCATACATACAGTCTTAACCAAAAACTTAAAAAACACTATAAAAATTCATTTTGTTAATTCATGTAATTGTTTATAGTAGATTAACATTATTTTTCGCTTCTTTTTCCACTATCCCTTGTCACTGTTGGTACATACTACATAGGCACTGTCTCAACAGCACCTTAACATCAGCTTCCTTAACACTTTGAATTCTCCTTTGTACAGCTTCAGCTACAATATAATTAATCAATAAATTGATAACACAGTATTTAAAAACATACAATAAGCACAACTAATTTCCTTTAACTAATGCAATTAGCCAAATTAAGATTCCTATTTCATGTACATGATTAGGTCCAAATTAAATCATACTGTTGTAATAGGAGGGAAATAATGTACCCAATGCGAGGACTCAAACCCGCCACCTTCTGCTTGCAAGGCAGATACTCTACCGACTGAGCTAATCGGTCTGGTGAATATCCCATCCAGTTCATAAATACAATGTATCACACCGCCACATTGCTCTTTCCTTTTTATTAAAAAAAGGGATTTAGAGGCTAGTCTCATACTAACGGCATCAAATGCAATAGGAAGAGGAAAATAATGTACCCGATGCATGGCTCGAACCCGCGAACTCTTGCTTGCAAACCAGATTCTCTACCAACTAAGCTGATCGGGCTAGTGAATATCCCAGCCAATTTACAAATTACAATATATCACACCGCAACTAAGAGTAATCAAACTTAAAATCTTGAAAATCTAATTGTTGTATACAAGATATATTTATAATATATATATGTGATAATAATTACATTTGTAACTTACAATGAATGTTACTAGTATATTGCCAACTTGCAACATAACCATTGTATATTCCGACACACTCTCTGGGGACTAACTACTAAATACATGTGTATGCCATGATGTGTCTTTGGTATCCTTCACTGACAGTTGACCTGTAAAATATAAAATCAAATTCAAAAACAACATACTCATTGTATTTCAAACATGTACCTTATAACAATCTATGGTATCTAGTCATACAAAAAGAAATTAACAACATTAACCGGACAATGACATGATTTATACTTGTTGACATGATTTATACTTGTACACTCCTATTAGAGTATATAGGTAGATCTTATTTCCATCAATATATTTCAAAATATTATATAAATAGAACTTTTTAGAATAATTATTTATGCATTCATTATTTATACAGAATAAATTAATATGAGCAGTTGAAAGTTCAAATTCAATGTCTAATTGATATAAATTTACCATACAAGCCCCACATACCGGTCATTGAATCATCTAAACTGTGCATAATTTTCTCCAATCAATCATGTTTAATATATTATCCGGATAGCAACTAAGTGCACTTTCTGTACTTTAAAAACCAATTCTGCATCATCTTTTTTATACTGTAGTTGTAAAAATCTACTGGTCTGGAGCTAAAACAAGAGACAAATGGAAATAAGAGTAATTTTACACTTGTAAAGATTTACAAATAATTTTGAATTTAATTATAAGATTGAGTACATACTGGTCATTGGTCTTTGGTGTAAATAAACCTTTATGGTAAAACAATGAAATCAAATGAATAACATAAAATTCCTTGAATGTAGATATTCTGCATAAACATGAAATTGGTAACATGAGCAATTTTCTTTTGTTAAAGACAGTCGCGAAAACATATAACAATAAAGCAACAAGCTAAAATAAGTTCCCAAAATAATTACTTTACTGTCAATATCCACCCGCTGTTGTTGATGTATGCCTTTTAAAGTAATTTTCCAAACTCACCGACATATTTCTTGCAACGAAAACTTGTTATTTTCATGAAATCTATCCGACCTGATGCTGACACTAGTTCAAGAAATTCAAATATGGCGGTCAGCACTAAATGACTAATGCAGGCGGTTGACCTAGATACTTAAATCTTGTTACAAGTTAAGATAAGCCAAGATAATATATATTTCAAAATGTAAATGAATACTTACATTATAATGCAAAATTAACGTTTTGCTTCTTCACTTCTTTCATTTGCCTCATTGAAAACAGTTAACTCATTAATGACAAAATACATTCGTCTACATATATAGGCCCTACATCAATCCGACATCTACTAGACATTGAGATTTGAACGAATGTAAAGAGTCAGATTCGTCGTGTTTATCATTTATATTTTATATATTCATGTCTACAGAATAGGTTAGAACTTGAATAAGTTAACACCAAGTGTAATACACACTTTTTATAAAATCCACCTACGTCGGCCTTATGTAGGATTGACGTTGGCAAATATTGTCGATATTCCGCTCTTTAGCCTCCGTCGGGCCGACATAGTGATGCTGGCTGGGTAGAAACCATTGACATAAGTAACCAGTCATTCGGTGTTATCGATCGAATTACTCTTTTTTATGTATACTATGTTTTATAGGGCGCTAAAACTGTGGGGGTCGTTTCCACCATTAATAGGCATTGGCGTTGATTTCCTTTGAATGTTGATCGCTTCGCTCTACATATCTTTTTTCATCGATTTCGGTCGCGGGTTCTTTTCGATTATTTGTTCATCTAAACTTACGTAATAAAGAATGTTTATAGGATCTTGATTCGCATTCGTCATCCAACCAACCGGCACTCGTTTACTTATCAAGAGATGTTTAGCTTGTATTTTCATACATTCAGAAGCTGTTTGTAATACTTCTATCAGGTTATTGACTACCTTGTTCAAATAATCATTTCAGGTGATTTTGGTATATGAAATCGTGAACATTTACCAGATTTGTTCAAAATCTTGCCATAAACAGTTCGACCTTTTTATTTGACCATACATAACGTGTCTCAATATAATACATATTTTCCTTAATGACCGATCTGTCGCGGTTTGGGCAGGTATTATTCTCTTCAATTTCAAAGTACACATCAAAGGAAAATGAACAGATTCATCCCGATCAAGTACGGTAAAATCGATAATATGATGAAAAATATCAGAAAATATAATGTGATAGTCAACCATCCAAGCCCCGTCGTTGGCAGTGCAAGTTTATTCACCTAAAGGGTATGATCATCAACTCCTCCATTAACGATATGTACGTCATATAAACAGCATAATTCTATTAGAGAATAGCCAAATGAGTTGTGTCTCTGTATGTCCGTAGTATTCCTTGGACTATTAAAAGAGTATCAATCGTGACAAGTATGACCAAGTTGTAAATAATTCTCAAGGGCTTTTATACCATCCTTTGCCTCATTATTCCGATAAAGGGACCTTCGGGCAATCATTATGCAAAAACACGCAGGTCTCAAATTCCTGGTGAATATGGGTTATATGTAGCAGTTTTACTATTGATTGTCTAGCAAATATATATCCATACCTCCAATATTACTTCTGTTACCTGTTCTATGTCGATCATGGTCAAAATATTTAAAATCTTTAAGAAGATCTTCATAATTATTCATTATCTGGATTAAAATTAAGACCAAGTTTCAACAAAGCGAACAATATCAAAAGTTCTTAAATAATCGATAACATTACAGTTGTTGGATATTTCTTCAATCCCTCAATGTTTTAGGTTAAAATATCCAACAAGTCACTTTACACTATGATTAACCGTTTGATACTAAATTTCATGATTTGGCCTTGGCCTGAATCTTATTTGTCAGCAGTTTTGTTTGTATACATGTTTGTCCTATGATCAAATTCACATACAAAATTAAAAATGGTGTATATTTTTTCTACTCTATAATTATTGCCATACGTCATCGAACACAAAGTTAGGGAAGACTGAAAACAATGAAATGTTTCCATTCGAAAATAAAGTTTTGCTTTGAAAGTGTAAAAAATGCGCTTGAAATGTATACTAGTATTGTGTACACAATTGTGACGAAACGTATTTGTTGTATTTTAACCGTTTCTAATTTCGCTGAAGTTGCCTCCCTTAGTTTTAAAATAGACATTTGCTAATCAAATATTCAGCGTCCAGCCAATCGGCTTCTCTATTGCGTCAGTTTTTTATTTTACTTGATATGAGAGATAAATTAATAATTACTATCTGAAACATTTAATTAAATGTAAATACCATCAACAATCCAATATACTGGCTTACGGAATGGTATCCGTTTCGTTGTTTATGTAAAGTATGTAGACGACCATAATATTTTGAAATCATTCGTTTGTATTTAGACTGATTCTATATTGACCAATCAGAAAGGAGCATACTAACATGCGCACATATATAAGGAAGTGTACAGTCATATTTCGTTTAGTTACGGTTTGACTCTCGAATAGTTAGTATCAAAACACTAGAAGTAATTACGTTGTTGATATACGATTGCACTGCTGGGACTTTAGTCAATGTTAAGTAAGGGTTAGTGTATATCCTGATTGCGGCATATGTACCATGACGGATTTCTCTGCCCTTTAGATACTAGTACCGGGTCGTAGTAGTCGTATTTTGTTGTTGATCGCATTTAGTACATTACTGTGACTTTGGTCAATGTTAAATAAGGGTTAGCATATATCCTGATTGCGGCATATGTACCATGACGGATGGCTCTGCCCTTTAAATACTAGTACCGGGTCGCAGTAGTCTCTCTCTCTCTCTTATCTTAGTGTACATTGCATTTGGTGCGTGTCTAGGACTTTGTCTTTGGTCAGTGTACATAAGGGTTAGAGCCTCTCGATTGCGGCGTATGTACCATGACAGAGGTTTCTATTCCCTAATACCAGTACTGGGTCGTGGGCAACTCCAGTGTAATTCTTCATATAGTTACAAATACCTATTGTATATGTGTCGCATTGTCTTTTATTCATAAATTGATTTTTGTTCATTTGATAATTATACCCTTCAGTTAAGTTTAGTTAAGCAATCATACAGACAAAATAGTCCCCGAGGAAAATTGATGTATGTACATGAACATTGTATTTGTTCAATTGTTCAATCTGCTGTTTCAACGTGTTTCAAATCGTACCGATCGACTATGGCCTCAAATATGAAGAACGGCTTTATAAACAACAGATTGAAATAACAAATACAATGTTCATGTACATACATCAATTTTCCTCAGGGACTACTTTGTCCGTATGATTGAATAACTAAACATAAATAAGCACTATATATTTACATGCACAAAAATCAGTTTATGAATCATTGGTAAGTACGACACACGTATGTTCAATAGACACAGAGACGTTTGTAAAATGTTAAATGTAGTTTGAAGTAAAACATTAGTTGGAGTTGCCCACGACCCGGTATTAGGGAATAGAAATCTCTATCATGGTACATATGCCGCAATCAAGAGGATCTAACCCTTACGTACACTGCCCAAAGTCCCGGACACGCACCAAATGCAATGCACAATGAAAAAAAAACAAGAGATAACTACGACCCGGTACTGGTACTAGGAAGTAGAGACATCCGCGTCGTTGTATCTATGCAATGGGAATAGAAACCTCGTTCATGGTACATACGCCGTAATCCGGAGGCTCTAGTCCTTATAATCTCTTAAGACTAAATTCAGCAATTGGGAGAAAATCTCTATCATGGTACATTCGCCGCAATCAAGAGTATTAAGCTCCACAAATTACTGATCAGTCTCAGAAATTAATACATATCTTCCATCTAATGATACTACCACTCCAGATGTTACCCAGCGACTGACTTATGTTCCGAGAGCGAATGCTTTTTATAAGTAGCGAGCCAGTAAGATTTGATTTGATTGGCTAATTAGAAGGCTGGTATAAAAACAAACGAATAATTGAAATGTTGCGGTCGTCTCCACAAAATGAATTAATGCATTGAACACAAACTAAAGCATTTTTTTTTTAATTATTTCATATATCTATTTTTTTCTCTACGAAGGCTGATTTCTTTACACTTTCTTCATAAATCAAATTTGAAATGAATATCTTGCATCTACCTTACTCTAAGACTTGAAATCTGTATTAAAATCTCCGAGTATTGTTTTCGCTCATTCCTTCAATACGAAAAGGGAACATGGCAAATTCATGCACCATTCATTTAATGAATGATAAAAGAACATGTGCTAGAACATTTAATCATTTTCGGAGATTAATCGCAATTATTTGTAAACATTGGACCTGACCAGTACACAGTTGTATATCTTCTAAAATTGGAGGTAGAGATAATCCACCGGCGATTATTATCAAGTTGAGTAGCATTACAGTAACAACGACATGCAGGTAAGCATACAATAGTCAGTCAGTACGTTTTTGTGTATGTTAGCCCGTGATTTTCAAAAACACCCGAGAATTGCACCTCCATCCACAGGTAACAATGTTCCAGTAATCATTGATGCTTTGTCACTCAGTAAGAAAACTACTGCGTTTGCAATGTCTTCTACTTCTGAAACAAGGAATACTATATGTTATGGTAAGATACATGACTTTTGTATTCTTAACATATTCTTACTTATTTCTACATAACTTGGTATAATTTCAAAAAGCACACTACCCTCGAGTCATTGACATTTATAAGAATCATTTTACTAGTCTGAGAAGACTCTAAACCCAAAACTACAATATGTACAACGATTATAATATTGGCAAATGGTTACACTTGATAGTAAATTCGAACAAGAAAAAAATCGAGAATGAGTCCATATTATGGACCTTGTATCACTCAATTTCAAATAGAGGGAGTCAGATACATATAAACTTATGCTGACAATATCAAATAGAGGGTGTCTATCTATAATAGAGTATATTTATTCATACCTGCGAAACATCGCAAGGGCGTACAATCGCAAAACTTCTTTGATATTTCAGGATTGTCCGTAATCCATTTTGCCATACTTGTTTTTACACCACCTGGGTTGATACTGTTTACTCGTATCTGATGAAATAAAACATATAAAGATATGAACATACTGAAGACGTCAATTAACTTAATTATTTACCTGTATATAAAAAGATTGGAACAAATTGTTTTGTAATAAAGTCTTTAAAATAAAGACCACTGTAATCACAAAGTACATGTGCGCTCATTTTATTTCTCAAGATACAGTTCATTCATACAGCACGTGCCAGATTCAGTAGGCTTGTATGTTATGCTGTTTCTAGAGTAAGTTGGTTCCTTTTGAATAAAATCGTCTAATTCACAGGCATCAAATTTTCGAATTACCTTCCAGCCTATATTAGGAACATTAAACTGTAAAGTAAATTTAAATCTGAAGTCAAACAACATCTTTTAATTTAATTGTATTGATTAATATGATATTCATGTAAGTATTTTGATACATTTGTAGTTAACATATCCACATTCTTATTTATATATTTTTTTTTATTGCAACTTTTCTGTAAATTTATTGTATCTGCATTTGTCTCTCTAAGTCAGTTATCATTTAGAGGTTTCCCATTTTTCAAGTCATCCTGGTGTGTAAAGTTGTTGACAAAGTTTACTACTTTGAATTAATTTTGATGGTTTGTCATATAATTATTATAATTATAAAATGTTATTTCTATATAATACGATATTTCTATACTTATTTACATGTAATGTTTCTATTAGTTTTATGTGGCATTCTCATGTCTCTGATATATGTACATTGTACCATATTTTATATGCTTTCTACACTGAAATAAATTATAGTAAAGGATAAATTCAGTGGATTAAAATCAGTGGTGTTTAAACTGATCGACGAAATTTCGACGGCGGCACAATTTGTCAAAAATAACAATCTGATGTAAATCACTCTTACAAATGCCTTAACTACGGAATTGTTTTCTTCTTATTAATGTTCTTGAATATCATTTTCTTAGAAAATTATAGATCTAGAACTGTTTTATATCGACAACGTTTCAAAAACTCTTAATATTTAATTATTTATACTTTTGAAAATGTAATGAATGAAAAACAGCAGTAAAAATAATATAGCTTGGAGTTTTCCAAAAAAGTAATGTAGACACTTACTTATCCACCTGACTGAATAAACGTTTACTAGTATTTTTTGTAAAAACTTTTATAGCAAAGTCGCCACCCCTTCTCTTTTATGTTATAAAATTGAATAATTTAGAATGTAATCATGCTTTGACATTATTATCGCGTTAGCGTATACATATGTAAGAGCGTGTCTTTGTTTAGTTTCGTATTCGCGCTAGCGAGTGTATATACGTGTAAGCAGGTGTGTGGGCGGGTGCTCAAGTGTGGAAGGGTGTGGTGTTAATGGGAGTATATGTACGTATACATTTCTTTTAATCCTACCACACAGCCTGGTTAATATACTGTAATATGTATATTTTTCTACATCATATAATATAACTAATATACCACTTGTTATTGAAATGGCCGGTGTTATCAAATAACAACCACTGGTAATAGGTGTGAAAATACGTACATAAGTATATGTTTTACGGACCAAACCATAAGTTCGAATAACAACAGGGATTCTTAAAAGGGTGAGCCTTTGACTGATCATATCAAATCTGACGGGGAAGCAAATATCAGGGAGATTTTACAAGAAAAGGTTATAATAATGAAACCTTTCCCAATTGATAAGAAACAACACAAGAAGCGAATAAAGCTTTTCCTTCTTATGATAATTATTAAATTACTACGTGTCTAATGTAAAAAAATGTGTTCCTAGATAAATTAAATTATTATAATTTAATGCAAGAGTGTATGACTCAATTGGCGACTATCATTCTCTTTGTTTTTTATCATAATAATACTCCACTATTAGTAAACCGCGAATCTTGCCTTCATGGGACCCAATTCTTCGGCCAGATTTTGTGTCAACATATCCAATGCTGCTTTTGACGGACCATAGCACACCAACTTGTCAATTGCACGAAGAGCAGCTATGCTTGATATATTAACTATTGCTCCACTCGTACCACGTGCAACCATTCCACGAACAACTACCTATTTATTTTAAAGCAAAAATAAACTTCAAAAGACAAAAAGTGAATTCTGCAACAACCATGAATAACATGTACCTGATAATAAAAAGGTAGTTCTTTAAAATAAAGTCGTAATGTACCGCATTAATGATAAGTTGTTCCTTAAATGGTGAGAGTGGTTCACTAAGATAAATATCATGTAATGCTGTGATTCAATATTATACATCACACAGTACCTGTGCTATGTTGAAAGCTGCTCGGAAGTTAACGTTCATGTGCCTGAAGTAAAGACATAAGTACTGTACATGTACATAATTTTTTAATCGTCAACTACCCATGATTATGTTACTGTATCCAGAACAATGATAAATGTTAAGATATGCCTCTCTTTTGAAAGCCTACAAAACAGTCAGTGTAATAATGATATGAACCATGTGTAGTTTGATTTGTGTTTACTTGGAGAATGATCAAATCTGTACAGTGGTAGGTAATTATTACTTTTCAATTGTTAAAAAATATGATGGGCATTAACTTTCATCTATAGCAAGAGACAATTTAAGAGGTTCTCATTCTTCGGCACTTTTTATGCCCGATAGAATATTTCGTAAGATCTTCGAGTAAACAGTCTATCAATGAGGACATACATTGTACCAAATAAGACATCGTTTTTAGCATTTTATGGAACGACATTTTGAATTTAAAACTTAATCAACTTATTAATTCGGCATTATCCAAGTCATGCTTGGCAAGTGAAAATTGACTCCAGAATCATCTATGAGTGTTGTTTAAAACTTGCATTAAATATGAACTTAGTTAATTTACATGTCAAGGTCTTCCTTCGTAGCATCCAAAAATGCTGTTGGTATATAAATGCCAGCATTGTTCACAAGGAGATCAATATCGCCAATATTTGCAACAACTTCCCTAGTATTATCCCAGTCTGCAATATCTACAAATATCGTCTCTATGGTAGGTGCCTGCAAAAATAAAGGCACCTTCGTGTAAACGTCTTACAGCTAAGTACGTGTAGACAATTTTCACATGTCTAAGTACTTTTTACCTGTCCTATTCGGGCATGTCTCGCCTTTGGATAAGTTAAACTAAGATATTCTTTAAAACATTGTCTTAACAAAGATTTATTGTAGGATATTTCTGTAGATGAAGTCAATCATCGAAGATGAAGTCATTTAAAAGCAGAACAATAAATATGATTACGCTAAACTCAAAGATGACGCGTTTAGACTTTATTGTTGAACAGTAAGAACAGTAATAAATTGTTTATAAAAAATATAAAATCCAATAAAATAAAAACCTCTTCTTTCAACGAGTCAAGGTCTGACTGTATCTGACTGATACCAAACACTTTGGCTTCTAGCTTGGCAAGTCTTATTGCAATCGCTCTCCCAATACCTGCGATTAATACAGATCATATAAAACATGACCCAAATTTGGGGAACGTGATAACTTAACACGTAAACATTGACAATTGAAGATCATTGCCTTCAACCAACTTGTCCATTATGCTTTTGGGTAAACATTCGAAGAAGTTTAATTTCCCTAATTTTTCATCCGCAATAATGTATAATGCACGGCGTACAATACAGTGTATCATTCATTCGTTGCACTCACACGGTGACAAGTGTTTCCGCATACTGCCAGCGCGCAACGCCGGTTTTTATCATGCAAAGTTCACCAACGTATACTGCCAGTCAAACATGCAGAAACCGACGCTCGGGCGCGATAAAATGATACTTCAGGTTGCTATAAACAGTAAGGATTGTTTTACTACATATTGCACGGAACTTCAGTGTACATTAAGAGTCCGTAATCAACATATTTATCAACGATATCAGTTGTACTTTGTCAGATTAGTATAAACAATTAGACCCCTTAGCAAATTTCAAAGGCGTCAGTTCTGATTAAAGACGTTAGTATCGTAAAGAAACATGAAATTGTTAGAAAAAAAGACATCTATATATTTGTCTAAATACGCGATCATTAACAATGTCATAAAAGTCACTTAAAGGCATTTATTTCAGAAGATTCTAACCAAATGCGTGCAACGTATCATGAAAGTTTCGACTAAAATGTAACACCGCATACTGCCATTAGTAGTGTGGCAATGCATCATGCAGGTATTATTTCGTAAACTGATTCGTAACGTATCTTTTTAATGGACATGGTTCGCGGCAGAGGAAATGACGTTCGCTTTTATGGGTTCACAAATCTAAAAAAGCAAAGTATTTCTACCCCAATGCAAGAAAGTTCTCAATCACGTTAGCAAGTAACGAGTAACCCCTCAACACCAGACACTTTCCTGCAGAAAACTGCATAATTATTCATCACAAGAATCATCAAGAAAGAAAGCTTCAAGATAACGATTGTTCTCAAAGTCTTCGGATAAATATGTAAAAAGAAGATAACAAACATCATACATGTTGTTTCAGTTCAATTTCGTGCCGTTGACATTTGTTACGACTTTGATTACCTTCTGAGCTTGGTATGTTCTTAAAAAAAACTTGACGAATTTTCCCTTTTTATTGTTCATCGGTGCTGTGTAATGGTAGTCTTACTAAGGCAAATGCCATGAGCTATGTACATTGCCGACACTTAAATTTTGGATAGTTATGTGTCGTCTTTCCCCTGGAAAACTGCTGCGGTTCATGTCGTGCGTCGAATCTACGGGAGATATATATAAATTGGTCGAGGAAAAGGAGCAATAATTAATCATAGAAAGACATCAATTACACATTAGCTAGATATTCAAATATCGTAAAAGTTGAGCACTTAAAAGTATGTCAGTCCTCTGTTTCAGCACAACGAATAACACGGTGCCAGGATTTTACAAGATGCGTTACGAAAGAAATATCTATGTTTATCACAAATCTAACTATTTAAGCGAAAATCCCGTACGTTAACACATGTAGTTCATGTAAACAGTCGTTTTTGCACCTCTGCCTGCATGTAAAAAACGCACAAAAACTGAAAAATCGAGAAATCGCCACCCGTTCTGAGCATTGTCGGTAGTGACTTTGAAACTGTTTTCACTATTTAAAAGAACTAAGAAGTAAATATGATTAAACAATTTCTTATACATAATCAGAAAACATGCAGGTGTTCCGTACAACGATGAGTTATTTCAGAGATATTGATATTGTTTGAAAATAGCGATGTTACGTGTTTTATTGAAATTTCTTTTGTTTTGACTGGCAGTATACGTTTTTACACTCAGAATGACAAAAACCGGCGTTGTGCGCTAGAAGTATGCGCAAACCCTTGTCACCACGACTCAACCAGACATTGTGTCCGACACCTATACATGGATGTTCACCTTACTAATTTCTAACAACTTTTCAACATCATTTCAACCATTTTCAACATTAAAACAACGCCAATACAAAGTTGTAATATAATGTTGAATTGATATTAATTACAGCATCAACAAATGCAACTACAGTATAATACAAATTTACTATACCAAGTATAATCTGACGCTGTGTCAACGTTTAATTGTACGTTGTAGCCTCCCTCTCTATCTATATAGAGTTTTCCTACCCTAAATGAAGATTGCTTCAGTTTCATTTTGTATGTATCAGTCAATGTCTCAATCCTATCTGACCGCATAAACCGTCCTAAAATGTCCAACAAAAATGTTTACTTAACGTCACACTGACATCAGCATGACAAATATATTACAATGTTTGTAACATTACACAAAGGACTTCCTCTGAATCAGTGCGCGTTTCATGACGATTGAAAACGTTTCATTTATATAACAAATAACTTTATTCCGTAGATACATGCATTTGAATTCAATTAGAATGCAACTACTTTTGAAATAAATGATAATAGTGATGGTGTGTAGTAAACGATCTCATTTTTTCATAATATGTTTTGTCTAATAACTTTTTTTCGACTACGTGAGCATTCAAGTCATTCTTTCCATTTTGATGTACTCAATAGAAATCATCGTCATTTTTGCGCACGAAATTACCGATGTGCAGGACCAGCCAGTACCAGTTAATTCAAATTCACCTTCATTTTTTGGTAAGCTTTTCATGCAGTTTGGCACTTTTGATCATTTGCGAGGAATCAACATCACTAGAGGAGGCTCTCCACTTTAAAATACAATAATGTTAATCGAGTGCTGTATAATCATACACTCTTCAATCGCAAGAAAACGTAAGTATATTAGTTATCGCATAATCATAGTTATGCTTCTAGCGCATTTTTGCACGCGCTTGTAAACTCGTTCTTCATCTTGAGGCATTTGTTGGGAATTATGTATGCACAAAGTGCATAAAACTACTAAAATATGTGTTAAGTGATGCGATCATATCTCACTTGTTTTCAATTATAACGTCTAGAACTTTCTATAGCTGCATTATTATAAAAAGAAAAACAATCATGCCATTCCTATTTGTAAATGTTACTTGCACAGCAAAATTGAAGATTCACGATATACGTATACCAACATCGAGACCCGATGTTCAGATAGTAAGTTCATTTGGTCAAGCGCCTAAACATCTAGTTGACCAGGTAGTAGACACCAAATCGAGTACTGAGAATGTATAGCTCCGAATGTAGAAATTTTCATTTAGAATAAAAAAACTACAGATAATATAAAGCTTTTTAACAACATCGTGACCCCGTTATGATGGTCAGTACATTTGGTCAAAGGCTAAAACCGCTAATTGATCACGTTATGGACAATCGGGTACTGAGAATAGCTCTAGATGAAGCCATCTTCATTTAGGGCAAAAACCTCTTTGCGGATTCTTTAATTCTCATATAGATAAAGAGGGAGGTTTCCCTTACCCCAACTAACACCTACTACTAAAAGCTTATGTGTCTGCTCGGCTCTAAATCATATTTCCTTCGTTCATTTCGTTTCATTTCATTAATATATGGCAGCCAGGTCACTTAACCAGTTTTCCTAGATTGTACTCTGACCAGTACTAACTTCGACTTCCATAAGGAGCTGACAACGTTTCTACATATGGAGTAAAATTGACATTTTTGTCAAAATATTTCCAAGTGTATAACCTGCCCGTACCGTGATATGAACCCGGATAGCCGGGTTACAATCTACATATTAAATGAAAGCATTCATATTTGATTATACTTGCTTCATCCCTCTAGTACGTAAAATACACATTTACACTATACAAATGATCTTTGTTCTATTTCCTGAGTATATATAACAACTACACATGTCGTAAAATCATATGATTTATAGCATTGAAAAACAGTTAATGACAAAGACGGGGAAATAAACATCAACAGCGAAATCCGTCTTACAGATTAAGTTTGCTTTCCCCAATCCAAGATCATTCTAAATTCAGATACATTATAAACGTAAATCTTTTACCTCTTCCGGCACCAGTTACGAGAGCACGTTTCCCGTTAAAATTGTAATTTTCCATATCTCTATTACACACCTTAACGTAAGAACGTTTATGTTGCTAGTGTCGGTACTCAAATGCAGGCAACGAAATACATCGTTTTGTTTGCAGAATTGACTTATAAAATGTTAGAGAAAAAAATGTCTATAATCTTAACATCATCAATTGTAGTATGTGAACCTTTTTTGTTATATGATAAAATCCATGTAAATGTTTATATGACATAACCGAATACGAATAATTATCGTATTCATCGAACACAAAGTTTAGAATAACATAAAAGAATGAAATATTATAATGCAAAAATTATTTTAAGTTACTTAAATTATTAAACACATGTTAGTAATTTACATGAAATGTATATTTTGTACAAACTTGATTTAAAGTCTTAATTAGCAATGAAATACAATTCATGCACTATCATGAAAATAAGCTCTGACGTGTGATCATTTATACATATAATTCAAACTGCGTTTATTACATCTTCTGAAATATGTATAATTCCAGCTCACAATAAAATTGCCCTTAAGTTCAATAAACACTGCTTTGGGGTATCATAACAATCAATTCAGCTTGTTTCAGGTGATCTGAGCTGATCTATGTTAAACATTATATTTCTAATAATTTTGCATGTTTGAATTAGTCTTTCGCATTAAAATTTCATAGAAATATGCGATAGTCATTCCTTAGTTGAAATCGAGCTAATAATTTATAACATTGCTCTCAAGAGCAATAAACACTGCATTGGATTACACAACAAACCATTTAATCTGGTGTACCATTACAAATATTTGTACATATTATTAATAAGTATGACACATGTATTTTAAATGCAGAGGATTTCCGGGTTCAACTGTTGAATGTATCAAAGCTGTCAATTCGAAAAGTCAAACTATTTGATTTTTTTCTATTCTCAATCATATATTTATTGAGAATCGTATCATTCTTGAAGTGCGTGCAGTGCATTTATACTGGATAAACTTCAATCAAATTTTGAGTTCTGTCCATATAACACATTTGTATAAATTACCCTGTCCGGTAAACCACAAACAGCACTATCATCTCAACGATGGTATTTACATGAAATTAAGACTTGAAATTTATCTAAAAATCTACGAAAAAGCTTATTCCTTTAATTTGACCATGTATCAGTGATTTAATAACAAAAGAACAAGTGTTTCAATATTTATTCATTTTCGACGGATATCAATCGACATGTGTACACGCAGTATATGTTACAACTTTGTCAAAAATTTCAAATAGTCATAAACTTTGCAGTATGGTAACTGTACAAAAAACCCGAGGTTTTCAAAAGCACCCGAGAATTACACCCCAATCCACAGGTAGCTATGCTCCAGTAATCATTGCTGATTTGTCACTTAGTAAGAAGACTACATCGTTCGCAACGTCTTCTACATCTGAAATAGGAAATACTATGTTGCAGTAAAATAAATGTACGCATATATAACACATTTCTAACTTATATGTATAAACGTTTGTATTAGGTTAGAAAAAAGCGACGATTTTATCTTCGAATCATTGGCATAAAAAAAAACATTGTACTATCTTATTCAATTATTGATATTTAAACCCGAAAACTTCAATACATAAAAACGATTTTACTAACAAAGGGTTACACTAGACAGTCGATTTAAACAAGAAAAATCACGGATGAGGTCGTAAGGACCCTCTATCACTCCAGAAGGCCATAATGGACCCTGTTTTATACAAAGGCATACGTATACTAGTATTGACCCAATATCAAACAAAAGGGACATCATAATGCTGTATCTCGCAAGAGGAACATGATGTCCTTGTATCCCACGAGAGGGTCAACATAAGTGACCAAGCTTTGCGCAATAAGGTTACGGAACCAATAATCAAAACTCATTTATCAATTTATCTGATTCACAATATTGTAATACTCAGATACACTATACAGGAACGCACTGTTTGAACAAGACGATATAGACAACTTACGATTCGATGGAAAGAAGGAAACAGCGTGAACTCAAAATGTTCAAGACCATCTGCCTTGAAAAGTAATTGAATATTGAATGCAAATGATTGAAGTCTGATGTTTTACTCTTGCAAAATCCGATTTGTCTTTCTTATAATTGAAGGATTTGATGAAATTATTGTAAAATCTATTGCGCAACGACATGACATTGTTACACATCATATCCAACATTGTCAATGTGACATCAATTGCTGCAATTTTACTGTAAGCTCGATAGTAACAAGGTGAGCTTACCAGAACGAACATACCCGGGTGATCAGTTGGCTTTACATACAAACTTCGCTTGACAATTTCAAATAGAGGGAATAAGGATGAAAAGTTATTTTAAAGAAAATGGCAAGGTAAGTGAAATGAGAGCCAGGTAAATAAGTACAAAGACCATGATATAATATGAGTATGTTATATTCATACTTGCAAAACACCCCAAGGGTATACAATCGCAAAACGTCTTATATAGTTCAGGATCGTCCGTAATGAATTTACTCAATCTTGTTTTTACACCATCTGCGTTGATATTGTTTACTCGTATCTGATGAAAAAAAAACATATAAATATATAAACATACTGGATAAGTAATTAACTGAAATGGTTACCTGTTGACAAAAGAGTTGAAAATATTGCTTATTATAATGTTTAAGATCGGTGTAGGCCCAAAATACACGCGCACTCATTTCGCTTCTCAAGATTCTATTCATTCATATAGTACGTACCAGATTCAGTCACAATGGATGTATTGTTGTTCCTAAAGTTGGTCCCTTTGGTAAAATTAATCTAGTTTACTGGTATAAATTGTGGAATTACCTGACAGTCCATATTAGGAAAAGCATCTTTGAAATTTTTTCCACATTTTTATTCATACATGTATTTTCGATAATGTGTGCATAAATCATGTACTGTATCCTTTTTCAGAGACTTATTCTGTCTGCATTTGCCTCTCTATGTCAATTCCCAAGCATATGGACCAGAAAGGAAATACGGGCGTTCCCCTTTTTATGCCATTCTTTGTTTTGTAAAATAATAATATGGTTAACTACATTTATTTAATTCTAGAACGTTTGTTGTTGTTTTTTTTTCATTTTATTAAGATATCTGATTTTTCGGTCTAAGCAATATTTTTAGATTTATTTACATGCATTTTTTTCTATATTAATTATATGTGACAATCGCTTGTCTCTGATATAATATGTACCATATTGTATATGTTTTTGCACAGAAAAAAGCAGTACATAAAGTGACTACTTTTCATAAACGCTGTCCTAGTCGAATGTGGTTCAAGTTGCGTTTGATTAAACAAAACCTTTATTGGATCAAAAGCTCGACTGCCAAAATTGATATAAGAAATTTTTACGGCAAAATGTGTACAAAACATATCTGATATATAATCACTCTAACAAATGTCTTAACTTCAGAATTTTTAACAAGAGTATATGTATTTTTTTAATATTTTTGAAATCAGTTTAGAATGTGCAATTACTATTAACCAGTAGAAATGACCGCTAGATAAGGCAAGGTATATTTTATTAACAGACAATTTCCCATACAAACACAAATGAAGTTGGTAACAAATTTCGATAGGTTCTTAAATGTCATTTTTTTAAATAATGATAGAGAAGTATATCTCCAACTGTACCTTATAGTTTTTCAAAAAAGTAACACCGACACTTACAAATCCACTGAACAGAATAAACCAAACGCTTATATTTGCAAACACTTTTATAGTCTTATCTCCCCCTTCTGTTTTATGTTAAAAAATGAATAATATTCAGAATGTTAACGAGCTTTGACGTCATTATTACGTATCTTTGTTTCGTTATATATTGGGCGCAGGGGCTTGTATAATTGCTATCTTGATGAGGTAGATTTTTGGTCGTGAAATTATGTGACAATTTTGAGGGTACCATTTACAAGGTTTTACACGGTTTTTGGGGTTTGGATTAGCTCTCAATTAGTTGTCTATAAGTCATTGCCAGTCAATTCTCCCCTCCTAAAAAAGGGTTTTAGTGGACCTGAGGTACATACCGAGGTATATCTCGGTTAGATTTCAATGTAAATGGCAATGTGCGTGCGTGTGTGTGTGCGACAATGCAAGTATACGTACATACATTTTCTTTAATCTCATCAGTCTGGTATAATAATGTAATACATTTTTATGTCTGTTTTTTTCTACCTCATATAATATAACTAATGCTGTTGTAGAATAACAACCTTGGATAATAGGCGTGAAAATACGTGTATGTATGATTTTAGGGACCAAACAATAAGTTCGAATAACACAAAGGGATTTGTTAAATCCAACTTGCATAACCGGGTTACTCTGGACAAAGAATAAAACCGAGGTTTATAATGTTTGTAGGAAAGGGACTATCTGGGATTGTAAAATTACGGGTGCTAATATCAAATTTGCCAGGGAAGCTAATGTACTGGAAAGTTATTGTCCAACATTCTTACCAAAACAATTTAAACGAGTAATAGGTTATTAAAAAAGAAACCCTTTCCACATTGAAGGGAAACGACACATGATGTGAACAAAGCTAATGCTACTAATGATAATTATTAACTAACTACAAGTTGCATGTAAAATAAGCTTCATAGATTTATAGCAAAAGCATATGACAGGATCACTTAAATTGCGACTATCTTTCTAGCTTTCTCAATTCTGTTATAAAATTACTATTCATTATAAGTAAAACGTGAATCTCGCCTTCATTGGACCCAATTCTTTGGCCAGATTTCATGTAAACACGACCAATGCTGCTTTTGACGAAGCATAGCACACAAACATGTCAATCGTACGAAGAGCACCGATACTTGACATATTAAATATTGCTCCACCCATACCACGAGCAAACATTCCACGAGCAACTACCTGTTCAGTACAAATACAAATAAATCAGTAAAAATAAACTTAAAAAATTAAAACGACATATAAATTCAGTAATAATCATTTACATGTTCGTGATAATAGATAATATTAAAATTGAAATAGCAGTCAAAGGTTATATATAATATCTTTTTGACATTTTTTGTGATTTTTTTATGTTGATAAGTTATTTTTTAATTAGTATAATGCGATCCAATACTAGTCACAATACATTACCTGCGCTATGTTGAAAGCTGCTCGGAGGTTAATATTCACCTGTCTGAAGTAAAGACAATACTGTATGATATTCATTTTTTTATTCTTCAACTATCGCATGATTATGTAAATGTGTCCAAAACTGTTTAAAAGTTAAGATATGCCTTTCTTTCAGCACAAACCAAATAAACCTGTTTACGGATGAAACAAATCATGTGTAGTTTGATTTGAGGATACTAATATAAGAGTGTGATCAAATTTGCACAATGCTGTGTAATTGTTACTATTGAATAGTGAAAAACCTATAGCAAGAGACTATTTTAATGGCATTCATTGTTCGGCAGTGTTGAATATTCATAAGGTGTGCGAGTAATACTGATATAAGCTTTGAACATTTAATCGATGAGGACATACCAAAAAAGAATTCGTTTTTGTATCATCGAACGACATTTTATTCAATACTATTTCAAGTTATAATTTCGAATTGATTGCAGCACCATCACTGAGCTTTGTTTTAAAACTTGCATTAAAAATCTGAACTTAATTTACGTGCCAAGGTCATCCTTTGTAACATCCAAGAATGCTACTTGTTTCATAAAAAAGTAATTGTAAATTTGGTTGATACAAGATATTACTTTTTTATTGATCGATGAAATAAACTTTTACAATTCGCAGAAAGTTATGAAAATCGATTGCACTCATTTATACAAATTAGAGCTTTGTAGGTCAAGGCCTATAATCACGTGATATATTGTTTTGATAGCGTTACAATGGCGGCGCCCAGGAGTTCGAAAGTTAATTGCGTTTTCATCTTTTTTTCTTCGCAAGTTTAAATGTTTCAATTTTTTTCACGCAGCCCATGTTCCAGCCAATAATTTTCCGAATCCGTCGGTACCAAAATTAGCATTGTTATTGTCGTAGTTTGTCTTAAGACCCTGCAGAGAAATTTGAACGAGTACCACGGCTTTTAACTTTCCACTTCAAATTTCTCTGCAGGATCTTTAAACAAACTACGACAGTAACAATGCTAATTTTGGTACCGATGAATTCGGAAAATTAGTGACTGGAACATGGGCTACATGAAACAATCGAAACATTTAAACTTTCGACGAAAAAAGAAAAAAATACGATTTATCCCAATGTAAACAATATACCACCACGTGATTATATGCCTTGTAGGTACAATGTATATAGCGAATCCAGAAGACTCCCTGTTCAGGAACGTGACATGTGTACATTCTATTTTGGACACGCCTACTAGATAGGTAGGTAGGTAGGTAGGTACACTAGTAGGCATGACCTAAATTAAAACAACGTTCCGAATCAAGGAGTCTATTATGCAGTCTTGAGATAGAAACAATGATATGTTGTAGAACAACTAATCGAGCAGTCACATTATTATGCTTTCTCTCTATAGTACTGAATACCGGACGAATTAGTTGTTTCATGTTGTCTAATCATTAGATTATTATTGTAGAATACTTTTGGCAGATGCATTAATTTGTATCAAACGAAAACATTTAAATACAAAACAACACACTTCAGCTAAACTCATAGATAAAGCGTTTAAATTATATTGTTGAAGAGAAAGAAGAACTGAAAATGCTACGGAATAGTACATATAACTAATCTAATAAAATACGAACCTCTTCTTTCAATGAGTCAAGGTCTGACTGTGTCCGACTGATAGCAAATACTTTGGCTTCTAGCTTGGCAAGTCTTATCGCAATGGCTCTCCCAATTCCTACGATTTATATAGATCTGATGATGTATGTTACTCTAATACAGGGAACGAGACTATATGACACACATCAATAATGACAATTTAAGATAATTGCTTTCAAACTTGCTGCTATGTAAAATGTTGGGAAGTTTCCCGTCCTTGATTTATCATCAACAATAATGTATGACGGTACAGTGCAGTGTATAATTCATTCGCTGCACTTAACCAGACCTCGTATATAAACACCGTAACGAATAGAAACGCTCCTGTTATTTGAATGAATCAAGGTCAGATTGCGTCCTACATTATGCAAACACTTTGGTCCCTATTTGACAAGTTGTAATGCAGTGCATCTTCCGATACCTGAGATTTGAAACAAATCAATAGTTTCAAATAGGTAGTTGTGGGTTCTTATTTTATACATGTAATAAATTTTAACTAAAAAGATATAATTTTGCCGCTTGAATCTTGGTTCGTTTCACCTGTTTAATGTTAGTAATTTATTCACCGGCATGAAACTTTTTTATGCTGTAATGTATCGTAGAGAAGAATAAATTTATAAAATTTAAATCTGCATTTTGAAATAAAACTTGTATCACTCACCTTTACCAGCGCCCGTAACTAGAGCACGCTTCCCTTGAAAATTGAAATAATCCATTTTCTACACGTAATTATACAATGTTTAAAAAAGTACTACTGTACGATTTTAATGGTACACGAGTTTATCAGACTGAGTATACTTGAGAACATTAGTAGGGTAGCATTAATAAAGTATGCTTCAGTTCATGTTTATATCCTAAACTTCGTAACCGATATGTTTCTAAAAAAGTAAACTGATATATGCATGAATTGTTATTGGGGACAAATACGCTATTTGGCGTGTTGAAACAGATATATGCCCTGATTTATAACGTTTTGGGATGACTGCATATATCAAATGAAAGCATTTATGTATACTACTCAAAATTTGATACGGATCACATTTTGTTTAGTATGGCATTATCCTCGATTTTGGATTGCATATACAATGTATAACATATGAATTTTGGTTATTTTCGTGTTCATAGGGCCACCGACACCAATCAGTACCTTCAAAACGAAACAATTGCTAGAATGGACTGGCCCGCTCGATCTCGCGATCCAAATCCTATCGAACACGTATGGGACATGCTGCAGCCAACAACCACCAGACAGCTCAGAGAGGCACTTCCGGACGAATGGACTAGAATCCCACAATTTAAGGATGGGCGACTCATCAGAAGCATGAGGAGTCGATGTCAGGCTGTTTTTGACGCACGGGGACATCAGTCTCGATATTAAACACAAAGGTGTGCACTTTAGCTCATTTTCCTCAAAATTTCTATTCCCCACACATTCCGATAATATGTTTAATTTTGACCCTGTCCTCATTTCGACGCTCGGTACGCTTGAATGATTTATCTATTGATTACATGTTACACTCATGACAATCAGGTATCTTTGAAAATAACCAAAATGTATAATCTATATATGTAACCCAAAATCGACGATAATGCCACACAAAACAAAAATTGATCCTTAACAAATTTTGAGTGGTATATAATACATTTGTAATATGTTCCTCATTAATCTTGTGTGTAAAATACACATTTACAGATCTTGTTTTAATTGCAGAGAAAAAAAACTACACTCATCTCGAAATCATTTCACTTGTAGTTTCGACAAAAAGATAGATAACAGCAAAGACGGCAAAAAAATAAATTACTGCAGATTTCCGTTAAAATTGAAATTCTCCATGTTGCTTTAACTCTCTTACACGTTTGAAAGTTTACGTTGCTAATGACGGAATCAACGCATGCAACGAAATGCTTTATATCATAAATGAACATTTTGAATTGTAGTTTGTATACCTCATGTCACATAATCAAATTCATATCGATAGTCTCCATTTAATGCCGTACCTACTTAATCTCAACTTTTCTGGAGATGCATTTCTTATAATTTTTCATTGCACAATAACATTTAAACGTTGTTTTTGCGTCTTTTAGAATGTCTTATCATGGCACACGTTCGTACGATAAAAATATTATTGCACATAAATTATTGGACAGTAAAATGTAACTTCGAATTTTAGATTGTCTTGTATATGTAGCTTCGACATTAATATCTGTTGTATCTGTTACGGTTTACTATTTCATAGCGCACACATTGTACACATTGATGTAAATAGATATTTTAGCAGGTGTACAGGCAAATTATGACTGTAATGTATACTAGTTGAGCTGTATATTCTGAGTGATCATCAAGATTCAAATATAACATTGGCGACGAGGATAACGGATTAAAATTGAAATTATAATTGGAATTAAAATCTTGGACTATATTTTTGTGGCATAATTAACATTTCAAGAACCTATTCTCAGTCAAGATGGCATCAAACTTTGAATTGCCAATGCCGCAGAAATTTAAATTTGTTAGACAACATACAAACTTGTCATGTTCCTGTGAGAATTATGTAAAGAGATTTAACTATTATATTCAAGCAATTGGAATAGCAAAAGGTGAAAGAAAAAAGGCATTGTTTCTACACCTTGGTGGTGAAGAAATACAGGATATTTATGAAACTTTTTTGTAAATACGAGCAACTACAAACAAACTATTGATGCACTATCAGAGTATTTTAGTCCAAACATACATTTCGACAAGAAAAACAAAAAAGTGATGAAACTGTAGACAATTACAAAATTCGACTTAAGAAACTGTCATTAGCTTGTGAATTTCCAGAAGGAAGTGCTGATGATATGATTAGAGATCAAGTTGTAGAGACATGATCATCTAAGAACTTGAAATATAAATTTCTTAAAGAAGAAAATTTGAGCCTGGACAAAGTCCAAAAGATTGCAAGGTCATCTGAACTGGCTTCCCTGCATGCTGACAACATGAACATGGCGGGAACTGGTGGATTGAACCCATATCAACGACCAGAAGTGTCATCTACTCAACATGATGAAATAAATCAAAACAAGCCAAAATGGAAACCTGTCAAGAAAAAATATGTGCAGTATCAGCTAAGGGCGAGATCAGCACCACAACCAGCTAGGTTCAAGACATGCTATCGCTGTGGAGCCAATGGACACAGTGGTCATAAATGTATCAAATCAACAAATATTGTATGCCGAAAATGTCAGAAGAAAGGTCACTATGCTAATATGTGCAAGTCGCAGATGCGTGCTGTAAATGAAGAAATTTCAGATTACCCAGATCATGAGAAACATGATGAATTTGTGTTCAAGTTAAACACATTTGATAAATCGCCACATGTAGATGTTGAAATTAAAGGATTAAAATGATCATTGTTAATTGATTCTGGATCAAGTGTGAATTGCTTGGATTATGCTACATATGAAAAAATTCAGTCAAAATGTACAAAAATCTTTAATGTACAGTCAAAGATATATGCTTATGCACAGTCAAAGCCAATAAAGGTTCTTAAAATAGCAGAATTCAATGTGAAAATTAATGAGAGAATTGTGAAATTAAATTTCCACATCATTGATCAGGTGTGCTCACCGTTGTTGGGATATCAAAGTGCAGTTGAGCTAGGACTGCTGAAATTTTGTTTGAATAACCTGGAGTCTGGTGAAAGCAATGTGAATAAAATCATGTCAGAATATGAAGATAGATTTCAGGGAGTTGGAAAACTGAAGAATTTTCAACTAAGACTACACGTTAACAGAGATGTGAAGCCCATCGCACAACCAAATATTTAAAATGCGTGAACAAGTAAATAAAAAGATACAAGAGCTACTAGATGCCGAAATTATAGAGAAAGTCGAGGGTGCAACTCCGTGGATTTCACCCCTAGTGGTTAGAACGTTTTCCGATGCCAAATATCGATGAAACATTAGAGGAGCTGAATGGTGCTAGATTTTACACAAAGTTGGATTTAAATTGGGGTTATCACCAGATCGAGTTAGATGAAAGTTCACGAGATATCACTACAAATGATGGAATCTACAGCTATCGCAGACTTATGTCTGACACTGAACAATGGAAAATGTGAATTTTACAAAACAAGCATCGAGTTCATGGGTCATACATTGACATCATAAGACTTAAAGCTTCAAGAATCCAAGATTAAGGCGGTATTGGACATGCCCCCGCCTGAAAATGTGAAAGAAGTTAAATCATTGTTAGGACTTTTGAATTATTGTGCAAAGTTTCTACCAAATTGGGCTACAGTGTCCGAGCCAATCAGAAAGCTGACAAGGAAGAACAATCCATTTGAATGGAAGTCAGATCAACAGAAAAGTTTTGAGACGTTGAAAGACATGTTGACCAGTGCACAGGAAATGGCATTTTATGATCCAAAAGCAGAAACTACCATAACAGTAGATGGATCACTTGTAGGAATTGGTGCCATACTAGCGCAAAAAAGGTGAAGGAAATTATAGACCAGTAGCGTATGCAAGCCGCACGTTAAATGAAAGGAGATATTCAGCAATAGAACGAGAGTTACTAAGTGCTGTATGGGCTATTGAAAGATTTCAAACCTATGTCTACGGACAGACATTCAAGTTGGTTACAGATCACGCTCCGCTACTGAACATTTTCAAGCCGACGCCCAAGCCGCCTATGCGTCTAGAACGCATGTTATTGAGACTACTATGTTTTACATTCACGGCAGAACATAGATCAGGAATTTCCAACCCAGCTGATGTACTAAGTAGGCCGAAAGTCAGTCGAGAAAAATGTGAAATATCAAGTCTCACGGAACAGTACATAAATTATGTTTGTGTGAATTCAGTACCATGACCTTAGAAGAAATTGAGTTAGAGTTATCTAAGGACACTTTCATTCAGAAACTTACAAACAAATAACTGGTTAAAAGTTGAAGAATTCAAGGTATTCTTCAAAATATGCAGGGAACTTTCAGTTTATAATAACATTGTACTACGAGGTAGCAGAATTGTTGTTCCCGAGGGATTAAGAGCGAGAACATTAAAATTAGCTCATCAAACGCATCAAGGTATTGTAAAAACCAAGCAGATGCTAAGAACAAAAGTATATTGGCCAAATATTGACAGAGAAGTTGAAGATTTAATAAAAACGTGTTAAGAATGCCAATTAACCACAAACTCAACGTATCAAACACCAGTAACACTGACAGAACTACCAGAGGTGGCCTGGAAATGTGTTGCTATGGACATAACAGGACCATTTCCTGGAGGGGAGAGTATACTTGTAGTGCAAGATTTATACTCAAGATTTCCAGAAGTTGACATAATCAAGAACACTTCATCACAGACAATTATGAATAAACTCATGCGAATATTTGCAACGCATGGACTACCAGAAGTAATAAAGAGCGACAACGCACCTAATATGGTTTCATAAGAAATCTCAACATTTTTTTCAAATCAAATGGGATTAAACATCACCGTGTAACACCATACTACCCACAAGCAAATGGACTAGTGGAGAATTTCAACAAAACACTTTCAAAATGCATTAAAACTGCTGTTGCAGGAGGGAGAAACTGGCGAATTGAACTTTTCAAATTTCTCTTGGATTATAGAACGGCACCACATACCACATCTTGCAGTGCGCCCGCTGAATTGCTCTTCAACCGAAGAGTACGAAATAAATTACCACATATTCCAGAGAAGAGAAATGACCAGTCTGTAAGACGAAGAGACAAAGATCAGAAATCCAAAATGAAAAAATATGCTGACAGAAAATCAAGTGGTAGATTAATCTCTTTTAGGCTAGGACAAAAAGTTCTTGTTTTAAATAAAACCAGAGGAAAATTACGTTCAAAGTGGAATCCAGAATATTACACTGTATTAGGACAAACAGGATCACAAGTTAAATTGAGGTCAAAATACAATGATATTTTTCGCAGACATGTGAGTCAAACTAGACCTTTCTATGAACCGTAATTGTTCTAAAAGTATAAACAAGTGTTAGAACATGTGACATGAAGTTGTGCAGAGAGACAAATTATACTACAATTTGGACTAAACGCGATATTCAATTAGTTTCAACTACATACCATTTAGACAGTTAATAAACATAAAGCTTATTATAAACATTCCGATGTTGATATATGTTATTGTTGTTTCTGATTTTGAATGTCATGCCAGATTATTTCATGATTACAATATTTATCTTGACTGTAAATTCTAAAGTTCATGTATTTTCAATTTATTACATGTCACTAACTCTAAGGTGGGAAGGAGTCAAATGTATACTAGTTGAGCTGTATCTCTGAGTCATATGAGTTAAATGATAAGCTCCGCCCACTGTATAGATGCATGCGTCTTTGACATTTATGTATATTAGAATAGATTTAGTAAGCTATAGAGAACGTTGTTAATTCTATAGTACTCCAATATTCCAATATAAACCTGTGGTCATCAAGATACAAATATAACAATGACCAATGCAAAAAATAAACTGCCGCGAACGTCTTTAAAGTAACTAACAAATTCTTACATTTATACCTCGTTACAGTTTGTTGATATTATGTCTTTAACGTTAATATCGATGGCAGGCGCGTAGCTGCCTATACGCGAGTACGCGGCTGAATCCACATGATTCTGACCAAAAAAAATCAGGATTTTTTTAAAATCACAAAAATCTACTTCATTAATGTATAAACCCTTGACGCCTTAATGTATTCTATTTGTCCATATTCTTTATGGTACCAAAACTGACTTCTTGAGAACTACATTAATGACCCTGAAATCGCCTAGAATGCACCAGATTGCACCATTATTCTCAAATTTTTTCGGGGGAGCATGCCCCCGGACCCCCCTAGCTTAATCCTGAATCCACATCCATCGAGGGCTAGCTACGCGCCTGGATGGTCCCAAATTAAATGGCCGAACTTACATTTTTTCATGAATTCGCTTTTTTGCACTGTCTGGCGCGGGGAATCTGTGCGCATATGCCACGAAATCAAAACATGTCAAACTGATTAAGATTGTGATAAAATGACGAACCGTGGCTGACTGAAATCAGATGAGACAAAAAGTTGAAGTTACTGGAACTTCGACATTTTGCAAATAATAATGAACACAGTCAATAAAATGAAAAAAAAATTAGACTCGAGAATGCTAGTTTTCAAAATAGATTCGAATCTTAAAGATGTTTCGTGTTTCAGTTAAATTTTTCATGTAGAAATGTGGTAAATTGTTCAAATGTTGATGTTGAAATTGTTCAATAGGAACATGTTCGAATGGTCAAATTATGTTGTTTCTGCTTTCAATTTCCTTCGTTGTGTTGAATATACCAGTCAATAGTTTTAATGAAATAGACAAACGTAGTGACGTCACGCTATACATAGCGTGACGTCACTACCGAAGTGTACACATTGGGTTTTCATGACTATAAAATGACGGACATGACGTCATGTAATATTTGGCGTAAACGTTAAATGGCGGAAAATGTATATAGAGCATTTATTAATGGGAAAGGTGCATGTACGTTGTTAATTGTGTTTTGTACAATTTTGTGTGGCTGTTTTTTTTATATCTTTTTGTTTTAATTGATGAAATACTCAACTAATTTTCTGTGTTTAAGATTAACCAACACTGGAGTTTATACAAGTGATAATACATGTATATAGATATACATGAACATTATTGTTTATCATCATTGCCCCCCCCCCCCCCCCATGATAAGAGTGAGGATAATTCCAAAATTAGAGTGACCTAGGATTTTTTTCTCATTTTGAATGGAGAATATATCTGACCATCGACTTATAAAGATTTATCAATTTCTATTATGTAGAAATGTAGAAAAAATGTATCACACTAAATGGTAAAATATGGAAAAAAGCCTAACCGGGATTTATCAAAAGATAAAAAAAATTATAAGTTATCCATTTTTAACTGAAATGACCTGATTTTTTAATGCATGAATCATTTTCAACATAAATCATACTTATTTTCTAATTTCAAAACTTCAGTTTCATTTTTTACAAGAAAATTTGAAGGATATGAATTTATAAAAAAGTGAATTCATATGACTTACTTAAGTCAAAATAAAATGAAAACGAACATAGTGGCCTGTCTTTTTTATTTCATTATTGAGCATGTAATAAGATGTTCTCCTGATACACAAAGTTTTTGAACAAAATCTATTACGTGGAAAAAATCGTGAAACTGTAGCGAACGTCCTTAATGTTTTAAATAATAAAATACAACAAAACGGTGGTTGCTACCAAGAAAGAATAATTGGATAAATTTGTTGGAAAAATTATTCTAAATACATGATATTTTTTCTAAAATGTTGTGGGAGAAGTATATCACTGTTCAGACAACCCAGTGCTAGATGAATATTTCTGACCTTCTAACATATTGCCATAAATTATTCTGTCTGGGAAACTACAAACAGCAGCGACATTACCTCAAAGATGTCTAAAACATTCCTTTTTTCATTCATCAATTTTAAAACAAACATCTACATGAAGTTAAGGCTTGGCTCCTTTTTTTAATTATCCGAGTATTGATAATTAACATTTCGTCGATAAGGACTTGATTTATAGATTTGCAAATACTTGCCTATGGTACACAAAAAGCAATACAAATAACGCAGAAATATGAACATATCGATATAAATACACACAAACACGATACAAAATCTCGAATACATTTGAACAATACATTGTGAAAATGCTTCTTTAAGGAAAAAAGCTTATTGTAAAGACATGTTTTATTGTTTGCAGTTAAACTGTTACTGAATTTAGTTATAGACGGATATAATTCAATATGAAAGCAGAACAAGGTATAAGTCATACACCATACTTGAAGTGCGAAACAACATATTCTACAAACATGTATTTAATATGGGAATGGACGGTAGAATACTTGTAATGTTTAGGAGTATGTATGTACATTCTTGGAATGTTTATTTAATTCATATATACAACCAATTTAAAGATGTATATTATTTTTTGATAAATGTTATATGAATAAATTATATGATGCTCGTTTATTATGTATAATCCAATGTATTATTACATATATATTATTCTATGCCATTGACAATGTATATATGTGTACAAATATAAAAAATGTAGAATGTAAGGCAAATTTGCCTTTTTCTTGAATAAAACTATATATATATATATATATATGATATTGACAAATCATGCGTAAAACATAACAATAAATTATCAGATTTTTTCGAAATAGCTGTTGGTTTACGACAAGGCCAAACAAATTCACCAACGTTTTTTGCTATGTTTTAAACGACATTGAACTTTTCCTGCGTAAAGACTCTTCATGTGGATTATCAGTCAATGAAATATGTATAATGATTTTGCTATTTGCAGATGACATGGTAATTTTTGGTGAAACAGTCGACGAATTACAAAAACACTTGATAATTTGCATTACTACTGTAGAAAATGGGGTCTAAAAGTGAACACCAATCAAACAAAAATTATCGTTTTTCGCGAGAGGGGTAAATTAAAAAAATACTGAAGTATGGCGTTACAATGGTAAAACTTTAAATACCGTCAATGATTTTAACTATCTAGGGTTAACGTTTTAATTATATAGGCTCTTTTGTATTAAACGCAAAATGTATAAGATCTAAAGCTTTGAAGGCTATGCATATGCTTTTAAACAATGTTAAAGAATTTGATGTACAACCTCATGTAGCTATGCAATTTTTGTATTCATTTGTTGGCTCTATTTTAAATTATGGGTGTACACTATGGGGGTTTACGAAATCTAAAGTTCTAGAAAGAATTCATTTACAATACTGTAAATCTTTGTTAGGTGTTAATCAAACAGCAAGTAACTCGGCCATTTATGGAGAGTTAGGTAGGTACCCGTTATATGTTTCGCGTTATGTATATATTTTGAAGTACTGGTTTAAGTTGATTCACTCTAAAAATACTTTATTACACACTGTTTATCTTGATGCTTTTTATCATCACTTAAATGGATCCAACAATTGGGTAACTTATGTGAAAACATTATTATTAGACGAGTATGGATTTACATGTGTTTTTGAAAAACCCCATAGTGTCCAAATTAATCATTTTATACAATTATTCAAGAAAACAGTTATCGATTGTTTTGTGCAAAAATGGTATTCCGATGTTTCTACTAGTTGTACGTTGAGTATTTTATATATGTTTGTTAATGTTGATTTCAATACTCCTCATTATATGTCAAACGTGTTCTCTTTTAAACTAAATTCATGAATTGGAGCTCATAATTTATTTATTGAAAGTCAAAGATATGGTAGAAATAGAAAAGAGAGGCTTGGACGTAAATGTATTCTCTGTTCAAAACAAACATTGAAGATGAATATCATTTTATTATCATATGTAGCAAATATGAAAATTTACGTAAAAATACATTCCACGTTATTACTATCACAATCCTAGCATGGCTAAATTTTTAGACCTTTGATTAGTAACAATAAAAAATTATTATTAAAATTACGTAATTATATATTGCAAGCGTCAAAAATGCGTCTAATTGCATTTGATGCACAATATTGAGTTAATTTTTTATTCCATCCTTTCGATTATACTTGTCTTCACTTCTGAATGATAAAAATGTCTTTCTAATGTTATTTGTCTATTTGCTAAGCATGTTGTACGTTCTTTCTCCGTTTACGTATTTATTTACTCTTGTATGCTATTAGATATTTGATGTTTTAAGGGTGTTGTGGTATGTATGTGTGTAGGTATGTGTGAGTGTGTGTGCGAGAATCAGGGATTGTTTGTTAATGTTACTCTTTACTGTCCACGTATAATAGCATGTATGTAAATATATTTATTATGATGATGTGTCATCGGCATTAATCAAAAATAAAGAATCTATCTATCTGTATTAATTTTCAACGGAGATTAATCGACATTTGTAAAACAGGACCAAATGCACAGTTGACAATATTCTAACGAGAGAATAAGAGAACATTAATCGGCGAATTTTACCGAAGTGAGTATAATATTTTAAATAGTTTGCAACATAAGTCAAATAGTTGACGTTGTTTTGTTTATGTAAACCCGAGGTTTTCAAAAACACCTGAGAATTGCACCTCCATCCACAGGTAACGATGCTCCCGTTATCATGGGCGCTTTGTTACTCAGTAAGAAAACTACAGCGTTTGCTATCCCTTCTACATCTGAAACAAAGAATACTATGTTACAATAAAATACATGTACATTTTTAGTTAATACTGACAAAAGGTTACACTTAATTAAAACAAGAAATATTGTAGCGTTGTACAATGGATTGCGCTATGATATGTCATTGTTATAATAGGATATAGTTTATTTCAAAATTCAGTAAGCCATAGGCCCATGTGAACATATATATACAAATTATATATACAATTTTCATATGACAGTGACAAGTGGCAAACAATGCTTTTATAATTACATTGTCATAAGAAATGTAGATAGGCATGACAGTTTAGATAATGATTCATGTATGAAAAGTACAATAATAATACTAATGTGAGAAGAAATCAAAAGCGACAACAGGGAAAAGGAGGACAGGGAAGGACAGAATCTGACGGAGAAGATGTATAGTATGAGATAGAGTTCAATGGTGAGTCAACATACATGTACATCTCAAAAGCAAACATAAACATTTTCGTATCAATACAAAAATAAACAATAAACACCTCATCATTCACTGCCAATGTAACATCAAATGCTGTAATTTTGACAGTAATATGACGGAACAAGAGCGATAGTTACAATGTCTGCTTATCAGTACAAACACACATGTGTGCAGAGGCTTTGCATAAAACTTCGCTTGGTTATTATAAACAGGGAGGCGTCAGGGCAGAAAGGGCATTTGGCGAGATAAAATGACACGAGGATTAGGTTGGTAAGGGTAAAGACGAGTGTTCACACCATTTAGCTCTAGAATAATTCATGTACTGATGCAAATTGTTATTCAATTCATATAATAGAAATGTTACATTTATACCTCCGTAACATCGCATGGGTGTGCTACCGAGAACTTTCTTAGATATTTCCGGATCTTTCGTAGCCCAATTAAGCATCTGTGTTTTTGCAGGACCCGGGTTGATACTATTCACTCGTATCTGATAAAATAAATTATGTCAAAACACATATGTTTTAACTTATTGAAGATGTCAATTAATGAAACGACTTTTTGGTGTAAATAATGCTACCAATGAGTCATTCAAAGCCTGTTGACCGACGTTATAGAAGCAATTACTTCAAGAGACGGTTTTCAAATTAATGTGACATGCCTCTTTGATAACTTTTTTTCTTTAAGCACAAAATATACCAAGCAAAATTTGCCTAGACATTTTCATTTACGTTTCAATGGTAATGTTCTTTTTTGGAATTGAACGATAGTTAAGATTTCCATAGCCGTCACATGCTCCGTGCGCATGCACTTTGATGCGGCCCGAAGTACTACGTTTTTTTACATCCGCCATGCAATTTTTAAGCTAGTTCTCGTTCCATGTTGCAGTGCAACTCTATGTAAGTTCAGTTTCCATGAGTACCCTCAGTACTTCAATTTTATGATAATAATAAACTTACTACAAATCGAATGTAAAAAAAATGTTTGTTTGCATAATTGTACATTTATAACAAGAGCATAGGATAGTATCACTTTTAATTCATGTAACCATCTTGCTAATTCTCTTGATTCTGTCATTTTAGTTCTATTCTATTAATTTTATGTCAATCTTGCCTTCATTGGACCCAACTCCTCGGCCAGATTTTTTGTGAACATGTCCAATGCTGCTTTTGACGAACCATAGCACACAAAGTTGTCCATTGCACGAAGACCAGCGATGCTTGATAGATTGACTATTGCTCCACCCCTACCACGTGCTACCATTCCACGAGCAACTACCTGTTGAGTACAAATACAAATAAATCAGAAAATTAACTTTAAAAAACGACAAGTAAACTTTGTAGTCATACGCTTTTATCATGTCATGTTCTTGATAATGATAATTAAGCTTATCATAGTAATTAACAGTTGTTATCACACTATTGTGTAATTGGTAATAACGATTTATGATAATACATATTACGTGATAATGTGATACAATATTATACATCATACGTTACCTGCGTTATGTTGAAAGCTGCTCGGAAGTTAATGTTCATCTGACTAAAGAAAAATTATTTCAATATTTAATAATCATCAAAATCACAGAGTCAATGGATTGCATTCAGTATTGTTCGGACGTTTTGGATATGCCTCTTGTTTATTTTCTGAGCACTTAAAATGAATCTGCTCAGGCCTAAAAAATACTTGTTTCCGCTAACACGACCGACCCTATGTTTTTTCTGCCGACCCTTAACATTTTTTTGACCTGCCAAAAAATTAAAATCAGTCATTTTTTACCATCTTTTCCGTATCCGGATTCAGTTACTGTCCGAAATAGGTACAAATGGACCCTTAGTAAATAGTGCACAGATCGATTTTGCTGAATGATTTGAATGAGCACTAACCTAGTCTGCAATTTTAATTGACCCAAGCAACGGTTTATAATACAGATGTCAATTTGTTTACATCTTCGTGGGTACTTTGTTTCTGAAGCGTTCGTGGAATCAAATTTGTGCCGAATTTTCCGAAAATTGTTTAAACATTTTTCCTGAATAATCTCATTTTTATAGTATTTTTTTATTTTTACTACTGTGTCATATTGCATTGAGCATTATGACCAACAGAATAACAAAGACTCGTGTATTTTCAAGAATGGTCATAACATTTATAGTATGTGGTGTACGATTTCCGGATAACAAATTTCGGGTAGCATAGTGAAACTATACATCATCTTACATGATTGTATGTGTATTTAAAGAAAATCTTTTCTAATTGTTGTGTACTATAGTTGGTCCTTAATCATGTGACACATATTCAGATTGAATTATCCATTTTTTCAGGACGCAGTTTAAACTTTATGAAAGTCATTATTCAGTGAAGTTCATAAAACATTTTGATAACATTGCAGCAATAAGATATGTACAGTCATGGCTTAAATATGTATGTGGCCAAAAAAGTCGCCTTCTTTTTTGTGACTGAGATTGTTCTGTTTCCCTGCCAAACAACATATCTAGCAAATATTTGAATATAATTATATTTATATGCTTTGGGGTATAGATTTGCTTCTTAGACAAAGCCTAAATAGATTCATAACAGTTTTTATATCAAATTATTTTGACCACATTTAGACTACATCACATAAAAATAAGATTATATGGTACAGAGGTTAAGTTGACGTTCAGAATTCGGATTGATATTCTTGTGGACAACCTAGATTTTCCAGTCTACTTGTCTGGCGATGTGTTGGTACTTTTGTGCAGACTGACACACGAATGCTCTCTTAAGTTGTTGCAAAATGTCTTTCCTATGTTATCTTGAAAGCACTAGTAATAAATGAGATGAACAGTTTGCTTTGTTAATTGTTATATAATGTTTGTAATAGTCTCACGGCTACAGAAATAGATCATTTTAGTTCAGGCTAGTGAAATTGGAAACATTTGGAAAGCATCCCAAATTAATTTACCTTAATACACCAGATAGAAAACGTTTTCCTAAAATTTCTATTCACGTTTCAAAAAAAAGGGAAAAATGTAATGCCTACCTACCAACCCAATTTATTCTGGCCCGTTTACGGAAACAATTAAATGTTTTAGGCCTTATTGATGAAATAAAATTTGTTTTGGAGACATTACGAGTTTGATGAAAATTGCACAGTTTCAGGATATATGTCACGACATATATTTAGTTGTAAGAAAACATGTGTTAAACTTTTTACCATAATATTATGAGGCCATGTTTCTCCCCGCTGTGTCATACACAGTCGTATTTTGTATAGTGTGCAAGTGTTATCGAAATGTCGCTTTGAAGATTCGCCAATGCAAACTTAATTACGCCATTGACCAAATAGTAATAGCAGTTAGGTGTAGTGACAGACTTGTAGCAAATCTGAACATAGATAAGTGTAATTTACTTGTCAAAATCTTCCTTCGTGGCTTCTAAAAAGGTTGCAGTCTTTAGAACACCAGCATTGTTCACAAGAAGATCGATATCGCCAATATTTTCAATCACTGCTCTTGTGTTATCCCAGTCTACAACATCCACCAGTACTGTCTCTATGGCGGGTACCTGCAGACATTTATGACCACGCGTAGTATAACGAGTAGACGAAAAATTGCATACATGTATTTTCAAAGAACGTATATTGTCTGGCAGACTTTTTAAATGTGTCACTTTACGATATTCTTCGAAATTTCATCTTCATACTACATTGTAATTAATTCATCAAAGTGTATATCTTTGTTCATATCTATGTAATTTTTATATTGTATATTTGTGTACGATTAACTCAAATACGCAAAAAATGAGATTGTTCCAAGTGATCAAATAAAAAGGGCGTTGTTAAACCACATATATTCCATAGATCCTCACAACGTAGGACATTTGAGTAAATTAGATTATAATCATATAGAAACAAAACAACATCATTAATGCTTTACTGAAACATGGCACGTTTAGATCTTGTTTTGGGGGTGACAAAAAAGTGAAAAGTTCATAAAGGTTATAACACCAAACCTCTTCTTTTAACGAGTCAAGGTCCGACTGTGTCCGACTGATAGCAAAGACTTTGGCTTCCAGCTTGGCAAGTTTTATTGCAATGGCTCTCCCAATTCCTGCGATTGATACAGATCTAATAACATATTACCCAAATAAAAAATTACCATGTTTTTTTTAAAGATTTTTGTATTTAATCATCTCCTTCAACAAACCCTAGAAATCATGCCTTTGTTAAAATTTGGATAAGTTCTAGTCCTCAATTAATCATTCGCTCTAATGTTCAGTCCAAAGCAAGGGTATCATTTGTTGTAGCAAATTAAGTGTTTTCAAACCTTGATTATAAAATGAATGTAACATCAAACCTCGAGTCCGATACTTCTTAATAAACAGGGTTTCGTTTAACCCCATATATCAAATGAAAAAAATATCTATAGTACATGTAACACATACATAGAAATATGACTGGGATAAACACATAACAATAACTAAGCTTTCTCCGTAATCGTGTCAATAATAGGGTACTGTTGTCATACATTATGGCCGAAGACCAAGATTCGAAAGGAAATCGATTTCTTTACATCATATGGATCGGACATGCTACTGCGTACTACTCATTGCAAATAATTCAGTAAAATAGTCCATAATTCGGCAATGTGTGTTGCAGCACATCTTACAACACTTGAGGTTTGGTTTGAAACAAATCAGTAGGTTAAAAGTAGGTTGTTGTCGATTTTATTTAAGATATGTTATCAAATTTAAGACAAACGATTGTCTAATTTTTTGCCGCTTGAATTTTGGTTCGTTCTACTTGTTTAATGCTTAATAATCTATTCATTGACATGCAACTTTTGAATGTTGTGATATATCGTAACTGTTAATTAATTTATAATACAGTAAAACCCCGATTTTCCGTAGTCGTTGGGACCGAAAAAATACTTCGGATAATCCGGGGTTTCGGATAATCCAGGGTAAGGGAAATCTAGATTATTGTATGAAAATAAAGGGAGATCACTCCCATATAATAAATATGTGGCGTACACGTATAGATATAATAACAACAACATTAATATAATGTTAATAAGTGAGTGTTTTCATAACGGCCTTGTTATTCGGCTGAAGACCGTCATATTAGCCTGAGGCCGATAACAAGGCCGTTATTAAATAATGGCCGAGTTTTGTGTTCAAAATGTCTTGGTTAAACTTCATATCAGCCCAGCATTTGACGTGAAAACGCGCCTATTATTAAACAGTTAATTAATAATATCTATTATTAATTAACTATTCAATTTTAGGCGCGTTCACCACGACATTATGAACAAAAAACTCGGCCTTTATGAAAAAGACACCGTGACGGCCTTTATGAAAAAACTCGGCTATTATGAGATTCGGTCATTATGATCGGCTGTGCAGCACGGTCATTATGAAACCGCTGCTATACTATGAAGTTAATTAACAAAATTGTCAATAAGTATGTGTTTTCATAATGGCCTTATTATTGGCTTCAGACAGTCATGTTAGCCTTCGGCCTACCATTATGAAAACACTTACTTATTATTAACATTCTAGTAACACTCACCTTTACCAGCCCCCGTTACCAGAGCACACTTTCCTTTAAAATAACTATCCATTACCAACTATCAATTATGCCTGCTGCTGTATACAACTGTAAAATTGTTGGAACTGAAATGAGAACTACGAAATCGAAATACTGAAAGTACTGTCGGGATTTGATTTATTCCATATAAAGCAAAAAAGAAAAATGTGTACCCACATCGTTCGTGCCCATGCAAATATTTTAACATAATTATACGCTAACGGACCGATTTTTTATTAATATTGTAATGCAGGTCATATGCATGTTTGCTGCACGAGATTCAGACGTGATCATGTAATTCTAAATAAGCTTGCATAAAAATAACCCTTTATCATTTTTAAAAGCACATAACCAGTAATTTACGTTCGTATTTAGCGACTCGAATTATTATTGGTAAGCCGCAGTTTAAACATCCGACCTGCGTAGTTTACCCGACATGAAATCATTCTATAAATAATGATTGCGTCATCAAGCTAACACAAGTTGGTGTGAATATTACGGAGTTACGATTAGATGAAAATTCGCCCTGTAATATTAAGAAAATGTTTAAAAAAGCATCGATGGTAGAGGGTTGAAAATGCGTTTGTCAACCATCGAACGAAAACCGGAAGCAGAACTAGTTTTACAGAAACATGATATGCAAAACAGCCTCTTAGGCGTGGTAGACATATTTAAATATGTTCAAATAAGTTGACATTATAAAACATTATTTTAACAATATAAGATATATTCAAATGACAGTTTAAGTCAAGAGTGTGGTTTGTCATACTAACATGTGGCAATGAGAAGTTCATATGTTCAAATGATAAGTCAACTCGATATATATACATCAACAAAAGACAGCTTTTGGCGTTCCATATAAGTTGATGAAACATTGGAAAATTAAAAAGTACATTTCTGTATTGCAATCGTGATTAAAAAGACATAGGTGATTCTTTGAATCCTTTCATGTTTTGAATTTCGAAACGTTTAAAACTTTGTCGGATCAAAATGGTTTCAAATTTGCAATGCATTTCTGCAATCTACGTGGTATACATCCGGAGCCATGCTTTAACCTGGACAACACACCAATTCAGGTTGTACCGGAATTTAGTGTTCTATGAGTCATATTCGATTCCAAACTTTCATTTATTAGCCATATTAAATCACTCGAAAAGAAGTGACAAAATGCCTATGTATACGTTTATATACGAGTAGATCTTTAATCGTACAAAGCTTGACTACGGACTTATCGTACAATTATTGATCAGCTTAGAAAGCCCTTGATTCAATAAAAAATCATGGTTTAAGACTAGTCATTGGGGCCGCTAAAACATCCCCTGTAAACAACCTCTACGTCGAGGGAAACGAACCATCTTCATTATTTTAAAACTAAAATCATAGTTCTTTAACATCAAGTTATTAATAACCCTCAACCGTATCGATTCGATCTCACCTGTAACAGTCGGAAACAGACAGTGGCACAGACAGTGATACTTTCCAAACCAAATACCATAAACGAAAGAAAAATACCACACGCATAACTCATTTATATTGATTCGGCAATACTGTTGCAGCTGCTGCATTATGCAGAAAGAAACTTTTAAATTGTAGTCTTCCAGACAAGTATTCTGTGAGGGGGGGTTCAGCCGAGACGGCTGCCATCTTGGTTTTTAAGCCAATTTAAAAATCATTCAAAAAGATGCCGTTGACAAATGTTTATCATTGTGAAAGATTTGAAATGTCAGGAATAAATAGTTTTTAGTTATACCGGGATTCCAAAAATTCGCAGTTTTATTATTTTTTTCCATCTTTTAACCCCCAAAATCTCGCTTTTGTACCATTGGATTCTTGGGAATTTTTTTTCTGGTCTTTCGTTATCACATAAAGAACCAATATACCAAAAATGTTCTAATTTATACATAGTTCCCACGTCTACAATATTTACCTCCCTTGACAGCCATCTTTGATGGCAAATTTCTTATGTGTTTATAGAAAGAATCTGAGAAAGTGGTTATCAAACAACTCAATTTATAAAAGATTACTTAATCATGAAGTTGTTAAATCTCTACCAATTCTTGTCAAATTTGCCATTAAGAGAGGTAAATATTGTAGACGTGTGAACTATGCATTCCCCAAAAATCAATTTGTAATTTTAGATGTTAGTATATAATGTTAAAAGTATTACGTAGAACGTTGGAGGCTACATAAAATTGATATTTAAGTATTGGTCATCATATAAGTGCTTTTCGTAGAAACAATTAATTCGTATCTACCCCCCCCCCCCCCCCCCCCCTCCAAAAACAAAGAAAAACACATAGCGAATTGATTCCCGGTCTGTATATTTGAGATGTTCTCCAAAATTTCAATACCTACCTACCAACCAATGCACTGTTAAAGGCTCTTCGTAGGTGGTCACATGATGGTCTGAGGTTAACCAATTTTGCATTTAAGGTCAAAATCCATAGATTGGGATTACACTATTTATTTACACAAAACCTTACAATTTGTTTTCGATTTTTTTTTTCGATTATGATTTTCAACAAGTTAAATTGGAAATTAAAATTCACGAATATTACACCGTGTCTAAAAACAAACATAGTTACATCCCTTTGTATGTGACGTCATTGGTGAACATTCGGCAACCGCTTAGGTGGCCATTACATTCGAGATATTTACTGAGTCAATCCAGAGGCACTTTGGTGAGAATCAAGGCTATATAAATAATTACGTTTTTTAAATGATCCACCATCTCATTGTTATTATTGTTTTACTGGAAATACCCAGTGGGCAGGCGTTCGGCTATAATCGATTATTTCGTTCTGAAATCTAATTGTCGGCGGCTTGATTGTTCTTTTCGCCGAAAACATTCTTTTCGCATAGAGTGTTTGTTTTTCAAAACGTGCTCCATTGAGTTCATAGTTGAACCTGCGTCATGACAAGCTCTGCGCAATAATAATTATGGATGGATGGTAACACATAGATTTACCCCTTGTCTATCCCAAATAGTTTTGAAGTACAGTCATCAAACTTCATATTAGCCAATTCAATATCTTTATTTCCACCTCAACAGGTGATATGCTATGTATGTACAATGCAATGATTATTACACTAAATTACAATGCTGTATACACAATATAATGATAAATAATGCATTGATTTATAAACACAGAAGCAGTTTAGATATGCAGAATGTATAATGTAGTATACCACAGTATATATCAATGTATATATTTTAGACTGTGATAAACGTATATTCGTACGCACGTTTGATAAAAACTTCTTGTAATATTTATGATCTCAGGCAGGTAAGAAGTGTCGGATAGAACTTATCAGGGGTCACTGCAAGTAGTTCATTTGCAAGACTGATACTTATGTCAGTAACATCCGAGAAAAAAATCCATCGTTCGAATTCGTGTTCACTACAGTTATATATGCCTACAGAGTGTATACTAACATTTCTAGTAGCTATATCACGGTGACAATCGATTATTTCGTTCCGAAATTAAAGCCTAACGGTCGGCGACTTGATTTTCCTTTTCGCCGAAACTATTCTTTTTGCGCTTAAAGTGTTCTTTTCTTCAAAACGTGTTTCGGTTGAGTTCATAGTGATCTTGTGTCATAACAGGCTCTGTGCAATTATTCATTGATGGGGACAGTGATCAAACTCCATATCATTCAACATGTGCATCTAGGTATTTTGAGAGTTATGGTTCTTGAAATGGATACATGGTAAGTATAGGTATCAAAAGGTAAAAATACCTTTATATGGCTGTTCAGTTTTTATTATCACTTTTATTATTATCATTTTTGCTTTCATGAAGATGGGGGAACTTGTTTTCATTGCTATGTATAACAATCATTAGTGTCACACACAACAATATGTCAAGGCAAACTATGTTTGAAAATGTAACTGGGTTGTTGAACTCGTGTTGATGGTAATGGAGATTGTCACGAATAGGTAACATTCAAATGTTAAAGGTGGGACATGTGATGTTTCAAGTTTACAAGTTTATTTGATATACATTGTACTCAGTCTACATTTACAGTAGCATTATGTGTTATAATTATGTTTAACAAGATATTTAATATATAAAAATGGCATACAAATAATTGAAAAGACAGTTAAAGCAATGTTACATAAATATAACATATATTCATTATAAGTTAAACAGTAAAACATGACAAGATCAAGGATAAGAATTGTAACATTAACAAGGGCGAAAGTATTTATTATAATTACTAAAATTTGCAATTTCAGAAGTTTATCAGGTCATACGTTACAAAGAGTTAATGGAAAAGTACGGATTAACATATTGCCACCTGTATACTTTTTGTTCTACCATATATCATATAACTAAAATATGCTGCGGTAATGAAAGAAGCGGAACCTGAAGCAGGTAGATTACACGTATTTTCTATAGGATGACATTTATTCTTTTAGTAGAGTATGACCTACGAAATGATTTATTTATCATAGTAATCGTATACTGACAAACTTGTTATTCGACTCCAGATGTTGTAATAACATATCTAGCGTAACATATTTTCGATGATACGGAGGAAAACATCTTTTGAATTTCGCTTGGTCGACAATTTTCAGTCGACTTATCGTGTATGGTTACCCTGATATATCACATTTCATTAAAGAAATCGCACAACCAGTCTATGATGTTAGACTTTCAAAGGGGTTTTAACGAGCTTAATGAACAATAGTATCACTATGTCATCATAAAACAATAGTATCACTATGTCATCATAAAACAATAGTATCACTATGTCATCATAAAACAATAGTATCACTATGTCATCATAAAACTATAGTATCACTATGTCATCATAAAACAATAGTATCACTATGTCATCATAAAACAATAGTATCACTATGTCATCATAAAACGAGTTAAAACATGTTTTAAAAAATAAACGATGATCATTACTGAAGGGTATGTTTTGTGTTTCTTTTCTTTTAATAGAAAAAGTTTATTTCAAAACGCTCCATGTTAACATTAATATACCAACATTATACAATAGCATGCATATAGTTATACATACATGTATATACCTGGGCTTATGATATTTATGTAGTTCAAAAAGCAAAACAGTTGCATGTTGTCTTCATATTTTTTTGCATAATCTTATGATTTTCTAAATTTCTTCTTTCAGCTAAGTCATCAAATTGTTTGGCACCTATTGATTCAAAGTATCAAGAACACATGACCAGGGTGATAAGAAAGAGGAAGGAAGTCAGCAAACGGTTTCTTTCACCTGGCCAGCTTCAAAACGAACTGATAAAACTGTGACATATCATCATTTGAGCATGTAAATCCTCGATTGTCTCAGTTGACTAAGAAGTATTCGAGCTGCCCTGCTTCATCAGTACCCTTGGAGCATGTTTACAATTTACATGCTTGACTTATCCTGATAAAGACTTAGTGTAGTTTTTGTATTTCTGAACAAAAACTTAAACGAATTTGGTAATGAGTTATTAGTGTGCGTGGATATAGGAAATTTTGTAAGAAAGGGTGATAACCGACACTTACATATTTGTCATCTACATTGAGTTACTCCCCCTTAATAACATAACGGACCATCATTTGCGCATTATGCGTTCGCACGTGTAACAGACTTTCTTGTAGCATCTAATAAGAAGATTTTAATACAAAACTACGTGACTTGACTAGCAATTGTGTTTGGAAACGTTATGAATAAGTTCTATTTCATATTACAAAAAAAGTAATGAAGTTGAAATGGAGTAGTATGTTTGATAGTATAGAATGTCGTTATCATAATCTGTTAAATTATTCAAATATATTATACATCTACAGAGCATTGTAATTTTAGGGTTATACTATTTAGGAATAATCAAATCATTTCTTCTGAACTCCGTCCGTATGGTACATTAATTGCTGCGGGTTCAGTAAGAAAATAGTATTATAGAAAAATGAACCTAAATAATTCGTCGCCAGCAACACGCTCATATACCACAAATGAAAGTTTAAAGTTACACAGAGAATATGAAGGGACAGGTAGGTAATAATGGGTAACCCAGTGTCACTAATTATGTCAAAGGTGAGTCGGAAAATTAATTGAAGTTCTATTAAAAATCCACCTTAAAACAAAAAACACAGTAAGTGTAAGGTTTATTTTATTAATTGATCATTTCCCGTAACATAAACTTCGCTGATTGACTAGAAACCGAACAAAACAGTTTGATTTCGAATGTTTATCTAACTGTCCATACATCGACCCTTCCTTCTAACAATACTCATTTAGTAACTATACAATGTAGTGCTAATTATCTTCATGAAACTTGCACTTCAAATTAGTTTCCGTGACAACAATCAAATTGACAATGAAACAGAGACATTTGCTACTAATTTGATAAATGTGTCATGTTTAAATTACTAATTATTGTATATTCACCGCGCTATTATCATATACATGTAAATAACTGAAGGGTATTTTAAGATTTAACATAAAGAGATATTAGATAAATAAGATAAATCACTGGTCACGCTGACAAATATCCAACAACTTTTACAACATAATTTTTGCCATTTCATTTAATGAAATACAATTTAGACCTACCGTATCTTCAGAAGCTGTAAATGGTCTTATAACGACTGAACTAGATACAATAAAACCCCGGAAAACCGTATCCCTTCCGTACTAGGTCAAAAGTCTTAGAATTTCGGTTTTCAGGGAGTCCACTTTTCAGTGGTTGTACTGTTTATGATTTATGTTTCCAAATCTAGAAATAATTTTTAAGTGACGGTAATTTTCATCCAAATATGGATTATAATGGAATTTAATGTCGCTTTTTACTACAATATTATCTTAAGTTTTCAGATATTTAGAAAATAATATGATTAGTTTAAACTTATTAATTTTACATCGATTGTAGAGCAAGTTTTTACAACTTAATATGTTGACTACTCTTCCTGGATTCTGATCAGTACTTACTCGGCGTACTGAAGAAGGGATTGTGAAGGATGCAGCCAAGTTCCGCCACTGACGTGATTCGAACCCACAACCTCCGGGTTAGGTGTCCGATGCTCTACACAAGTACAGTCAGTCAAGCAGGTAAGAATGCTGTGACTTCGTTTGAAGTTTGCCTTGAGAGTTCATGTTCAGAGTATGATATTCTTGTGTTAATCGGAATACTAGACACTTAGATATGAATTAGTTGTCACGACTAAGAATAAAAACATATCTTAACCTTAGGTCTATTTCACGAGCTTTTCTGATTGCTGATGATTTAGCAAAACACTGTCTGGCTTACACGTAAAACAACAGATCGGACACATCATCGTTAAAGAATGAAGCAGTTCTATCTAGCCATCTAAAATATACAACTATGTCCAATTCATGTGCAGCCTCCATTGTTAATATTTAGATTAAAGGAGATAGTTAAACTGCGTCTGTGTTTCGACCTTGACGGTGCGCATTCTACTGAATGAAAAAAACGGTCTCATACATTTAGCGAATCGTTTATTTAAGAATACTATTTTGGTACAATTAACATAGTTAAACTGCATTCAAAGCCTCTAAGACGATCACTACATAATGTGATATTTTTGTAGAAAAAAATCCTTTACACAAAGTACGTGTATAATGGGTCAGTATTTTCCTGATGTCCAGTCAGTTTTGGTGTAGACACCCTATTGAAATTAACATTGATCATCACTCAGGAATATATATACGAACCAACTAGACACATTATCCTAATACCACAGACATATTTACTAGTAGAGAGCAATCAATAGAAGAGTTTCAAAGGCTATCCTGTGAATAAAGGCCACTCTTTTGGAAAATAACGCCATTGATTGTAGAACAAACTGGCCTCCAAATAAGGATCACTTGTCAATAAAAAAGACACATTTTATCTATCCCATGGGTGGCCTTTGTTCACAGGTTTGACTTTACTATGTTTGGTTGCTTGCAAACCACTGAACTTAATTTCCGTACCCTCTGGTTTAAGTTCGAGCCCACAATATACTACAGTTAGGCGCGTACCCTGGTTAAGATGAAGTGGGTCCAAGAATATGATACGGCCTGAAAACCGCTGACTAAACCCGATCACAGTTAAGAATTTAGAAAAATGATTTTGACTCAGTATGTGACAGGTACGCACCGTACATTGTTGCTAATTGTCACGAGTGTTTTGATATCTTGATTGTTCTCCTATCTCTATGATGCACTTAACAAGTGTGATATAAAAATGATTACTACGTGATGAACTCGAAATACTTAACACTACTATCAGGTAAAGTCGCGATAATAACGGGAAGGTTAATTCTTCAAGATAATCTCTGCCGTTGTAAATAATAAATCTTTATCACCACACCGTACATGAAGTTTTAAAGTTTTTGTAGGAAATAAACTACCACAGGAAACTAAATGTACCTTCCAATCAGAGAGGTTTTTCAGCTACCGTCGATGCTTATTCGTCGACACCCGAAAGCTTTACTCGCGGTCTACCACCGTTGTCAATAAATCACATGATATTGTTAAGCGTACACACGCCGTCGCGAGTGACCTTAATCAAAGTACTAAAGATAACAACACAAGTGTAAAACATTCGTATCAGCGTTTCAGCAATTAATCACAATATTGAACTCCTGGTAATGACCTAGACACTATATCAGCTGATTGTGAAGACAAAACAGTACTTTAAAGATTACTGAAGTATCAATTTCAAAATATTTTATTTATGACATTATCAAAACTTACTTCAGAGGTGTACATAACATGCAACCAGTCAGTCTATAGTAACTTGACCGTTCAACACTGAAATACAGTATACTGAAAAACAATGTGTCCATATCAACACTGTACCCTGTATTACAATGTGTTCAGTTCAACACTGTACCATGTATTACAATGTGTCCATATCAACACTGTACCCTGTATTACAATGTGTCCATATCAACACTGTACCCTGTATTACAATGTCTTCATATCAACACTGTACCCTGTATTACAATGTGTCCATATCAACACTGTACACTGTATTACAATGTCTTCATATCAACACTGTACACTGTATTACAATGTGTCCATATCAACACTGTACACTGTATTACAATGTCTTCATATCAACACTGTACACTGTATTACAATGTGTCCATATCAACACTGTACACTGTATTACAATGTGTCCATATCAACACTGTACCCTGTATTACAATGTGTCCATATCAACACTGTACACTGTATTACAATGTGTCCATATCAACACTGTACCCTGTATTACAATGTGTCCATATCAACACTGTACCCTGTATTACAATGTGTCCATATCAACACTGTACACTGTATTACAATGTGTCCATATCAACACTGTACCCTGTATTACAATGTGTCCATATCAACACTGTACACTGTATTACAATGTGTCCATATCAACACTGTACACTGTATTACAATGTGTCCATATCAACACTGTACCCTGTATTACAATGTGTCCATATCAACACTGTACACTGTATTACAATGTGTCCATATCAACACTGTACACTGTATTACAATGTGTCCATATCAACACTGTACACTGTATTACAATGTGTCCATATCAACACTGTACCCTGTATTACAATGTGTCCATATCAACACTGTACCCTGTATTACAATGTGTCCATATCAACACTGTACACTGTATTACAATGTGTCCATATCAACACTGTACCCTGTATTACAATGTGTCCATATCAACACTGTACACTGTATTACAATGTGTCCATATCAACACTGTACACTGTATTACAATGTGTCCATATCAACACTGTACCCTGTATTACAATGTGTCCATATCAACACTGTACACTGTATTACAATGTCTTCATATCAACACTGTACCCTGTATTACAATGTGTCCATATCAACACTGTACACTGTATTACAATGTCTTCATATCAACACTGTACACTGTATTACAATGTGTCCATATCAACACTGTACACTGTATTACAATGTGTCCATATCAACACTGTACCCTGTATTACAATGTGTCCATATCAACACTGTACACTGTATTACAATGTGTCCATATCAACACTGTACACTGTATTACAATGTGTCCATATCAACACTGTACCCTGTATTACAATGTGTCCATATCAACACTGTACACTGTATTACAATGTGTCCATATCAACACTGTACCCTGTATTACAATGTGTCCATATCAACACTGTACCCTGTATTACAATGTCTTCATATCAACACTGTACCCTGTATTACAATGTCTTCATATCAACACTGTACACTGTATTACAATGTCTTCATATCAACACTGTACACTGTATTACAATGTGTCCATATCAACACTGTACCCTGTATTACAATGTGTCCATATCAACACTGTACCCTGTATTACAATGTCTTCATATCAACACTGTACCCTGTATTACAATGTCTTCATATCAACACTGTACACTGTATTACAATGTCTTCATATCAACACTGTACCCTGTATTACAATGTGTCCATATCAACACTGTACCCTGTATCACAATGTGTCCATATCAACACTGTAGCCTGTATTACAATGTGTCCATATCAACACTGTACCCTGTATTACAATGTCTTCATATCAACACTGTACCATGTATTACAATGTGTCCATATCAACACTGTACACTGTATTACAATGTGTCCATACCAACACTGTACACTGTATTACAATGTGTCCATACCAACACTGTACACTGTATTACAATGTGTCCATATCAACACTGTACCCTGTATTACAATGTGTCCATATCAACACTGTACCATGTATTACAATGTGTCCATATCAACACTTTACCCTGTATTACAATGTGTCCATATCAACACTGTACACTGTATTACAATGTATTCATATCAACACTGTACCCTGTATTACAATGTGTCCATATCAACACTGTACCCTGTATTACAATGTGTCCATACCAACACTGTACCATGTTTTACAATGTGTCCATATCAACACTGTACCCTGTATTACAATGTGTCCATATCAACACTGTACCCTGTATCACAATGTGTCCATATCAACACTGTACCCTGTATTACAATGTGTCCATATCAACACTGTACCCTGTATTACAATGTGTCCATATCAACACTGTACCATGTTTTACAATGTGTCCATATCAACACTGTACACTGTATTACAATGTGTCCATATCAACACTGTACACTGTATTACAATGTGTCCATACCAACACTGTACCATGTTTTACAATGTGTCCATATCAACACTGTACACTGTATTACAATGTGTCCATATCAACACTGTACCATGTTTTACAATGTGTCCATATCAACACTGTACACTGTATTACAATGTGTCCATATCAACACTGTACACTGTATTACAATGTGTCCATACCAACACTGTACCATGTATCACAATGTGTCCATATCAACACTGTACACTGTATTACAATGTGTCCATATCAACACTGTACCCTGTATTACAATGTGTCCATATCAACACTGTACCATGTATTACAATGTGTCCATATCAACACTGTAGCCTGTATTACAATGTGTCCATATCAACACTGTACCCTGTATTACAATGTCTTCATATCAACACTGTACCCTGTATCACAATGTGTCCATATCAACACTGTACACTGTATTACAATGTGTCCATACCAACACTGTACACTGTATTACAATGTGTCCATACCAACACTGTACACTGTATTACAATGTGTCCATATCAACACTGTACACTGTATTACAATGTGTCCATATCAACACTGTACACTGTATTACAATGTGTCCATATCAACACTGTACACTGTATTACAATGTGTCCATACCAACACTGTACACTGTATTACAATGTGTCCATACCAACACTGTACACTGTATTACAATGTGTCCATACCAACACTGTACCATGTATTACAATGTGTCCATATCAACACTGTACACTGTATTACAATGTGTCCATACCAACACTGTACCATGTATTACAATGTGTCCATATCAACACTGTACCCTGTATTACAATGTGTCCATATCAACACTGTACACTGTATTACAATGTCTTCATATCAACACTGTACCATGTTTTACAATGTGTCCATACCAACACTGTACCATGTATTACAATGTGTCCATATCAACACTGTACACTGTATTACAATGTGTCCATACCAACACTGTACCATGTATTACAATGTGTCCATATCAACACTGTACACTGTATTACAATGTGTCCATATCAACACTGTACACTGTATTACAATGTGTCCATATCAACACTGTACACTGTATTACAATGTGTCCATACCAACACTGTACACTGTATTACAATGTGTCCATATCAACACTGTACCATGTATTACAATGTGTCCATACCAACACTGTACCATGTATTACAATGTGTCCATATCAACACTGTACCATGTATTACAATGTGTCCATATCAACACTGTACACTGTATTACAATGTGTCCATATCAACACTGTACACTGTATTACAATGTGTCCATACCAACACTGTACCATGTATTACAATGTGTCCATATCAACACTGTACACTGTATTACAATGTGTCCATATCAACACTGTACCATGTATTACAATGTGTCCATATCAACATTGTACACTGTATTACAATGTGTCCATATCAACACTGTACACTGTATTACAATGTGTCCATATCAACATTGTACACTGTATTACAATGTGTCCATATCAACACTGTACACTGTATTACAATGTGTCCATATCAACATTGTACACTGTATTACAATGTGTCCATATCAACATTGTACACTGTATTACAATGTGTCCATATCAACATTGTACACTGTATTACAATGTGTTCATATCAACACTGTACCCTGTATTACAATGTGTCCATATCAACACTGTACACTGTATTACAATGTGTCCATATCAACACTGTACCATGTATTACAATGTGTTCATACCAACACTGTACCATGTATTACAATGTGTCCATATCAACACTGTACCCTGTATTACAATGTGTCCATATCAACACTGTACACTGTATTACAATGTGTTCATACCAACACTGTACCATGTATTGCAATGTGTCCATATCAACACTGTACCATGTATTACAATGTGTCCATATCAACACTGTACACTGTATTACAATGTGTCCATATCAACACTGTACACTGTATTACAATGTGTCCATATCAACACTGTACACTGTATTACAATGTGTCCATATCAACACTGTACCATGTATTACAATGTGTCCATATCAACACTGTACACTGTATTACAATGTGTCCATATCAACACTGTACCATGTATTACAATGTGTTCATATCAACACTGTACACTGTATTACAATGTGTCCATATCAACACTGTACACTGTATTACAATGTGTCCATATCAACACTGTACCATGTATTACAATGTGTCCATATCAACACTGTACCATGTATTACAATGTGTTCATATCAACACTGTACACTGTATTACAATGTGTTCATATCAACACTGTACACTGTATTACAATGTGTCCATATCAACACTGTACCATGTATTACAATGTGTTCATATCAACACTGTACACTGTATTACAATGTGTCCATATCAACACTGTACACTGTATTACAATGTGTCCATATCAACACTGTACACTGTATTACAATGTGTCCATATCAACACTGTACCATGTATTACAATGTGTTCATATCAACACTGTACACTGTATTACAATGTGTCCATATCAACACTGTACACTGTATTACAATGTGTCCATATCAACACTGTACCATGTATTACAATGTGTTCATATCAACACTGTACCCTGTATTACAATGTGTTCATATCAACACTGTACACTGTATTACAATGTGTCCATATCAACACTGTACACTGTATTACAATGTGTCCATATCAACACTGTACACTGTATTACAATGTGTCCATATCAACACTGTACCATGTATTACAATGTGTCCATATCAACACTGTACACTGTATTACAATGTGTCCATATCAACACTGTACACTGTATTACAATGTGTCCATATCAACACTGTACACTGTATTACAATGTGTTCATACCAACACTGTACCCTGTATTACAATGTGTCCATATCAACACTGTACCATGTATTACAATGTGTCCATATCAACACTGTACCATGTATTACAATGTGTCCATATCAACACTGTACCATGTATTACAATGTGTCCATATCAACATTGTACACTGTATTACAATGTGTTCATATCAACACTGTACCCTGTATTACAATGTGTCCGTATCAACACTGTTCCCTGTATTACAATGTGTTCATATCAACACTGTTACAATGTGTCAATACCAACACCGTACCCTGCTATACAATGTGTCCAGTTCAACACTCTACCCTGTAGTTGTCCAGTTCAGCACCAGTCCAGTATGTATTACAATCTTTCCAGTTCAACGCATTGCTTTGTAAAGTATATAGTGTCCAGCTTAACCCATTACCCTGTTATACAATGTGTCCAGTTCAACACAGTATTCTATGTATACAATGTGTCCAGTTCAACATGTGATACAATAATGTTTTTGTATATGGCATTAAAATGCATGGAACACTCAGTGTATTTCATTGAAATTAAACTTCTGCCTACAAAGATGCGCCAATATTACGAAAAAAATGTATTTATGATGGCCATATTAATCATATTTGTTTTGTGTGGACTCTTAAAGTGTTTAACAGCAAAGCCTTAGTGCGAAACTATTTGAGTACGGATAGTACGAATTTTTTGTAAAACGTTTTAGTCAAATTACCGTAAACATATATTATATTTTTCTTGCCTAATATAAGAATTGTTTTTATTTTTTAACATTGCATTGGATGCGTGCACCAACTGTCAATGAAGCGACTTTGTTTTGTTTTGTGAGATAAAGATCACCATTGTTCCTAAATGTTATTTTGTAGTATGATCATTTAGATGCTGAAAATGTTAGCCGTTTAAAACATTTAAAGCTACTTAAAATTCTACTTCTATACATGTATATAAATTCGCTAAACACATGGATTGCTGGCTTAATTGTTCGTTCCTCTTTTGTCAAGGACATGCATTCTTTTTCTTTACTGGCAAAAATATTTTTCAATACTAGCAAATCATCATAGTACATGGTCTATTTATTCTATTTCACAAGACTGAGTTCACAAGTTTTCCGAAAATAATATAAATATCCACGTATGGTATCTTTTTAATAAGACTTGGGTGAATATCGTATCATCAGTTTATGTAACTTAATATCTTATTGAAGTGTATTTACTTAATAACTCGTTTATTATTGCATGCAACAGAACAGAGAAATGTATGATCAATATGTTAAGTTTGAGTAAAAACTTAAGATTATTTGTTGAAATGTAAAACATTCTATAACCTTCTGCGTTAATTGTCGCCCTGATTATTCAAGTGATTCCGTTACATATCTTTCTTCTTCGTTCTGGAATTGTAATAATCAAAGTACTAAAAGTGCTCATGGAAATTTAACTTCAGGTAGTTCGCGGTGTTGCTCGGCAAAAAAGAAAGTTTGTTAGAACGGAATGAAATTTGGAGGAATTATACCCCAAGTAGCAGCGCTTACGAAAATATTGTTCTTTTTACAATTTGACGTCGGTAACCTAGCAACTAAACGACGTTAAAACGCCAGCTAGCGGCACCAGCTATGTGAACGACTCGTTGTACTTTTCCCCTTGTAGCTTTGCTATAAATTGTCATAAATTGAAAATTCGAACTTAGCGGATGTGTGAATGCTTTAGTCTACCGAGTGATCATCATCAATGCTTTGAATATCCATGACCGCCCGGCGTGTCGGAAATTAATCGACGTCAAAACGTCATTATGGGGACGTTTTTTTCGACGTACAATATTCAGATAAATGCAAATGTAACTAAAACGCCGTGGTTGAAGTTTTTCAAAAATTACCATTATGTAAAACATTTATTCATCTACACATTAAGCGAAAAAATCTACATCTCTTCAGGCTACTTTTTTCGGTATCGTATCGTAAAATTCATGTGCGCCTAGCGAGTGACAGCTATGGAAAGCTAGACCATCGTTGATTTTCAAAAAAAACGTAGTTAGGTCTTTTTATTGATAATTTTATTGAATAAAAATGTCAGTCAGTATATCATAGATCACAGTTAAATGTCACTACACGATTTTTACCCATAACACGATCTCCATCCATGACAATTCTCTTATTAAAAATATGACAATTTTATGAAACGTGCTGATCATTGCTATTCATGGTTTTTATTGGAATGCACGCGCCAGTACATAATTGTCACGCGACTGACAGGTTGCAAAGTAGTCTTAAAGTTTTATTTGGACGCGTAATATAAACATTGATTCTTTTTTGTATCAACAATTGATGGGGTGAAACGTGATTTCTCGCACTAAGCGGCGTTTGTCGTACGGTCTGCATTGTTGATTAACGTATAAAATATAGATTATGCGAGATTTTTATATGCACCAAGCCGCGAGTTTCCGGTGAGTATTGTTTAAAATCCAGCACAATACGTACAAATTCCGATCTACCATTTAAACGACAGGATAATGGCAAGTTGCTACTGCGTGGTTTTAAGGTTTTAGTAGTACTTTTTTACCGCCCTGTGGATTGTCAGTTCATTGTTATTATATACATTGATGTTTAAAATTGCAAATTCCATGTTAACTTGCAGTTTATTGGTTGATACTAAATGGTCACATAATCTGTCAACAACAAAAATCTCTAGTATTATGAGATTGATTACGAAAGATAAAAGGTTTAACAAGGTGATGTTGTACAGACAATGCATTCTTGTAACTAGATGAAGCTGATTACCAGCTAATCTTGATTAAATCTAACATGGTTTGTTTTTTGAAATTTTAAGATTATGAGAAAAACAGAAAAAAACAACTTTTATGGTTGTCAAATTAACAATCTTACTGGCAGAAATAGGTTACTAGTGAAGAATATACAATATATATTTATGATACAGATTACAAGAAAAACATGCCACGTCGATTTCTCGAAATTTAACCTGGTGAATTTCATTGGTTCGACTTTTAAGTACGTAACATTAGTAGTTTATGAAAAATATGTATATTCACACGAAAAAAGTAAGTGGCACTTTGTTATAGAGATTTCGTATACTTACAGTATACATGTCTTATTTAATTAACTTTGAGCACGTGTGAATGATTTAACCACGAGCATAATTGATATCGAAAAATAATCTTTCACGCAGTGCACCCATTATCCAAATATTTAAGCTTTTCGCTCCAACCAATATTTAGCTCGCCCATATGAGAATTCCCAGTGGCGAGGGTAAATAAACTTAATATTCAAGTGCACACTTTCTTTTTCGTGTGAGTATACATTGCCTGTACTATGTAAAAACTATTAACATTTATTGTAACTTTATAGTAAGAGACACGTGTATGCGTTTTAAGCGTCGATACAAATTAGAGTTAAGAACTTCATAAAGTGATAATATTAGCATCTATCCATATATATAAGCCATACATTTTTAAACTAAAGCCAAGTCAATTTCGGATAAACAACGATCACGGCAATGCTTATACCCTGGAATCGCAATTTAGTTTTTACATTTGTTGGCAAATTGTTGCCATTGGTATCAATCAATCAATACAATTCACAGTTCATAAATGAATAATTCAAATACATATACAAGTCTCTGCTTGGTGAATTGTAAATAAATAAATGAAAAAGGAAAACATTTATAAACGGAAACCAATCTTGCAGAATTTTAATCCGATAAAAAAATTCTAGTTAGGTTTGATAAGAAATTCGTTAGTAACATGGGGTAAAACTATCATCCAAAACCGATATACGATTACATTATGAATATTATCATATCGTAATTCTATCATTTGGATAAATCAGTATAGTCTTTTGTTATCATACCAAAAAAAAAACAGAAAAAAAATGGAAAAAGTGGGGATAGGGTTAGATGTTAAAATTAGTCCTCAAATTAGTTTACTGAATATTATAACATTACATATTATTATACCTTGCTGCAAACATAATTATTTCTTTGGTGAATCAGTTGTTAACAAATGAATTAGAGGGACTATAAACGAATAGTTAATTGAGCCAGTCCTATCTTTAAATCAAGTAACTCTACGCTCTGCAGAAACTTCTCTTTAACTAAAAAAACAACTTAGACAGTTCATGATCTTATTATATTTCGTTTTGTTTACAATTTGCAAACAATATTTTACGACTGATGTATTTTCTGCCTGCATCATGTACCAGGAAGTTGTTAAACGCAAGCTATGAAATGAGAAGACTATGGAAGACAGCTTTTGTATTATTTGTGTATTTAGTTGATATTGATATTTTTTCTGGGTACGGTCTAGGTAGGTCGCCAACAGCTTTAAGAATATTCTTAATTTTATCAATCGCGTACGATAAACACATTTGAAAGTCGGCCTTTCGGAAAACGAGTGACTACGGAACCGCATAACCAAAATGTGTAACCCTACACTTAAGTACGAGGCGTATTTCTGAGTGACGGGAATGCACAAGGTGTTACGATTACTGATTTAGAAATCCATGCCTCAAGGTTATAAAACTTGAGAACAGTCTCTGAACTCAAGTTTCAATTTCATTCTCAAACGATTATGCCGATTGAAAGGGCTTAGCTGGTTAATGTGTTAGTACATATTCAGATCAATTATGCTGTCAGAATTATGTATCAATAATATCATTATTGTCTGATCTTAATTAACTTAGAACCATTAAAAGACAAGATAGGTTATACAACCTTGACAGATGCGGAACCAGGATTTCAGGCTATGAGGAGGGGGGTGGCGTATTATTTAGTGAAGTTGGCAGTGGAGATGCGGGGAACCGTGCATGATAAATACACACATACTATATATAATTGCAGTATTTAAAGCTGCACGGTTGAACAGTTATGATAAGACAAAAGGGGAAAGATCTGAGCGCTTCAGAATTGAATGCTATTTCATTCCTATATATGGGACTTTTGCGCACATCCTTCTCTGTGATATTTCGTGCGTCCTAAACTGTCGCGATCTCCATTCAATTATTCGAGAGTCATAACGGTAACCAGAGTCGATATTTTCCTCAAAACGCAACAAAAGAAATCTAAACAGACTTAAATTAAAATGCATATAAAATAATTTAATTTCCCACTTATCACTTCCTCTTTGAAAGATGAATTAGAGACATTAGGCCAACATGGCTCTAGATCTTGAGGCTAATTTTAGGTGTATTTAACATGTTAGAGTGGTGATCGGTGGTGGGTCGTGGGTTCGTTTTTCTCGGCTTCGCCTTTCGAATTTCTAAGGCATTATTCATTCATTGTCTCCATCCCAACTACTAAGCCAAGTACTGTGTCTAGAAAATTACAGGAAAAGGGCGTAGCGTGTATCGTAACTTAATTTACACAGGCCATGATAAAGAACCAGGAAAATTCATTACAAATAACTTGAAATAAGATTGGGAATATACTAGTATATGCCTGTTCTCATCCTCTTTCTGGGGCGGTTCGGAAATGACCAAAGCTGTCGGATGGGAAATGAATAACATGCAAGACATACTGATGTCGTGTAATGTATAGGTCTTTGGTGTGTTGAATATTTATACATAAACTATACAATTTATAAAATCAATTCGTTTGTGATTTTACCACGGATCTGTTCCCGGATATATACGGTAATCAAAAGGAATGGACGTAAACAAACGACAACCATACACATTTAATAAAGTATCATTTATCTTGAATCCAAGTGTAGTTTAAAACAGGTGCGTACACGGATATATGTTGCATTTTTTCTTTACGTAATGTTTAATACGTCAATCTTAGAACGCGTGACTTTTTTGTATGCGGTATATTTCTTCAAAGTTAACGCAAATAACTATAATTTTCTGTTCAATAATTACGGATATGGTATTATAAATTATTATACGTTTGTAAAAACTTTGCAACATAAATAGAGTCATAAACTAGAAAAAATGCAAAACTATGCAAATTCGCTCAGTCGTTAATGACGCGCACGCATGCGCACCACCTGTCCATGACAAAGTCGGGGTTTATCCGGAATAGGTTATTCCCCTAGTCGTCCCACATTCTACAACCCCATTTCAACGCGTCCGAACATTATATATAAATACAGCGCATGGAGACGAGAACATATGGCCCCTTATTTGTACTTAAAGGGTTGCAATCTCCGAGTTAACAGGATATATTTATCTCATGTACTTAATGACGCATTATTTCCACTTAGCGTTCACAATGTACTCGTTTGAATCATTTTGATAGCTAGACAAATTAAGATCTATATTTGATGAGCAAGTGCGCATGCGCAAAGAAAATGAAATATTACTTTTTCATTATGGAAATTGAATGGTTTTGTATGCTAAAACATATTAAGTTTTACTTTTTTTAACGTTATTTGACTAAAGTTGATATCAAGACACAAATAGAAAATATACACTTACATAAATACGTGTATCATAAAATTAAATTGTCAGTAAATATATAACAAGGTGCTGTGCCTTTTAGATAATATTCGAGTTAAAGGTCATAGGATTTATATATGCTATAACATAAATCAAAGCAAGGACTTGTGCATGTTTTCAGAGGAGCTCATTACTTGTTCATGTGCATCGTCTTTAAATAAGAAATCCTTATTTTTATCACGAACATCCTAACGGATCAGTGCGACTGTACTGGAACAGTTACTGTACTGTATGAATATAGACGCTGTTTCCTAGCTATTTCTAAGACAGCTCCGCCATCGGAACCAGCATTTTCATCATAAAGCAGGACCACATAACACAAATGTTAAATGGGGGCTAATTTTAGATTTTGTCTGACAACGGGTCAGGGGGATATTGCCCCATGACAATCGAAATTATAGGAAGAAATAAACACACATAGCCCCTTCCACCGGCTCCTATGGCCCCGAATACATATGACCTGAATTAACACATTAAAGGCCCATTAGCTTTTTGAATTTAGTAACACAGAACAATAGATAAAATTATAGTAAAATTCAAGAAATATATTTTATTTGCTCTAAAACATTATTTACTTAACGCATTTGTTTATCATTTTCTCGTAAAAATGTTGTAAGCTGTTTTTTCTTAATTTTTCAATATATTATAAAAACACTGTGCTACATTTCTACATTTAAAAAATGTTTTATTGCAAGTAAAAGTCAGTTTCACTGATAAAAAAATAGTTCTAGGTAAAATAAGACCTAATTTAACTTTAACATAAAAAAGCTAATGGGGCTTTAGACACAGATTTATTTATTAGTTTTATTAACAATATACGTCCGTGTTAACATCATTAGCAACTGGTGCAAGCTTTTGCCATCACTGTGCGAGTCCGAAGACGTAGCTCATTAGGGAGAGATTTAAGGTCAGCGGTCTCAAGTTGGCGTGCTCGAACGGGTTCCGATCATGTGGTTGAATACGTTCTGTCTAATATCCATATCCTTCGTTTTCCTTTTTTCCAACAGTAACCTGCGATTAATAAGTTAGGTACCCGTACAGAATCAAGAAAGATTAGTTAGGTTAGCCGACACATTAATAATTTTACTTCACCGTCCCTTTTCAAGGGGTGATCCTCTTTTCGTCTGTTTCCTCCACTGTCCGCCATCCAAACATAAATGGCGTGTCCTTGCTATGTTGTGACTTGGTATACGACAGGGTGCAACGTATGACTGGCAGCAGCGAATTCCAAATTCACGGAGTCTAACCTAGACAGTCGGTCCACAGATTGTGTGGTTATGGGTGTCAATAGCAACAGCGACTGTATAGATATTGCCTTCCTCGTCCGAATACGTAGTTCTGTAATATTAGGTATAATCAAAATGAAGCGGTCACTGTATTTTAAAAAGCCCATTTACCATGAAGCTAGCATAATGAGTTATATAATAGTATTTATTATGTTCAAAGGTAAGACGGAACGTTTATCTGACAGATAACTCAGAGCATTTGTCAACGTATTGTTAAATACGATGTGCCAAACACGTGTCCCTTCTATGCTGTTCAACTTATGAACGCATTGTTTACTTTATTACACAGACTTGATACCACGTGGTCACCAATTTCTATAACCACCTCAAATCAGTCGATGGAGTTGATTAAAGTGTAAGATTTTAGCTTACCAATATTACCATCTTAAATAGATAATTAAGTACCGTTAAATCGTTTAAGTATTCTTAGTATTCACGTATAGTCACTTAATGATAATCATTTGGATGTTTACCGACTGTCACAGTCAATAAATTTACGTGTTCTTAGAAAGACACTACATATACATTATATACTAAGAGAAAACAATTAAAGTTATACTTACCGACCAGAAATGAAGCAACCACTTTATACTTATACTTAATACTTAAACAAACTGACACAATTATAGGGTAGCACTATAATATATATATATATAGTACATTTGTATATAGAGGGCAACTTTGCCTAACTTTCTACATATCTACATGTTTACACATATGCATTGTCAATAGCATAATGCTATAAAATTAATAACACATTGAATTTTACTAATGAAACGAGCAGCATGAAAAATTAACAAACAAGACAGTCTACCAATATATTAATATTGCTGAAATTAAATAAGATATTCCCATCTTCATGTTGTTATACATTAGGCAAGCACTAATATGTTGTAGCGGCTGCTACTGCACATATTCAGTTACAGTACTTTGATTTAGCGCCGTAATTCAGTGCAATATGTATATTAAGTGAAGTATGGATTGGTTCAGCTAAAAATAAAACTACATATAAATAGGTACCCATATACATGTAATGCAAACATACAAAATAAATGTCAACGAAAAAAGCCGCATTTTGTCTTTCCTAGTGGTAACCTTTGTCTACAGGTACGTCTGTATACTAGCAGTAGTATTGTATTGGTGAGTATGAGTCGGTGTTACGTCAGTTATAAATAGAATGCTTTATGTCAAATCAATTGTTGTTGTTTTTTTAAATTGAACGATGGTTCGATCAACTTTCCAAATCCGTCACTCGCTTGGTGCGCATGAATTTTGATGCGGACCAAAGAACAACGTTTTTCTACATCCGCCATGCAATTGTTAAACAACTTCCCGTTCCACGTTACAGTACTTTGATTTTATAAGTCAGTGTTACGTATTAGATATTTCAAAAATCTCATGGTGGTAGAGATATTTAATCAAATGATAATTTATCGTCAATTTTGTTAAAGTCCATAATTTACATTTCTTACAAAAAAAGTATTCGAACGTAGCATACGCAAGACGGTTAGTTGTGTGTTTTTTTCTATTACATTGGATGAACAGTGACCGTAAATTTGAATAAATTTGAATGAAATGTTGAAAAATTCCAAAACCTGAAAGGAATCCCGAAAGTCATATTGGGTAACATATGAAATACATTCATACTATCTTAGTAGAAGTACATGTATTCAGATATAACTTTTTAATGACTCCTCTAAAATACCAATATCGTGGGTAGCATAACCAATATCATGGGTAGTAAAATTTGTATTATAATTGTTGAACGAAAAGGGTAAAACCAAACCAGGAAGTAAAAATATTTTGCATGAAATTTGAATGATTAAACCTCTGGTATTTCTGGCTTTATTTGCCAAATTGTGACATTGCGAAACGAGTCTTGTGTAAATTTGTGCATTTAACAGGTAAGGTATTCTCTGCTAATATAGTCAAAATTCCTCATTAAATGCGAATGTTCGCCCTAATGTCAGTTTTCAGCAATATCCCACCAGAATACCTATGTATATAGGACTGTAATATAGCAAAGCATAGTACAGGATAGTATAATATAGCACTATCAACGAGCGCATTATTTGATTCGTATACGGTCAAACCTGTGAATAACGGCCATCCTAGGGAAAGAACTGTAAAACGGATATTAATGCATGCGCGAGTATAATATTGATGTAATAAAGGCTTATACATGTTGCCAAAATCGATTGTTGAGTGGGTTTATCTGTATATTTGCGTGTTCCGTTCACGCTATCTGTGTGTGTTTTCACAAACAATGAGAACAAAGAAATCTAATTTAACTGCAGCAGTATTGTATATGGTGTTTGTTTATATTTATAAATTGGCTGCAATATTAACAGCCCGATTAGCTCAGTTGGTAAAGCATCTGACTTGCAAGGATCTGGTCCCGCGTAGGGTACTTTATTTATCTCCTATTACATAACCTCAGTAATTAACATAAGGCATTTGAAACGTTCGTATAAGTCATAAAAATCTAGTACGATGTGCTGTATCACGATATAAAACAAAGATAAACCGGGACTTAAACAAACGTATGCACTAGTATCTATTGTTACGTTTAACCATTGCGTCCGGATTTCAAACAGTCTCCACAGAGACATACAGTTTAAACTCGCTTCATGAAGAGTTATATTTTCAAGGATTTGATCTACCATGGAGACGCGCTATACTTATCGTTGTAACGATTTACAAACTTGATCAGTTTAGTTACAATACCGTGCAAAGATTATAAAAATATGTCATGGTAGTTAATGCTAGTATTGATGAACAATACTAAGTCAAGTATTCTTATCAAAATATAAATGCTTACTAATTACTAATTGGCGCCTCATTTATTCATTTTTCATTACTAAACATTTCTTTAGTCACTTAAGTGTACTCAGGACGGTTGGATTGCTTAATCATTGTATTTGTGTGATATAACTCACGCATGCGCAGTAAGTATGGAACGGAAAGCCCCGTTCGACTCCAAATATAGGTCATGTCGCTATCGGTTGGTATAAATAGGACCGCAAAATCCCAAAACCCACTTTGCATATTAATGTCTAAATACCCAAACATTCATTATTTCATGAAATAAACTGAAAATAAACTGAATGCGGTTAACACAAAGAACGGATTATTACTTTTCTCGATTTGCAGGTAAATATAAAATTACCGCAATGTGAATTTCATATTAAGTATTTATTAATTTGATCACATGATATGCAGAAATAATATCATCTTGTAGTCTTTATCGGGATAAAAACACGGTTAAAAAATAAAAGAACAAGAGTTGACAATTATATTAACACGAAGTGCTTAAGTTTGTTTTTTGCATCGCTTACGGACGCGATTTTTTTTTAAATAGAAAATAAGATTGATCTTAACTTTAATCCGCTGGTGTATTTTTCCAATAAAATATTTTTTTCTTGATTTACAGCACCCAATTTGTTATCTAAATGTCTGAAGTTCCATAATGACATTGCCGGCTCTTATACGTTTGATACATGTACGATACCACGATGTTTTAAATTATCAAAATATGATTGCATCTCTGTCAGTATAATATTATATTTGGAAGTTAACTCCGCATTTGGTGTACGTTTAATAAGAAACTGCAATGTTTTTAAGTGTTCTAATGGGCACTAATGACAATATATCCGCTTCTAATTGTATCTAATGAGATAAGACAGTGAACAATGAGATGGATTTATCGTTATATCTAGTATCTCCATTGACATCTTCAGTAAGATAGTTAGACCCCGTAAAAATATTCTCTTCTATTCGTAACGTCCTCGCGAAGAATGCAGACCACAGAAACTCTTGGTAAGAAAGATTTTTATAAAATTATTTTTAATTTTGAAAATTTAATGCATGTTTCAGATATTTGATTAGAATGGAAATCGAAAACAAAATGGGACAAGATTTGGAGGAATTTCTATTAGGTAATTTCAGTATTTATTTCCTCTGCGTGTTCAACAACTGGATACTTTTTGGGCGGTTTTTAATCAGGATTCCTGTAATGAGTAGACTGAATTTGTACACATAGGAATCTGACGTAGAGAATTGTTTTCATTAATAACGTGTTTCGTATTTCAGAGTCCGTCAACCTGTCGTCTGCGCATTGCTCGTCCTCGGAACAACGGACTTTATTACTGATGGAAGAAGCAAACAACAGATGTGGGAGTACTCCACCCGACTATTCAATGAACCAAGTTCCCTGCACAGCATATCCCATGACGCCTTCACACGAGGTATCACCATACGAACAACCTATTGTAGGACACACGCCGCCACCCAATGGAACCTTGTATAACTTAAACAGGACCTCGTGTACTTTGATAGATTACCAGGGTCAAAACAGTGTTTACCCTTCTTTGTCATCCTCCTCCTTTGATATACAAGGACACTTGATGAATACTTTTACAGGATTCTATTCAGAGGGTAAGACAATTTATTAGTAATTCTTGTGAAATATTGCCACTTAATGCTCTTTTCATTTCTACGATTTCGTACATGAATTGTATATAGATGCATGCCATATGAAATCGGACCTTTTTGTCTTACATACATAGTTGAGCAATTTACATCATCTACTGCTATAATTAAATATTAAGTTTGTTCTAGGCGATACCTTACTTTTAAAGTTTCATGGACGAGTTTTCAGTGTCCCCACCCTAAGTACCGAACCAAGTACTGTATTAAGAAAATCACGGGAAACGGGTGAGGCTCGTATAGATCTGCGCTTTATTCCGTGCACGATAAAGAACCAGGAAAAAACTTTGCGAAGACAGTATGGATATAAATACCCGGTTCTCCTGTATCTTCTGTCCCCTCTTGGGCGACTGTCGAATTGGCCGTTAAACTACAGATAAATAATACACAGCGTATCAATGTAAACTGTTGCAAGTCATTTTGAGATGCATTGTCCATAAACACCGTTAGCATCGATTCAAGAAAGATCATGCTTTCTAAATCACTGCGACGTTAAGAAAATGGGATTTTAGCCTCATGCACAGTATATTACGTGACTGAGATAGCAATCTTTGAAAATTACTAAGTATTTGTTTTACTTCCTATTTTTCAGACTACAATAACCCAAATAATTTTAGAAGTTATTCTCCTACCGAAGAAACCGCACAATACCATGAAAACTATCAATACCTGTCCCCAACAAGCTGCGATTCTGATGATAGTTGTAAGTATAATTTTTATGTTTGTTTCTTGTTTTATGTGTTCGACTATAGTCAGGTGTGTTCCTAGTGGAGTTCATAGATTCAGCACGTATGCGTTGCTTTTCTAAACTGTTCCATTATAAGCACGTCTTTCTTATACAGAATTATACATAGCTTCTGAGACAAATGTTTGTAAAGATATAAATGGTTGCAATTACTATAAATTTGTATTAGTTTTTGGCATTTTATCATTTTATAAAGGCTATTCGGGTTCTTTAATCTATCATACAATATTTTCATCTGAAAATCGGGAAGTAGATTTCAGTAGTTCTGTAATATATATGGAGTAAAATCGTGTTAAAATTCACATGACTATCACGCTATCAATCCTTACACATGCAGTCAAGTATTAATTATAATTAGCAAGCACATATACACCCAAATATATGCCTTAAACTCAAGTGTATTCGTACTCAAATTACATCGCCCTTCAAGTGTAGTATTTGTCTACTGGTAATTTTAATGATTCCGTTTCTTGAATGCATGATATGAGGTTGCGATGTATCATGTCTTCTTCAACATAAAAGTTAGTAGTTCTTCAAGTGATTATAATTTCATGAAGTGTTAACTCTTAGTCCTTTTCTTAACATAAAATAATGATGTTCATGTCTAGCTTAATCATGTGTTAAGAATACTGAAGACACGCCTCCGTGGTCGAGTGGTAATGGTCGCTGACTTCACATCACTGTAGCCTCTCACTGACAGAAGGTCATGGGTTTGAGTCCAGCTACCGACCATGTGTCTTTATGTGAGAAAGTAGGCAGTTGCTTACGGAGGATGGGAGTCTAGTACTGGTTCTTCCCATGTGCGATGATTGGGTGAACTGTTCACCTGAAATGACCCTGACTGTTGAAAAGGGGCGTAAAACTCAAATAAACAAACAGACATCAGAATATTGAAAATATGACTCATATTTTCTTCTAGAATACCCAAATATGGCAAAGTTCCAATTATGGATATACTGAATACTAGAACGCATTTAACACCTTAAGACATTTGATACCTAAGCGAAATCTTGGGTTTAGAGGCTGATACCCAGTTTTAGCTGATAGCGAATATGATGCTGATAAGCCACTGATGAATTTTTATTTTATTTTAGTTGAAGTACCGAACACTGACCGATCTTATTCTACCACCACACACTTTGAACATCAACACATATCCATGAATGAGGCAACAGAGTTCTGCAATGGTAAAATTTTAAACTATTTATATATCGTTTTACATTCTTTCTGTCTAATTTTTATTTTTTTTTATTTTTTTATATTCATGTTGTTGTATACTTGAATAAATATAACGGGAATTGGACGTCTTATAAGTCATCTAAACGGTTTTGCATTTCAATACTAATTATGTGTCCGAACTTTTGGAGATTGGAACTGAAAAGTCTTTGTCGACCTTTGGTATCATCTTTTAATTGATAAGCATTCTGATTCCAATATTTGATTATTTTGCTTTATACAATGCTTGAAATGTCATCTCGGATTGTTTTATATATTTTTAGCACCGAAGTCCAACAGTAATCAGTTGCCACACTTTTCCACATTTATTGATAAGAAGGTACAGAGTCGCCGAGGACGTCCAGTCACGTACAACAAACCTGGGTATCACTTCAGCGACAGTGACAGCCCTCACAGTGATGAGGATGACTCAAGATCTGTCAGATGCCGACGAGGTAGGTCATTAATACGTTGTTGAACGGCCCATTCCACAGCTATGGGAGAACAGGGCATTTATATCCCTACTCTTTTGGAAAAGTTTTTCTCGTTCTTTATCGTGCCCGGTGTAAAGCACCGATACACGCTGCGCCCTATTTCCACTCAGTACTTGGCTCGGTAGTTGGTTTAGAGACACTGATAATGCGTCCCTGATAAATTCGTAAGGCGGAGCCGAGAATCGAATCCACGCCCTTTAGTTTTGTAGTCAAATAATATTTAAACAACAATTAATTCTTAGAGTTTAGTAATTCCGGAACGCTTCCTAATTATTATATTTTATTTAGAATATTTACAGTGTCGTCAAAAATAGATCTAAAAAGTCATAAGATAATTATAATAAGGTGATAAGAAAAGTTAGCACCAAGCAATATAATAAATATATAAATGTTTTAAATTGATTGTAATAAGCTATGGAAAAATGTAGAACTATATTAATTAGAACCTTCATAAATATGTCTTTGCTAAGACAACAATTTTTCAAATTAGCTTATGATATTCATAATTTTTCCAAAACAGACTTTTTCTTTAAAATCAGGGGTGGTATATTTTTAATTTTAATGATATTTTAGCTGATATATATTTTTTAGGTGGGTCCAAGGATTCCTATGTCATTTACAATATTGAATTTAACCAAAAAACTGAATTGTTATAATTTATTGTAACATCATTTTTTTCAATTCAGGTGCGAAGAATATCTTACTGTGGAAATTTTTGTTAAGTGAGCTCAGAAAACCAGATTGTCCACATATCAAGTGGGAAGACGAACGTAATGGTATATTTAAGTTTGTTGATACCACTGAATGTAGCCGATTATGGGGTCAGATGAAGAAAAAGAACGACATGAATTTCGAGAAATTGAGTCGCGGCATCAGGTACGTCTTAATTGTCTTTTAGCCCTTTATATTAATAAATATGTTCATATGTTAATAAGCCTGAGTCAATTATAGCACCCATTTGGATAAACTTCGAGTGTTTGAATAAATTCTATCATGGTAATTGTATTTAAAATATAACAATGTCCAGGAAAGTAATCTCTGTTGAAACTCAGGGGAAAATTTTCCGGAATATGCCAGAATTTCCGTTTTACCGCAGGTCCGAACCGTACTGGGTTTTATCATTTTCTACTGCTTCCGTTGCACCGAGGTTAGATTTCCGGTCTTTGGAAACGTTCAACTTTCACCCATGTAAATAAATTACTTATTTGTACTGTTATTTACTATGCTTTTACTTCTTTACAGACACTATTATAAAGACGGTTTGATGTCCCGACGTGATGGTATCCGTCTGGTGTACCAGTTTAACTGGCATCGCGTCCCCAAACAATTCTGGCCTAAAACCTATCGCTACCGATGATGTGTATTGTTCCGATAAGGGGATTTTTAGTGCTTGACATTTAGCTTTGGTGTATATATTGACTTCACATATCTAGAAATAAAATCTAGATTCATTCTTCTGGTATGAATTTCTCGATCGCATCTGTTTTATCAGCATCCGTTGAGCAACTTTTTTCAACAAACTTTGCTATTATAAAATGTTGCAATTGTGAATAACTATATACACCCAGTGTGTATAGTCTAGGTTTCCTCTCAGACTAAATTTTGGTCTCTTGTGTTCAGTTTCAGAATCTGTGTACATACTCTTGTTATAAATTTTGTGTTCAACCACATTAGTTCATTTTTATCATCTTATTAATCTAATACTTATGTGTTCATATTGTTCTACAAGTTTATTTTGGTGTTAAAATGTCTTTGAATCTATTTTCTGTTTGTTCAGATGTGTTCAATTATGTGTAACCTCGTTAACTATATATGTTCACTTTTGTACAATGACTTAATTGTATAACTAATATATAGATTTATTTAACAATAGCTCAGCACAATTGTGTGTTTCCCATTTCGTCCACTTGTTGCTTAATAGTATTGTTACAGCACTCCCGTATTAATTGTTCATCTAGTTAACTATTGTCTTCATCCATTATTTGAATTGTTGTTTTGTATATATGACTTTCATATCAGTCAAACCACTGATTCATTGAACTTGTAAGTTCAAAAGAAATCATGTCGTTTAATGATGTTCGTATGAGTAAAAACAATGTCTCATTTTTTCGTTTTTAATCTATTGATATGAAACAGTTACTTCTGTTTGAAAACATTGAGTTTTACATGTATACTGATATACCACGTGACGTTCGTGGTTAGTATTGTATTTGTTCTACTGTGACGTCACTGACCTCTCCTGACTTTAACAATACTAAAGAATTAGTATGAATGAAGTTTTCTAATGTATTGATTTATATACTTTTCACAAGATAAAGAGATGACTATTTTTATCATCAAAACAATACAATTAGTCAGTCAGCCTCTTAAAACACAAGTGCCCATTTCTGGGTAATTCATCACGGTTCGTATTAAATCACACCATACAACAGAAGAAAAACTTGAAATGAATGCATTTTGTCGGATGACCTTTAACCAATGAAATTGAATAAAATAGTGTTAAGTGTTTGATTAGTTATATAATATATATACTATTATTTATTATAATTTGATTGAATGAAACCATGTGTATAAACTTCATGAAAATACCCGCCATTTTTGTTACTGTGTCTCGTGTCAAGTTAATGTATTATACAACATGTTTGTTTATTTGTAGCAAATGGAATTTCATTGTGCAATATAGTTCGCATTTTTTTTATTTATCGTAGATTCATTAATGAAAAATAAATTCGCCAGAAACTTTATTTTCGCTAATATTTGTAAACGTATCGCAAATTAATAGTCTGCCTTGTGTGTAGACAAGCAGAACATGTTTAGGCCTATAATGTAAAAGCGTATATATAATCACTACATCGAAATACAACGAGAGTTTAAAACATTAATTTTCTTAAAAAAAAATGCATTATATAGAAAAATGGTAAAATTTTTTAAATAAAAACTGTTCTCTTTTTCTTGCTGTGTATATAAGCGATTTAGGTCGGAAATTGCAATAACATTAAGTGTAAATAGTTTGTATTGTAAACCTGTATATTATGTTGTACATATGCTTATTAAAAATCAGGATTGATTGTTCATAAAAAAATTTATTTTCAACACAAATATTTTATGTATACATGAAGTTGTTGATTTTATAAATATATTTTCTAAACATGATGAAATTTTCTAATAAAATTTATAAAACATTGCTATCTCCGTATTGTTTTTTTTTTTTGTCACTTTTCAATTAACTCGGACGCAAATCTGTTTGGGTTATCATAAGGATATCAAGCCTTAATTAAAATACATCTTGCGATATGACATGAAAATACTTTTTCATAAACTTGACTACATCATCATTGTTACTATGAAGCTAATATTTAGAACATACATGTAGCTGTAGACTGGACTACATAATAGACGATGTACGAGAGATTAGATATGCAGTCAAACTTGTGAACAACGGCAAAGTGTGGCAATTATTGACAGGTGACCTTTATTTGGAGGTCATTATGTTCTAAATTATCAATGACAGGGTGTCCATTCTATGGAGGTAGTGGGTAACACAGGTTTGACCGTACTAAATGAGATGCTGCTTATTAATTAATTACGCAATTTCTAGATTAAAATGACCTTAAAAAAGGAAAAAAATCAAATTCAAGGGCAGGTAACTAAGAAACGAGATCAGAGACCCCAAATTTGTTTTCGCCTTAAAATGTTTCTATTATTATATGCTACGATCATGTAAAGTTTAAAAAAAATCATAGATCAGTTTTAATTTTTCCTATTTGTCTATGTGAAAAATGTAGCGAACTACCGAAAAACGTCTTTAATTGGATTGACAAACGTATGACTTAATCAGACGTAATAATGTTTGTTTCTGGTTAAATGCTCATCATAATTAGAGACGGTAGGTAGGGGCTTTCCTTGTTCTAGAAAGCGTGTGGAAAGCAAAGAAAATGAATGTACCCTAGTCTGGATTACCTGCCCCTTGTCACTTCGTTGGTACTAAAATATTATAGCACGACGGGAACCAGACTAAATGTACCCTTCCTCGGACTAATGAATAGTTTAGTGTCGCGGGGGGAAATAGAGTCGGTCCGGTAACCAGAAATCTAAATTCAAGCCAGATTATCAACTCAGAACTTAACTCCATTTTTAACCATAATCATTTAAATATGATAAAATGGTATACAATTAAACAAATATATTGATTAGGCCAGGTTAAAGAAGAATTCTTATGGTATAAAACGAAACAAGTAGATTGAAAACGATTCGACATAATTACAGTCCATTGACTCGTACGAGCAACGATCATCAATGTTCAATCTAGACAGCATTGGCTCCTTGTTCATACTATGACCTTTCCCTTATGTCATTAGAGTTTAGTGATCAAAGTTCAGTCAGTCCTGTGTTTATGACAACCTTCGAATAAATGCCACCTGTCAATAAAGGCCAAATTTTGTCTTTCCCAAGGGTGGCCTTTGTTCACAAGTATGACAGTACATGTACTGAAAGTACTCATGGAAAGTGAACTAACATAGTGTTGCTTGTCTGCTACTTGGATCAGGAACTAGTTTAACGATTGCATCAAACTTCATGCGTGCTGAGCCGCGGAGTGACGGCGATTGGAAGCTGAACTAGCGTTGTTAATTTTGAGGAAAAAAAATCATTTTGAATATTACGTACAATTTGATTTCCACAAAATGTCGTTAATAATAAACCAAAACTACTGGTACTACTTTTTGTTGCGTCAGTTTTATTTTACCTATTAACACACCATTCACCGCATGTATAAGTTCAATTTTCTTATAGTCAAGGTCGAATATTGGATGATACCATTGTAAAGGTAATCACTGTAAATTGATTGCCAAAATCATTTTAAATCCGTAGTAAAGTATCATTCACGTGAACAAGAATCGTGGTGTATTAGATAAGACGGCATGTACGTACATGTACATGACATTTGTACATTTATTTTTATATTATATTCATTTGAATATGTTTGTTCTTGTTACATGTATGTATACACGCTGAATAGTACCTTTTTGTATTTCAAAATGAAAAAAATGAAAGAAGAAATGTTTTTGTTATCTGATGAATTTCTCCAAATTTTTATTTCTTTTATACATATTATTGCACGAAATCTCGAATGCAAAAACAATTTCAAATACTATAATAATTTTAGTAAACATCTAAACCTGTTTCTATTTATTATATAATTACACCACAATTAAAATAATATATAAATGCCAACTACCAATGTGAGGTTATTTTATTTTCATAATTTCACGAAACAATACAAATATAAAAAAAACGTTAAACATAATTTTCTTATCGAAATGATTATGAAAAGTTAACTTTTATTAAATATGAAAATGTCTAGCATCAGATGCAGTCCTCAAGATTCACTAAACTTATGCCGTTCCAACTGCGCCACAGAGGACAGAGATATGTTTCATAGGTAGCTCTATAGCATATAACATTAGTATTCGTGTTACCCAAACATTTGCAAATGGGATCTTCCATGTATACAATAACATTGCTGACCTAAACATTGAACTACATATATTATACTGATGGTATTTTTTGCATAAATAAGTTGTTGTTTTTTATTATTGTTGTTGTTTTGTCATAAACAAAATCTAACATTTGTGATCATTATTAAATTTATTTCATGATTTTTTAGACATCGATCGCGCATGGTCAGGTCATTAAAGTTCACTTTTTTATCTGGGACCAATATACACAGGGCCCAATATGAACAAATTGGTCCCAGCTTTTATTTTGGCTGACTTCAAGATAGGTTAAAATCATTTTTAAAATCGAAAGGCTTCAGTTTGTGTTTTAATGGAGTAGTCGCCAATCCGAGGCTCCACAAGCAAAGCACTGGCGATTCGGCGCTATGTTATATGATGGTTGATGATTACAAACTAAAAGTAGTGCGTCGATCTTTTTTTGGAATGGCCGAGAAGTTGCGACTGACAATACAGTGAAAGCAATGCAGAGGTGTTCCGAACATAGTAGGACTCATGTATCCACGCAATTATGACGATTTTAGAACTACATTGTACTACTATTTCCTTTTACGTTTGCATTTGGTTATACAAGTATACATGTCCTGTTCTATTTGAACGGGAAATTTAAATTTTGAAATATCTGGATTTTAAGCACATAGTCCTCAAAATTTGGTGATCAATCAATCGATGCTGTGAAATAGCATCTTGTACAAGTGGGCTTTAATGGTTTTAGACTCTAATCCTGATTTCGATCATATTTAATCTCCAATTATTATTATCCTGGTAGAGTACATGTAGACCCATTAGAGATCTAAGATGCAGGAAAATATTCTGAACGTACATAAAATTACTAGTCATACAACTTAAACATGACGCAGAAATGTTTAGAATTAAGGCTTTGTGGTCACGTCTTGGCATAACAAACTGGGGGGTTTCACTCGATAAATTGAAGTTTCAAGTTTCAAAGTTTTATTGGCAAAAACTGCAATAATAAATTGCATTTGGCTATTTACAATATTATATAATTTTATGGCAAAGACATATTGCGTAGTTCAACATGTATAATAAGAATGAAACTATGAATTGAAATATACAGATAAACATTAATCATTTGAATATTAAAAGTCTGAATAAAATGATTATGTGCATATGAAGAAACAGTGTCAGATTTCTACGGTATTATCTAGTCATAACTTGGTCAATATATTTTGCTTATTTTATTCTTAGATGACATTAAAATAATTTATATTTTATTTTTTATTAGAATTCCTGCCTGTGAAAAGCTGGATAAAAAGGGATTTTCCCATAACCTGAGAGATTTGTGCGCAGTAATAGATAAGACAACGTATATGAAGAGTCCATTTTTTCAAAATCTCCCATGTATTTTAACCTGACTGTGAGACCACATTAATGTTAAGATTGTTGGTAGTCCCTAATTGTGGTACTTCATAAATGGTATAACAGCCAATGATATTTTTTTCGAGCTAGAAAGTTTATTTATCTGTTGTTTCACGGCCCGTTAAACAGCTATGGTCTTTTTCCTGTGACTTTCCAGACACAGTACTTGGCTCGGTAGTTGGGCGGATGTGGACACTAAAACGCGTCTCTGAGAAATTCGAAAGGCGGAGCCGATAATCCAACCCACGACCTTTCGACAATAGCCCAGTACGTTACCACCAGATCAGCGATCATTCAAAAAAGGTATTCGATATTAATTTACAATACTAATAATTAAGATTTCACGTTCAACTAATACAGTATTAGTACCACAGTCGTTTACTGCGCAAATTAGCTTACACTGTTCATACATTTGATCGTTTATTGTAACCTCGTACACAATCGAAACCCTTAGCTAAAACCCCGGGGTAGATAAGAGCTCTTGTTGTCCTATGAAAGAGAATAGCCAATATGCTGACGGTAAATTTGACAGAAAATATTTGGTAAATTTTGATAGTTTCGTGCGAAACACTTCCATGTGTAGGTAATGTATAATCTATACCTTATACAACTTTACTGACGAACGAAGAGAATTTAAAAAATAAACATAAAAAATCCATAAATAGATGAAACATAAAAATATAAAGTAATATGATATAATAATGTAATAAATGTAATCATCTCTATCCGACTTTGATTGGATAGAGCGGGTACGTATATTAACGTACCTGGGTTAGACATACAAAATGTAATATGAACATTATGCCGGAAATTCTGCGGGGAATATACTCAGTCGTCCGGGGTTCTTTTATTTTTCAATTTTCAGATATTCTACTGAGTTGTCTTTTGAACAAAAACATTGTTATTGAGTTACATGAAACACGGTCTAATCGATCACAGTCGTCTACACTGACGCTGATACTAGTTGTCAAATTAAATCCTACAATTTATACTAATGTAAAAGAAAATATTAACTAATTAACGATTTTTTTGCAATTGTGCGTTTCTAAAGATTAACCTTCCGTGTCGAATATATATTTTTCATGATAAAATTCGTAAAATATTCGAATAATACATGTGTAATTCGGTCTTCTACGAAACATATAATTCACCTTGGGCTAACAGACATTGCCATCCTTAAATTAATGTTTGTTTGTAGTAACCCTACCGAGAGGATGTTCAGTAGACAGGTAAGTAGGCAATGTATATATATTCTTTAATTTATTTTTTATATTGAACCCAAATTACATGGCAGTATGGTATTTTTTATTCTAAAAAAATATTTTACCCCGTCAGAGAGGCCAAACAAAAGTTGGATAGTGGCCTTTTGTTCATAGATGACTTTACAGCAAACCAAATATTTTTTAAGGATGGCCTAAGGTGTAAATAAAACATAAACATATGAACAGGTACATGCGGCTTGTGGATCAAAGATGAATAAAAAATATTCTAATGTTAAATCAGATATGAAAAATACCAGTTGGTTGTAAATACCATGAATGCACGCTTCAGATGCACCGATGCCCGGGAAGTCGCGAACGGAATCTGCACGGTCATTGGGGCATTTACACGAAGCCCGTAAAAAGATTCAAACTGAAACAATAATGCGAAACTTGATCGCATTTTGATATTTAGATACCATTGTATACTATAATTAGTGTGTGCCGTGATATTATATAAATAGCATGTTTAGTGGAAAGATACGCGATCAAAATACAGTATTTAGAACTAAACAATTCTGAAACTGATTCAACTTGTTCCTTACGATCTCGAAATCTAAGAAGAGGCGACGATGTTTGTTTTGTAAAAGCACATGTTTTTTTTAAAGAATTTGGAGATTCAGACCTTGTTATATTGTTTACTATGACTAGCAGCTAGCAATTTGATATTAGCATCGTTAAAGAATGTCTGTACATATAGAAATAATTAAATGGTAACTCAGTACTTAAGACACAAAACATCAACAACAAAAAAACACTGTGTAAATTTCTGCATAAATTTAGTAATAACAATATTTTGATTATAAACATTATCATAATTTTCCTCATTGTCATCATCATTATCATCACCATCGTCATTACCATCATCATCGTCATCATCATCGTCAATATCATCATCAATATCATAATAATTACGTGCGCATGTCCCACTTTTCTATGTCAGTCATGAAATGATCATATATTTGTTAAGCTCAAGTACTGGGGATCAGATACGTATTATCTTATATCAGATAATCCAGCCAGATTTGCATCATCTTCTGGATTTATCTAAAATCTGATTAGTTAATTGTTATCATATTTCTGCATCGTATAAAATTTAGAATGTTCAACAGCAACAGAGCAGACTGGGAATTCTAAATTACGTTCGTGCTCATCGTGCAATTAATCTTTACGAAATTTGACCAATATCGTCGGATGCGATGTTGCTTTTTTTAATTCCGGTCAATATTTGAAATTTATTTTTAACTGATACGAAAACTAAATTTGATTAGATTTAATCAGTGGATGAATCTGCTTGCTGGTTAACACTTTGTCAGCGTTTTTTTCTATTTATTGCTCATTATAATTGTACGTACAATACCAGTAGTCATTGATATTTAGTCGCATTGCCAATTTAATCTGTTTATCCTTCGTCGTAACATCAAACATGGTAAAATCACTAAATGTTATATTATAGTATCACACAGTGTACTGTACGACTATAATTCGTTATTAATTTATATGACGGAAGAAAAATAGTATTAATTACCTGCAATATCAATTCATTTCTATATGCAAGAAAAACAAAGGTATCTCTACCATAATATTGGATTTTAAATTTATAAAGAGTTAAGAGTAATTCGTTTTTAAATTTGAATTAACTTCCACTTGTGAAAATCTCAAATTAGGAAGAAGGAAACAATATAAATAGCTTCCTACACAGGTGGCATCAACCAATCAGAAAAAGGATTATTGTTCCATTGTGTGCGCCGATCCGCTAACTGGGCTTTGAAAATAAGAGTTATTTAAATATTATCAAGATCTGTATCTTCAAGGTTTTGCTCTGTGCTCAGTTATTGCTCAGTTATTAGCATCTTAAACTGATAACTTGTCGATCAATAAAATTGTGTTGTAACTATTCTATTCGAGACAAGTCGCTTTCATGATTTGTAAATAAACCTTATTATTAGATAAATGAACATAAGCGTAAAAATCACTCACAACGTTGATATGAAATAAAAGTTTATAGTTTTTTAAACTTCGTAAACTTTAACTTTCGAAACATTGTTGTTTTTTTGGTAATGAATACACGTTACTTAAGCGTGATTTTAAAACGACCTGATTCGTATAAAGTAAAACCAATGTAAGCGGCCAACTCCGAATAAAGACCACCCTGTGAATAAAGGTTATTCTTTGATAAGCCAGCATTGATTAATCTTAACAAAATGACCTCCGAATAAAGTTTACCTTTCAATAAAGGTCATATTGCGCCTTTCCAAAGGGTGACCTTTATTCTCAAGTTTGACTGTACATTTTTGTATATTTTGTTTCTTCTCTACGTACGTACGTGATTTATTCAAGCAAAACGAAAGTAACATACAAGCATTGTAATAAAGGCTATACACAAAAAATACTTTAGAAATGTATAATTATACAATATTTGTTTATCTCAAATTTCGCTTATCTCAAACTAATTTCCACGGTCCCTAGAAATTTGAGATAACGAGATTCAACTGTATATTGTTCTTGTTTGATTTTAATTCGGCCTGGTAATAAAAAGTTTACTATACGAGTAGTATGCTCTATGATTAGGCACAAATATATATGCTCAATATTTTTGGTGATATATCTAAATTTAATATAAAAGTAAAATATATAACTAGGGTTTCATGGAAATAAGCTTTTACCAGATTTCTTTCTAGTTTTTGGTTAAGACGCCCTGTTGATCACAGTACAAACTATCTGTTGTTGAAGCGACTTGGTTAACTCTGATTTTAAAGGCTTGATAGAGGTTGCATTTCAGGTCCATATGAAGCTAATTAAGATTGTTGGTATAGGGCTAAGTTTAGATTTTATACATCTGGCAAAATGGGAGGAAATCACTTAAAGACCCTGTTATAATCACTATTTAGGAGGGGGGGGGGGGGGGGGCTTGTCTCCCGTTTCCTATGTTTTTTTTTTGTTCCTTTAATGATCTCTGTGTTCTAAGCTGTTGAATTCATTTTCATGTCAATAATGGATGACTGCATAATTATGTTGTTTAATGACCCTTTTCGACAGCTATAGTCATTTTAGGGCCGCCCCAGAGAGAAGGGGGATAAGATACAATTAAAATATCCTTACTCTTACATGGCTTGGTAGTTGGGATGAGGACACTGAGAAAGCGTCCCTGAGAAATTCGAATACCGGACCCGAAAACCGGATATTTGTATCCATGCAATAGTTTTTCCTCTTCTTTATCGTGCCCGATGTAAAACACCGATACACGCTTCACCCATTTCCTGTGATTTTCTAGACACGGTACTTGGCTTGATAATCTCAATGGGAACACTGAAAATGCATCCCTAAAATATTGAAAGGCGGGGCTGAGATTCAATCCCATGCAAGACCTTTCGTTTAGTAGTCCAGGGCTTTCGCTAGACCAACGATCACTCATGATCATTCATTTTTGTTCAGAATTAATTTCGCGTATTAATTATTACATGTAAAAGCTGATATGTAAGAAATATGAAGGAAAAACGTGTACAGGTATGTAACCCAGGTGCAGCGGTTAGGATAATTGTCTGCCATGGAAGTTGTCAAACTGCCGTAGACTTTGTTTACATACAACTACTTTAAGTATGTTTGTCAGACGATTGATAATGTTCAAGTACACTTCATCAACACTTAGATACATGTCCAAACAGTGATTAAGAGTAAGCAGACAAATGCCCGCTTCTCCTGTACCTTATCTCCCCTCTCTCTCTGTGGTGGCCCTGGAATGACCACAGTGGTCGAATGGGCTGTTACACAATAGATTATCAAACAGTGATGGCAATGGTGGATTTTAGTTCAAGAATATCCTCGAATAACTGTCGTTGAAATTTGGTAAAATGGCATCATAGATACATGTATCGGTTTAAAATGATGGTTAAATTTATGGTAACGTATTTGTGCTATGCATTGTTTCTTAAAAGCAAGACAGATAAAGACCAGGTAAATACATAAACGTTTATTCATTAGTGTAATAATCGTTCATAAACAAATATGAGGGGAAATGGAACCGACTATCATGTAGTCATGGAAAATTCTATCAACCTAAGTGAAGAATACAAATATTTTCTTGTAAACAGAAGTAACGATCTACATGTTTAGTAATGTCACTTTTCACACACCCCTGGCTAACAGGATATTTGCATTTATACATTTCCTAAGATACAACACATTTGTGATATTGTTCATTGTAGTTATTTAAAATATGTAAATGAATATCTATTCATTTGTCCGCGCACTCGACCACCCGCCCACCATTCATTGCGCTCGCCCAATCGTTACTTAATAAAGATGCCCGCACGCGTCATTCCGTGCGCTCGCTCGCTCGTTCAATCGTTATTTGATAAAGATATAACATTGCGATAGTCATCAACAAGCCAAAGGTGTATGCGTCATTTCATTCAGTGCCCTTGTCCTAGTTGTCTAGAAGCAACAACAAAATATTGCATCGACTTGGACCTTTGCCAGTGAATTAAAAAAAATAGAATTTCATTACAGTGATCTTGTAGCAGGATTAAGATTTTACCATAAAAGCATGTATTGGTTACTTTTTTGTATTTACATTCATGCGGGCGATTGTGTGAGAATGGATCATACATAATGAACCCGGTAATTTATAACAATTGAAAAGCTCATAAGCCATGCCTCTTCGAACCCTGAATGTTTTATCAGGAAATTAATTATCAAAAGAGATTAAATGCTCTCATATTGAATTTGTGAAAATCGTGTCCTTGCAATTTAAATGACCATTGTATTTCTATGAGCTAACCATTGCTGTCAACAGTCAGTACAATACAAGGTCTATAAATACATACCACTGCATGGAGATATCATCAACTGACCTTGTCTAACTGCAGTCAAGATTGCAAAGAAACCTGACCGCCGTCCTAGATGAACCCGAGACCCAGACATTGCAGCATGCAGATTAAAGATGTATACTGCTCAACTTTTGATGTTTGAGTATTTCATAAATATATGACACCATCAAATATTTCAAGCGATCAAAGACAAAACGTAAAATGTCAAAACATTTAGAATAGGTGAAACCTGCGATAGAATCAAGTGATATTATACACGGTGTCGGTAATGTATCACATAAAGTAAGTGATAGTCCATCTCACAAAGTGTGATGACTGATTATTAAAGTTGAGCAGTATTTGATTTAAGTACCAATACAATCGATGTAGATTCCGATTCAGACTACGCAAAGCTATCAACTCCATGTCCGTGGATCTTCATTCTACAGACATAGATATACAAAATGTATACATGTATATCGTAAACAAAACTTAGAACCCTCCTCCATTCCTATCGTGGTACTAATATGATGTGGTTCAATTTTAAAGTACATCACTTGTTTTGTTTGGTTACATCGAGATAAACGACATGTAATGTAAATTAAGAACAGTGCAACCTTTCCCCTTGGGGAGTAGCAAAGTAGCAAAATTCTATTGTTGTTCAAATGGTGTTGATCTAAAGAGGTTAAATCAATAGTTAAATCATTCAGTGTGTGGGGGGGAATTATGCTTTTGTTGAAGGGCGGTTGTTGCTTAAGAGAGGGCCGATTTAAATATTTATTTTACCTCTCTAGAGCAACAACATCTCAACAGCGACATAATGTTGCTTCTCCCACAGGGTGTTGCTTTGGGGAGGTTGCACTGTATTGGTTCAGAAAAAATGTATGGACTCAAACATTGTTTTTACCAAAAACATGTTGTCAAATACTAAACTACACTAGAAATTATGAAATACAATTAACTTATATTTGAAATGTCAACACAAAATATTAGCCAGTTATTACATAATTTTAATACATCTGATACGATTTTGAATAGTGCGACCATTTAAGTTTTTACACAAATTGAATAAAAACGCATTTCTAAACTAATGTAAACGTCCTTTTATGGAAATCTTTATAAAAAAAACACTTTTCTGTTGACATAGTATTATGACTTTCTGTGAGATTAATGCGGTTTATTAACAAATGCATACATGTATTATGTGTCATATTGCGGTTAAGAATCACGTATGTTTTTAATGAATGTTTTGCTCGTGCTGAGCACGTACCGCCAGGTTGATAAATATTTAATAGACATTTCGTGGATTTACAAAATTAATTTTCAAGGGTTTACATTGGCATTTAAAAAACCCTTATTGATAACGTTTGTTATCGCATTCTGTTGTTTGGTTACCCTCGAAAGAAAAATCAAATGAAATAACGCCCATGTAAATACTGTAAAGGTTTTGCTTATTACAGTGTAACCCTATTGAAAGGGCAAGCCAAGTTGGCTTATGAGACACCTATCTTTTGTGCGCACAGTACTTCCCGAATCCCTTCTCTTTTCGCTGGGCACTCGTGGCTGAGATGGGTCAACAGTAACCATTATTAAACTAAGCTGGCGGCTTACCAACCGCTCCACTGGGGTTCGAACCTTCGATCTCCCGCTCCGAAGGCGGATACCCTTACCACATTCAAACGTATAAGTACCTAAAAGCAGACACTTTAAACTAACTTCATGTTCATGTACATTTGTATATTGTATACGAGACTGTATTAATCATACAAGTCCACTGTTTATTGTCCAATAAAGACAAAACAATCTGATACAGCATATCAATGAATACAAACAATGTATAAATAAAAAATGAAAAAATCATGAAAAGGTCACCTTATGATAATTATAGAATTCATTAATGTTCATTTACGGTTGATATCATGATATAACGCGAATATAACGGTCATGTATGGCTTTTATCCTAGGCGTTTTATCACAGGACTACTGAAAGACAAATAACTAAGCATATACTACAAAGGTACTTACTTCTAGAACAGTATCGTAAAAAGTGTGGCCAGAAAGCACCCCACTGGAACAGAAACTCTACGGCACAACAGAGGAGTTTTGAAAGACGTCATATTCATTGCTGTGGCTGGAGTAACCCTGTAGCGAAGCGAACGACAAGAAGAAGGATGACTGAAACACCATTGATTTGCTTTTTTTTAAATGGTCACTTCCATATGAAAGAAGCTCCTAGCATTTGAAGAAAATGCACATCTAGAATCTAGTACCTTTATTTCTGGTTAAAGACTTATAGAAAGCTGGCTTATAGGATTTAGGCTTGGTGAAAGTAGGCTCGAACAGACGTCACGTAGTTTTCTATAACGATGAACTATAAATGTAATTAATCATGCTATTTTTATAATACTTTAAGTAAATTTGTAGATTTGTTCAAGCATCCAAATTCTAAATGTAGAGCAAACAGACGTCAGAATTTAACGTGATTTTCGTTTATGAACTCCGATATAGTAAGCCTAGTTATACATTTTCTAAATCGTTTTAATTTACAAGACTTCAAATAATGTTTACAACTAGTTTGAGTAATTCAATAAATGACCAAAACAAGTAACTTTTTTAAAACAGGACGCAACGAATCTGACACCTCATATATGTTTTGTCGACATAATTTAACGCATGAGATAGTATAATATCAAGGACTTACATGTACATGTATGTATATAAGTTCTTGTATAATATCAAAAGTGTGTTAATATTTCTTATGCCTTGTTTTTAGACTGTCATCAAAATACATTTATAACAAATTGATAAATACGTTATTTAGCATGCGCTTCATTTGAAAATAACATTATACAAATATATTCTAGAGAGTAAATTCCTTACTAACTGGCATTTTTCTCTGACGGCTTGAATTTTAACCCGTGGTCATTGTACTACATGCTATAGGGTTCTTTTGTTGTTTGTGACGTTCAGAACTTTCAGAACTCATTCAATGATAGTCATAACAAGATATATTATTATTGTGTGTCAGCATTTTCGAGAAAAATGAATAGTAATATTGTTCATCGTTTGCATAACATTTACGTTGCCGCAGTATAAAACATACTATACAATACTTAGTATGATCACTATCAAAGGTCGAATTAATGAATCACACTATCTAGTTTCACAAGTTCACATGATCGAGAGTTTGCTGAAACAATATTACAGAGTGTGATTGTGTCTCCCTGTTTCATGTATATGTGGGTGCATCACAAGTTAGCTTTTTGTTTACAATCAAACCTACCTTAGCGACCACTTTCGATTATAGGCCACTCTGTGAATAAAGGCCATTCGTTTAAAAACAGTCATTGATCATTTAAAACAAAATGCCCTCCGAATAAAGGCCACCTGTCAATAAAGGCCATATTTTGTTTTTCCCCAAGGGTTGTCTTTGTTTGCAGGTTTGACTCTGCATCGAGTAATGATTTTGCAATAATTTGATATTTCTAAATGTTTACAATGTCTGTTTGCATGTCTAGTAATATTGAGGAATTATTTATAATAATTGATGTTTAAAGGGAAGTTACTCTGGATCATGTGTGTTTCATGGTGAAAGTTTGTGTAGGAGTTATCTAATCAGACAAGACAACAAGTTGTTTTAACTTGTCACTTACAAAATGATACAAGACATACAATCAGTCCGTTGGGTCACACATGGTAAAATATTCATGGATATTTTGCATCAATTATATCAAATAATAAAGGCCAGTTGTACATGTTTAGGTCATTTACCCTCTTCTTGTGATGGTCCATGCCCACATGTATGTCTGTATAAGATCATCTATTGTCTTATTTGTGCTATCTTCAATAAACGGATGCCTGAGATTTGCTAGTGTTACTTGCATATATTACACTTAGATGTGAGTGAGCGTTATGGTTAACGGGTAATCTAAGGTAGACTCATCTCTTAATGACACTCAAAGAGGGGGGGGGGGGGGGGGGGGGGGCAGACAGGCATAGAGCATCACTAAAATGCCTTAGCAGTTTTCTTTGTTACCTGAAAACTGAGGTAAATAATTAATGATAAGCCATACAACTAATTGTTTTAATAGATTTATTTGATGTAAAATGGACATGTAAATGCAATAATTTCATATCAACCATAGGAACCATGGACTAGGTTCTATGATTTGTTTTTTTTATAAAATATACGTTCAGTGTAATTTAATAACTGTTAATGAATAATCATTAACCATATATTTTGCATAAATCAACGTTCAGTATAAATGATGTCTAAAATCTGGTAACCTAAATACTCATGAACTACTATTATTAATTAAGTACTAGTATTATCGAGGTTCCCTGATACTGACGAGGATCGCTAGATAGGGGAAGGGTTTCAACTCAACGGAGTAATCTCAGTCAGCTTTAAACATACATGTAACTACAGTACATTACATCAGTTAAAATATTCATACATATTCAATGTAATGATTTGTGTGAATATGCATAAATTTAGATAATGAACAAAACTAACACTTGTAACAAATTAACTTTTCTATACATATTAACTATCTCCTTAAATCAATGTAATGATTATTATAATGTGACCATGAAATCTTGCAGGACTAGTGTTAGTTCTCACACTCAGTGTCACATGAGTGTTTATACTTCCTGAATGTCATTCATACATTCATCAGTTCAGCACAGTGAATGAGAGTGAATACGGAACCAGGTCTTTCAATTGACCCTTTAAGTAAAAATGGCATTATGACTCTTGATGTTAGCAAAATAAAGCTTTTGATTCTTGGCTCGTGAGAATTTATACCAAAGGGTCAAATTTACTATTGCATTAGTAGGAAATTTTGTTGACTCTTCAAATTATTATCATTTAAAGGTAATTCTTTACCCAATACTTTTGAACGCGAGAACACCCCGCTGAACTGAAAACTATGTTTCATTCATTAAGGATAAAACTGGATCTTTTTCCCATACTCCACTCATGTATTTACCCGGCAATATTCAAGTGAAGCCAGGATCCAGTAACTTGTTTGCCATTCAATGACAAGTGAAGCCAGGATCCAGTAACTTGTTAGCCATTCAATGACAAGTGAAGTCAGGATCCAGTAACTTGTTTGCCATTCAATGACAAGTGAAGCCAGGACCCAGTAACTTGTTTGCCATTCAATGACAAGTAAAGCAAGGACCCAGTAACTTGTTTGCCATTCAATGACAAGTGAAGTCAGGATCCAGTAACTTGTTTGCCATTCAATGACAAGTGAAGCCAGGACCCAGTAACTTGTTTGCCATTCAATGACAAGTGAAGCCAGGATCCAGTAACTTGTTTGCCATTCAATGACAAGTGGATGGATTTCATTTTTGAAGTAATACTGTAACGTCAAAGACAACTCAAGATTTACTTTTCCAGCCATACAAACACCAGTGGTACAATTCTTGTAGCTGCTGATTACTGGGTGCTGAAACATAAAACCATTTAATTCAAATAAAACTTAACACAGCTTAACCAAGATAAGACAAAACTGTAAAGTCTTTAGATAAAATTTTGAAATACTTGATTATTAAAACTATTAAACAATTAAACGAGGTGTTTGTAAAACAAACTGAATAGTAATCTCTGTAATTGATCAGACAATGTTTTCATAACTATGTCCTAGTGAAATGGTTTTACAGACGGGCAGATAAGAAAGACCGACCAACCAACATGATCGTTTAAATCGATATACCCCACTACATTGAATGAGGGGGGGGGGGGGGGGGTATAATATAGTAAATATCAAGTAAAGATAGACTACAGAGGATAAACACATATGGTTACAATGGATAAACAGGGATAAAAAGTTACTTACATTTAATATTTAATTTTGCCAACAGTTTATGTGTTTCTTCATATTTGTCCATAACTTCAATAGAATTAGTGGATTCTACTTGTGGTAAACTTATATTGTAGTAGATGTAGATACGATTGTTGAATGTTGCATATACAAAACACGGTACATTATCAATAGTGTTTACAGCAAAATAACCTGAAACAGAATAAAGGAGGTCAATAAAAACACGCCAATTCTGACAGGTAAAGATATACTCAATGTGAATATTTTGAGTCTGATAATGTAACACTATAAGTTGTAATACAAAGGAAATATTGTGAACAGATCTGAAAATTATCGGTGAGGTGGTCCCTAAGTTAGGGTGTACTGAATGTATATAAATTACCTGTAGTAAAAGCAGCCACATTATCTTCAAACTGGTATCGTACAGCTTCTCGTCCATGGTTGACAATATAAGTTTGTCCATCCCATGAACAACATACAACTTCTTCCTTACCATTTCCCTGTCAGTAAATAATACATCAGTCGGTTAATTTTGATTCATTAGGGCTGTTGATCAACATGTGCCGATCCCAATCGATCCACAAGTCGGGGGTCAACAATTCACAGTTAGAACCATTATAAATCTTTTATCAAGCAGATAGTATTAAATACTTCTCAATTTATTGTTGTTGAAACCTGAGAATGCTGTTAAAACTTAGTATTGCAACATCTATGTAATGCAAATCTGGTCACAATTACTAGTACTTTGTAGAATTACATGTTTAGTACTCAATTTTCATAATTAAATCACAATTATCTGAGAACTCAGACACTCACTACAGCCCTAAAATTCATAAATGTTCAGTATACTGTAACAAACAGTATCACTGAATAGCAAAATACCTTCCTAGTAGGATAAGTACAAAATTGCACATGGAAACTGACATCAATCATGTGCTTCAAGAAGGTTGAAACCATAAGTTTGGGTGAAAAGGGGGAGTACGTAGTATATTTAGCACATTCACTGTTTCAGAGCAAGATAAGGTAGATAGAAAATGCACAGCAAAGTCATACACAAAAGAAAAATTAAATTATTTAAATGGTTATATCTGCAAACATCTGATGCAAATGTCACTGATTTCAAACTTAAAGAAAGATCCCTGGTTCTAAAGCCTTACTCTGTTTAATTTCAACATTGAGACCCTTTGGTTTGTGTTTGGATTCATTCAGAACTGGCCCTGTTTTGTCTATTGCCAATGAGTACCATACCATTTATAACTGAAATCTGATATTATACAAATTCCATTGTAATTTGAACATGGGAATAAACTGCATAAACCTTTTAACATTTTTCTAATAAGAACTCACTGTTACATCCAGTTTATTAAGTGAAAATAACTGATGATCCACTTGTAAAGACCATAGAATTCTACGTCCACTCTCTACCAGTACCAATGTACCTACAAATAAAAATTGTTATCAAGAAAATGCAAACATTACAATAAATCTGTGTGCATGAAAATCAATACGACAAACAATGACTATGCAGAATCATTATGACAATTATAACGTACTTAAAATCATGCTTGTAGAATTCATAAGAAAATCTGCGCCATGTGAAGTAAATATATTTCTAGGCGTACATAAAATCGGTATGTTAATTTTACAAATATGCAACTAGCAACTAAAAAGTGAAAAGGGCACAATAATATTAATTTTGAACAGTGCTTATTTATATATAAATTATAAGTCATACTGACCATCTAAAGTACACAATGCATAGAGAACATCTGACTCATTCTCCTGCATGGGTCCTGGACCCTTCCTGATATTTCCAACAATTTCAGTAGATATACTGCTATTTCTGATCTCACTGGATACAAGAGGGTCGTATATCAAGTTGTTTGGTACACTTTCACTAATTCTGAGAACGAAAATTAATGATAAGGTAATTTCTTTGGATGTAAATATACAGTTAAACCAATGAACAATGGCCACCCTTGGAAAATACAAAATGTGGCCTTTAATGACAGGTGACCTTTATTCATAGGTCTTTTTAAAAATAATCAATGATTGTGAAGAATGGTCTTTATTCACAAGATAGCCTTTATCACTCAGAGATGGCCACAAACACAGGTTTGACTGTATGTAGCAATAACATATCAATTTCCAGCCCACACACAAACCTCAGTTTAATTTAAACTTTATTTCATTCAATATGCACAATGTCATGTATGCAAACATTACAACATAATACATTATAGGATTGACTGTGAACTTGAAATAGGAAGTAGATAAAAATATTTTACATACATGAATGTTATACATTTTGTAATATAAAATGAAAATTATTTTAACATAGTTGCCCATTTCAACCAAACAATACTGTGTGAATGTTATAATTATATTGGGAGTATATTGAAATAAAAAAAGAAATACCTATCAAATCTACAAAGTGTTGTATATTTCAGGTACATGTTAGCTCTATCAAATAAAATATTTCTGAAAGTAAGTAGACAATAATGAATAATTGAAACTTGTAAAATCAACTAATGGAATTTAAAACTACAAGCAGGTGCAATAGCTAAATTCACAAATCATAGATTGATAAAATTCTAGAAAACTTACCCATCAACTATATCATGAGGGATGGGATCATGTAGTAATGTAACATAGGTACCACCAGGTTGGGAAGCCAACAATTCAGATTTACCTTCTTTATCCTTGTTTAATGTGATAGATCCAATCTAAACAGAAAAACAAAACATGCATTTCTTGAATGAAACATTTCATTACAAGAATTCACAGGAACACAAATAATACAAACAGAATAAACAAAGAGGGTGCGAATGTAATGAAATAGAATTTAGAGGATGTGTAAGTATTAATGATATTAATTTTAATATAATGTAAAGATGGATGAACCAAACCAATTCAGTTAATTCACCATTCACTAAAGATGGCTTATTTCTAAGTAGACTGTATGAGGGCTGTATACCTGTCCAGCTAATTGCCATTTATCAATTTGTACCATAGAACCTCGCAGCTCCGGGTCTCCGTCCGCAATACCGTGCCATTTATACAATCTTATAACACGATCCGAATAACCCATAGCGAGCTCTAACTTTCCATCTCCATCTATGGGGCGCAAGATAAGAGAATTAATTCATAAACGTGTATTCAAGTCACCAAAATAAATACAGTGTAAAATTTAGGTAAATGTGTCTTATCAGAGATAATTTGTATTATGTAATATGTATTCACAAAATAACATATTTGTGGTAAAATGATATTATAATTTATATTATCATTAATATTGATATGCAGGTGATTTTCGAGCCAATTAATTTACATAAAGTACACAACCCGTTCCGCTTGGGTAAACTGGAACAAAACACGTGTAATTTACCAGATTAGAAAGTTCAAAATCTGTATCTAATGATGTCTTGGTTAAATTGATCAATTATGGTCTTTTGAGCAAGATCCAATAAATGCATTTTATTTTATTTTTCAATACAATTCAAGTTTGACAAATTTTACATACCAACATCAGCAGCCTGCATCACCTTCCCATTAGGAGGTAAATGTTGTTTAAATAAAGGCTTCAAATTATCACACATTTCATCTTCATGACTCTGTAATCATAATGAAATGATTGGTACGAGCTAATTCTATAAGAAGCACAGACAAAGTCCTAAATGTACATTTGGATGTGGGACTAAGGAGTTCCAGAATTTGTTGGTAGGTTATAATCAATTTACAGTTCATTTAATATACAAGAGGGCCATGATGGCCCTGTAAATGCTCACCAGGAAAAAAGGTCATTTAGAGACGAACATTATTAAAATATTTCTACACAAGTCCAAGTAAAATCAAGTGACCCTAAGGTCAGGGCCAATTTTACCCAGGGCCATAATATGAACAAATTTGGTCTGCTAGACAATACTACATACAAAATATCTTAACTTTAGGCCTTGTGGTTTCGGAGATTTTTTAAATTTTCCTATATAAGCCTATATAAATCAAGTGACCCCCGGGCGGGGCCAATTATGACCCTAGTGCAATAATTTGAACAAGCTTGGTAAAGGTCCACTAGAAAATGATACATACCAAATATCTTAGCTCTAGGCCTTGTGGTTTAGGAGAAGAAGATTTTTCAAATTTTCCTATATAAAATAGAATAAACCTCAGGGCAGGGCCAATTTTGACCCCAGGGCCATAATTTGAACAAACTTGGTAGAGGTCCACTAGACAATGCCACATACCAAATATCTTAGCTCTAGGCCTTGTGGTTTAGGAGAAGAGTTTTCAAATTTTCCTATATAAAATAGAATAAACCTTAGGCCAGGGCCAATTTTGACCCCAGGGCCATAATTTGAACAAACTTGGTAGAGGTCCACTAGACAATGCCACATACAAAATATCTAAGCTCTAGGCCTTGTGGTTTAGGAGAAGAAGATTTTTTAAATTTTCCTATATAGAATAGAATAAACCCCAGGGCAGGGCCATTTTGACCCTGGACCCATAATTTGAACAAATTTGGTAGAGGTCCACAAGACAATGCTATATGCCAAATATCTTAGCTCTACGCCATGCGGTTTCGGAGAAGAAGAATTTTTAAATTTTCCTATATAAGTCTATATAAATCAAGTGACCCCTGGGGCGGGGCCAATTTTGACCCTAGGGCAATAATTTGAACAAACTTGGTAGAAGTCCACTAGACAATGCTATATGCCAAATATCTTAGCTCTACGCCATGCGGTTTCGGAGAAGAAGATTTTTTAATTTTCCTATATAAGACTATATAAATCAAGTGACACCCGGGGCGGGGCCAATTTTGACCCTAGGGCAATAATTTGAACAAACTTGGTAGAGGTCCACTAGAAAATGCTATATGCCAAATATCTTAGCTCTAGGCCTTGTGGTTTAGGAGAAGAAGATTTTTCAAATTTTCCTATATAAAATAGAATAAACCCCAGGGCAGGGCCAATTTTGACCCCGCGCCCTTAATTTGAACAAACTTTGTAGAGGTCCACTAGACAATGCCACATACAAAATATCTAAGCTCTAGGCCTTGCGGTTTCGGAGAAGAAGATTTTTTAAATTTTCCTATATAAGTCTATATAAATCAAGTGACCCCTGGGGCGGGGCCAATTTTGACCCTAGGGCAACAATTTGAACAAACTTATTAGATGTCTACTAGACTATGCTACACACCAAATATCAAAGCTCTAGGCATTGTAGTTTTTGACAAGAAGATTTCTTAAATTTCCTATATAAGTCTATGTAAAATCAAGTTACCCCCAGGGCGGAGCCAATTTTGACCCCAGGGGAATAATTTGAACAAACTTTGTAGAGTTCCATTAGACAATGCTACATACCAAATATCTCAGCTCTAGGCCCTATGGTTTCGGAGAAGAAGATTTTTTAAGTTTTTTCTATTTGTTGCCATAGCAACCAGAGTTTTTAATGAAATTTAATTTTTTGACCAACTTTGAAAGGGGACCACCCAAGGATCATTCCAGCAAAGTTTGGTTGCAATCGGCATAGCGGTGTAGGACGATCACAAAAGCTCACCCTGAGCACATTCGTGCTCTGGTGAGCTAACAAAAGGGAAATAATAGAATGAGAAGAGTGTAGGACAAAAGCTCCACCAGACAAAAGTTCCTGCGTAAATTTTGATATGGGGCGTACAAAAGGTCTTCCGTTTATTTCACTACCGACATTCGCTCTCTTTGCAACCCAGACTCATTTGGAAAGTTAGTCATTTTTTAGGAATAGGATTGCGTTCGTTTACTGTAAACTATTATATAAGGTAAAAAATCCCTGCAAATGTACCTCAGAGGCATCAGTTAGCTGACAGTCAACTTTAACATCAAATACATAAAACCAGCCTTCTGCTGTTAAACAATACAGGCTATTCTGTAATGATAAGAATATGTTCATTATTTGAATGCCACAAAAACTATAAATTAACTGCAATAAATAAACATACCATAATTTAATTCTTTATTGTGTCATTCATGGCCACCGGCCCATACACAAGTATACATAAAAACATATTTAGAGCGAGAAATATTAAAAAAATGTCGAAAAGAGTTGTTTCATTTGGTAAAGGCATATACAAATGTACTGTCAACATATTCATGAGTAAAATGCTATTTAAGCTATAGTTGATCAAAATGCTATTAATTATATAATTCAGATACAAGAGAATGTCTATTTTTAAAAGCATGAGATTTATTACCATAAAAAACAACAACTGTAGAATTGAATCAACCTTTAAAGCTTTCAATTTCGAGAACACTGCCATCCTATGTACAAGTATTGTGCTAGCAGTTGTAAACACAGATCAGTTAGCATGGACTCTACTTCAAATAAGTATAAACAAATAGTGGATCTACAGTCAAAATTTCCACCAACTAAACAATACAACTTAACATATATATAATAATTTTGTTTACCTTTCCCCAACTAAACAAGTCTCCAACTCCAACACATGTGATCTGTAAGAGAAAAAACAACAGTTTTACACATCAGAGTTTTAAGTTGTAACTTCATTGAAATAAACATATTCAAATCAATTCGTTACAATACATGTGTATCGTCAATCAATATACTGTAGGCTTAATGCAGTAACTCATCAAAATTTGTTGCTTTAATTAATTAACATAACATTATCATAAGAAAACCTTATATTTATATTTGAATTAATTTATTTAAAAAGACTTGAGAGTGCTGTCAGCAAATGTTATTTGCCTGTTCTCGCAAAAACCTATTAGTAAGTTCAGGGGATGTGTTCTTATACATGCAGTCTTCACAACAACTTTTTCAAGCACTGGACATTCGGTCCAGTGAAAATGCAAACTTTACTGGACCAAAAGAACTTTTAGTAGACCAAAAAGAGTACATACAAAATTTATCAATGAAAAATTGACTGGACCGTCAGACCAGTGACCTTATCAAATTTACTGGACCCATGGCCATTTTGGTGGACTCGGTTCAAGGTCTGGTTCTAAATTCGAAGACTGCACATGTAGCTAAAGGGAAGTATCCTACCTCTCTCAGCTTATGAATATCAATAGTCAGTATTTTATTACACAATATTACTAAATAACACACTTGCATTACTGAATATTTTAATAATCAAATTTATCATAAAAATTGTAGTGATACATTAAAGAAACAAAATATTTTATGAAATTATGAATATCAAGTCCTTGTGAATATTTTATACAACAGAAATTCAAGTTTAAATTGTACCATTCCAAGATTTGAACATCTTCGCCAAGGTTTATGCCCTCTACCTTTAAAAACAGAAAGGAGTCCATCAGCATTGCCAACAGCGAGTTCATTACCCTGAAATACAAATACAAATTTATGTATATGTTACAGTTGTAACTAAAGGTGTGTTTTTCTGTAAGAAGGTAAAAAGGGGTAAAAATGACATTTAAATGGCAAATTTGGAGAATACTCCTGATACAAATTGAGGAAATATATTATTTGGGCAAAAAATATTGCTGCTTAATTATTTGCTGATGGGTACAGTATAGAAGCTGACTATCAGCGTCACTTAGTTAGCAACAAATATCGCTGTAACTAATTACATTTGAGTGTTCGGCTTCAAATATAGAAAATATAATAACTATTAATTGCTATAAAATAAGTGTATTTAACAATTTACAATCAGCCCAAACAGATAGCAGGTGTATGAAGTTGAATCCAGCTCTGAAAATATAACATTACAGCCTTTTTCAGAGACGTATAATACTGTATTGTATGTCTCTGCATGCCTTATTCAAGCAAAAACTGTTAGGTCATCTAATGAGACATCTGCTGATCTATACCCTTTCATTGATAAATTTTCATCCTTAAGGACATTGAACAGCTACTATATAAGTGACCCCTTCCCCCAAAGCCACAGCAGGTCTAATCTCTTATTTGTTTTATTGACCCTAATCAGTGTACATACAGTAATCTTGTCTGGTCACAGTCAGCTTAGTGTCTGTAGACTTGACACCTAGTAAAAAAACATAGTCATGTATTTTATTGATTTATTGTGATAATTAGTTCATGACTATTTTTCTGTTGTTTTTGTAAGCTTATAGCAGGGATGCTATATTACATAGCATCCCTGCTTATAGTAACTGATAATGTAAACAGAAGCTAGTCTATCCATGATCCTGTCTATTTTATTACCCGCTACTGTGGAATTACAGTTAAGGTACATACCTCGCATTCCTAGTTCAATGTCTTTAAATGACTTCGTTCGTGTTTATGTGACAAGAACAAGCTGGGACCAATATACACACATGTCCCAGGTACAAGGGCCAAGGCTCGGGGATCTCGTGTACGAAATAATCAAGGGCGATAAAGGATGACTTACTTTATCATTATCGAAGTCTCCAAGAACAATTGCTTCATTAAAAACATTGCCGCTGAACTCCACTTCCACTCGCTCAACAAAAGAAACTGTTCGCCACATATTTCATCTATGGGTCGGCGTATACTCAACAACCCAATCTACCTTTAAACTGGTTCTTGTTAACTCTGCGTGTACAGATGAGGTGAAGATGGAACGGGAACCAGTTAAAGTTTAACAAAACTGGTCCCCGTTATCTATACATGTATGTACACAAATCTTGGTGCGCTGAAACACGGAACGGAACCAGTTATAATTTCAACCCGAAATCGAAAATGTTTTCCGTTCCAAAATATAAAAATCCTCGACATTCAGTAAATTAACATGATCAAAGTTACTAGGCATATTATCACATTTCAAATAACAAATGTTTTTTTTGGAATCGAACTAATTGTCTTCATATTGTCAACTTTGGGTTCGAAGTGGCTCCTCTTTATATCGCAATATCTCGAATCGCCGACTTCCGTCAAGAAACTTGTTTTGATACTTTGATGTAAGCTAATTCATTTTCAATACATGGTTGTTATGATATTGCATGCATGTAATTTTGTTTGTAAAAATGTTGGTTAATTGATTTGTCATTAGTTTTCGCGAATATCTGTGTCAGTCTGACATTTCAGTTTTCACTTGTCCACCACCCTTATTCTGTGAGACTGTGTGTATTGTACATTAAGTGTCTGATGACTAGAAACCTTGTATTATTTTGACATGGTGGATTCGTTGAATTACAAATGAACCATGTTTCATTTTCCTCTGAATCAGAAATCAACTCTTGTCATTCACATTCACTTGGTCTGACCGGAGCGTAAGAGCATTAATTTTCCGCTAAACGACTATCAAATCTGTCATGGCGTAGTGACACTCTGGCCAATATTATCATGGAACCACCGCCATGTCTTGTTGAAGCACACATGAATTGTTCAGTTGTTTGCCTCAACATTAGTACACTCACATCCTTTTGTTGTTCTGATACAAGTTAAACCATCTAGTCCATGAAAGGACAAAATTTTGACCACTGACTCTGACCATCCATGGCACATACTGGTGCCAGCAGGCCCGTTGCTCCTGTGGTTGTCAGTGACAAGATGTCAGACGAAGTCCCCTGCATGGCAGCCTACCTCTTTCCCTGTTTGTGGAGCCGCCTTATGACTGTTTGTCAACTTACATGTCTAGCATGCATCCCTATGTTTGCCATCATGGTACATGATGCAGCTTTGTAACAATCTTGAAGATGATCTGTAATTATTTGTACATCCTGTGCTGGGGTTATCATGATTCATCCTTCTGCGAGGCTGTCTGGGTTCATCATTAACTCAGTCTTTGCGCTGAAACTTTGGTGGCCAACTTTGGTGGACACATGTCTGCTTAAGAATAAGACTCAGGCAGTCTGTAAAGAAAATAACTGCAGGGCCCTCATTTGACCTTTTTGGGGGCCGAAATAGGGCCCCATTCCCCTCCTAAAATAATATACTTTTTCCCCCTATTTTAGATAAAAATTCCCCTCCAGAAATTTATTTTTTTTTGCTTAAATTGTTGTTGATATTAAGTTATTAACCTTTGATTTATTGTATATTAATGTATATTATTACAAAATACAGCTATTTTTAGCTGAAAATGTTTCTTGCAGGGTTATATTAAGGAATATCCGTGATATTCCGAATGTTTAATCCAGGAGACGAAAGGATAATTATAAATGTCCGCCATCTTGGAATTTTAAATGCGCGACTGATCAATGCCTTTTTGAATGCATATACCAATACAGTTGTGGATTTTAAGTGTATCTCAATATCTTTATGAAATTTGTTGCATCCAAACCAATTTCCCATGCCCAATTACCAGATCTTTTTAGTATATTTAAGTTCGTAAACATCCGATTACAGCTGTCAGACATTGCCGAGTGTATAACAATGCATTGTGGGATCATCTCTGGATATCGTTTGAGCTAATTTTAGCAGTTGGGAATCCATGTATGACATAATGTATATAAGTCCTTGATTTCACTGATAAATGTTATTTGTATTGGAATCTATTGTGAATAGATTCATTTTTTAAATACATAAATTTTCTGTAAAAATATCATTTTCTCAATAAAATCCGAATTAGGATACTAATTAAATGTCATACATGAGTGAATGTTAGGCTTGCAACATGCTGATGGCATGATCTGGCCCTTGGTCATTCATCCTATTCACTTCAATTTTAAAAGATAATTTTCATCATGACTGTATGTATTTTCAGAGTAAATGGAAGTCTAGCTAAATAAAAATCACTATTTTTGCTTACCAACACTTCCTTGTGATAAAAAAATTAGAATTGTGCACATATCAGATGCTAAACTATCTGATTGTCACAGTTGAATTTATGATTTCTGGTCAGCTAATGTAGCAAACACCTTTTTGTAAATTTTCAAACTAATTCATTTAGTTTATATTTGAGAAAATGGAATTTTGAAAGTGTTATAAAACATACATGTATTTTTATGATAATCTTAATAATTCTCCTGAACATGTCTTCAAGACTTTGTTTTTATTTTCACAGAAAAATGGCATACACTGTAGAGAAGCTTCTGTCAGATGCTGCTACTCTTGTGAGTAGATTAAAGGAGCATGATACAACGGCAGACATCTTAATTTCACAGACTGACAATCTTCAGAAAAGAATGGATGCTATGAAAGAGGTACCTGCTGTTTGCACAACACATCCTCATTTTTCTGTTTGATATTGAGAAATGATTTAAATTTGAATGTAGACAGATGTAGCAGATAGGGAGCATTAATTTTGCAAGCAGTTCAGATACATTTGGACAGAAAAGATTAATAAAATGATAATTTGTATGAAATTTTGTGACAATGGTGATGGTAAGCCTTTTGACCATGTTTGCCACTGCAACACTTGATTAAGTTTTGAAATTCTTGCCACTTGATGAATATGGAAATTGTTACTATTTTATCGAATGAAGATTTATAGAATTCATTATAAATGTGAGTTCAATATTTTTTTCTATGAGACTTCTGATTCATTGATATTCAGTAGTTATTCATCATCCATGTGTGTTTGTATTGATCAATTCTCTTTCAGTACCAAGATGATATTACAGAATTGAATGATATTGCAAAACATCGACCAAGATCCTACTTAATTATTGGTATTGCGCAAGAAAATCGTCAGATAAGAGAACTTCAACAAGAGAATCGAGAATTACGTCTAGCTCTCGAAGAACATCAGTCAGCCCTAGAATTAATCATGAAGAAATACAGAGAACAAGTGAACACTCTGATAGAAACAAACAAACTTGAGAAAGCTCTAGCTAGTAACAATGATCAGACACAGGTATATGAGAGAATAAACCTTTATTTTCAGCTAGGCTGTTTTCAAAGAAAAAGTCAATCTATTGTTATCACTGCAATGTCAGCATCTGCCTCGTCTGTGCAAAAAAAAACTTTAATGTACCCGGTAGCTCATAACTCAGAAATTATAAGAGGTAGTAACATCAAACTTCATAGATGGATAGATCTCACTGAGGCAGTGAACAGACGAGTGTTGGCACTGCTTGCGGCACTCTTGCTTTCTGCAAAAAAAGGATAAGACAAACTCATTGTATGATGCTGTTTTCTGGTATGGTAGAGATAGTGGTTACCGGTAAACTAAACTTTTGGAGATTTTAAAATTGATCAATGGTTGGTGATCTTTCAGAAAACATGGCTAAATTACCATAGTTTCCAAATTTAAAACAATGTATGGTATTGCTCCATGTCATTTATATGAAAGTTATTTGTTGATCACCATAGTTACTGATTTTAAAACATTGCGAAAATACTCAAAATGAGGGATGCGATTACTGAAGATGTTGATGATTATTGATTACTATACATTGAAGTTGCATGTCGTCAACACTTGAAGATTTTTTTATCTGTTATGCAGCGGTTGAAGGGTTCATTGATCAGAATATTATTATGAATGTCATTCAGTTTCTCTTTAGCATGTATACTTATCTGTAGGATTCTGGCAAAAGTTTTCCCTTTTCTATTCCATGATCATATGCCTTTATAGTGTCATGTGTTGATTATAAATTTTGCCATTTGATTTTTAGTTTGATATTTTAGCAAGATATTTCTTGTTCTGCATTACAGGATATGGATAAACTGATAAACAAAATTTGTGAAATGGCCAATATAATGCAGAAATCAGTAAATGTTGATGAAGATGCATCAGCACAAGATAAAGAAAGACTTACACAGTTAGAGATTGAAAATAAAGGTTTACGAGAATTACTTGAAATTTGTAGCACTAGTAGATTTAAAATTCTCAACGATGAGGAAACAGATGTTGATGTAGAGTCTGCTACACCTAGGTCTGAAGGAATCAACACTAGTGGAGAATTACAAGCTGCTGAAAAACAAGAAACTGAAGAGGATGAAAAATCAGGAGAAAAAACTCCAAGAAATGAAGAACCATCTTGAGTTAGCTCCCTTGTATATTTGTGTATTTAACTTAAGTATAATCTGTGTATTCAGATTGTTTTCTAATTAACCAATATAACGTGCTGGATCAGAGCAAATGAAACATGATCTGAGATTTTATGGTGTAACTGGTGTAAAACAGTGCGATCTGTTTTGTTGTTTTTGTCTTGTTTACTTAACAATCATTTTAAAGTATTTGTGTTCGTATGTACCAACTAAACCCTTTTGTACTTAATTATTTACTTTTTTTACTCAGTGTGAGCACTGCTTATTTATTTGCTGTTATATACACCAATTATCATCTTAGTAAAAGCAAGCATTTTCGGTCTCCATTATGGTGCAGTTCTAAGAACCATATGTTTTCAAAGTGTCGTACCAACCACAGATGAATTATAAGTTAAGTTTAAGATTTTTACATTTTTGCTACGGTACATGCTTCTCTCCCAATATCAATCATTTAAAATGTGGATTTGTAAACCTACATCAGATTGAAGAAATGTTAATTCCTATCATTCTTTGGTAAATACATTAACAATTATAAAACATGATTGTGGTCTGAATTGTATGATTTCTCGTCGACTGGTTTCATGATTTCACCAGAGATATGTGTCACAGTCTGGAGAGTTTTTTTGTAATGCTAATAGTCTTATGTCACAGTCTATGTATTACTTAAGAGCAATGCCACACAAGATACTGGGTATTAATGCCATGTGAAGTAAAAAATGCCATGGATTAAGTTATTCAGAGTATCGTATAATGGAATTTGTGTGCCTACGTCTGGATTTATTGTTTCAGAGATCCATGAATGGACAGAATTTTGACCAGGTGTATTCTGTAATATTTTTGTAGCAATTCACTAGTATGTATATATTGCATGCAGTGTAGCGTTTGTAACTTAGTGTTGCTTTATATTTAAGTTAGTTTGTGTACAAATAGCTTTACAGTTCTTTTTTGTGGACAAATTAGGGCCGTTATTTAAAAATATAAAATAAAATTTCCATTTCAGTTGAATTTTTTTTAAGACATGTTTAGCAAAAAGATGATTAAATTGACCTGTATAAATTAATTTTTTTTTGTCCTTAATCTTTTTATAATTAAATACAAGAAGGATATGTATGCTTTGTGATGCTATTTTTCCTCTACCGATATTTCACCTTAAATGCTATTTCTCCCCTTTCAAAGGTCTGGCACTTTCCCACAAAGGTGAAAAGCGCTGCTTTATATTGCAAGATTTCTAAGTATGATTTAGTAAGTACTGTCTTATAGAATAATTTGAATGCATGCATTCTGTTTGTATTTCCATGTTGCATGAATAAAATGTAAAATCACTGCAGACTTTCTCTTCACTAGTATCCCTGGTACATACAGATTCAGTTGTTCCATTATATGATTATTAGTATCTGATTATTATTTCTTAACTGACTGAGAACTGGGCTGATAACCTATCATCACCAAATTGAACTAAAACTTCTATCAGTGCTCAGATATTGCTAGATGCTGGCTCAACTTAAAACTATTCCGAACCAAATAATGAAGTCACCTCTCTTTGTTTGCTAAAACATTCTTTAAATCTATTCTAATTCACAAATTATTACAAGTATATGAGTTCTCGAACTGTTGATATCTGTTCAACTTGATAAATAGTCATTATTTTCAAACATGGGACCAACTGTATGCATTATTTATTAGTTCTAAATGTAGACATATTTAGATAATTCTTTTAAAGGCTGAACTTAAAACTACCATTTTGAAAAATATGGTCATTGGTCAATCTTTAATTTTATGCCAGTAAATACAGGACTACACCAGAGAATGTCCACACCTAATAAATGTATAGATTTATTCCATACTTCCAACATAATTGTCAACATTTAAAATCTAGAAGAGAACAAAGACAAGAACATGTTATAGTATCTGTATTTAATACATCTTTAAGTTAATACATGTAGGAATGCGTTGAGACAAATATACAATACAATTACCAGTATATTTGATAACTATCAAAAGTGTAAGTCCTATTGAAATAAAACTTACAATCATCCATCATAATAAATAGTAGCAACAAGTAAAGATTTAACAGATCAACATAAATGCAATTTCATCACAAAGAAAATGAGTACAAATTGGCACAAAAAAATAAATACATTATATTATCAAACAAGTTATCCAACCCATATACATGTACTTGTTTTAACATAAAGAAGAAGAATTTTCACAAAAATCTCGGCACCTGGGCTCCGTTCTATCAATGTATTTACGCTTAAAATAAAGCGTAACTTTGGCGCAAGTCGGAAATTACATGTAAATGACGTAAATTTTATCCATATAACACCAATAGGCCCCAAAAAAACCAAACATAATCCAAGCCTCGTTCATAGACCTGTACGTATGTAAAAAACGCAAATCCTAAATATTGACATAAATACAAAGATACGCTTACGACTTTCTGTAAGTTACGCATTGTTGATAGAACAGGGCCCTGAGATATACATATTGTTTGAAATATGTACAAGTACATTCAAATGGCAAAAAATTATGTCCATTCACAAACAATTTTATTAAATATCAAATTTTAATTACTCTGAATTCTAAAATCTTCAATGAATGGGTGATTCAAATTCAACATCATCATAAAACAAGGATACTGTTTGAAATAACAATATGTTTAAAACACTAGCAGGCAATCCAGCAAAATTACAGTGTAATAGGTATAAAAATACTATTTTCTACAAAAGTAATTTGAATATTTTTATTCAGACCAATGAAAAATAAATATAAGTAGAGGAGTTTTGATTAGCTGTTGGATGAACATATAAGACATATGATATTACATATAAGAAAATTGGGATAAATGAAAAGGGATACTGCAGTTACTAGTGCAGAAATTCATGGATTTTTAGTTAATGAAAAAAATATCTTGCCTTAAAGTTTTTGTCATATGCATATTCTTCAATAAAATAATCTTGTTTGTTAAGTGAAAATACAGAAAATTTACTATTCGTTTTCAAAAGGGGACCCAGTCAAAAGTTATTGTGTTTTTGACAGTAAATACCAGTATTTCAATATCAACAAAAACAGCCAAAAAAAGAAACAAAACACAAATCAAAGGGCCTAATGTTGAAATTATACAGAGCAAGCAATCAGAACTATGTATCTTTGATATTTATTGTAGCAACCTTGATCAGTTGAAGTAATCCTGAGCTATACAACCATATGAAGGCACTAAGACATACACAAGGTGATTATTTCTACATAATAAATTACTGATCTTATAATTAATTAAATTTACTGAGATTTAAATATTACAATAATCAAATTTGCATTTATCACAAATCAATCGAAAAATAACTAATACTGGAAAAATTAGCGAATTGAAAACAACATAATAAGCAAGGTTCAAACACTTGTAAACAAATATAAGAGCAATTATGACTTAGTGACCAAAAATAAGCTATAGAGTTTACCCAAATACAACTTAAGTAAGCAAATACAAATGTGATGTAACTGTTATAAAATACAACTTATGGATAAATGGATTGATATGAAATACAACTGAGTACAAGTAATATAACCTTTAATGGATAAATAAGACAAGACAGGGCTAATACAACTACATATATAGAATATAGGAGAAACAATAAGAACTCTACTAGAGTCAAGCCTGTGTTTACAGCCACATCCGAATAAAGGCCACCTTATGGATAAACCCATTCTTTGAAAAACAGTCTTTGATTATTAAGAACAAACTGACCTCTGAAATATGACCATAGACCTGTCAATAAAGGCCATGTTTTGGCTTTCCAAAGGGTAGACTTTCATCGCAAGTTTGACTTATTATTGTTAAATATATCACTAGCCTTGACCAGTTCTCAGATCATTGAATTAAGGCAATACTTCTAGATGAAACTGTTCATCTAAGAATTCCATCAATTAATGCAAACCAAGATATCAAACTAAGAAAATTAGTAAATTTATCTATCAAAATACAATTCAGTTGTAAAAATAAATAATGAATAACAAACAGTAGTGCATACATCTTATTAAAGTCATAAGTATGAATATCATATACAGTACAACCTCTCCAGAGCGGCCCTCTCTTGAGCAACAACCTCCCTTCAACAACAACACAATTTTTCCCTCTGTATAATTTAACTATTAATTTAACTTCCCTAGAGCAACAACCTCTCAACAACAACATTGTTTGCTACTCCTAAAGGATGTTGCTTTGGAGAGGTTGCACAGTATAAATAAGTAAATAATATTCAGTGCCAACATTAAGCAGATATCATAATCATTAGAATATCATGAATATTCACACGAAACAAGACACAAATATCCTTACAGAATTTTGCACCGGTTAGTAAAGATCCTGATTCAAACATTATTCTATTGAAATTTACAAGATTAAGACCATTTACACCATTTTGGGTCTGTTAATCTCTTCTTCAGATGTTTCTTCATGTTCAGAATTATTCTGGGTACCAGTAGCACCATATTGTTGTGAGTTACCTCCCCTGAGCAGTGGCTCTCTATCAGGGGAGTCTTGTCTAGCACGCAGTAAACTTCTCAAATCTCTGTCTCTGATCTGAACTTGGCGTGGACAAGGAGGAAATGGTGCCTTCTTCTTTTCACGGACCATTTGTACCACCACGCCCGCAATCAACACAAGAAACCAAACCACTGTTAAGGCAATCTCTAAAATATTTTCAGATAACAAAATATTAACAACTTAACAGGAAAAAAAATATCAATGTGTTATTGATTCCATAAAAATCATAGCAAATATTCTTAGGAGTTTTGGATGAAGGCTCTATATATAAAATGAAGTGAAATGAGTGAAATTAAACAAAGGGCAAATAAAATAAATAAATTTTAACAAAATGAAGTTAGAGTTACTCCTCTAGTGCTCTACACTTCTTCTCGTTGTAAAATAACTTTACAATGTATTTCAAGTTTAAAGAAAATATCATGCAGATTTTGGAGTTCAATTACAGATAAGTCAAGATGGAAATATGCAGGCACATATGCACACACAGACAGAGATAAATCATCATACCCCAGCTCACCTTTTAGCATAGGATAATAAAAGAAAAATGTACAAAAAGTATTGCAGAGAACCTTAACAATGAATGATGGACACCATCATGTATGCATGATTAATTCACATCCACTAGCTATAGTCTTTACTAATCAATTTCAAACCAAACGGTCTTTTGTATCTGATACATTGGTTAAAAATTCAAAAGGGCGATAAGTGACTGAGTGGTATTTTTTAACATGCTGGACTACTAAATGAATGATTGTGGGTTCCATTCTCGGCTCCTACTTTCGAATTTCTGAGAGACGCTTTATCAGTGTCCCCATTCTAACTACGGAGCCAAGTACTGTGTAAAGAAAATCAGAGGAAAGAGGGTGAGGCTTGTATAGGTGCTTTACAGCAGGCACAATAAAGAGTAGGGATATCAATGCCTGGTTCTCCTGTATTTTATTTCTCCTCTCTCTGTTGTGGCTCTGAAATGACCATAGCTGTCAAATGGGTCTTTCAACAACAGATAAATCAATTAAAATTCAACTTAAATACTTCTGCTGATTGATCATAAAACTGACAACAACTGACAACACTCACCATGGTTAGTATATGGTCCTGTTACAAGTACTTCAACAAATTTTTTGTCTGTTCCATGACGTAATGAATTTAGCACAATGTAATGTAGTCCACTGTTCAGGTAGAAGTCAAGCATGATAACAAATGCATATGATCCAGTCAATGCACATGTGAAGATATTCAACTGAAATATATAAATCAGCATGCCCATTATATATACTACAAATAATTTATAAAAAAAATTACAAAGATGTATCCTTCTTCTTTTTTAAACAAAGTCCTGAATTTAAATACAAATGGTATGCCACATTATTACCTAGTAACACATAACATACATCTAATCAATTAATCACAACACTTCAAACATCTTGTCCTAATTTATATCTCAAATCAGTCCATAAAAATAAAACACTAGCAATTAGCATGAGTTACATCAACTTAGGTAAGTTGTTGCTAAAGGTCTATTGTGTCTTTTAGCTCAAGTATGGTGGTGAATTAAACATCTACACATGTACATAATATAATCTAGAATTAGTTCAGTGTTTTCAAAACATTTTGTGCTCAAAGGTCAAGTTAAACAATTACAAAGTGAATACTTACAAATCTTGTATAAAAGAGAAGTAAAACTGGTATAATAAATACACAACAGGCAAATATGGCACCATAGTTGAATGTAGTAGTTAGATATGATAAATTTCCTGAAATGAATCCATACATATAACACAAATTTATCTATAAAAACATTCCTCATTAAAGAAAAAATGCATTATCAGATGTATAAAAAGATAGAATTAATGCATTAACCAATTATGTGAGAAGTATCATATTGCACAAATGAACTGTAGTCATATGGTAAAAAAACAAGGCTATGTGATAGGTAACATTTTTCACACATAAATTGTGTAAACATGATATATAACAGAGCTACATGTTAATTTTAAGTGGTACTTGGCCTTAAGGTAACTTTGGCTCAAATTTCACTTACATGAACATAAAATTAATCAAGGGTACCGGTAATTGAAAAAATAAGGCTTAATTCTGATTTATTTCACACTATCATCTTTATGACAAAATTACTGGAGAGAAATATGATACATAAAATGATATGTAAGCTACAAAGATAGAAAATCTCACTGTATTTTGTGACTATTTATGTGTCAAAGATAAAACAGGTTCAGATATAACCACTCACCAGCAGGTGTGTAAAATACAACACTTGTAATGATGTACCCAGACATTAAACCAATGAAGAGAACATTTAACACTGGTATCCCACAATACCACCATAACCCTAGCAACAAAGCGCCACCTATCAGCCCAAATATGGCTGCCATGACTATAGTTCCAATGTAGTTGATTTGAGTTTCCAAGGTAAATATCTGATAAAATATCAGGCTGAACATGAGAAAACCAAACAGAAAGTTCTCTGAAACAAAAATATTATGAATTTATGAAGTGCAATCTTTACTTTTCACTAGAACAAAAGAAAGCAGATTTTATTGAACAAATGAATCACATAACATTATTTGATTTTATCAGTAACTGACTTAAAGACATTGAACAGCTACTATATAAGTGACCCCCCAAAATCCACATGAGGTCTAATCTCTTAATTGTTTTATTGCCCCTAATGGGATTAATCCTGTCTTTTCACGGTCAGCTAAATGTCTGTAGACTTGATACCTAGTCAAGAGGGTCGTAAATTTATTGATTTTTAGTGATAATTAATTGATGGATAACTTCCTGTTGTTTTTATAAGCATTTTATGTAATTAATGAATGTTGTCCTTTAATTACCTGATTGTGTAAGAACAGTTAATACATGAAAAATGCAAATGAATGCATCTTCTATTTCTAAATCAAATAATTCAATTTATACATGATATTATTTTTTACAAGATAACTATTTTAATCTTTAAAACAACTTGCAAAGAAACTATGTTTATACAGATACTGCTTGAGAAAATATATTGGTTAGAAATATTTAACAGGTATATAAGGTGTTAGGATACGTTTGTATTAAATTCACAAAATGGACATTTAATTTATCAAAATCATCCAGACCTAACTATTTGGTGTCAGATACATATATTTGCTAATGTGTTAGATGCGTTGAGCATTTATTTGAGTAATTAATTTCTTTAATCAGATTAAATGAGCTGTCTTATTCTTAATATTTTGCATTTAATATAAACATACTTTAAAAAAAATATATATAATTATAAAACATTGAATCAATTGAAGTATCTATACAGTAGCTATATATTAGCCATAAATTTTAGTGACTGATTATGTAATTAGAAGCTAGTCTATCAATGACCCTATCTGTTTTATTGGACTCCCTACTGTGGAATATACAGGACTGCTGGGTCTTAGTCACATGCCTCACATTCCTGGTTCAATGTCTTTAAGAAATATGAGATGTTTTGAAAATACCATTGGTTTGGTAGCACTGATATAATTATTAAGCAAATAAAGAATCACCTGTTTTAAAGAATCTGTGTCCAAAGAAGCAAACAAACAATCCTATAATACCACCAGCAGTACAACACACCATACTGACAACATCTGAAATGTCATGTCAAAATTAGAAATTTGAAGTACTTTATGATAAAATGTCATTTATTTGAATAACTAGAAATATGTCCGGAGGACATGAATGCTCCTGCTGAGAGCTAAGTCAAAAAGGTGCCATAACTCCTGAGACGAATGTTTGGGTTTTAACTTGACCTGTATTTTATTATTATACACCTTCATGTAAAATACGAAACCAATCCATGAAATATTTCTTGAGTTATTGCTTGGAAGCCAAAATTTGAACTGACGGACACCAAAAATTGAATGGACGGAAAGGGGAAACACTTCATGCCCTTCCAGGTTCCGAATAACGGGGGCATAAAAATACAGTTTTGTAACTCATAAGATATTCTAATTAAACAACATTTGAAAATTATGATATCAATGATGTGGTTAAATATTAATTTTACTGGAGAACAATGTTGGGTTTATCTCCTAAATATAATATATGAACCAGTATGTTTATTCTAGCAAACAGTTAATATATTATTTACAAACATTCTAAGGCACTAACAGAAAAGAGATATATCGTCATGACTGCTTAACTTGTAGTTACTTACTTCTCTGTTTACAAACATCAGCATGTCTAATATCACATCCATAGCTTACAACAGGAACATATGCACCCATGGAAACAATTCCAGATTTCTTGTTATTCACTCTGACAATGATGCTGTACATAACTCCCCGAGCACTGTATGATGCAATATCAGAATAAGATTTCTGTCCGTCTTCGTTTGAAATTGTTTTTACCTGAAATCAATCAAACAAATAAAATTTGGCTTTCAATTACAGTAAAACCCTCGATTATCTGAAGGAGTCGGGACCGAAAAATTACTTCGGATAATCCGGGGTTTTCGGATAATCCAGGGTAAGGGACATCCAGACAATGTATGAAAATAAAAGGAGATCACTCCCATATATATGGCATACACGTATCTATATATAATAACAACAAAATTAATTTGTTATAATTCATATTTTATTTACGAAAAAAAACATTTTAAGATAAACATGTGTTTGTTTAACATAAAAACAATTGTATGAGTAGTTTGTACCATTATCAATTTGTCAATGTCATGAGGATCCCAAAGTGAAACTACGACTACAAATGAATACCAAAACGGTAACACATGTCATGTTACAAAGCACAAAGGTCAAATCATCCTCTAGTTATCAGTCATGTGCAAAACAATATACTTCCACTACCTCATAGGGGTGGGGGGGGGGGGCATAATGAAGTTGTTTTAAAGAATTGCCTCAAGACACAATGAGGTGACACTGACAAAGGCTTGACTGTATATAAAAGAGGAAACATTCTAACAAGTTATAAAACTCTAGTCCTTGTATACCTTAGTCCCATGCTTCACTATTCTGTCAGCTGTTACCAAATGTTTCAAGTCATTAAAGTAGCTTTCTTCACTAAAGTCGTCTGCTTGCAAGTAGTTTACATACACATCATACTCCAGGTAAGACTGAAATGATGAATCTTCACAAGAAGGTAAAATTCCTGTAGATGGATTTTCTCCAGTATTTGACCATTGGAACTGTACTGTAACATATCAGATAATGTGAACAATAGGAAACAAATGCAGCCAAATTCATCATTTACTGAGGATAAATATAAACATGATAAAGCAAGATATTTTTATCAATTGTGTGTGAAAGCCAATAAATAGTTGTATTTGTGTAGGATTAAAGATCATTTAAGTTTAAACATACATGTACTTATTTGTCAACTATATTATGACCAAAGCATGTACAATAAGTGAACATGAATTTCAAAGTATAATATTATGATGAGTGGATGAAACCTAAAGCTTTAAGCTTATTTAATGCTTCTTTCCACAAACCATTTAAGCTATTTATACAGCATTCAGTTGGTCAAACAAACTGGGAGACAAACCATCAGTAAATCAGTGGTGGCATACAAACATGCAATGTTTATTTTGTTAACTGGTATCTATTGCTTAATGCCTCATTTGAAAGCTCATGCAATTGTATATGGTTATATCAGAGCCACCCAGAGGGAAGGGATGATAAGATACTGGAAAACCAGGATTTATTCCCTATACTAACAGTTTTCCTGGTTCTTTATCATGCCTGATGTAAAGTACTGATACACACCTCATCCATTTCTTGTGATTTTCTATACACAGAATATGGCTCTGTAGTTGGAACAAAATGCAACATATCACCAGTAATAAGAAGTTCCAAATTAAGTAAAATGTCAAAAGAAAATTTCTTGACTTGTTATTGTCACAGTTAAACTTACCACTAGTGTATGTAGGTTTGACATGTAGATGTATATTTGGGTCATTTTCAAGATTAAACTCTTCGTTACATCCACCAATCAAAGGATCTGAAACCAGTTAACATTGTTCTACACACATTCTTTCATTCAACAAAGAGCTTTAAAATCATGTAAGGTTAGGCTTATTGCATGTTTTGTGATATTTTTATATGATTATTGCATACAATAAAGCCTGCACACATAGACAAGATGTACTGACCCTACAACAAAAGTGGATTGTAATCCAGCCATTAGTATTTAAAGCATTCTCAGACCTACTAAAAGACATAAATATCAGTTCAAGCTTCAGAGCTTAAGAATAAATATGGAGACAATATTACAATAAGATACTGATTATTTATGGTTGAACATATAAATAATTGAAATAAATTACCATCAGCTGATAGAAATTTCAGATGAACAAGCACATTGATTGTTTCAGTACTATTAGAATATAGGAACCAAGTCATGTTTGAAATCTGGCTTCCCTTGAGTGAAATAATACCAACATCCTGACCATTCACTGCAGTCTCATACGCTATCAATAGCTGAATTATAAGATAATATCTTAATTTTTTTTTGGACGAATTTGATATAAGGTAAAAAAAATGAAATAAGGTACAATGTAATTAAGGCATAAAAAATTGAAATAAGGTAATTAAGGCATAAAAAATTGAAATAAGGTAATTAAGGCATAAAAAATTGAAATAAGGTAATTAAGGTATAAACAATTGAAATAAGGTAATTAAGGCATAAAAATTTGAAATAAGGTAATTAAGGCATAAAAATTTGAAATAAGGTAATTAAGGCATAAAAATTTGAAATAAGGTAATTAAGGCATAAAAATTTGACATAAGGTAATTAAGGCATAAAAATTTGAAATAAGGTAATTAAGGCATAAAAAATGTTTCTAGTTACATGCTAATTAAAAAAGGGTAGGTATTGCCGCATGTTGGGGCTTTTTTCTTTTGGCTCTTGAAACATGTGGAAAGGTAAAAAACTGAGAAAGTGGATCTTAGGTTCCTTGGGCCTAATAAAAAGGCTAAGGTCACAGGTAAAAATAAGGGTAGGTCAGGGAATCAGAAACAAAAATAATTTGTCAGTCAAACACTATATTATATGAGACAATAACGAATTAACAAGAATCTTCATGCAATTAATATATTCAAGCTTTCACTTCAGTGAAACATTTTAATACACATACAATTTATTAAAAACTTTTTTATATAAATATAACTACATGTACCTTTGAAGATAATGTGATATTGCCTGACTGAGTGTGGGCTTGACATAAAATGCTGGCCACATTCTTTAGGTCTCCAGTAGCAAACATGGTAAGACTGCCATTCCCAGGAAGTGACACTATGTTTATGTCATCATCTGAGAGTCCAATCTCAGAGGTATCTAAACAATTAAAGATATTAGAAATTATAGTAATATAACATCACACATTAAATTTCATACTTGTACAGAACAGGATATATATAATATGTATACAGAACAACCTCTTCAGAGCAGCTATCTCTTGAGCAACAACCTCCCTTCAACAACAGCATGATTTGTCACACTGCATGATTTTTTTATTATAAATTCAATCTCTCTAGAGCAACAAACTCTCAACAACAACATAATTTGCTACTCCCAAAGGGTTGCTTTGGAGAAGCTGCTACATGTATATACTGGTACTAAAATGACAAGGCACTCAAACAATTAATGTAAATAGATTCAGATTGAATTAAGCTATATGTATTATAATCTCTAATGATAAATGATGTCAAAGAACTTTGGTGAAAATCCCTCTAAACAGACTTAGGTATTGCATCTTTGATACTCCTAACATCCAACAGCCCAACATTTGTTGACATTAACACTTTCTTGTACACAATGACATGCTCATGCAGACTCATTTGAACTTAATATCTCAGTCTTCACGAAAAACTTGATTAAGCACTGGACATGTATTCGGTCCAGTGAAAGTGCAAAATTTACTGTACCAATGAACTTTTAGTGGACCAAAACGATAATGCACAAAATTTTATATAATTTGGCTATACGTCATATTTTTGGAAGTTGATTCAAATATTTCATTTTTTTGTTCTGAAAAATGGTAAAATTATCACTGAAAAATTTACTGGACCTTCAGACCACTGACCTTTTCAAATTGACCGTACTGATGGGCATTTTGTTGGACTCGGTCCAATATCCGGTGCTAAATTCGAAGACTGATATCTGAGGATAGACATCTATAATAAAGTACAGTATGGTTCGGGTGATATGTCCGAAAAAAAAGCGTTCCCCGCAATTGTAAATGGCCTTTATCACCTGTAGCAGCGAATTTCTTCGCAATGCATAAACTACCAGCAGGCACTAGTGGTGTTTAGTCACAAGAATTATAGACAGCTATTACTGTAGTTGTGCGGACTTGGTGTTCTATAATTGTTTTTATGAAGAATGATTTTTTGTGTATATATAGCCTATAGGTCACTATTAATTTTGTTGGTTTTAGTTCATAACATTCACTGCGGTTTGTTTGATATCTAAGGTTTTCACTATTGTAGTCACTGAATTTAGCCAAAATATATAAATGAACAATAATATAACTTATAAGTAACCTGGTAAGGCTGGTTCAGTTTTAATTTTATAAGGTCCACTTTGGACACGTTAATCTATAAAAATACTAAGTGACAACCAGATATTTACTTACCACATGTTTTGATATATAGAATGATATGAAAAATAACAATGGTTGCGAATTTCATCACTATTTTAATTTGTGGCCACTAAATTTTCTTGTTTTGTTTCTATTTCCGTACTGGAGGCAGACATATTGAAAAATGACGTCATACATTTATGCGTTTAATAGACTGGTTTACAAATTAGGCGGCTGTAATATGAGATCCAGCGTTATTTCACGAGATACAGTCTATTTAATCTGACGAGGTACACAACACATGTGCGCGGTGCGAACAAGAGAAAATGGCAGAACACATGGAGGTATGAAAAAAAATGATTTAACGCGCCTTAAGTCGATTATTTTCGATTGATTTATGCTGAATTTTAGTTCCAGAGTATACTTTATTGTAAAGTATATTTTGGTTGCTGAATTATTTTGCAAAAATCATGATAATGCATCGGATTTTAAAATTTAAATATCCAGAATTACGAACACATCATGCTTCGAATTTATCTCCGTGTTTGTGAGATTTTTTCATTGTTGTTGATTATTATCTGAATGTTCACCTATAGCTTGAATATAAGTTGCTGTGGGCCATATACTTACTGTCATTTGTTCCGAGTTACAGTCTTCACGAAACACTTTTTTAAGCACTGGACATTCGGTCCAGTGAAAATGCAAAATTTACTGGACCGAATGAACTTTCAGTGGACCAAAATGAGAATAACAGAATTTCATATAAATTGGCAACATGTTATATTTTTTTTAGAGTGATTCATATATTTCATTTATTGTTCTGATAAATGGTAAAATTATCACTGAAAAATTTACTGGACCGTCGGACCACTGACCGTTTCAAATTTACCGGACCGATGGATAATTTGGTGGTCTCGGTCCGAGGACTGGTGCTAAATTCGAAGACTGGAGTTATTTTATTGGAATACCTAATGTGTGGATTGAACCACAAGCTCTTAAAGCCAACCCAGTCATTGCTTCACTCTTGCTCTGGGATTCCGAGGCTAGTCTTACATGGTACCAAATGCATTTAGGAAGAATGCAGACACAAAAACTCCAGCTTGCATGTCAGATGCTCTACCAAAATCACTAATTGTGCTGGATAATATCGCAGCCAATTCATTTTGTACAAAAGTTGTGTTGGTATTTTAAAGTCAGGAAAGTCTAGTTTTGTATACTTTAATTTGACTGTCCACACCATGTTACGATTTAACTTGTTCGCAACAGGTCAACTAGTGTATTAAGTGATTCTCGTGCATCAAAACCTGGGACCTTGGACAATAGATAATTCAGTGAACCTTTCAGAAAAGTTGCTTTGGAATGATTTATAAAAAAAATTAGGAATTTATATGTTTTTTTACCTCTGGAATGGTTCAAATTGTTCACAGATAAACTGAGATAATGCTGTTGGGGATTTTTAGAACACAAATATGCAGTTCTTTGTTGGTCTGAGCAGGATGGGGCCAAATAAAAATTTTATCTTGCAGTCACAAAGTGTATTATTAGTTAACTAGTTTGTGATTATATGGAGGTTATAGAGAAAAATGGTATTGCATTAATTAGTATTTTACTTGATATGTATTGAGGAGTGAATAATACAATATGCCAAGAACAAAGTACACTGTTTCGTTTCTTATCTTGATTGGGTGACAAGAATGGGTGTGAGGACTTAGCACTTGATTATACTATTTGGTTTTAGTGAAGTTGTTTCATTTATTGTCTTCTAACATTACAGCAACAGACAACCAATGGTCCAAGCAGTACTACAAATGGTGAAGCAAATGGTAGTGATGGTGAAATGACATCAAAGGATTATTACTTTGACTCATATGCTCATTTTGGCATTCATGAGGTAACTTATTATTACAGTTACTTGGTAAAAAAACACCTCAAAATTGTTCAAGATGTTTTATTCTTAATTTTTTGTAAGGTTAATTTCATAATGAAATGTTAATGCCTAGTGTTTTTTTTTAATTGCAATTTAAACAAAGTGAAATATCTTCTAAGTGAGCTCAAAGTAGTCAATAATATGTGAAGTATTTACTAGTATGACTTTTGACTAATTCTGTGACTAATAAACCATGCTGTTAATTTCTATTTCAGGAAATGTTAAAAGATGAAGTGCGCACACTTACATACAGAAATTCCATCTACCACAACAAACACTTGTTTAAGGGGAAAGTTGTTCTGGATGTTGGCTGTGGAACTGGTATTCTGTGTATGTTTGCTGCCAAAGCAGGAGCTGCTAAAGTTATTGGTGTAAGTTATTATCATTCGAAGACTTCTTGTCAGTAATTTATGAATTGGTTGATGACCTATTGCTCCAGCAGTTACAATTAGCCAATCATAAATTATGCCCCCTTTGAGTTTGAAGAAGTAGGGATAAATTGCTTTACGTTGGTCAGTTGGTCCGTCAGTAACCAAACATTGTCTGGCCAAAACCTAGAGAATAACAAAAGCATATGTTTGAATATTTGAAATGACAGTGACTATAGATAGGTTCTTTAACATGAAATTTATTGTGATTTTAAATCAATTCTATCTCACAGACTGACGTCAGTTTATGTGATGCATCTATATTTCACTTCTTTCATTTACAGATTGAATGTTCTGGTATCATTGACCACGCAAAAAAAATTGTTGAAGCCAACAAACTTGACAAAAGTAAGAACACATTATTTGTATGAATTAGTTTGTAGTACTGAAATAATATAATTCAAGATAAATTGACTGTTGATATTGCTGAACTTCAGATTTTTATAAAATATAGAAATAACTGAATTTTGTCTTCTGCCCCTGCTTAGGTCAGTATCTTGAATAATTATTAGTTTATGATTATGTGCTTTATAATGGTTAAATCTTGAAAGAAATGTATTTTAAGTTTTGTAATTGTGTTTTCAGATATATATCTTGTGAAAGGTAAAGTTGAGGAGGTTCAGTTACCTGAAGGTATTGAGAAAGTTGATATAATTATCAGTGAATGGATGGGATATTGTCTTTTCTATGAATCCATGTTACAGACAGTATTGTTCGCTAGAGATAAGTGGCTGGTAGGTCTTGTTGATTACATTTAATTAATGGTAATATAACAAATTAATTGTGATATCATGTTAATGTGTTCTTGTATAATTTATTTTATCTTTATTAAAATACCACTTGCTAGATTTAATTCATTAACTCATCTTCCTATTGACTTTTCTGGCAGTATGTACAATTGGTATAATTCAATTCTGTGGTGTCGATTCATTAAATAGTGTCCTGTTTAATTGTGTTATTAGTCAAATTATATGTATGGATTAACACATAAACTATAAGTTCACAAAGTCAGAACTTCGGACCTTGTACTAGTGTGTGCGCTCTCTGTGACAGTTCAACTGTGTTAATGGTTTGCATGAAAACTTATCATATTTCACCTTTCCAGGCCCCAGATGGTATGATTTTCCCAGATAGAGCTACATTGTATGTTACTGCCATAGAAGACAGACAGTATAAAGATGAGAAAATCAATTGTAAGTTGATGAATTGTGTACAGCTGTGTGTGCCATATTGATTCTCTGTTAAAAATCATTTCAGAAGAGCCCTGTAAAAAATCATATTCAAACCACTGACTTCTTGTAAATTTTGGCCTATTAAAGCTTCTGCTGTGTACGTGTATGTTATCTACAAGTGACCTCAAACCTTATTCAACTGTCTGGTTCATAACAAACCTGTATACTTCTTGTTAGTCATGAATCACAATGTTGACTAACCATAATGCTTAAATTACTGTCCAATTTGTTTCTGATGTGTCCAAAAATAAATCGTTAAAATAGATCAATGTAAGATAAAATTTGCCACCTGAAATGTTGCTGATTGTGGCTAGAAGATCTTATAAATAGAATGTGAACTTTTTATATTGTCTTTTGGAATTAATGTGCTCATTATCTTTATTCTAGGGTGGGATAGTGTATATGGTTTTGATATGAGTACTATTAGAAAGGTAGCCATCTCTGAACCCCTTGTGGATGTCGTGGATCCTAAACAGGTTGTTACAAATGCATGTCTTGTCAAGGTAAGAACTGAGAATTTCTATTCTACTGCAGTCAAATCTGTGTTAGGCTTAGCAGTCACCTCTTAATAAAGGCTATCTTGGGATTAAAAGGCTGTTCTCTTAAAAAGTGTTATCATTTATTTAGAACAAAAGGGTAGCTTGCTGATAGAATGTGGTTAGTACTGGTTATAAGGCCAGAATGAAATCCAGGAAAGCTGGTCAGGATAACTGCCCGCCACGATATGACTGAAATAATGTTGAAAATGGCGTTAAACCCGATGAAACAAACAATTAGAACAAAAGGGCCTCCAAATAAAGGCCACATTAATGAATGCCTTATTATGTTTTTCCAAAGGGTGGCCTTTGTTCATAAGTTGGACTAAATATTCTTCTATAAATTCCTCCTAGTTTGTTTTCTAGCCCGACTCGCTTTGTTATAACTACAAACATTTGTTCAAGTGAAGGAGTTGTATCCTTTGTTTATGGAAAGGTACCAGCATGTTTATGGAAAGGTACCAGCATATGAAAATTTATCAGGTTGTTTTACATTGAAAGTGGGATTTTTATGCTAACTCAAAACTCTTGACAGTGTTGTATGCTCCTTTATTGATTTATTGAATTCATGAAGTTTATAATCTACTTAGTTTTTGTATTTATCTGTTTTACAGGAGGTAGATATTTACACAGTACAAGAGAAAGATCTCCATTTTACAGCTCCCTTTCATCTGTCATGTAGAAGAAATGATTATGTTCATGCCTTGGTTACTTTCTTCAACATTGAATTCACCAAGTGTCACAAGAGGACTGGTTTCTCTACAGGTACGATGTTTCAAACTACCCGCACGGGTTAATACGTCACACTATGCTATAGTTACCACTGCCATCACGCGACTTAACTTGCTCATAGATCGATCAAGTGAATGTCAAAATGACAGATATGCTTAGAAAGTAGCTTCACAAAGACTGCTTTGTTTGTAAATAGAGACATCTTTACCTGTTTTTAAATGCTATAAAATTTTATTTGCTTTGTCTTCGGTATCAATGTGGAGTCGTACACTTGTATTGCTATTTTCAGTCAGCCATGTTTGAAAACATAACAAACAATTCATCAATAGCATAACACCTAAATTTTCTTAATTCAAAACCTTTCTGATATAATTATATCAATATAACAATGGGAAAAAATTATAAAAAGTTTGATGGCAGAGATCTCTGTCATCTATAAAGGGAGATCACTGTGTTGGGATTGAGGGTGTTTAACCAGATACAATATTTAGAAGTGGATTGTTATTCATATTAAGCATCATAAAAAGCAAGTTTTTAATGTATGAATGTGTTCCTATATTATTTATTTGGCTGTGTTTATTTCTCTGGACTTGTGTAACTGGACAAAGCGGGTGTGAATCCTGGTCATACCCTTCTATGTATTTTAACAAAAAATTTGCTTTTCCACCATATGTGGAGGTGGTCTTCTCCCTCATGGAGAGTAAATTAGTACTGGTTTGAAAACAGTCCAGAAAAACTGGTTAGGCGTTAAACCCGCTAAACAGGTATATTATTTGTTTGTCCATGTATAACATCAATGAAACTTTCCGTTGTACTTTATAGCTCCAGAAGCTCCCTACACTCACTGGAAACAAACAGTGTTCTACTTCAATGAGACAGATCTAACAGTAAAGAGAGGTGAAGAGATCACTGGTACTGTTACCATGCAACCAAACAAGAAGAACAATGTATGTATATATATGTACACTACTACACTCAAATCTTTGACTTCGTCATGTTGAGTTATTCCCTAGAGCTTGTTGCCTTGATCATGGTTGAATTATTTCTAAGAGACAATCTTAATCATGTTTGAGTATCTCTCAGGAGCCAGTGTTTGTCATTTATGTTTGTGTTACTTTCGCGACCCCATCTTTATCAAGTTAAGTTACTTCCAAATAGGGCTGTGGATCATTGGGTTAGTGGCGATTCGATCCAATCCACGATTCAACACTCACGATCCACAAATCGAATCACGAATCTTTTGTCAATCAATTAATCCGTCTAAAACATAAACAGGAGACATTCTCTAACTTTTACTTGTCATACAAAAATGCATTTATCATGGTCATAGTAGCATTTAATGTTAAGATTTCAGTTAAATGCATTGTATTGATTGTAACAGATTTAGACGTTTTTTCCTTCTTTCCTGTTCATGAAGAAATTTTTCTGTTTTCAGAGAGACTTGGATTTCGAGGTTGACGTGGAATTTGAAGGAGAACTGTCAAGTATGAAAGAGACTTTAAAATACAAAATGCGTTAATAAATCAGACTCTGTTGCCATGGAAACAAACTTGTTAGAAGACATCTGTGTACGAGCCCATCTGTGATATGGTAGTACCCAGCGTCTAGCACAGGCGAGCTTTGTTCGCCATGTGTTCTGTCCACCGAAAAAGGACTTCTTTTAGTTCCTTGTGTAATAGACTAGAAAAACATGTAATCTACAGTTTAACTTGGCACCATTCGTCTGTATGCTTGACTGCATATAACCAATTTTAATAGAATTTTTAGTGAAATATATTTGTGCTTTTTAAACATATATGTTTCAATGATGTATGTATATTTTTGACAAATGTAGATGTAATGTTTGAACAAAATAATAGCTTTACTTGATTCCTTCAAGAATTATACTCAAAGGCAGAACACACCTGAGATGTACAATAGCATAAACCTATTGTACAGTTTATGATTGATGTATCTTGTATACATATTTGCTTTTCTGTAAAGACTACTTGAATTATGAAGAAATCATGTTATTATGCCCCCGGCATCTCCTGACATTGTCTTTGACTGGATTAGGACTTGTTATGTTCTAAATAGGCTATTTCTTGGTTAACTAGATTTTACAGCAATTATATCAAATTGAAACTGCTTCTACTCATTGATCTTATTTAGAATTCAAAATTTGTTGTCAAGTGTGCCATGGGGGCATGTGTGTTAATTGAATGTAGTGTCTTGTTTTCATATTTTTACATTATCTCTGCATTTAGATTTTTTGTTAATTTTGTTGTTGTTAAAGTACTTACTTAACATAAGACTTTGATGAAATACAAAATCAAGTCTCATGTTTGTTATGACTTTCATAATCTGCATCACATCTTCAGACATCACCATTACATGTTAATAGTTTAGGCATTCTGTTATCACAATTGGAATCTCAATTTAGCTGTGGCTTCATTCCAAGATAAAAAAAATAACTGGTTATTGATGATAGAAATGCTGCTATTTGTCACTGGAATTTTTAGGGCCTTCAACTTATAGTTTTGGTTAGATGTAATTATGAGACTCCGTATTAGTATATGGATGTTCTTTGGAAACTGAATGAAAGTTCAGTTTTCCATAGCCATCACTCGCCACAAAAGTATTATGTTACTACATCTGCCATGCATTTGTTAAACTGGTTCCCGTTCAATGTTGCAGTACAAGTCTGAGTTCAGCTTCCATGAGTACTTTCAGTACTTTGATTTGTGTATGATGTCCATCAGTTACTATATATAACCTGTGTACTAGATATCATTCATATCAATCATACATCCTTGTTTTCTTCTGTTATATTTTCTATTTCTGATCATTTCTTACTGTATGATGATTCTACAATTTACTTTGTCTGCTGTCATGTAACAGGTGTACAGCAGATCTGATGTCATTGAAACAATTGTTAAAAGATTTGTCGAGACACTGCCGGCACTTTAATTCACTTGGTCCTATATGTTAGTGAAAAATGTAATTCTGAATTTACTACTGCAAGTATTAAGATGCTCTGTACTATTTACTGATTGGAACAATCTTCAAATTGTATGATGCAGTTTTATTCTGAGATGGTTCCAGACTCCGTTTTACAACTTCTGTGATGTTTTTGTTGTAAACAAGTTCAATTCTTTGTGTCTGGTATACCAAGATTTACTTTAGGGCTGAAACATTCTAGTTTAATCACCATTTCATTGTTCATAATTCATTGTAATTGTTTGCTTTCAAGGTCATCATGTTTGACCTTGTAATAAAGTATCATGTGCAACAATCTAAATGTTTGTGTCTTTACTTTGTGAGTGGGATTATGGCTGATAGCAGTCTTTATTCTACAGCTCCTCCTACAGCTGTAGGCCAATTAACCAGGCTCACTAGCCAACTTCAGGCTGACAATCAAAGCTCACTAGCCAACCAGGTTCGCCAGCCTGTATGACTTGCACACAGCTAAGTAACCAGGCTTACCAACCACGAGTTCTACGAATCATTGACAAACATGCTGCAAAATCTTTATACTTCCAAAGCATGAAGAGTGTGCATATGAATGGTTAATTTATGAATACTTACCAAAACTAAAACATTGTCAGAGCGTCTAAACAAGAGGGCCATGATGGCCCTATAAATGCTCACCAGGAGAAAAGGTCATTATTTTGGAGATTAACATTGTTGAAGTTTTCTATACGAGTCTAAGTAAGATCAAGTGACCCATCTGGGCCGTTTTTTATCCCATGGCCATTATATGAACAGATTTAAAAGAGGTCCATTAGACAAAGCTAGATACCAAATATCTTAGCTCTAGGCCTTGTGGTTTCGGAGAACTAGATTTTTTAAAATTTTCCTATATAAAATAGAATAAACCCCAGGGCAGGGCTAATTTTGACCCCGGGACCATAATTTGAACAAACTTGGTAGAGGTCCACTAGACAATGCCACATACAAAATATCTAAGCTCTAGGCCTTGCGGTTTTGGAGAAGAAATCTTTTTAAATTTTCCTATATAAGTCTATATAAATCAAGTGACCCCCGGGGCCAATTTTGACCCTAGGGCAATAATTTGAACAAACTTGGTAGAGGTCCACTGGACAATGCTATATGCCAAATATCTTAGCTCTAGGCCTTGTGGTTTCGGAGAAGATTTTTTAAATTTTCCTATATAAAATAGAATAAACCCCAGGGCAGGGCCAATTTTGACCCCGGGGCCATAATTTGAACAAACTTGGTAGAGGTCCACTAGACAATGCCACATACAAATATCTAAGCTCTAGGCCTTGCGGTTTCGGAGAAGATTTTTTTAATTTTCCTATATAAGTCTATATAAATCAAGTGACCCCCGGGGCGGGGGCCAATTTTGACCCTAGGGCAATAATTTGAACAAACTTGGTAGAGGTCCACTAGACTATACTACACACCAAATATCAAAGCTCTAGGCATTGTAGTTTTTGACAAGAAGATTTTTTAAATTTCCTATATAAGTCAATGTAAAATCAAGTTACCCCCGGGGCGGAGCCAATTTTGACCCTAGGGGAATAATTTGAACAAACTTTGTAGAGTTCCATTAGACAATGCTACATACCAAATATCTCAGCTCTAGGCCCTGTGGTTTCAGACAAGAAGATTTTTTAAGATTTTTCTATTTGTTGCCATAGCAACCAGAATTTTTAATGAAATTTAATTTTTTGAACAACTTTGAAAGGGGACCACCCAAGGATCATTCCAGCCAAGTTTGGTTGCAATCGGCATAGCGGTGTAGGAGGATATGTTGTTTTAAGTAAACATGGACGCCATGTATTCGTAACGACACACGATGGACACAGGGCGATCACAAAAGCTCACCCTGAGCACATTCATGCTCTGGTGAGCTAAAAAGTGAAGGCAAAGATCAACTTTCACTAACTACATTACTTCTAGTATTACTAGTGTACCAATTGTAAGTTGATTGTACAGGACTTGTCCTTATTAATCTAGGACAACTTTGCATTGTACGAATATTCATGAGTCATCTTATACTTATCAAATAAAGAACAAGAATACATATACATTTCACAGTATTTATTTGCTTTTAGTGTAAGAATCTAGAAAAGACAGCGTTAGCCGCAAGCAAATAACTTATAATCACAGCTTACATTGATTTACATGCATACAGGATAATATTCTTGTTCTTTCTCCAGTGACCTGTCATGAAAACAATATCAAAATAGCAGAACATTTGACAAACAAAATAAAGGATATTATACAAAAGCACATACACGTTTATGAAACAAGTAACTAAAACTATTGTAAAAAGCATTCTAAATTCTTCAAAGACTTTCCAAACTAACACCATCTTTTTGACACAACAGGACAATACAATGTTATTTGTATGTTAGTGTGAATTTAACAAATGATAAAAGTCAGGCATAAAAAATGTTTGTTACTGGTTACCCGACCTTTAATGAGCACGCAACTAGAAACAAACACTTTTTAAAGCTTTAACAAGGTAATCAATTCATCAAATTAATTTAGTTCCTCCATTACTGTACTAAGTCCAACTGCATTCCAAACAGTATCAATGTTTGACCTTGGCTTGACCATTTAATCAATGTTAAGATCACATTTTTAACAAAGGTAAATTGTGTAGTTGGTGAAGTGGATATTGAAAACAATCCACTTGAAACTGGACTTAAATCAATAGAGAAAGTCAATATATACATCTCACTATTATTGTGAAAATGTATTTGTTAACAAATGGTTTCATAATGTAAGTACCTAGTCACTTTCACATGTTTATTGTTTGCATTTAACATCCTTAAGTATATAATGTGAAACAAGTATCAACAAATTGTCTTTGTATACCTGAATTTTGATCATAGTTGTAGATAAAAATTAATCATTAAATATAAATACAGAAGAGTAATGCATTTATACAAGTATACATATACACAGTTGAAATATAAATAGTTATGCTTAGCTATAATATAATACAAGAAATATGAAGAAAACTAAAGGGGAAAGCTTGCAGCACAATATGAAAAAAAGAATATGGCATAAAAAAAACAAAAAAAGCTCATATAGTTCAAAGACAATCTTTAAGCCATACAACATTAAATACTCAGACATCAAAAAATTTAAAACAATCGTTCACTCAATACTGAATCATACAAAAGTTTGCTAGCATCCGCACATAGCTAAGGAAATGTTACGAACTTACGATGGACATATATCCGTACATTACGCTTCTATCTTAAGCAGTAATTGGTAATGATTTAAAAATTACAATAGAATCATGATTAAGGATAAGATTAAAGAGATAATTGCATAAACTTGACAAAATATTTCGAGGGCTCAGCGCAACACTGTCGTAACTTGTTCTTATTTCAATATGAGTTACGCCACTGTTGCTTAGAACCCTCGAAATGTACATATTTATTGCTGGCAAGATCAGCAAATGGAATATTAAACAACACACAATCTCTGTTATCATTCTCTTATCATTCTATCCCTCACAAGAAATGCATGGACAAATGTTGACTCTCTGAATTTTGCCGCTGCACGGAGAAATGAAACGAAAAGCTCCAAAATCGAAATTATAGGATCGGAGCAGAAGAACTGGATCTCTAGAGAAAAACAGTCAAACCTGTGAACAAAGGCCACCTTTGAAAGTAATAATGTGGCCTTTTATTGACAAGGTGCACTTTATTCGGAGGGCATTTTGTTCTAAATAATCAATCATGGTTTTTAAAAGAATGTCCTATATTCAGATGGCAGCCTTTATCAGGAGGTGGCCACTAACACAGGTTTAACTGTACAAACATGTACTTTAACCCTTCACCAGCTTGGTATAACACAACACTTAAGTATAAATTGTCAACAGGAAAACAATTACAAATAAATCAATTTAAACCTCAAAATGTTCATGGCTCAAGGCCTTCATTTCAAAATGAATACCAAAGAATGTTATTTTGTTTAAAATCATCGCTGTCATGATGAGTCAAATATTATTACAAAGCAAATGTAAAGGTTGTCTCCCTTGTTATATAAACTGACAAAATACTATCATGTGGGTATAAAATGTGTGCTGCATTTTCGAAACAAAACAATTGAGTGTAATGCAATACCGTATATCTTATTTCTCCATACAAATTCAGAGAGGTTCTGTCTGCAATCAGCCATATAATTTGAAGTAAGCTGGTATGTTCTAGGCTAACTTCAAAGTTTATCCAAAAATATCATTCCCAAAAATTTCTTCCATTCAATCAAAAAATAATTCAAAACATAAGTTTATAACATATCGAAAAATAATTCAAAAACATAAGTTTATGTCAATCATTCATCTTAAACTGAACAAATTACACAAAATATAAATGAATACAAAATACTGTACACGTATAAACGATTGATTGAATACATGTATAAATGATTGTTTGATTATATGAGAATGAATAATACAGATGATAAGGTAAGGCAGCGAATATTCTCAGATGTCAGTGAAATTGTAATATCATGAAAACTAACAAAATTCAGTCATACTTCATCTCCTTCATGTATTCCAAAGAATTTACTTACTAGAAGATAATAGTTTTACTTATTTTCAATGACTACAGATCCCAGACATTGAAATAACTTACTGGTTTCTTGACAGAGTACATGTACCAATGATTCTGACATTATTACAATGATGTTAAACAATCATATCAGCTTAAATAATGAAGTTTTCGCATTATATTTTGATTCCAGTGTATGCCTTTAACACAATAAAAAATAACTAATTGTTAAACTTCAAAACATTTAAACTTCTACTGAAGAATGCATCAATAAAATATGTAATCATTATAAAATTTTACATTGCAAATTATCTTTCTGATACGTCAGAAATACTTGACCGCTATCGTCCATTCGGTAAACGTATCATTTCATCATTTTCTTTAATGATATGTTTCTGACCATTTGGTGCAAAAAGTTCAAAATTCTATATATTCAGTTATGGTCAAAATCATAAATCGTGTATTCAGTTTTTAAGCTAAGTCAAGTATTTCTAAAACATAACATACAATTCTCCCTTCATAAGACAGAGAGATGGATTAAGTTTCTTAACAATTCAAACATTTCAACATCAAATATGGAGAGACAGTCAACTTCATTATGCAGGATTTTCTTCTCATTCTAATCATTGAGCAGCCAACAAGGGAAGTAACTCTAGTACCATAATTCAATTAAGGGGAGATCACAAATGAAATCACTTTTTCATGTAAAAATGTTAATCAAATATTTGGATGAAAATGTTACAAAATGTCTAAGCTACATTTAACAAAATATACACATAACGCTGACATTGAAATGCTAGAGAAGCTATGCTGTAGCACCTTCCTTAGTCTCGCCCCATTTTTTCTTATACTGTTGTCGTCCGAAGCCTTCATCATAATTACCTTTGCGTGCAAAAAGCTGCTTAAAATGGTTGACACAGTATATAACACCTTCATTCATGCTGAATGTTTTAGGACTGAAAGAGAAGAAGATAGTTCATGAATACATTTACCAATACAAAATGTATAAAAATAATTTTTATACAGCAGTAACTGCATCATCCTGATCTAATCCGTACACATGATGACAATTACATATGAATGTTATATTTATACATCTGCATTTCTATAGTTGTAACGATGGTTCTCTATTACTGGTACTGGTGGTTCAATTCAATTCAGTTTTATGCTCAAAAGTATGGACTTAGTAGGAGAACCTATGCTTAATTGATTGACTAACACATGGATAATTGACTGACTAACACATAGATGATTAATCAAGAGTATGTAAAAAACACAGTTAATTGTTTTTACATCATGCTGTCAGTTTATCCTAGAGATCCATTTTTTTCTAATGTGTAATCCATACATATTCTCCAGCTGCATTAATGATATTGACACATAAAATACAAAATATTTTCATGATCATTTATAACTCAACAACTTACCATCCCAATACCTGAAAACATTTTATAGTACAAAAAGAAAACAAACAGTAACACATGATATATTCAAATAAATTCATTCACTTTGTTAAAATCTTTGTAAAAACATACTATTCACTCAAATCTCAAGATGCATTCTAAGAATAACATGCACTCATTCTCACAACACTTACCTTTATTAATGAGAATAATCTCAAATGATCACATGAATCTTTTTATGAAGACTGAGAAAAAAGTTTATAAAATACAAAATCATACAAACCTGAGATTTTTGAGTCCCATGACCACAATATATCACAATGATAACCTTAAATAATGCCATACCGGTTTCCAGATATTCCCTAATAAATGTCCCGGTTACCAAATATTCCCTAATGCATGTCCCAGTTCCCAGATATTCTCTAATGAATGTAAGAATTTTAATAACTTGCTTCAATAAATTTATTAAAGAATATTAAACATCTTTTATGACTATATCTGTCTGTACTGTGTATATAAACATCTGGTTAATGTTTCATAAACTGTCATAATTGTAAAAGAACACAAAGGAAATATAATACACCAGCTTCCCTCACACACACATATCACTATTTATTCAAAATACTATATCTTTTTACAAGAATTTGACTTCAATTGTATCTTTTCAACTGAAAACTGATGGGCGATGCATATATAGTTGTTCATATAATACTGATGTAGTAAAAATACTACATAGACATATGAACATGATCATGCTTTTTAGGCATATTATGAAAAACTGGTTCACTGAGCTATCATTGACACCAATTTTACCAACCAGAGCCTTTTTTCCAAAAACTGGGAAGGGGCTTTAAAGTCTTTAATTTTGTGAAATTCAAGCGCAATTTTGGGCCGAATTTGAAGGAGGATACAACTGAGGTAGAATAACATTTCATTTTTGGAAATTTCTTTCCCCAGATAGGGAGAGCCTTCTTGCAATTGGGAATTCACCGCATTTCTGCCTCTGTTAAAGAAGGAAAAAGGGACCTGCACGAACGCAGGTCAGGGTACATCTATTTGTAAGCAAAAAAGAAGTAATAATTATCAAAGGGCAAACAGTAACTAATGATTCTTATATTTTTCACTTTTACGATAGAGTTTTTGTACAAACCTTTGACTTATATTGATACACATGTTTGTTGTTTTCGTGTCCTCCAAGTGATGACTAGAACCACTTGGTGTTGTCAGCGGAACATGTTACAGAAGCACTTACCTTTCATATTGTGTTACAATCACAATCTTCTGGTACAAATAGCAACCAAAAGTCATGCCAAAAGACAAAACATCATCGCAGGTTGGCAGAGTGGAACAAATCTCGGCACATACAAAGCATTCACAACATTTAGAAAAAGCAGCATTAGTGTATTTATGGGAGACAAACAAACAAACAGCTAAAATTCAAAGCATTTCAGAATCAGTTTTCAAATTTCTGTGCAACAAAAGGTTTCATGCTAGCAAATAATGATTAGTTTAGTCAAGTATAATCCTACATAACATTTTGTTGATAAAAACAAAAATAACATGCAGTCTATGTCTAAAATGATTAAATTCTGTCTGCATTTATGACCTTATTACAGATTTTCAAATCTTAAAAACATTGGTTAGTTCTAAAGTTTAACCGAATGAAATTGATAGCTGGTCCATGAAAGGAGAACTTCGTTCACAGAAACTCGGAAGTGGATTCTGAAATGTTCTATGTAAAATCAAACATGGAGTATTAATCTTACGTTAATCGTGCACTACATTGCGAGCATTTGAAGCAATTCTTATGATAAACAAGGCTGTTCATCTCTAACTTCTCCATTGCATACACAGTTTTCTGGCATGCTGCACATTTTTCAGTTTGTATGACTTTGAACATTCCTTTTTCCTGTGTAAGTAAAACACAACAACATAAAGATAAATAAATCACACCCATTCAAAAATAAGTTTGTTTTATTCCAACCAACAACACAGCGCCGTCAGGCCTAGCACAGTTTCCAGCACATGGCATTAATGTCTCAGATTTTAAAGATTAAATGTCACTATGGGTGTAACAGAAACAATCGCTTTCACAGAGCATTTACGAGCCACAAAGAATGTGAGATTTTTCTCTTAAAGAACTAAAATGTAAGAAATGCTACACTTTTCAAAGGGCTTGTCTAGAAGGATTATTGTATGTTTATAAGTAATATACCAAACTATAATGTTAGACAGATTTTACTTCAGAAAGAAAATAAATTCAGAAAACGATGTCCCACTGTATTTCTTTTTAAAGTGTTAGGAGCTTTAGATACATAATGATTTACTCTAAATGAAATATGTTAATCATGGCCTATATACTGTAGGCATAATGAATTGTACAAGTTTAACTATAACTTTATCTATATGCACAGAGCAAAATATAAGTGCAAATGTATGTCAATTATAACTGTGTTGCTTTTAGTGCCAGAGTTAGGTAAGTAAATCAAACCTAGCCCTCAAAATATCATAAATTTAACATATATCTAAGTGGAAGAGGCGACATAATTATGATAGTATGATACTGCAGAAACATCCTCAACAACAGGCAACATCTCCCTGACATGTGAGAAAATATTGTCAGAAACATTGTCAGAAATATAACAATCCTCAACACCAGACAACATCCCCCTTTCTATGAACTTTGCAGATAAACAATCAATGAATATACCAGTAATATACAACTTTTAATCATCATATGATATCACAATACCATTAAATACAAATCTCCACTACAATGAATCCATTATTCAACATGACTGTTCATTAAATCAAATATTTATATAACATTATAACCTTCATATATGATGTGGATAATATTTAGATACAATGTAGATATATTTTTAGAACATGTGTTTAATGAAGAACTGAAGATTCACATAATTTTGTGAATTTTCTGAATTTTTTTTTCAAATCATAATTATATTATCCAACATCTCACCTTTTGCGATTCTTCAGACATCTAGAAACTTAACAATCACACTTACAAACAACAGAATAATTGGTGACAATTATAGACTAAACACCCAAAGAAAATCCAACACTGATTAATCCAATTAGAAATCACACAGGGTCTGTAACGAGACAGACAAAAAGTCAGTTCTAATCAAGCTTTGACACAGTGGAATATGAAAAAGTAACTTAAACATAAATGCAACCTAAGGTGAAACTATGTAAGTTTGAGAGCACTTCAAAATAATGAATAAAACATTCCCCCTGAAGACACCAAGCAAGTGAAATAAATCCAAAGCGCTTTACATATGGGAGAGTCTGCTTGCAAATTGTGACACAGAACACACACACTCGTACATACACTACTGAACAGAACGCCTGGTAATGTATAATAAACACATGTATGAGATTTATACATACTGGGTGTTTATAGAAATATTTGCGACCACTTTAAACAGGATTTCGATCATCAGAGAATAATCAACTGATACAGAATGTTACTTTGACTGACCTCTTGACATTATTCAATCGGAATTTCCGCAACTAAAAGGGTAAATGTGGGAGACATAACCATAATGATCTAAAAATATACCAAATCTTACATATCATTATGTTTTATGTCAAGCATGGTTTTATTAACTCAACCACAAATACTGTCGCAGTAGTGTAACTCAGTGTAATGATTGTAGATACATGTATATGAGCTGTTGCCTGCTGGTGTTATGGAGTACACACCATATGTAATCCCCTGCTAAATTATTGTTCATACTTTAAGAACTATCCATGAATATTTCAGGAAAAATACAAGAAAAAAAATGTTTTCATGAATTTCATTTGAAGGGGAACATATTTCATCATGAAGCCATAACAATCTCAGAAACTATGCCCGACAAAGAAATTCTCAGGCAGTGAGTGAATATCTGTGACCTTTGCCGTCCAACAACCACCGTTCTCAAGATTCCAGATCTCCCATATACATGAACCTGTATCAGATCACCATTCCCACACATTCCTGACAATGTGGATTTGTCATAAAACATTGACTCTCCAGGGAAAGAACAGGAAAAACCCATAACCTTGAACTATCTGATTATAAGACATTTCTGGTCACCAAAATGATATTTGTACAATCAAATGATTCTAAATTGTTACTTTATAATGTTATCATCAGTATATATACAAATGTAAGTAATGGTTTTCATTTCCAATTACGCACAATGTAAAAGAAAATCATAAACACATGATACTTTGTAAGTAGAACCGTAGACCATAAATTCCATTTTAGTAACAAGAATTTGGCCGATTTGGCAAAGTATGAGTCAAGTTATGAGGTGAACATAATCCAGAATGAATAATAAGTCAACATTAATTTTATGTACAGTAACCGCCCCCCCCCCCCCTGAAATCATACAGCTGAAAACCAGAATTCACTTAAAATCAGACTATTTTTTCAAGCTCCCCTTTTTTCGGAATGTATCAAAGGTTTTCTGAAAAATCATGATTCTCGGAAAACCTGACTTACGGCCCTGCCAAAAGGGGTCTAGTTTTCAGGGGTTTTCCTGTACATGTATTTGTAAACGTACTGGGACAACACAGAGAAAGTCCCATAAAGCTACATGAAGTACATACATCCAAGATTGACAAGCCAATGGTGAATATATAGCATGTAAACCTGTCTAGACTGAAGCATGCGAATAGTGTAATTATCCCAATAAATGCACCACAACCACATTACCTCCCTTTATTTTATAAAACAATGTCAGCTACATGAAGATCAATAAAGTAGACTGTAATTGCAATAGGATAACTGATTCAGTCCTTGTTTTAAAAATTAATCAATATTATTCATTTATGAGTTTTGAAGGTTTGTTCACATTAACTTCATGTCATAAATTACCATGGTAACCGAGAGTGCTGAATCATACATAGTCACTCAAAGCTTGAGTTTGATCCTTTGACCTGCAGGTTCATTGTTCGTAAAATCTGATTTACCATATTTCAGCAAATGCCTTTCAAACACTATTACTTAGCCATGAGTTACAATTTACATATCATAGAACATGAGATAGTACCAGAGTCAGTTTATTTCAAACATATAACAACAGTTAAACATCCATGCCCTGCAAGCCACCGTTTTTACATGAATATTTATGAAAATAAATCCATCAAAAATTCAAAATGTACATTTTTTCCTTTTAGTACATTTCAGATTTTTGTTTTGAAAATGATTACTTGCCTAATTTTATGACTCATTTCTTTTTATAAGCATAATTATGTAGCATAAAAGGTCAGACTGAAATATGTTACATTCATATTTATTAACCTTTAATGTACTAGAAGACCTTACATATAACATATGACATAAAATATGAACAGGAAGTTTATAATGATTGTAAAAGAAATAAGGAAGCACAAGAAAGCTAAAACTAGAACATGGTTCATTGTATTCTGGTCAAAAGTTAATGTACTTACATTATCAATTATACAGCACTGTGAGAGAATAGAAATGTAGACCACATCCATATTTGCAAATTGTAAAAAAATAATTTAAAAGTCAAGTGATGATAATATATACAAATAAATATCAGCAACAAACTGAAAGCTCAAACCAAGAATCACAAGTCAGGATTACAGATAATCAAAGTACTAAAAGTACTCATGAAAACTGAACTTACATAGACAGAAGGGAACCAGTTTAACAATGAAAACTGAACTTACATAGACAGAAGGGAACCAGTTTAACAATGAAAACTGAACTTACATAGACAGAAGGGAACTAGTTCAACAATGAAAACTGAACTTACATAGACGGAAGGGAACCAGTTTAACAATGAAAACTGAACTTACATAGACGGAAGGGAACCAGTTTAACAATGAAAACTGAACTTACATAGACGGAAGGGAACCAGTTTAACAATGAAAACTGAACTTACATAGACGGAAGGGAACCAGTTTAACAATGAAAACTGAACTTACATAGACGGAAGGGAACCAGTTTAACAATGAAAAGTGAGCTTACATAGACGGAAGGGAACCAGTTTAACAATGAAAACTGAACTTACATAGACAGAAGGGAACCAGTTTAACAATGAAAACTGAACTTACATAGATGGAAGGGAACCAGTTTAACAATGAAAACTGAACTTACATAGACGGAAGGGAACCAGTTTAACAATGAAATGGCAAATGTAGAAAAACATATTACATAGTACTTAAGTCTGCATCAAAATTTATGCGCACTAAGCAAGTGACAGCTATGGAAAGCCAAACTACTATTTAGTTTCCATATAACTGAAATAAAATAAATTAATAAATCATACCCACACCAATTTGGTACACTGAAGCTATCAATGAAGATTAGTGTTTGTTCAATACAACAGTCTGATGGTGATACTGTTTTGATGTAACCAATGGGGGGAACCAAATAGAAACAGCTGTCATATGATGACACATACAATAAGCTCCGACAGCATTTTATTACGTATCTATTCATCTCTTTTATCAGACAATGAGACATCATGTATATCAATATATGGTTACACTTCCTAGAAAAAAACATCATTATACAATAGGACAAAAATGTCGGAATACCAATATCAATAATGATCAAAGTACTGAAAGTGCTTATGGAAACTGAACTTACACTGCAACATGGAACGGGAACTAGTTTAACAACTGCATTCATGAGCACCAAGGGAGTGACAGCTATGAAAAGCTGAATTACGATCATTTAGTTGCCAAAAGCCAAATTCCTCCTTTCCTATATATAGACAGACATGGTAAGTGAATTATGACAAAGTCAATGCTGCATGGTTTAAATGTCCCTATCCTCACTACTGAGACAAGCTCTGTGTCAAGAAAATCACAAGAAAAAGGGGCGAAGCGTCTATCAATGCTTTACACCAGGCACATTAAAGAACCAGAAAAACTGTTCGATATAGGAGTATCTTCTCTCCCCTCTCTCTGGGACGGCCCTGAAATAACCATAGCTGTCGAATGGGCCTTTAAACAACAGATAAACAAAGTTTTTACCTTGGAATAAAAAAAAACTTTCTACAAAGATCAATGTGTGATAAGAAAATAAGAAATGTACAACTAAACACCAAATTGTATATGAAGCAACATAGGTCTGAGAAATTTCACAGCCATAATGAGCACCTGATGTAGTAGATTGGAACACTTGCAAAACACAAATTATATCTAAACGAATATAAAACGTAACTGCTAACATTTGCAAAACAAGAATTATATCTAAACGAATATAAAACGTAACTGCTAACATTTATAATGATTATTTGTATGATTGAGTTTATTAAGTACAGTTGTTAAAGTCGTGGACAGTTCTAACACAACCAGAATGCACATGTTTGCAGGATAACATGAAATCTATCACACAAAATATGTCATCTGAAGCCATGATTAGATCAGATTCACACCAGCGCAGTATTACATACTGTACTCCCCTACAGCAACATGACTGTAATATGCAAACACTGAACTAAGTGCATACATGTACATGGGTAAGTTATGTAGATAATGCATTCTACAGATAATAATATGCACATGGCTGCATCAAGTATACATGTTTCTGTAAGAATGTCTCAGAAATGGCTGTATCAATCAGAAATAAGTCCAAGACAGTATGACTGGAGATTTGCGAGGTACTTACTTTAAGTTTTTTTTTGTTTTAAATAATAAAGACAATCTCAAGGACAGACTAACATTATGCCTTTTACAGACCTTGGATTATCTACTACTGAATGGTGGGACTCGGTGATGTAAAGTCTGGGTAGAACTCCGTGATCTATAGGTCTACCTTACTACATGCAACATTGACATTACTTTGAATGAAGGAAGAGAATTAAATGACGGAATAGGTGTCTGGAGATCATGAAATTAATCAACAAAAAAGCCAGCTAGACTCAAGATTGATGCTGAAAGTCAAATAAAACAGGCACCTTTCTTCATATATCCATCCCATAGTCAGCTGTTTTAATAGTACATAGTGTTATCTGTGAACACATGAGAATAATAGTACACATTCAGTGCTATCTGAGTGAACACATGAGAATGGTACACATTCAGTGCTATCTGTGAACACATGAGAATGGTACACATTCAGTGCTATCTGTGAGCACATGAGAATGGTACACATTCAGTGCTATCAGTGAACACATGAGAATGGTACACATTCAGTGCTATCTGTGAACACATGAGAATGGTACACATTCAGTGCTATCAGTGAACACATGAGAATGGTACACATTCAGTGCTATCTGTGAACACATGAGAATGATACACATTCAGTGCTATCATTGAACACATGAGAATGGAACACATTCAGTGCTATATGTGAACACATGAGAATGGTACACATTCGGTGTTTTCTGTGAACACATGAGAATGAGTTTTACAAAAGAAGGCCTTAAGGTTGCTATTCTGGAGAAGATTATGAAAATGAAATCGACAACTAAAGAGGGTGCGAAAAGAAACAATTGACCACCACAGTACAACAGGTGTCCTGTCAGACCTAACCAGGTACCTAGAGCTATATGCACTCAATTCCTTTACATCACTTATCTATTTAAAGTGGTAAAATATCTTAACATGACCAATACATTTAGACAAAGATCAATAATGGTTATCCAACATAATCTTGTATAATAAAACTATCCAGAGTATACTAAACAAAATTACACTAACTGTACATAATGGTTTACAGTCAGTTGCAAAACAGCTGCCCCAGGGGATAAACAATAAATTATTGAACCAGTAGTTACAGTTAAGGTTCAGTTATTAAGAATTAATAGTATGCTATGTACAATATACAACAACATACAAGTCACTTAAACTAATCATTATCTGTCCAATTCATTAGAGCCGTTAAATGTTCAGGGCTTGCCCCTCAGACTATTTCATCCAATCAGAGACAAGGATTTCTATAATTTTTGGCTTGCTTATCTTAATAGAATATATTAAGACACAGTGGCATTCTAACACTGCAAATGTGGAGCACTTAAAGACAGTTAGAATGCATATTTGGGTGTTCTTGGTAATATTTAGAAAGCTACAGTTGCTACTGCTCCTTTTAACAAGAACATACAAATACCGTATACACTCTAACTTACACATAAAATACATTTTTATAGTAATCCATACTCTTCCTATTGCACTAGGAGAAAAGGCCACTTCAGAACAATTCATTCAAAATCTTCACAATCATGATTTTCAAGTGAAAGGTCAAGGTATTTATCGATTTGACCAAATACATTTACAACATTGAAACTTTAAAGACCATACACTATTATTAAAGAATAGGATTTTTTTTCTTTTAGCATTTCAATATAGTAGATTAATATACAAAAGACAGTACAATAAATCCATGAAGAGAATGTATGCACACATGTGATATATGCACACATGTGATATATGCACACATGTGATATATGCACACATGTGATATATGCACACATGTGCAGAGTACTTGAAGCCTCAGACAGAAAATTCACTTTTAGATTTAGTCTAGTCACATTAATCAATGTCAAACTCATCTGTTTTTTTTCAGCGAATAGTTTTTCCTCAAATTCAGGCTATTCAATCCATTTTTTTAAAGCATGATAATTATTATTGAGAATGTTTGAAGAGAAACAGAAAGTACCAGTGATGACCTGATATGAAAGACGTTAAGTCTGTATTGTCGAACAGTAGAAAACTAGAAGTTCGCTTAGAGACTGAGTTAATACTTGGCTTTATATTAATTTGATAATCTAAAATTACAGCAGCCTTTTCATCATAAATTACTAGATACATTGTAACCATTTGTTACTGTAACATACATTGTAACTATTCGTCACTACATGTACGTAATAATTATATACATTGTAGCCATTCGTTACTACATAGTTCATTGTAACCATTCGCTACTACATACAGTGTATTAGCTATTCGCTACTATCTGAGTATTTTTCAAAGTCAATGATATTTATCACAAATATCATCTAATAATCAATGTCAATTATATGCTAATTTGATATTTTGTCATTCTGGTATTTAGACAATCACTGATACAACAGAAGACTATAATACTGCACTCTGGATGATATGGGACAATAAGATCAATTCTTTATACTATAAATACAGCGAACAATATCATGACTGGTTCTCATTACTAAGCAACACAAGTAAAACATCTGAGAATGAGTAATGGTCCGACGTGAAATGAGAAATATTATGTGTATGAATCCATTTGCGAGAATCTAATCAATGTCCCGTAATTGATTCTAATACCAGATATGGCATATTCTGTCAGTATATACAAATAATATACTTAGGTTCAATATGTACAACCTAGGTACAACATAGGGTAATACAACAGCATACAATATAGCCGATACAATATGTTTTGAACCTTTAAATGGGGTTATAGACTGGGAGATAAGGAAATCAAATTCACATAGAAACCAAGAGAAGATTTGGAGGGGACATTCACCACTAAAATCTGGCAAGCATATTGGAAAAATTCTGTGTCAGTCATATCATAATTCATGAATCTTAATTAATTGTATAATTGTATTATGTTACTGTATTCTCTTGTGTTGCTAAAGCAACGAGAGATAATAAAGTCATGTTCTGTTCTGTTCTACAAACAAAAATTACAAGAGGGATCTATAGTGTGTCTATGGTTCATTTCTAATCTCCTGGACATAACAGAACAGTATCTTTATTTTGTCTTGTACATTGTGCATCAACTTCAAACCACCATTAGGAATTTACATATTGAAGTATAAGATCATAATCCCAAGATACAGACACTTATCAAATAATTCTGGCAAATAGAACCAATCCCTGATGGATAATAAACCTTGTATGCATACAAAATTATGAAGTTCTTGCTTAAATTTTACAGTACAAGCAGAAGATACCCCAATAAATAATCAGGAACTCTTCATAGTTCATTTAATACCGATAAAATAACGGAACTTTCAATAAACTTTCAACCCTTGAAGGGACCATACATGTACATTGTATATCCAATTTAATTATCTCTAATTTAATAAAAATCCTGTACATGTATGTTTTGAATTAAGTATAAGGGCAATCAAAGAAGCAGCATGATCAAATTTGTCTTACAATCTTATACAAATCTTCTCATTTTATTGTTTTTAAGAAACTTTATAATACACCATGGAAATCAAGTTTGCTCTATGGAGCTAACAGCTTGTATTAAAACAGCTGAGTCATGAAATTCATCACATTTCCTAACAAACAGTTCATACTTCCAACAGATAATTGAAAAATAAGTTGAAGGGAAAAAAAGAACAGACAGAGAATCAAAATGACCCAATTTCACCCAATACAAGTGCAGAATAACCCCTAAGAACTGGACCATTTTCTGACTGGGACAAAAGTATGGTTTTCTGAGAATTCCTGTTTTCAAGGAGTTTATTTTTCAGGATTTATGCTGTATTCACAGCCACATTCTGACCCCCCCCCCCCCCCCCCCTGCCTCTTTTCCCTTTAAACAAAATAAACATTACCTACATAAAGATAGAATTACTTATCAACAAATCAAATTTTCAGCCAAACATCATTTTATTCAAAGACTTAAAATTTCAATGTAAGTAACTACATGATCACTTTGCTAATGTTTCCCTATTATTTCCATATATGGCAATCATTCATTAAATAAACCATAATAGTAAGTGTTATCATAAATAGAAACTATGTGTATAGTTATTTTATGGTTATTTTAACAGGTATACACAACAGGTGAATATATACCATGACATAGTTTATATATACCAAGTCGTTCTATACATGTTTATGTTACATTAGTACACCACCAAATATATGGTCATAAAACTATGCGATTTATGTTAATAAATCTTCCAGATATGAAGTGTTGATAAAATCATCACCTGTGCCCTACTCCACACATTACGTTACAGTCTTTGATAATTTCTTACAAAATCAAGCAATTTAAATCTGCACATATAATGAAAATTCTGATTTTTCTTTCAATCAAATACTTCAGGGATGAGTAAAAATGTCTGGGCATTCATTGACACAGGGGTACAACAATGATCTGTATGTACATGACAGACACACCTCTAAAATTGACCAATCATATAGAGAGTATAATAAAACATGGGTTATGAGACACCATTTATATGAGTAACGAAAAATTTTGAAAGGCCTAAGCTAAGTGAATCATGTCAGGCAGATCAAGTATTTAATACACATAATTAGCCAAGTCTATTGAATATCTAATACTTTTACTTTAAGAGTTTATACAACTGATTAAGGTAAATTGTAAAAGGAGAGATAAAAAGAATGTAAAACTAGACAAAGACACCGGACACTGACAGGTTGGGCCTTTTTTAATCCTATAAACCACTGATCATACCAGGGTATGGAAATAATTCAACAAAAACCATCTAACTCAACAAACACGAATTTTGTATTAAAATCACTTAAGACCAGAGAAAATATTTCATCCATACTAAGTTATTACAATGAACTTGTGCACGACAGGGGAAGGGTTTTCATTAAAGAAACATTTTGGTGTAAAAATGAGTCATCTCTTTCAGTACTGGTGTACAAGGCATGGTATTTTATAAATTATAGTTTAAAGATTGTTTTCTTATATTTTATGCATTTCACCATGTATTATGTAGTGCCAAAATCAAAATAAATCTATCCAACATTATTTCTGAATCTATCACACACTTATGGACTTAAATTGTTTCAATCTAGTTTTCAATTATGAATATATTCAAACTAATCGGCACACTGCTTATTAGTTTACCAGTCGATTTTATTAAAATGTAAAAACATAACTGAATGAATTTTTCAGGTATAGGAATGGAACTAAGAATTTTAGACTTTGTAAACGAGGCAATAATAGAAACGCTGAAGATTAAGACAACTATGATGAAATCACACAAACACATCATTAACAGTTAATCATCATGTGTGTATACGCAACAAGGATGGACCATACAAATCTTTAGAAACCTAATGAATGATTTTAATGACTTTCCTTGTCTTAAAGTAAAATATGATAAAAACCCCAAACAAACCTTTTTAGCCGGTGCACCAAATTTGGAAATTGAACTGCGAATGCTATTATTGTTTTGTTCATTTCTTCCACCATTTTCTTTGTTTTCCTCCTGTTTATCTGGAATGTTAATCTGCTTTACATCATTTGTTTTTACTGGTGTTGGTTCCATTTCTTCAACTGGATCTTCAATTTGTTCCTGGGCAAGTTCAACTGGTTCCTGAACTGTTTCCCCTGGTTCTTGAATTGGTTCTTCTAGTACCTGAGTCTGTTCTTCTGGTTCCTGAATCTGTTCTTCTGGTTCCTGAATTGTTTCAACTGGTTCCTGAACTGGTTCTTCAACAGCATCTACATCTGTTGTATTCACATCAGTGACAATGTCATCATTTGTATCAACAACTATGGTATCAACTTCATTATTACTGACTTCTGTGGTATCAATATCATTAACAGCAGCTTCATTTTCAGCAGTATCCACATCTTCAGCATTTGCACCATTACATTCAACTGCTTCTGGTTCTTTAATGTCATCAGCAACAGCATTTTCATGGTCACTGATCTGAATATCATTGGCTTCCAGATTGTTACCATCATCTATGACTTGACTTTCTTCAATACTGGATTGTTCTTCTACTTTGGCATCATCTTGGTTGTCAACAACATCTTCCTGACTATCATTATCAGTTTTAGGAACTTCTTCACCTTCTCCATTTTCATTCTGATATACCTCATTGGTTTCAACTTCCATTTTTTATAGATTTTCAGACTTTTAAAAAAAAAAATCCCAACAACTTTTAACAAAGACTTCTACTTCACAACAATAACTAGTTTTTGTGAAACTCTTATTTTTTCACAAAAGATCAGGGAAACTTAAAAATAACTTCCCTGATTGATAAAAGGCACTATGTCAAGTTTTAAATAAAATGTACAACATTAAAAACTCACAAGTTCCTTTGTATTATCACTGAGGCTAAATCTGTTCAATAAACAAGCCCTGTCAATAATTTCATTTCTCTCTCCAGAGCATACCATACAAGAAAGCCAGAACTCAATGTCTGTATGAATGAATGACAAGGAGTGAGTCAGAATGTAGAATGACACTATTCAGCCGAGAAGGAATCAATATCCCGTTGAGTTGAAAATCCACAGCTGACTGATTACTGCATCTGGCCGAAGAAAATCCCACAAAATTAGACAGTTGTAATTAATAAGTAAACACTAATGAAAACAATTGCTCTAAGTGTTTCAATATTAAGATTTTAAAGTACCTCTACACTTTGTAAGAAGCACTTGTTATGAAGTTTTTAATCCTGAACCACAGTAATATATATAGCTACATGTATTAACTTGGAGTATCCATAAACCGTACTATACAGTTGAATCATAAACTAGCCACGTGTAGTGAGGCAAAAACCAATAACCACAGACTACAGTATTACCAATCCTTTTGTTAATAATTTAATGCAAACGAATGATTTTTTTAAAGATAAGAATAATAATGAAATGTGTCACCCAATAAAAGAAAAATATTTGAATGAGCTAAGTCTGTCACAACAGAACAACTGTCTAATACACAGACACTGACAGTGTTAAATAGGCCAATAAGGCTAGACTCAATACTAGATCTAGAATTTGGTTTTCGTACCATTCCTCAAATTTCATGTGCACAGGAAACAGGGTGAGGTTTTGCTGAGATACACATTGTATACTCATATTTCTTGTAGCTAAATCACTCAAACAAGAAAAAGATCATTTTACAAACCCTTCAACATCTCGTCTGTTTAAAAAACCATCAGACTTTAAAATACATGTTATTTATACATGTTAGTTTCTCGTTCTTAGTTGTAACTGATATGTGTACATGAGGACATTTTGAAAGACAAAACTGTTTACTACTATACTAGAATAAATGTTTCACTTGATACTTCCTAACTTCAGGAGTTTAAAAGCAATATCAGTGAATAGACAAGGAAAACAGTTAAGAAATTCTTTAAGTTAATTAAACGAAAATAAAATTCAAAACCCAAGCAGTTTCAAAATTTTCTTCCTCATGATAGACTGATATAGAACGTAACTTGGAATTCATGAACTACAATGATTTAAACTCTAAGATAATTTCAGTTCTTTTGTAAAATAGAAAAAATTACAGCCAGCTTATGTAAGGGGCCATCTTCCAATAAAGGGCATCCTGCTAATGAAGGCCACATGTCAATACAGGCCACAATTATTCTTTTCTCAGGGTGGCCTTAGCCAACAGGTTTGATTGTACTCACACATAATGAGGGGTGTTAAGACAGTCTGGAGACATAGCGAAAGTCAATATTGCGAGCGCCATTTCACAGTCTCTGGTTAGATAAGCCAGAGAAAGACGTTAACAACTGGCCCCTATTAATGGTTGAATGAAATTAGGGCCACATCAGACAGGGGACTGTTATCACTATAGAGTTATTAAGGCAGTCTTGACTGTAGTATATATCTTTAGCTGGTTGACTTGTACATGTAATATACATGAAGGTGATGGATTTACATCTTATAACTTAGTCAGGCAAATTATTTCATGATGATTACATTCACATAAATGTATTTCAATAGAATACAGTGAATTACAGCTTTTAAAAGAATGGTCTTTATTCACAGGGTAGCCTTTATTCAGATGTGGCTGCTTACACGTATTAGAATGTTTTGTCTTCATCTTATCTTACATTACCAAAAATGCATCAATGGCCACTTTTAGATTTACACCTCTGCTCTGTTAATGTTGTCCGTAGATTTATTAGTAATTAACGTAACATCACCATAATACATGATCAACATATTACTATAAATATATCAGACAGCACATCATATATACATCCCATTATGTGTCCATCCAGATACATACATACATGTATATGACAATGAGTTCATCGGTATACAATGATTGTGGACATAAACTGGGCACTTGAAATAGCCATTATCTTATTTCAGTTACTTTTCAATGTGTATCATATAATAAATTCAATTGTGAATACCTCATGAGCCACAGTGAACAAAGGCTATCCTAAGGAAAGACATAATGTGGCCTTTACTGACAGGTTGCCTTTATTCAAAGGCTATTTTGTACTAAATAATCAATGACTGTTTTTAAAAGAAGGGCCTTTATTCACAGGGTGGCCTTTATTTGGAGATGGCCGCTAACATGGGTTTGACTGTACTTGAAAACTAAGCTCGTTAGAGAAAACATGAATTATCTAAGACCAGTCTATATCAAAGATGCTAGTGCCAATTAAGGGTCCTTGAATTTTATTCTTTTAAGGGGTATATTGTACATATATCACAGTGAACTTAAACCAAATACTTAATCAACCATAGCCTTTTATACCCCCAATCACTAAATTTCCAATAGATACAAGTATAGCTATTGTCAATATTTTATTCAGATCTTCCCAATAAAATAGACACATTATAAGACCATTTATTGGCCATTAAGCAGGGCAAACTGTACTAATTGTCCAGTAATAGGCTTTTAATTGGCAGTCATCTTGAGGGTAATATATGCCTAACTTAATGTAAATGATGGGACTAAGTATAATCAAACTGTTTGTGAAGGAAAAGGATTGGTTTCAAAGAAAATGACTCAGTTTTAAACAAAGACCATAATTAAGCATCCACTTGATCGAGCCTTATCAAACAATTGAAGTAAACAATCAGGTGATATCCATATATATCAAGATGAGTTCACAAAGTCTTCTTTCCATCCACACTCTGTGTTTCAACCAAAAGTACTTGTACATAAAGCTAAGGAGGTCATTGTTCACAGTTGAACTTTGTACATAAGCAGATTATTTCTCTCAAAGGGAATTTTTCTTCGAAATTAACATTTTCTCTACAGAGGAAGCCTGGCATCAGAATAACAAATTATCAAGGAAATATGAAATTGGGAGATTCTTCAATATTCTTACATAATGTATTACACATTAGTGCATAGAGTAATTAAATGCTAATAAACAATGTAACTTCTTCAAGTTGAGATACATGAAATCTATCTTCAACTTTACCCTGAATTATCCAATCCTCTCTCAACATGTTATTCATACTTCATGAACTATTTGAGAAGTATACATGAATAGTTCATGAAAAATTCTTGATTTAATGAATTCCATTCTAAAGGGGATTAACCATGGATTATGTAAAATAATATTTCAGTTCCGTGGATATCAGATAATCGAGATTCCGCCGTATGATAAAACAATAACATAAATCATCCACAACAAAATAAATGCAAAAAATAGCATTTAACCATTGAAAGTAGCAACATTAATTAACGGTCATAGAAAACAGTTTGAAGTACACTATAAACCCATCTTAATATTAAACATGTAGCCATTGTTTGTTGATTTATAAATCTAATAAACCACTTGTATATTATTTATCACATTCCGACCATACAAAATACACTTGACTACAAAATAGAAAACAGGAAGCCACTAAATTTGCCAGGAAGTATTTGCCACCGTAAAGTTGGCCAACTTTGAATCCTCTTTTGAGACATGTACTGTTGATTATACAAGTGATTACAAATCAGACAATTTTGCAGTTACAATGCATGTACTTATATACAAAATTACTGAACAACAAATTTATTAAAGCAGAATTGGTACCAAAATTACATTATATACAGCTGCCGGTTCCATTGTTTGCTTTTCAAGAATAAAATTTGTACCAGTTTTCCTGGACTGTATTCTAACCAGTACTAACTTACCTTTACACAGAGAGCTGACAACTTCTCCACATTAAGAGGAAAATCAACATTTTTTTTTCAAATTTTCATAGAAGGGTATGTATGACCTGCCATGACCAGGAATCAAACCCGGATCATCAGGTTACAAACCCAGCAAAGTAACCACTGAACCACAGCCACGGAGTCTAAAATAACCAACATTGCATAATGGTATATTAAGATTTGTCTGGCTGATGTGAAACATAAATATAACTGTACCTAATTGTAAAACAGAACAGGAACTGAACATATGTTATCATAAAACATTATCAACATGCAAGTCACTTAATTCATAAATATTACTTCAAAACTGCCTTCATTACATGAGTTTTGGAGCCACAATCGATCACAGCAAGATTATCTTCTAAATGAATTAGTGTCAGAAAATATGACATAATGTTGTGTTACAGCAAGTAAAATGCCTTTCCAAATAGCGTAACCACTTGACGAGCAAGACTTTAACGATCTGTCTCAAACTTTCACGCAATTCAAAGATTAAAACAAATTATATACTCCAAATCAATTATTATCAAATGTTCATACATGCTAATTTAGCTGAATTATATCCTACAGTTCATATGGACATAAAACATACAAAGTATCAAAAATGATGTCAATATACAAAAAATGTACATGTAGTGCTTAATTGCTACCATTGGTGTGTGAAGTTTTAAGTTTTTTAAAATAACATAATTTATTTGTTTGCCTTTTCTACATGCATGAAGATATAAAAATTATTGTAACAGTAAAAAGAATGGCTTGGCTTATGATAACAGCCAGAACAACAAATTGACAGCAGTGAATGAAATAAATGTGTGAACATTTATATAGTAAAACCTCATCTTATAGATATCTCAAAATTACGGACACCCTAAAATTACGGACACCCTGACATTAGAAACAGTTTTTGAAAGAACAGATACACAATCTGACACTGACAATTGAGCTCCACAATTATGGACCCTTTTCACTAGAACCAGAACTGTCCCTTAAATAGAGGAGTTTTACTGTACTATATAAAAGACAGAACCCAATCCAACACTACAGCTGGCAATCAAACATGATGTACATGTATTTTAAAAGAAAAACATGATGAATAACTTGGAAAAGACACACTTCATATAAAAAGGAATCTTTAAAACAGACAAGTCTAGATTTTATCCAAATTTATGTAATATATATATTAAAGGGAGACTAATCTTATGTATCTGATACAATGTATTAAGAGTTACCTCCCTTAAAAAGTTTAAAAACAAGAATACTTTTCATAAAACAATATTATCATTAAAACGAATTCTTATTTTTTCTATACATGACCAAACTAAAGAAGGATAAAACTTGATCAGGGGAAACTCTACGTAAACCTATGAGCAGGGGTAAAGAACTAAATTCCAGCACAAATAGAAAGTTCTATGTGTGATCAAAGTGGTATAAAAACACTTCACGCAAGGCAAGTATACAAACAATAGATAAGAAAACTCAAATCACAGGTTTTGGTCAGGAGTATATGAGTACGGAATGAAATCAAAGAAAATGAACATGGAATCACTAGAACACAGACAGATGAGAATTAAATACATGTAATATACATGAAGATAAAGATACAGATTTATTGTTTGTCTTACAACACTAGCTGGCTGATAAACACAAAGAAACAAAATCCAATGACATACAGTTGTCCAAAAACAAAGGCCATTTTGATAAAAAACAACTTTTGTAAACTATAATAATCTCATATTGGTATACCGGTATGTACGGTACTGGAATATGTAGAACTTATTGATTTCATTGAGAAAGTCAATTTCAAGTGTATTTTCCTATTGTAATGATAAACTGATCAGAATCTAATTGGACCAGCAAATCTAACAGCAAGTTCACAAATCAGTCAAAGACCAATTCATTAATGACCATGTATTCCAACTCTAAAGAACTATTGAGGAATTTGGAAACGAAGTTACAAGCATAGAATAAAATGACTGATGATATCAAAGACAGATATAGGAATCGTTCAACAGACATGGTTTATTAATTGAAATTTAATTAATACATAACAGTGAATAATTATGATGAAATATATGAAGTACAGAAATATATGCCACATGCAAACTAATGCATTCACCAAAATAACCCAGGGCTGCAAAAGAAAAGGTATAAAATCTGCAGGAAAATACGAGGTCATACCAGCTCAATATACATAGATGTAAACGTTATTGTTTATTATAGGAACAAAAATCATCATTCCTTTGACAGCAAGTAATAAAGTTGTTTTATCAATTCAGTTTATTCACAAAAATATTTGGTGAATTTCAAAAATTAGAGAAAAACATAGCATAAGTAAATTTTGAAATTATAAATAAAAATATTTTGCATATATCATTTTCATGTTCATAGCATTTCAACCGAATAAATATTTCTGCTGTATGCAAACCCAAGTATGATTTTTTTTAAACAATGATAAAAATAATAAAGACTTATTATTTTTATTAATAAATGACAGTCTGGCATTAATTAAGACCTTTTTTTAAACATTATTACAAGATGACATACATCAGTAAATAGATAAGATTGTTTCAAACACAATGAAGATTACAAACTGGTATTTTTAATGAGTTCAAACATTGGACAGTATATTGAGCTGGCATGACCTCACACTGAAATATCACTGATTGATTCCATATAATAATTATACATTATTAAATGATATAGTAATGTAAAAAAAAACACTTAAATGTTCGCACATTATTAATATGTTTTGTACATGTTTACATTATTTTATAATTGTATACTAACAATATGTCCATTAATTATTGTATCATTAACTTAATTATTACATGCTCTCCATGTATGGAGGAAATAAAGATATAAGTTTCATGTTTGTTTGTTTATTTGGGTTTAAAGCCGTTTTTCAACAATGTTTAAGTTATTTACAGCGACCAATTCACCTATAATCAGTTTTTCCTGGACAGTATACTAACCAGTACTAACGTACCCTTCCACAAGGAACTGCCAACTTTTCCACATGTGGAAGAGAATCGACATTAATTGTTATCAAATTTTTATGGAAAGGTATGACCAGCCGCAACTAGGACTCAAACTTGGATTGCCAGGTTTACAAATCCAGCACACCAACCACTGGACCATGGTCACGGCTCTATGTATTTCATACAGAACATATTAAAAGTAAATAACGAACAGAAACATACATGTGATAATATTAAATCCTCACTATATTGTCCATTATTGTTTACGTATAGATTACCTATCAAAGTAAACAGCCATGACCTTATAAAATTGATAGTAAACAGGTCAGTGTACATTTATCTTGATTACAAGTAACGGTATGATACAATACACGTTTACACCACCATATAGTAAATAATGAAGATATAATGTACATAAAAATAGCTTTAATAGAAAGCTTGGCTATCTATGACCCCTAAGTACAATGATGATAATGTGTAGAATAATTCTTTATCAAATGTTGACACAAAGAACCCCTACCAGCACTGTCTGAGAATATCTTCTTAAATATGAACACTAGTATATATCCCCTTTGGGGCCATTTGATTTGAATAAAGTTCCTACTCTTATAATAATACCATGTCATGAACTATAAGATATCATCAATACACATACACAGTAAATCAGGTCAATTACCAAAAAAAAAAATTAATTCTTCAAATCCAAACAAAACAAAAGAATAAATGCTATCAATACCTTGTGCTAATTAAACCTCAACTGTATATCTCAGAGTCCAAATATCTAATTAATTCCAAAGACACATGGTAAATAATTTAATATGCATGAACCTATACCCCACCCACAATTTATCCATTTAAAATAATACCTGCGTATTTTTCTTCACTACAGACATAATCCTAGCTAAATTGAACACAGACAGAATATTGAAACACGATCAGTAATGATACTATCGCCCGAGTCCAAATTATCTTTTAACAAAGGAATGACCTTTGACCCTGAGAAATTTAATTTGACATATGACCTTAACTGTGTGACATATTTGTTCTCTTGTGTTTTTTCCTGAGGAATCATTCCACCTCACTGATTTCCAATCATGTTAATAAATACAGTCAGGGAAGAAATTATCTCAGCTGTGAAAAAAGGCTCAGAGCGCAATAACAGAGTAACTTGAAATAGAACAAAGAGTTCAATACCACAGTGTTGAACTAAATCCGGTAAAATGTAGAAATTCAATACTGTTTTGTTAAGCTTATCATAAATGTCCCCTAATCACAACACAATTTTGTGGTTTCATTTTTGTGCAAGATTGAAGTCACAAAGTGTTCCTTTGAGAGGAAGGGTATCTAAAACTATACCTAAAGTATAAGCCTTTGATGTTATCTATATAAGATAAAGGCTGATTTGAATTGCTCAAATTTGTTAATTCCTGCTCAAATTTGCCTTTATTTTGATAGTTTATGCAAAAGACCCTTACAAGCTAAGATATAGTTTTAGCGACCCATTGTTAAAGTAATCAGTTTTTTACCACCTTCTAGCAAGAAGCAATAAGATCAGATACCATGAAAATATTTTCATCACAAGAGAATTCATAAATAAACTGGTTCAAAAATTAACCAATTTCTATATAGTTGACAAAGAAAGTGCTGCTAGGGGTCATTGTGTCCAACTAACTACCTAATTTGTAAATTAATACTGGTACAACCAACAATTGATTCTGTGGCATGCTAAAATAATATACAATCAGTGATTTTACAATGTAAGAATCTTATCATAAAAACCAATACAGTCAAACCTGTGAACAAAGGCCACCTTTAGTAAAGACAAAATATGTCCTTTATTGAAAGGTGGTCTTTATTCTGAGATCATTTTGTTCTTAATGATTAATGACAGTTTTTTAAAGAATGGCCTTTCTTCACAGGGTGGCCTTAATTCTAAACTGACTGCTAACACAGGCTTGACTGTATAAATAAGTGACAAAGATTAATAGAAAATAAACGAGTTAGCACAGTATTGTATGCAAATTAGTGTGACAGAACATGATGCAATAGGTGGAAAAACTGAACATTTCTATTCCTCTTAATCCATCTCTTTTTTTTAATTTTGGAAAAAAAATCAATTTTTTAATGGAAGTGATAAATATCTTATCAGCCAGATTGAAAATATTCAGTTTTTCTCCTCTAATAAAATAGCTCGTTACATAACCATAACTGGATGGGAAGTGATTACCTCGGTGTCTTGTGGGGTTTGGGGTTCGTCCTTAAATGGATACAAAACATACACAAAATGATAAACATAGAGAGTCTTAGAGATAGCTAAGCACATATAATTATATAAATACAAGTTAAGTATGAAAGTTGATCTGTTAAAACATCAAAATGATGATCTAGAGCATGAATTTAAACATCAATTTTGACAGTGAGATCAATCTCAGGATAAATTTTTCTCCAAGAGGCAGGGTGTCATTTTATAGACATTTCTTAGCTAAAATACCTTTCTCTATTATAGACTAGTAGTATACTGTGGAATCATTAATTTTTGTTGGGGATTTAATTTCGTGGGTCGGCTCATCTACAAAATCAAATCCCCATGAATTTAAATACAGAGATAAGACATTTTTTTCAAAAATCAAAATCCACAAATTTATGCCCCCACGAAATAGCCATTTTATTAAAAAAAAACACGAAAATTCAGCCCAACGAATATAAATGAAAATACAGTATATTTCAGTCATTATACTTTTACCAGTATGGAAAAACACTTCATATTAATCACTTAAATATAACATAGAAGGATATGACCTGCTGAGAATGAGATTTGAACCCGGATCGCTCGGGTTACAAATACAGCGCACTATAACCATTAGACCACAGCCATGGCCTTATCACTTTCGAGCTAGGGTAGGCAAGAGTTGGATGTTTCACAAGTTTAATCTTATTTAAAATATGTCTATAAAATGAGACCAAAGAACTTGAAGTGCAGAAAAATGTTTAATATTTTGTAATTACCAAACTTTTCATACATTCATAAGACCCATCTCATGAGATTGTTCTTCACTCAGATATTTTAGTAGAACAAAAATTAACAAACAATTCTGAACCACTTACAAACTTAGTATAAACTGATTATTCCTGAATACTTTAAAAAAAAGATCATAAAAGCTATAGTTAAACCACTATATGATTTAACATAACTTGATTAAAAATTGAATATATAAATTTCAGTATTTTAGCATTCAAATGGAGAAAAACAAATCATAATATTGTTAATAAAAAAATTCTGGTTCAGGGTTCAGAATGTATGCATGTAACAAAATGATTTAGCCCTATACTTAACATCTAGATAGCGTGAACAATACATGAATTTCAATACCACTGTATTTATTAAGTCAAAATTCTGAAAAAAATCAATAATTCCAATTAAACTCCCACAGTCCCACTATCTACCTTTAATCATTTAACAAATCAAATGATCAAATTTAAGCATTAAAGCAGAAGTCAGGGCTTAAGCCTAGCAAGAAAACAAACTTTTCAACAACAGTTCACAAAGATATTAAAAGCTACCATAGTATTCTGAATATTTCATCCTAAAGTCAAATGAAGAATATAATTATTACCTTAATTAAATGCAGACAAGCATTTGACACAAGCATGATATAACATTCATAAAAATAGAAATTAATTTTGTTTCTAAGCAATCAAAGCTGTTTGATCCAATAAGCTTACAGCAAAGACACTGGTTAATGAAAGAAGTTCAGGACATCACCGTGGTAATCATGAATCCTAAAAAATAAGTTTTAAACAAAAAACACTACTGGGGAGAAAATCCTACACCCCAAGGAAGAGACAAAGAGATCTGTAGCCTTGTAGTCATGATGATAAAAAAAAATATTCATCAGTTAAAAACCTGATGATTCAAAACTAAGTCCTATATAAAATAAAATAAAACACATTTCAAGACATTGAAAGATACAAATAAATACAAAATGAATTAATACAGAAACAACCTGACAATGAGTATAAATAGTGAATGACCCAATGATTATATATATGATTCTGTATTCTGTAAGGGAGACAACTATGTATGCTCAGGTAAGGTAAGTGAATACAGGGTGATTTCCCTTTGTATACAGATAATATTATATAGAGGAAATAAGTAAGTAAAATCAAACCTTTCTCTTTGTTGCCTAATAAAACATACCAACAATTAATGCAATAACCAGATAGAAACCTATCAGATAAATAAGCAGGCAGGTAAATTAAACCTGACAAAGTCTTAGCAAGATTTTATACTAAGGGTTCAAATGACAAACATTTTGTAAACATTTTGAAAGAATTGCCGTCTGAGATACAGACAGACAGAACTGTTTAGTGTAATTGGATGATATCACTGATGATTATCTAATTACTGTAAAAAAAAACATCTCCCTATAAATCTCGGCATGCTTGCATGCAAACATAGTAACTGAAATACAGTCAGAATCACTGCCATCTTGCGTCTCAGATTCAGTTGTTTTATCCTGAGAGTAAACATGCATTTAGATTCATGCATTTTTTTATTCATTCTGACTCCTCTAAGAAACAAAGGGAACATGAAAAAATGAAACAGACTTATACAAGCGAACAAAGGATTTCAGAAAAAAATCTTTCCGACAAATGATATTTGTTATCATAGCAACAGACACATATTTGTTTGTTTCAATATAAAAACTATTTTACACTGAGCAACTGAAATACTCTTTGTTCAACATAAGTATGTTTCAGTACATCAAATTCCCCGTAGAGTCATAGTAACAAAAAAGTCACATTTAACAGATCGCTCACCTTTTTGGTAACTGGGGCTTGGCTTGACTCATCTTCTTTAGCTTTGGATTGAATCTGCTTAAACTTTTGCAACATGGAAGAAGTTGTGTTAGGAGCAGGCATTCCAGCAGTCCAGTCTGTGTCAGATTCTCTGTAGATACCTTCATTGACTTGTGGATTGTTTTCAACAATTACGGATGATTCTTGCGGTTGATACTGCCCCGGAAGCTCACTTGGATGTACACCGTTGGTGACCCCAATAGGAGATTTGGGGCTTAGTGGTCCCCTGCTATCTCTTGGAGGTGTGAATTCCTTATACCTTGGAGATGTGGATGATGTGGATTTGGCACTACTCGACTCAAGTTGCTTCCATTTTGACACCATATTCTTAGCATATCCTTGTTCCGGCATTTCAGCTTCAGGACTGGCCTCCCTATCGCGAGCAACATCAGCAACTGACTTACTAGGTGTACTTTCCAATACACCACTTTCTGATTGTCTCGTTTCAACAACTAAATGTTCCTTAGGTGTATTTTCATAAACACCAGCTTCTGGGGGAGGTGTAAATTCCTTGGGTTTTCTATCAGGTGAACCTGTCTGAGAGCTACTTGATTGAATCTCTTTGAATTTGTTCAAGATATTTCTAGTCGTTCCTTGTTCGGGTAACAGCTCAGGAGCAACTGCTCCAGACTTCACAACATCACCTCGTTCAGCTGGCTGGTTCTCTACTACACCAGCAACAGTACGGCCAGGACTTACTTCTCTCGGTGGAGTCATTGCCTTTGATCTGGATGATGAGCTCACAGGAGAGGAAGACTGCTTCTGAATTTCCTTGAATCTTTCCATTGTCTTCTTGGCTGCACCAACTTCAGGGAGGACTTCTTCTGTGGCTTCACCAGACCTGATAACTTCTCCTCTAGCTGCAGGTTGATTTTCATATTCCCCAGATTCAGTCTGTGGTTCATACTTCTCAAGATAACCTCTTGGTTCACTGACAAATTCCACTTTAGCGGATTTGTCAGGAGTAGCATCCTTCTTTGGAGACGGTGGAGGTCTGTTGCCAACTTCTGATTCCATCTGCTTAAACTTAGAAAGCACCGACTTGGCATAACCAATCTCTGGCAAGACTTCATCAGTTTTTTCTCCAGACTTTACAACATCTTCTTCTGAGTTTGGCACATTTTCGAACACTCCAGACTCACTCTTAGCTTCATTGTACACAATACTTTCTCCACGTGGCTCACTTACATATTCAATTTTACCAGACCTATCGGGAGTGAGCTCACGTTTTTCATTTGTCTGAACCTTACTGGATTCTGTTTGAATCTCTTTAAATTTGTTCAAAATGTTTTTAGCAGAGCCTTGTTCAGGCTTATAGTCCTCAGTTTGATCACCCGATCTGACTACAACTTCCTCATGCCCTTTAGGTTCACTTTCATACACACCAGATTCAACTTTAGCTTCATACTGTGGTAGATGCTCAGCAGGTTGGCTTTCATATTCTACTTTGTCAACAGTTCTTGGTGGAGATGCTGGTCTAGCTGTTGGGACAGATTTTGATTTCTCTTCTGATATAGATTTGAATTTACTGACCAGATTTTTAGCTGTACCCACTTCAGGTAGATCTTCCCCTTGCTGGTCAGCTTCACGTATGACATCAGGATTTCTGACAGGTTCATTTTCAAATTCTCCACCTTGATCATACTCGTCTTTAACCGAGACCTTCTTAGGAGTTTGTTCTTCACTGGATGTTTTACCCGATTCAAATTTCTGACGAACATTGTTCATCTCAGCGAAGTGTATCTGTAACAAATACCAGTAAAACAATCAAGAAATTGCAAAATAGACAAAATCATTAAAATTCTAAGGAATTCAGTATCAAATATACTTAAAGACATCAGTCTTGACCAGTTGGGTTTTCCATGAGTGTAACACTAAATGTAATTTTTAATTAAGTCTAAGACTTATAAAATAAGTAAACCATTTTATAATAATAGGGAAAAAGTTAACATGTCCATGTTACAATCATAAATAAATACTTGGTGACTCAATATTGTTTTGTGTATAATCATGTGACCATTATAATTTACATAAGTTGTTGATTCCAAGAGAGACTGATGGATTTTTGTTTGTTTATATCAAGTTTTATGCCCCTTTTCAACAGTCAGAGTCATATGAGGCAGACAGTTCACCTAACCGTCATTCCTGGGAGAACCGGTACTGGACTCCCATCCTCCATAGGCAACTGCCTTCTTTCTCACATAAAGAGACATGGGACTGATGGATTAAGAAACATCAGAATCTCAATGATGTAACCATTTTTTAAGGTGAATTTATTAACAAACAATCAACTACATGAATTAATTTACGTTTTTGCAAGGAACATGTATATGTACATTGCAGTCAGTTAAATTCACTGAACAATTAAAAAGAAAATTACTTTTTGAATACTTAAATGAAATGATGTAGGAATTTTAAAAAAACACTTAAAAAACAATGAAACCATTCTTCGTGCAATTTAAATACAAGTACATGATCGTACAATGTTTCTACAACAACTACAACAACAACAGATTAACAAAGCAAACAGCAAGTTTTTTTCAAGAATCTACAAACAAAGCCTGATGTTACAAAAATCTATTCCTCACATGTAGCTTCAAACATTCAATCATGGCTTATAAGTCAAAGCTAAATTATAGTTGATTCAAGATTCTGATTCAGAAAGTGGCTGGTTAAACCCTGTCTCAGTCAAGATTTTGATTGATTCTTTGGAAAAATGATAGGCAGGTACCCGCCTGGTCTTATCTTGATATATGAGAATACAATGTATAAACATATGATTATAGGTGTGCAAGTTTTGGCAAAAGCAAATGAAAAGACTTTGTACTTGCAAAATGTATCAGAAGAATCTATTTTATATACAGATTTCTAGAGTGATGGGGTATGTTAAGACTATTAAGGTAGATTGAGTGCAAATACATTCTTTTGTGAGGCAGAAAAAGAAAGGCTGTAACTAAAATTAGGGGTTCAAAAAGACAATTTGAGAAAAATTTGGTGCAAATACATTCTTTTGTGAAGCAGAGAAGGGATGGTTGTAACTAAAAGATGTTGTAAAAAAGTTTAAGAAACTGACTGGGTTAATGCAGTTAAAGAAAAGGTTAAAAAAAAAACAATGCTGGATGATGATAGTCTTAAAATTGAAAAAAATAAAAAATAGTAAGTTTGTGAATTCATTTCATTTGCATAAAAAAAATAAAACCATATAACCTAGACTCCCTGAAAAATGAAATTCCATGAAAATTGGGTAATTTTTCAAGTCTCATTTTTTCGGAATTTATCAAAAATTTTATCAGAAAACCAAACTTTTGGCCCGGTACGGAAGGGGTTCAGTTCTCGATGGTTTTATTGCAGTTTCTTTGCCGGCCATTTGAATTATGATTACAGTCTACTCAGCATCAAAAATCTATAAAACATCATTCATCATTTTTTGCCACTAAGAATGAAATACTGAGTGTTACCGGTATGTTAGTTTACAAATGTAAAATTATTCAACAATTCAAACTTTTTCCACATGGGAGCTCCCAGCCAGACAAATTCCTAGACAAGAAGTGACAATTTCAGTCTACCTATTGTTGAACTTATTTCTTTCAAATGTCAAAAAATTCAAAGGGTACTTCATTATGGAAATGTCATAAGATGCTCTAAAATACCATCATCCATACATTGCTAATCTAAATAAATTCAGATCTATGGTTTATAGAATGATTATAAATAATACTCAGTCATAAAGTATCAAGTATTATCACAATAAACATTGAATCTGAATTTATTCATTTGTTATATTCATGCATGACATTGAAATGTAGCGTACATACTGAAGATCCACTGGTCTATGGAAGAAATCTGGTATTAGATATTTGGGACAAAACTCGCCATTTTAAGCTCCCAAGGTAGGTAGCAGCCATGAGAGGAACATGAATAAGAATTTCAACCATACATGATATATAATTAAGCTTGTATAACATTTGTAGAAGAAGGATATGGTTTGAACTGTTTGAACAAAAAGCAGAAGTTTATTGCTTATGTTTGATTCATTCATAACAAAAATCATTTTAATAACATTGACTTTTTTATAAAAATTTGAAGTTTTTAAATTTCACTGTATCCAAACTGTAGCAAAATTAAACATGAGAAGTTATTTTGTTCGAATAATCTTAATAAAAAGGTTCCTAAAACATTATGACAAGATTTTAAATAGGTCAACAATTTCTTCAAATATTCTTCAAGGTCCTATTTGAAAACAATTTCATATGTGTATGTAAAAGACCAATAACCGAACGACCAGATTTTCAGAATGTATACCTCCTCTTTTTCATGCGTTTCACGAAGTATCTCTGGATCTCTCACCGCATCTTCCTCCGATATTCCATTCTCACTGATCTCGCTAAAATGTACAGAAAAAATTAACATCATCACTGTGTAGAAATTTTTTTGTAATAAATTATTATTTTCAACTCAAACATAATATTATCTTACTTTAAGAATAAGAGAAGTGAATAAAAAAAAATTCAGAATGGAATTGAGATTAGATCTCTGAGACTGATCTCAAGATTTATAACCTCAGGCCAATATTATTTTTCCATATTCAACTTGCTAATAAGATGACCACAATGTTAAGTTTTACACCAGTTTTGATAGTGACCATAACATCAATGATCTACTACCGATATGCATGTGTATATGGATCTTTTTAGGCCTTAACCAGTACTAACCACATTCTGTCTGTAAGTTTCTGCCAAGCTACCCTATATAATTTAGAGGTGGAGAACAATTCAACATAGGATGTAATATCTTCAGTCAAATTTGTCACAGACAGTGTGAGCCTCGCCCCGGGTTTGAACTCACAACCTCTCGATCATCAGACAAACGCTCTAACCACTGAGCTAGCCGGGCAGGCTTCTCAAGAAGTTTACTAACAGTTTCTTACGAATAGTTATCATGTCATATCTTCTCACTGGTTATTAATGCTACAGTCAAACCTGTGTCAGCAGTCACCTCTAAATAAAGACCACCCATTCTTTCAAAAAATATTTTGATTATTTAGAACGAAATGCCCTCTGAATAAAGGTCACCATTTAATAAAGGCAATAATGTCTTTCCCAAGGGTGACCTTTGTTTGAAGGTTTATATATTTATCATAAGTGAGTCCTAACTTACCTGGCTCCATTCACCTTCAATGCATTTTCTGAAATAAACAAACATAAACCTTGTTAACAAATTTTTCTGAAGGCATCGTCAATATTTTTATATGAAACAAACAAAAACAATGGATAGATAAGAATATATATTATTCAGCAAGGGATGCTACTCTTATGAACTTATGTCCCTCGTCATCACATCCAATTTTGGAAACAACAGCATCAACTTACATGTGTTAATGGAATTCTTCACATTTCAGAAACTTTGACTAACAAATCTTAAATCTGCCTAACCTTATACGAACAGATAAGGCAATTACTACATGCCCCCACATAATTAGATGCCATGGTTAAAAACAAAATCACATATGAAAATGCCAGCTTTCAAAAAACACTTGATAAACAGACATGGAGGAAATAGTGACATATAGCATTATGGTATGATCTCCAAGAGGAGTATCACCTTAAGGAACTTAAAACGCAGCTACTATAAATAATGAAATACAAAGTGATGCTAAAATACTGTTTTCTTATCTTTATAAGTATATATTATCTGCTAGTCAAATATAGAAAACATCTTCAGAAACATGTGGTGAAGTTGATGAAATAAAAGCTTCCGATGAAGATGATGAAATAAAAGCTTTTGTTGATGAAATGAAAGCTTCTGGTGGTGAAATAAAAGCTTCTGATGATGAAATAAAAGGTTCTGGTGATGTTGATGAAATAAAAGGTTCTGGTGAAGTTGATGAAATAAAAGCTTTTGATGATGAAATAAAAGGTTCTTATGAAGTTGATGAAATAAAAGGTTCTGGTGAAGTTGATGATATAAAAGCTTCTGATGATGAAATTAAAGGTTCTGATGAAGTTGATGAAATAAAAGGTTCTGGTGAGCTGTTGTAACAAAAACTTCTGGTGAAGTTGATCAAATAAAAACTTCTGGTGAAGAAATTCTGCACTTAATTCTGATCAGAAGAGATAAGATGTGAACAAGATGAACCAAATAAACACAGACCTTACACTAATACTGATAGAATCACTAATCAATGATGGGATGATATGAGTATTTCATCATTCATCAGAAAAGATAAACAGCTGGTCATAAATAGATAGTCAAACAAATAATTAAAGATCATTGAACAATATGTTTGGACTGTCTGGTAGCTAGTTTCCTGAAGATAAAACATTCCATTAATAATTAAAACAGCATTCCACTCATACATGACCAGGACAGACTTGAGTCAGGTAAGATAACCGTGGAGTTTTTTTACACCAACACGCTTTTCTCCAGAGAACAAGTGAAAAACAATTTCTTGATTATATGCTGGATTCAGTGGTCAGAGATCTAGAAAACAAAACTATCTCTCTGTAAGATTCTTAGGATAACTGATATTCTCATAAAAAGGGTATAAGATGACATTGTGTCCTGTGCTTGGTGTCAGATAAATACCGCACCTGAATTACAGGGTACCATTCGAATATAATTAACAACTGGAATGTTCCAGTACTCAAACAAGTAAGGTGAGCCACTAAGTGGATTGTGGAAGTTAAGTTTTTATAAAAGATCTTAATAATACACATTCCTCCCTTTCTAAACAAATAAGGGATTCACATGAAACATGTCTACTTCCACTAGCATTCCACAAAGCAGACCCAACCGGTGGCAAACACATGCCAAAGTTTCATAGCTGCACAGTAAGCTAGTTTCGCAATACATACAGTATTCAAATCAAAAGTGAGATCACATGTAGAAGAGACAAGAATACAAACTGTATTAAGTACCAGTAACTGCAACATTTCATTCTTCTAATTACATTATCTCTGAGTAAAACATGTCCTTAACATTACCATTCATCATCTAAGATGACAGTTTGTGTACAATACGACCCATCTCTGTCATGTTTGAGCAAACACATCTCTAGATTGTCAGCCTCCACAAAAAATACCTAATTTTACAATATAAAGATTTTAAGGATGCAGCGTACATGTTTTTTCTCAAGTCATTTATAGAAATTTAGACATGATGCAAAAACTGTCAATGGAATGGTTGCATAAGACAGGTAATTGTGAATAGGTAAAGAAAGCATATAGCTTACTTGTCCTTTAAATCTTGATATGGAAACCTGTATTAAAATGGTATGAATTTATGAAACATTTATATAAAATACACTGAGAGACAATAGATTCTAAAAACAGAAGAGATGGACTGGGAATGGTCAAAAGGCAACAACTGTATATAAGAATCAAAACATTCTAGTGTCAGTGAAATCTGGTTAACCTCATTTGGATGGAAGAACAGATAGACAAGGCAATCACTATCATGATCCGAACACATCAATAGAATTGTCTACTTTAGACAGCCAAGGTCTTCGAACTTGATTTAAGTACATGTATGTATAACTCAGAAAATTATGAGAAATAACAGCACTAGGTGTTCTGTATCGACCAAGTATATTATCCATCCATTCATTCAAGTATTTGAAATAAATGTCACAGGTTAACTTGATAAGCAGGTTATAAATCAAGAAATGAAGCATGTAAACATAATAAAACATCATCTCAGACCTTCATCAGACCATCTGGTATGGTGTTTTATTTAGGCAATGCCTGGGAAGACCCCTTAAGTTAGTTGGAAATCACACAAAATAGGCAAATATGGGGAAATTTCTCAATGCAAATAGGTTGTTTTGGGGAAAGGTCTACCGGTAGCTTATTTTCCAAGGGGAAGACACTGACAATCAGCGCCACTTTCTCAGTAAACACCTGACTACATTGCTTGCTTTCTGATCTTGTAGTGTACTTCTCATAACTACACTGTTACCTCTCCAAAGCAACACCCTTTGGGAGAAGCAAAATTATGTTGCTTTTGAGAGGTTGTTGCTCTAGAGAGGTTAAATTGATAGTTAAATCATACAGTGGAAAAAATCAAGTTGTTGTTGAAGGGAGGATGTTGCTCAAGAGAGGGCCACACTGGAGAAGTTGTACTGTATATTCAAAAACTATAAAAACTAAAAGAATGTTGAATATTAATATTATATCAACACATAGACTACATTCAATAGTTTTCGCTTCATTATTTCATATTTCAATTATTGGCAATTTTACAAATCAAAGGGCAATCCTTGAATCACTGGTTACTAGAAGCCAGCATTTTCAGAAACAATTCACTTTAATATGTTTTATTCATATCAATGGTATTTTTACTTGACAAAATGTCACTTATTTTTATAGTCTGAAGATCACGATGTTCACATTTTTCAAATTCAAACTGGAGTAACCATGTAGACCTGTTACAGTGCCTGGGATAAAATAACAAAATGAGGGAAATAGTCATTAATCATTTAGTTCAAATCATGTAAGGTAAAAACAGTCAAACTGGTGAACACAGGTCACCTTTTAGAAGGACAAAATGTGGCCATTTAATTTATTGACATTTAGCCTTTATTAGATGTCATTTTGATCTAAATGTCAAGGTTTTTAAAAATAATGGCGTTTATTCACAGGGTGGCCAAATAATTCAGTCTGCCACTAACACAGGTATCGTTGTGCATACATTTGAATCAATATTGACAATGCATCCTTTACTCAAACATTGACCTTAAAAACTACTGAAGGGATGCTAGAAGATTGATGTGTATTAGGACAGGAAATAAATTAACTCCTGTAAACATCACGAAAATATCTTAAAATGCGTGTTTTTTCTATTTTTGAATTGTTTAACTGCATGTAATAAATTGATGTATGGTACTCAATGTACAAGCATACATTTGGGGTTGAACATTGTTTTGTTTACATGCTCATTGAAATCATAGAAATAGGGTAGGTAGGTCAGGGCTTTTTCGGGTCTTAAGTTCCTCAGGCCTAATAAAAATCTAGTAAAAAATAGGGTTGATTGGGTATACAAATTTTTTACGCCCAAAGAAGGGCTGTAGAGAAGTATATCACTCCAATGGTTAACTTAAGACAAGGAACTTTCCAGTCATATATTGTAACCAAGAAAATGAATTCATCAGTAAGATAATATACATAAAGACAAACATGATTCTGATCTATGTATGTATGTATGATGATAATCATAATGCAATAATATAATAGAAGATAGGTGTGCTGTGATCAACAAAGTAATAACAAGGGACATGATAAGATGATATATAGACAGCTGCCATTATATCAATATGGAAGCAATTATGCACATTACGCAGTTTACACATTGTATATAACATGACAACAAGTCTTGTACAATTAAGAAAATGTGATAATCAGCATTATTTTGACCAATTAAACTGAAATAAAACAAATCATTTTCAGTCTGAGAATTGACCAAATATGAGTTTGAAATATCAGGGCTAAACTTCTAACAAGATGGAATTACTAGTAAAATATCTATAAAATAAGTGTTCACAGACTTTATTATGAAATTTGCATAGTATTAACATAATGAACCATGTAAATTACATATATTGTAATGAAACTTGTAATTTACATATATCATAACAAAACATGCAATTTACATATATTGTAATGAAACATGTAATTTACATACATCTTCATGAAACATGTAATTTACATATATCATAACAAAACATGCAATTTACATAATATTGTAATGAAACATGTATTTACATACATCTTCATGAAACATGTAATTTACATATATCATAACAAAACATGCAATTTACATAATATTGTAATGAAACATGTATTTACATACATCTTCATGAAACATGTAATTTACATATATCAGAATGAAACATGTGATTTAAATAAAAAAAAAAATATATTGTAATGAAACATGAAATTTACATAAGATCATAATAAAACAGGTAATTTACTTATATTGTAATAAAACAGGTAATTTACTTATATTGTAATGAAACATGTACATGATTCACATACCGGTATATCATATTAAATCATCCTTCATTCTCTACCTATATCATTTTTTGTTGAAATAATTAGTAAGTGATACAATCATTTACAATATCATGGACAATTTTAATACATAAATATTTTACCTGGACTAGAATAAGGGTATAAATTCTTAACATTGAACCCTTTTCCTGACTCATTACTTATACTTAATCTTCTCACATACGACCCATACCAAGGGGATTTTCCGGGCGGTGTAGCCCCACGACCAAGGGGTACAGCGGGTACAACTGGGTCGGAATTCTTTGGGTTACTGTTTACTTTAGTCATTTCAGACACATTATTTTGTGTAAGTTCAATTGTATCACAATCAGATTCTCCATTCATCTTAACTTCCTTTGCAACTTTGGTTATTTCAGTAATTTCCAAATCACCAGCAATAATAGTATTTTCATCAGAATTTCCGTTTTCCATAAATTCCATATTTGACTCTACTGCGATATCACCATCCATTATATTCATAGTAAAATCAGCACTAACATTTCCATCAAGTGCTGTTTCCACATCCATCTTGGTCAGCTTTTAGTTTATAAATTGCGAAAAAGATTTAGCTGTAGTTGAGAGATCTGCCTAAGTATGAGCCACAAAAAATGTTATCTGTTCACTAAATAATTAAATACCTAATAACTATTTGATTCTATACCATTAAACATTCCACGCTAATACACAAATTATTCCCAGGTACTCATAACATTATATATATTAATCCACAACAAAAATATATTTTATTATGAATTACTTTTCTTCAGTATTCCATAAAATTGTATTTTTTCTTTGGAATTTTTTTTATCGAAAGCCTAACACAATAGTTGTATTATTTCTATAAAAGAAAAAGAATTTAACAATTTTCATGAAATTCCTTTCTTATGCTATGAACCTTTTTATCACAAACCAACTAAATTCCATGTTTTACCAACCAGCTGATTCTCAACATATGTTTAACAGCCCTCTCCAGTAACTTCTATATAATCACTGTAGTGTATCTACTACCCCACTTCTACAGAGATAGGAGCCTCTTAACCTATCACATTTCTGGGACAAAGAGATATGATTCATTGATTATCATAGGTAAATATCCTCTAGAATGACATCAACAATGAAATACATCTTGAAATATATCACAAGGAAGGTATTCATCCAATTCTAAGTTTTCATGGGATTAAATTATGGTAATGACTAAATTGTTGTTATATTATCACTAATTAATCAAAAGAAAATTTATTGTTTTATGAAATATTCTGGCCACCACTTAATCAAAATAAACATTATTGCATTGAAACAATCTGGATGTTAATTAATCAAATAGTCCAGCTGAAATGGCAGGTAATTTTTTTTTTCGATTAGCAAAGAAGAAATAACTTGTATCAGGGTCCGTAGACTAGCTAGGCCTTCTTGATATTTGCTCCTAATTTGTAGCAAGCCTAACAGACATGGGAATTACAGACAGTATCGGGTAACCATTAGAATCATTCAGTAATGATTAAACTAACATTAATGGATCAAACAAGCATTTGGCTAGAATCAATATTTTGATATATGAATCTACCTGTACCCTAACATGTTACTATTTCAGGTAAATAAAGAATCTAGGAAAGGTACTAAAGTCATGAAATCATGAAACATGCATAAGTCAAGAAACACACCCAAATGTGACTAACTTAGGTACTTAGATACATGTATATGTAATCATTTAATTGTATCTTAGATCTAGGATGCTTACTTTTTGATAAGCCACTCAATGTGATACCAGGGGAGGGATGGGACTGGAAGAAAATTGTACACCATTAAACCATCATTGATATCTGACATGATTAAGATAATACGTTTTGCTGAAACATACCTAGGATTAAACACTCTGATGGAGCAATACTTACAATACAAAGTTAGCTTTTATTCAGAAATTTTACTTTTTGCTTTTTTAGATGCTTTTGTCTTTTCTAAATGTGGCAAGTTTGAGCAAAACATTACATTAATTCATATTTCCGGTGATAATAACCATCTTTCACTAACAATGAATGTAGTGTGTAGTCAAAGAAAACTTATAATTACAACTTACATGGAGAAGTTCTGAGGCATTATCAACAATTACGGTAATTCAGACAAAAAAAAAATTGTGAAATATTATACAATGTTGAATAATTCTTTATAATCTGACTGTATAAAAATTTATCTGATAAATCTTGTAGTAGAAGACTCAATAGTTTCATATAAAACTAATTACCATCAAACCTGTGAACAAGACCACCATTGAGAAACACCTAATGTGACCTTTATTGGCAGGTGGCCTTTATTTGGAGGGCATTTTGTTCTCAATATTTAAGGATGGTTTTTAAACATTGACCTTTATGCTTAGGGTGGCCTTCATTCGGAGGTGGCCTTTAACACAGTTCTCCTGTATAAGAATAGATTTATTCAGCAAAAACAATCATGATGGTTTTTAACTGATCACTGAAATCAGACAAGAAATACACACTGAAGACAGCCGGTCAATGGCTTTGATTAACAAAGAATTCTATGAGACTGGTAGTCTGTATAATTGCTTGTACTGACATCTAGCCAGGTGAACTCCTGTATTCCTACATATCTCACATTTCTGGGTACAGGATAGAACATTAGAACATGAAAATAATGATACTCATTAGAGTACCTCCATTACTCAGAAAGTTAAGGCTCGCCCTAAATGCCCTTACTGTCTATCAGAAGTACAAACTTATTCTTCTAGCACTTCCTGCTAATGTAATCAGTGGGTGGGGAGAGGAATCAAAGTACTGTTTATTTATTAATCTGATGTTTAATGACCTATTTGACAGCTATGGTCATTTTAGAGTCACCTCAGAGTGAGGGGAGATAAGATAAAGGAGAACCTGAGGTATTTATATCTCTTTGTTGCCCTTTTTCCTGTGATTTTCTAGACACAGTACATGGCTCTGTAGTTGGGATCAGGGGACACTGAAAAGGGCCCCTGAGAAATTCAAAAGGCGGATCCGAGAGTCAAACCCAAGACCTTTCGTTTAGCAGTCCAGCGTGTTACCACTAGACCACCGATTACTAATAAATCAAAGCACTGGCAGAAGGGTTTACTGTAATAAGTCAACTAAAGATGTAGTGAAAAAATACAAAATTCTTCATTTGTAATTCCCACTCAATACCAAAGCCATTCAGATTAAAGTTTTCTCCATACTAAGATAGACAGTTTTCTCCCTGACATCAAGTTAAGGAGCATCTGCTATTAAAATACCAGGTACCTCATTAATCACTTTTACCCCTACTTATCAAATAATACAAGGTACACTATCAGTAAACCATCGTAAGGTGAACAAAACAGTGACACACCCCTGAACCTTGACATGACTTAAATTGATTACATTGTAAATAAATAATGGAACTTAAAACTACATACTTAAAAGTAAACAAAACATATAACCAGAAATTCAAATTCTAGACAGATATGAAATATCTCTGTCAAATAGTTATTCATATTTCAAGAACTATTCAAGAACTATTCATGAAGTATTCATGCACTATACAAGAAAAGTTCAAGAAAAGTTCATGTTTTCATGAATTCCATTTGAAGGGGTAAGCATGAGCTATTTCATGTCATTTAAGTGCATTACATTGACTGGTTTCACTAGAAATGATATACAACTTAAAAGATGTAAATCCAACAAATAAATCCTTTATTTCATAAAAACTTCACTTAATCTGAAGAAACAGAGCTAAATGAAAACTTAAATCATTCCACTGTTTATTTTCAAATGTTAGTTTTTTCCATGAACATATATCACAGCTCGTTTCATAACCATCCGGTACACGCATTTATGTTCATGTAAAACATAAACTTCGGGATTTGTATCAGACATTAAGTTTACATGATGGTCAATATACATACACAGAGAATGAATATTGCTACTAAATCAAAGGCTAACATACTTTATACCATATGGTTACATTTTTATCTTTCTAGTAACAATCATAAATTATCCCATTTTCACTTTTATATTTGATTAACTTATCAGGTAACAGCTCTCTGTATACATTTCCCGACATTAAAGATGCTTCTATATACCATGTACCTTAAGATAAAAGTCCACCTATCTATATACAAACACTCAGAGAATGCTAGCAACAAGGATATCTATTTGGTTACACTTATTATTCTATATAACTTGATCCTTCATAGTTTAAATAATCATATATACTTCCATGTAGTCAAAGCCCAACAAGAATAACATCATGACACAACAGATAATTATTCAATCACACTTGTGAATATTCTAACAGATGATTATTCAATCACACTTGTGAATATTATGACAGATGAATATTCAATCACACTTGTGAATATTATGACAGATGAATATTCAATCACACTTGTGAATATTATGACAGATGAATATTCAATCACACTTGTGAATATTATGACAGATGAATATTCAATCACACTTGTGAATATTATGACAGATGAATATTCAATCACACTTGTGAATATTATGAGAGATGAATATTCAATCACACTTGTGAATATTATGACAGATGAATATTCAATCACACTTGTGAATATTATGACAGATGAATATTCAATCACACTTGTGAATATTATGACAGATGAATATTCAATCACACTTGTGAATATTATGACAGATGAATATTCAATCACACTTGTGAATATTATGACAGATGAATATTCAATCACACTTGTGAATATTATGACAGATGAATATTCAATCACACTTGTGAATATTATGACAGATGAATATTCAATCACACTTGTGAATATTATGACAGATGAATATTCAATCACACTTGTGAATATTATGAGAGATGATTATTCAATCACACTTGTGAATATTACAATATTGGTAATATGCTATATGCCAATAGTCCTCCGGAATTATAAGCATCACATACAGACAATGAAAACTCTGGTTACAATTTAACATAAAAATAAAAACCTAGTACATAGCAAACTTTAGAAGTTCAGACATTTCATGGCAGTGAGTAGTGACTTGATGCAACTCCAACAAAAATTTAATATTTTCTAGAACACACATTTTTTTCATTTAGTAGGGTAATATAAAGTTCACTATAAAATATCTAGAATTGCACAAAAATGTCAATGTTAGTAACATATTAACAGATCACAATTTCACAGAAAAACTTTCCAATTATCCAAGACCAGACAAACTTTCATATCTACAGTGACAAGATAAATGATATCTGACCATGAGTCTATAATCTTGTAAACTTTTCATTGACATTTTGTCAATACTTTCAAATATCTGTAAGGCTCAACAAAAATTGTTTGTTTCTGGTTACATGCTCATAATAAAATAGAGTTTGTAAGTCCAGGAATTTTGGCTCTTGAAAGTGTGTAGAAAGGTAAAAGAAGTGAGAAAGTGGATGTACCGTTCCTTGGGCCTTATAAAAAGTCTAGGGTCATGGGGAAAATTAGGGAAGATCAGGGAATCAGAAACAAATAATTTTTTTACAACTGATCATAGAGCAGGGATAAAAATGGTATTTATATCAATCAAGCATACTGTGAACAATGATTCTCTCATTGTTTAATTATGACATTCAGATTAATTAACACAGAAATTTAGTATATCATCATAATTATTAGCAAGTATTGTATGGTGTTTTTGTTTTTGAATGATGGTCAATAAAAAAGGTACATCTGCAAGGGAGATAATCATACAGGGAGAGAATCTACAAACAATTGAAGGGGTTTTAAATATTTTATTGATTATAAAAATTGCTCAGTAGTAAATTTCAGACTTTCATGAAAACACAATTCTCACTCAGAAATGTTTAAATTAGATTGCATTTTAACATTTGAGTTTCTCTATAACACATTACAGACCGGAACACTAAAATTAACATTTATCCTCTTATTATATTGTTACTTAATGTCAATGGCAATGTGGATTATACTAAAATAGGACAAATTCAATGCAATTCTATGTAGTTTACACAAGAAACATAACATGAAATCATTTCCACAAAATTTAAAATGACATTCAACATAGATTAGCAATTCTTAATGACATTCTTTCCGCTTAGAAGCCGACTATAGTACCATCTGTAAGCAACTGAATGAGCAAAAACAACATATTTGATAATTGCTTACAGCTTTAACAATAGCATCTTTTCTTTAATTTTTATGTCTTTGGGTTAGTATAATACAAATTATATGATTATTACTAATAAAACATTGAACCAGTCAGTGTTCTATAAATATCATTAAATTTATTACTCAAGAAATGGTTAATTTTGACAGGAAAGTTGTCTGAAGCAACACCTTAGGAATGTTTACCATGATGAAACACCAAAGTTTTACTTATCCTGGCTTCTACATGATGTGCGTCTGCCATTAATTAACCAATTAGTCATAATCTACCTATGATAAGGTAAAAGAGTACATCTCTAATACAACAAAAACACATACAACATTTTTCTCATTAATATCCATTGACATGAAATGTTTTTGTGAGCTTAATTCTGACTTCTTGCATCTGTTCGTGATATAAAAACATGTCTTCAACTGTATAAAACCGTATGTCTGACAGAGTGCATTACCGAAAATTCTTTTATGAGAAAAATTGGCTGTGTCAGTCAAATAATTTAGATCAGAACAATAAAAACATGAAACTGAAATATAAATTTTAAAAAAATTTGCTAAGAAAATTTAGAAACTGCTGTGATTTAATACAGTAAGTTCCTACCATTAGTTTTGTAAAATAAAATTTTAATTAAACGACAGCTTCAATGCTTCCTGTACAAGCATTAAATCAATCATAGTGCACACAAAACTAAAATTTAACAGAAATTCTGACATATTTATAGGGACATTAACACAGCAAAAATAACAACTTATATAACACATATCAATTACCCGGTACATAATAGACTGGTGCTTAAATTGTTCAACTAAACAAAAGTAAAAAAAGTAAAAAAAAAATTTATTAGCAGCAAGACAAAGGGTAGCCTGATATGACTAGCATTTATAGAAACCACCACAAGAAAAAAACTTTTTATAACACTGAAGTTTGTTTTAAGAGATCCAACAGTTTGATAATTACATAGACTCCAGTGTTTTTAAATAGGATATAACAATACAACTAAATAACAAAGACTCCAGTGTTTTAAAAGAACCTTACAAAACTATGGTAGAAAATTAAATGCTCATCTCTGTATCAAAACTATTCTAACCAATAGATACTGATATACAAATTCTTAGAAATTCTGAAGTAAACAGTTTTGATATTACCAGTACTGTACAACCTGTGAATAAAGGGCTTAAATCCTTTTGAAAGACAACATGACTGTGGTCTTTATTGATAAGTTACCTTTATTCGGAAGTCATTTTGTTCCAAATACTCAATGAAGTTCTTAAAAGAGCTGCCTTTTAAATTCACAGGTCTTTATTCAGAGGTGGTCGCTAACACAGGTTTGACTGTATCAAAGAGTACAACATAATGTTAGACGTATATAGAGACTAATTTATCATAATATCATCTTACATTGTCTATAATATATAAGCCTGTTTCAATTTACTGTTTTTTTACAAACACTAGTAATACATCTTTTTTCCTCTGGTTCATCTCTGGCACTAATGTAGCTTAGAGTACCTCCACTGAGGATTATAGATAATGCTTCATATTTACCATTTTAATCTTTGTGTATATCTATAAAATAAAACATCCTATTCTCCGCATATATAGGCTAAGGTAGCTTTTATATAGGAAACTTATGATGAGTTCACCTCAAGCCAATCAAAACATTTCATACTTAACCTTAACAAAGAGAGAAGAATCTGATTGAGGTTAAGTAGACCAATTTACTAAAATATAAAGATTGCATCAAGATGCCATTCAATGTAGATGAAATATATTTGACTGCAAAAAACCAACACCCAAATTTGATGGGGAAAAAATCTGATATTTCTCTCAGTAAATATTAACGCTGTAGAGATATAATAACTTCACATCAGACAGGTATGTTATATCTGATGTTCTGGGATGTTTATAAAATACATGAGATACTTATGTATGAAGTTAAGTGTAATACAATAAACAATTATCTTAAACATACTTGTTTTACGGCAAGAATTCCAGTCATGTTTCTGATGTCTTGAAGATCTTGTTGTGTGTAAGAGACTTTAGTGTACTTGATTTGAGGAGATAATAGTTGTTTTAAACTTAGTATAAACACTGATTTATCAAGTTAATTAACAAATTGTAGATATAAACAGATCTGGTAAGTATAAAGTTTGTACATAATTAGGTTTAAGTTCAGTTAAATATCAAATCTCGAGAAGGTCACCAAAGATGTACCAACATTCAAAGTAATCAGGGCGGTAGGAAAAACCGAGGGGGCCATGGAGGCTTAGACCCCCCCCCCATTAATTTCAGATGTTATTAAAAGGGGCTATCTCTTTTCTCTTTACTGGGTCCTTCTCCACACTGTTAATTGTCAGACAAAATCTAATACTAGCCCCTCCACCCAATCTGAAATTGCTCCTTATGGGTATCATCATCAGGTCTGTTACTTAGAAATCTGATGGAAGACAAGACATGGCAGTAATGATGAAGACACCAAACTACACATCAGACTAATCTATGACAGGAAGGTAAGCCCTCCCAGACCTCAGAATGATTCGGTTCAGTGAAAACAGACCAGCAGAGAATCTTAAGGGAAATCAAGCCATTTCTGGGTACTCGAAAGTTCATTCATGGGGAACGATATAAAACACATCATTATGCAGCAGCTTTAACCATCCCTACACTATAATTATTCACTAGTGAAAACATCAGTTACCCAACATTAACTATTAAATGCATCTCCCCTAAAAAATGCACCACCCATTATTTTGAAAATGACAACATAAATTATCATTCATGTTTTCATAATCCTTTTAATCAAAGGCAATGTAGTCTTTTCACATATAATAACTCAACAAACTGATAATATTATGAACCTGTAAAATGAAACTTACCCCCACCCCCTCAAGTGAGCTTATTAGGTGCTATCTGGTAATATAGGTTAGCACAAAGAAAATATCTATAAAGATCAAAGTACTGAAAGTACTCGTGGAAATTGAACATACATAGACTTGCACTGGAACATGGAAACAGGAAGTAGTTTAACAATTGCATGGCGGATGTAGATAACGTTACAGTAATTGGTTTACATCAATTTCTTGCATGCTGAGTGAGTGACAGCGGCTATGGAAAGCTGAACTATCATTCAGTTTCCAGAAACTTAAAGAAAAATTCTTCAAAGGCAAGAAACAGTCTATATACCTGGTGAAAGTGCAATAAGAAAACATCGATTCCAATAAAAGTAAAGAGGGCGATGATCCAAATAATGCTATCAGGCAAACAATGAAACAAAATAAGTCTTCCATGGAGCAGATAACTCAAGTACTGATTTTACTTCAGGAGACTTCTTGTAAATACCAATAATACTTAAAGTTAAGAATTGCCTGCAAATAAATGCATGAACATATTGTATACATCTAGATGTGATGTCTATAAAGAACCAGATAATAATTTGTAATATCTTTTTTGGAGCATTCGATACAGTGCTGTATAATAATTTGTAATGTCATTGTTGGAGTATTTAATAAAGTGTTGTATATGTCCTTAAAAAATCCAGAAATGACCCCATAAAGACATCCTTGAAAATGTCTGTTTGCGCTAACCCTACCCAGAGAATTTCCAGTGGGTAGGTAGGTAGGAATGTTTTTTTTACAATTTATTTTTTATGTTATGTTATATTTTAAAATACATGTAAGAATGCTATTTTTTCATTGAAAAAAAATAATTTCAAAAAAGAAAGTTGGGTAGAGACCTATCTGGTGAGTAGGTAGCTTTACTGCAAACACAATATTTTTAAAGTTCAGAAAAAAGAAACCTTTATTTATTCTAATAAGAAGTGAAAATCACAAACCTACCTGCATTACTAATCAACATATTTAACATCATTAAGAACCAATTATAAAATAGAACTAAAAGTAAAGCCACATAATCCCAGAGTTTAAAGCCAGGCATTTCACTCGATGAATTTATACATGCGAAATATATTCCAACAAAATATTGTTAACAGTTGATAATTTGGCTTTGAAACCACTCAAAATTTGAAGAGTTCGATCCACTATTTTTCCACATGCACTTCAAATGAAATAATTCAACATTTTATGGCCATTTATAACAATCATCTACATCTGTGCAATATGGCTGTTATGTTAAAACAATCTGTTCGAAATTTTCTAAAATTATAATTCCATTATTCTTCAAGTTTTGCAATTATCTTATAATTATTTAGAAACATGTCTAAGGTTGAATATTTCACAGTTTTACAGGACTGGAATATTTCAGTTACTACGAAAATAGCCATAGAAATGTATATTTGTAAGTTCTGCCCCGGACACATACCACTAAACATGATGTTTTGTCTCTAGATATGTGTAAGTATCAGCAACAAACAGTGATAAAGATGTAAGGTCTTGGTTAAACATGCTGTATTTTACAACACATCCACAGATACATGATGAATGTATTAAAGTAATTATAAGTTTAAACAAGTCCGAACTTTGATGTACGCAAAGTGAAAGTAAGTCGAAAAAGCATGATGTGTCAGACAAAAGGTAAAGATTTTAAAGTATAGTTCAGGTATGTGTGCGACAATCGGTCACCTGAATATTTCAAGAATGTGTGACTATCAGTTACCCGTTTCAGGAATGTTGGACAATCATTAACCAAAATAATTCAATTCCCCTGATCAGTGATCTCTGGTTACTGCCGACCTTTCTTCTAGAAGTGGCAGCCAACTTCTTTATGTGGAAATCCACTCAGAGGCGATAACAGACAGGATTTCAATAACTAGTAGACAAAATTACCTACAGTACTTTGAGCGAATCAACCTACAGACAATGATATTCAGGTGTCAGAATAATAGTAGCAGGAATTCAGAATATTTCTCCAACAAATAATAGTCTACTCTGTCTACTGACAGTTCCAGACAGACATCATGAGGCCAGTGAACTAAAACTAAATAGCAAACCAAATATTGTAAAAATATTAACTGAGATTTTAACTCATTTATAAACAGATGGAATTATTAAATAAACAATTACAAACCATGTCCAATATTTATGAGGAGAATTATTAAGATGAAATCAATGGATTCCTTTTACTACAATTTTTCGACAAACATTGAGTTCATTATAAGTGAATTGGATTTCCTTCATAATTAAACCATAATTATCAAGCAGGGCCGTAGGATTTTTTGTTTATAATGATTTATCAAATATCATAAATCATACAATTAACAGCATAACACATACCGTACACAGTTTTTGCTAAACTTTAAACTAAGTCTGCTACAGTTTTCACAAAGCAAGTCCAATTTGTTACATCAACATTAATTACATGCTGTAGAATTAATGGAACAAATTGCCCATAGAGAACAAAATACCAGGAGGTTTTTCACCAAACACCCTATGTCGTACATATTTTACCAGAATACTAAGCTAGTGTTTCAAAACGTCATTTTCAACTCTAGAAATAAAGTCATTGGCCATAAAACATCCTCTTTAACCAGAACAATCTTAACAAACTTTTCATAATATGACTCAAATCATTGATGGATGTACGAATACATGGAGTACTGGAATAGTTTCCCTTTGTTAGTATATTATAAATGTTCCAAGAGTAGCATCCCTTACTTATTACCGATCATGATCTTAAGGGTTATGTCCCCTTAGCAACATGGAATTCATTTCAAAGTCTAAACATAATTGTCTATTCATATCAACTGAATGAAATGGACTCTTTGGGAGATAAAAATTTTACAAAAATATTCAACTTAAAACATAATATAAACATCTTAAAGTGCAGTCAAACCTGTGATAGACGCCACCTCTGAATTAAGGCAGACCTGTGAATAAAGGCCATGTCATATGTATAATTGGTAATTTAGAACAAAAAAACTTCAGAAGAAAGACCCCCAGTTTATACAGGCCATAGTATGTATATCCCAAGGGTGGCCTTTGTTCACAGGTTTGACTGTAAGTAATAAAGTACATTTACCTTCAGGAGCACTGTCTTTTGTTTCTGAAAGTAGAAAGAAAATGATACATAAATACAGGGGAGAAAACTCTTATATATTTACAAACTACTTCCTATTAAGATTACTTCCCTTGATGACTAAGATAAACATGTAAATACTCAGGCTAACAAAACCTAAATTACACCAGCCTAAAAGAACATATGACTCTCTCAATATTTTCCCACAAATTTCTTAGGACATCTGAAGTTGTCTAGAAACGTGGTAAGAAGAGTCTCAGATTGACCTAGACCAAACAGAAAGATTTCTTCATGCGATGTATGCAAAATTTGATGTCAAAAATATTGAAACTACTACAATAATTACAAAGTGACACAGGACTGACACAGGACTGACACAGGACGACAAAGACAGACCTGGCGGAGAGTACTGGAGAAAGAAATGGCTACAACTGGAATACATTACAACAGCTAGCAAGGAACAGAGTAAGGTGGAGAGGAATTGTCTGTGGTCTATGCTCCACAGGGGAGTAACAAAGGCGTAAGTCAAGTAAGTCACAGTTCTTTTAGTCTACTGTGGAGGCTAACACAATCTACAACATTTCAACTAAATACTGCATGCTTTAACCTTAATCACTAAAACGCACGTCTAGCATAGGTTTGACAGCTAATTTACAACTTTCAAATCACCATATAGGGTTATTCAAATTGAAAAGTAACATTGATTATATAAATAAAGATAAACTTGATTTTATCACTATTCAGTGATACTGATAACTGAGATGTTTTCACTCATGAAGTCCAAACTCAAACCTTTGTAGGTAAACCTTGGATGTTTCCCAATAAAACAACCAAATCTACAAATCAAAGTACAGTCATGACATTTATGAATTATCAAGTGACAAGGAGGTAGGTACTTAAAACTTGCTGACTTAGCAATTTAATAAAGCATACAACAAGGGCTGATATTAAACCTTATGAATAATTCAACATACTGATAAGTAAAAAAAAAATTTGTTTTCTTTTTCAATTGTTCTAGAGCTGCATTTCAACTTATTTCAGTTATACACGGCAGCTAAGTTCACTAAAGCAATATTCCTGGACTGTATTCTTACCAGTACTAACTTACGTACCCTTCCATTTAAGGAGCCGGCAACTTCTCCACAAATAGAGTAAAATCTCAGTTTTTGTTAAATTTTCATAGAAGGGTATCACCTACCGCCACTGGGATAAGAACACACTAGATCACCAGTTTACAAGTCCTGTGCATAAACCGCTGGACCACAGACTTTACTACTTTGCTAAAATACATTATATGCCCCCAGTAAAGGCTCTTCCACCTTCTTGAAGAGAATTTTAATAAATGATTTAATTAAGTTCAAATGACATTCATTACAGCCAGAAATAGTTCAAACAATAATGTAACACATTGACAAACAAATCCTTGACTTGTGACAACATTTCGAACCAGTACACAATCAGAATATATCACATTTTGCCAAATACAAAATGCTATCAACACAACATATGAGTAGATACTTTGTTATATCATATACAGTAAAACCTGTGTTAGTGGCCACCTCCTAGTAAATGCTACCATGTGAATACAGGCCATTCTTTTGTAACTGTCATTGATTATTTAGAACAAACTGACCTCAGAATAAAGGTCACCTGTCAATAAGGGCCATATTTTATCTTTCCCAAGAGTGGCCTTTGTTCACAGGTTTGACCGTACATTAGATCACTATATCATCAACATAACAAGTAACAGATTTTGAACATCATTCAACCATTTCCAACAAGCCGCCACACCCTAGGCTTGATATATATAGTCTCAGAAACAGCATTTAAGACATTGTTAGAATATAAATATCAATATACCATCAATCCTGTGAATAAAGGCTATTCAGAGGTCATTTTGTTCAAAATAATTAATTACTTTTTTCAAATAAAGCCCTTTATTTAACAGGTGCCTTTATTCAGAGGTGACCACTAACACAGGTTTAACTGTACAGAAATTAAATCAATATATTAAGTCTTCAATGAACAAATGATATTAGTATAAAATTGAAGAAGAGAAAAACCTTGTACAGAGTCCATGACTAAGAAAGATGTAACCACTAGTAAATCCAGTAACCCTGGCAACACAGCTCCTTCACAATATTCCGTATAAGTTCTTATAAGTTCCGCAAGATGTGTGAATAATGATAATCTTTAATTAACTCCAAATTTTATTCATTATTATTATCTAAATATTTGAAGCACAGAGTTTTACCAAAATCAAAACTTAACCACACTTTACAGAAGCTAAGCTGCTTCTAAAAACAAAGTGAAGGCATTTGGCCAGCTTTCAGCTAATTTGCACATAGAAACATAATCACCAAGATAGTTACACATTCCTGAAAGCTTCCATTAAAACTGAAAGATTAAAATTCCAAGCACTCCAATTTAATTACTAATTAACAAACAATACAACAATCCCTTCAATAGATTCAAAGAGAAATGTGCTAGCTAGCATACAACAGGAAGACAGTAAAGTTGAAAATGTTGGACATAAAATCTTCTATCTTCTTCTTTCTCGAAAAATCTATGAAGAATTTCTGCAGGAAACACAATCATTCTTTACTGAACAACAATATTTGGAAACAAATTTGTACTTTCTGTCAGGAATGCTTACAGGAAACAAGCTAAAACAAAAGTCATTGTTGAGGCATGTTGAAGCTGCATAGATATTTTTGGCATTGGGATGGTTTGAAAACAAATATGTCAAATTCTGTTAAGCATTTATGTGGACATAATTAAGGTAATAGTACAATGTCTTGACATATAGAAACACAAATATCGAAAGGTGTCCTGAGAACAAATTATATTCTACAGTCACAGAAGACACAGTGATGCCATCATAAGGCATAGATTATTTAGAATAAAATATCTCTGAATAAAGGTCACCTGTCAATAAAGGCCACATTACATCTTTTCTAAGGGTCACCTTTGTTCACAGGTTTGACTATATATTAAAGGGGGTTCAACAGTGTAACAAGGGGTATAAACTAATGAAATCCACACACATCATACTATCAGGTTTTTGGAAAATATTCAAAACGATAAGTATTTGATTTATATACATACACCAAGCGAATATTGATGAAATTCAACAGCTGAAGATGTTAACATTACACAACGCAGACAACTGCTGTGTAATAAATCTAAATTCAGAGTTTACTACATAACACTAAACTTAAAATAGAAGCACTGGCAAACCTCGGAACAATGGCCACCATTAGGAAACAAAAAAAGACCTTTATTGATTGGTGACTTTTATACAGTGGTCAGTTTGTTCTGAATAATCAATAATGATTCTTAAAGAGTGACCTTTATTCACAGGGTGACCTTTATTCACAGGGTGGTCTTTATTCAGGGGTGACCACTAACACAGGATTGACTGTATGTATATCTGTTGGTTCCTGCAGTATGCGTTTTAAATGCAATATTCAGTACTACTATAGACAAGATGGACAAACAACAGGTCATCAACAAGATTAACATGGCACTCAATGACAAGGCTAAACAACTAGACCCCTTCAAATGGAATTCATGAAAACATCAATTTTTCTTGAACTTTCCTTGAATGTTCTTGAATAGTTCTTGAAGTATAAGTAAGTACATGACAGGGATAGATATAAGGAATGTTGGAAACTAAATCAAAGATTCAACAAAGAAGAAATCTGCTGTAACTTATGACTATTTGTCTATTAGACATTGGAAGATGCTGAGGAAATGGAAAAACATCACAGGATTCTTAACAAGTTTGTAATGACTGTATAATTATATGTCTGAAATGCCTCATTCCTGAGAAAATAAATGTGCTTTATACACAGCAAGTTATAAACAGTCTGATCATGAAGTACCTTCAGTATTCTACAGAATGACGTGTATTACAGGAAGGCAAACCTGACTAATTGCATGAATCACACAACATTTTATAAATATTTGTACACTATAAGATAGCAGGTACTTTCTTCTAATGTCAAACTAAAAACAACCAATATGAAGCTAGACACTTGGGTCAATATATGAATCCTACCTAAGTGGACATTGGCTTAACAAGGTTAAAGAATTGAGGTCAAATTGAGACCATGTCACCTCAACATTGGCATCAACTCTAAGATCGACATTGATATCAACTCTTAGTTCAACATTGACATCAACTCTATGGTTAACATTGACATCAAATCTATGGTCAACATTGACATCAACTCTTTGTTTAACATTGACATCAACTCTATGGTTAAATTTGACATCAACTCTCTGTTTAACATTGGCATCAACTCTTGGTTCAACATTGACATCAACTCTATGGTTAACATTGGCATCAACTCTATGGTCAACATTGGTATTAACTCTTTGTTCAACATTGGAATCAACTCTTGGTTCAACATTGACATCAACTCTATGATTAACATTGACATCATCTCTTGGTTCAACATTGACATTAACCCTTTTGTTCAACAATAGCATCAACTCTTTGGTTAACATTGGCATCAACTTTTTGTTCAATATTGGCATCAACTCTATCGTTATCATTGACATTAACTCTTAGTTCAACATTGACATCAAGTCTATGGTTAACATTGATATCAATACTACATTGTAAGATCTAAATTTGCATCAACACTAAGATCAACATTTGCATCAAATATTATTTGTTTAACCCTCATGTCTTTTCTATTGTTAAGAGTAGTAATATTAATACAACTATAAATGCTTGGTGAGTGAAGTTATCCTTAAATCAGATGAATGATCTCACAAAACATATGTTACAATAAAAAATATAAAAATGTGAAGGAAAGATGATCAATACATGCTGATATTATATGTGTACCACAAAGAATAGAACAGAACTAGCAACAGATATACAACATTCTATATTGGAAATTATAAGTTCACACCAACAAGACATGTTCAATAAACACATAATGTCCTCGATTGCAGTTTATCTTAACCTTGTATGGAGGGATGGACAGACAAGGCAATCACTAAATGCCCATGCCACTTTTGATACAGGGGGGGGGGGGGGGGGATAATTACGCACTCATTTTATGTCCTATTATGACACTGTAAGAGGTGGTATTATCTAATGTAGGTGATTGAGAACACCCTTTTTAAGAAAGAAAACAATATTTCGGCCAATATGAGTCTGAAAAACTATAGTATGAAACATATGAGACACAAACATACACCAATGCTGCATGATCATGAATTGAATTATTATACATATATCTTGTTATGTATAAACTGTACACATGTATAATATATCTTATCATTTATACAAATCTCTACACTACCGGTAGGTATATTATACCGATGGTTATAATTATGTATAAGAAGTCTACATTTTCATGTTATCATTTTTCTTACACTTTTTTCCATCATCAACAAATGAAAGAAAGCAGATAAAACCAGCGTTTTTATAGGAAAGTAATGAATAGTTATCTTTTACCTGTGTGCACAGGAACGGAGGTGGAAGTGTCGGTATTACCAGACTGTAGTGTACGTTTCAGAGTTTTGACAAAATTTCCTCCAGGTTTCCATTCATTTTCCATTGGTTTGTCTATTTCCATGGTAACATGAATAAAAGTTCTTCTAATTATTTGATAGTTCAGTACAGATGTACTTTCATTTTAATAATCCTTTTAACTTGAAGGTTTTGTCACCTAATTCAATAAAACACACGCATGTTGATTCATATCACTCTTTTAGAGGTACCCAATTAACTTGATCCAAATGAAATATGCTTTTTTAGATTTTTATGTAACAAATGTATACAAAAACTTGGGTCTTGCAGAAATTGTAAACAAATAATTGAAAACCATTTGTACAAGACCAAAAATCTGATCAATCGAAAATTTTCAGAATGAAATACAACATTCTCTATTTACATCAGTGCAAGGGGTATTGATAATATAACTTTTTCATACAAGTCTTGTCATATGACTTGGCATTATTTAAAGAGTTTGAAGCACACAATTATATGTATATACGAGGACCGTACAAAGGGAGGGAGGCCTTGGAGGGCGTAGTCCATAGTCACCCAAATTAAATTAATCATAATGATTCTACCCCCTTCCCCCGTTGTCAAACAAAATCTAAAATTACCCCCCCCCCCATAATCTAAAAATACTTCCTACAGGCCTGTAGACATGTACATGTTGCCCATTATCTCTAAATTTTGAATGAATAAAATATTTCATGATAGATATAACCAGGTATGTTAAGAGACTTAAATATGCAAATGTTTTCTGTTCTTATCATTTATACACATGTAAAACATGTCTAACATGGATAGGTGGTCTGAATTTGTACGTCTTTAAAAGAACAGACTCTTTCACATCAAGAAGATTTTGTTCCGTAAAAAATCCATAAAAACTAAAGCAAATATACCACACAATGCTAACTGAGGAAGTTTCAACATTTAAACTGACATAAAAAGAAATTTATAACATTTTGATTGTCTTTATTTGTATTTAAAACCAGAGAATGGTCTTCTTATGCCCTTGTCCTACCAAATACTGACTTGAAATCTGAATCTAGAATCTCAAGATCTCTGCACTAAACACAGAACATTTAAGAATCTATTTACACTTCAAGAAATTTAAACCTTATCCATGATGATTAATTGTTTCGAATCAATTCAGAAGAGTTTTAAAAGCATCCAGTATTTCACAACGTCCACAATTTTCTTAACGTTTGGTTCTTAAAAACAGTGGGATTTAATCAGTTCCCAAAATATGAAAATACGAAAGAAAAAACAAGTTTTTTCATGATTTTAAGTTGAAGCAATTAGAGATAATGCATTCATTACATGAGACTTCTAGCTCTGTACTTCCTGTTTAAATGATATTGTGATGACAAATTGATTGTAAAAAAAAATATTTGAAATCAAATAGTTTAAGCCTTCTGTGTAAACAAAAATACAATATCAAGCACAAATGCCCACAGAATTTATCAAAATACCCTGAATAGAACTTTGGTGTAAAAAATAATAGCTTTCAATTTGTCATGAAATTCTTTGTGCTTATGTGCAATTATGTAAATATCTTTCCTTACACACTACAATAAAAGCAATAAATTAGTAAAAAATAAAAAAAAAACATAAAGAAAAAATATACATAGATACGATTTTGTAACCCATTATAACACTTGAAGAATATTTCTATTTATTTATTGATTTACACTTAAGTCAGAAAATTTTCTTTTCAACAGAATTGATTTTAAAGCGTCACACATAGCTCATTTTCTTATAATGTAAAATTTAGGATCGAAATTTGAAAAACTTGGTATGTATGTTTAAGCTTCCGTGAATATAAACTATCAGATAAATCCCATGAGAAAAAGCTTGAATCATCCCTCTGTTTTACGGAAATATAAACTTAGTCAAAAATGTAGATGAATTATGTCAAAAACAACAATAGACACTGGATTCTATACACATTCAAACACAAATCTTATTCAACAAGCAATAAAAAAAAATCTGTCACACAATAATTTTTGTACCCTAATTAAATCCAATTATTTCAAATAAGACTGGGTTCAAATTCACTTCACTGAGTTATTTGAATCACTGTATGGTACACTCTGTGTTCAGTTCATTTCATGTTTAATTTTCCAACATCCATATTTGACTTAAATTACAGTAGCTAGATAAAATGTCCGTCACGACCGTATTTGGAAGTATACCAAATCAATTGAATTTTAAATGTAGATACTCGTCAAACAAATAATAGTCGTAAATCTGATGACTTAATTGTGTCCTATATTTGGTTGAGATATACAATAAACGTATATGCACCAATCCGAGATAAAACTTCAACTGATACAGACAGACAGCCAATCAATATTTATATATTATGGACACATGTCACAGTTTACAAACCTAAAACATGACGTACGTCAGACCTTATGAGAGATTGTACAAAACTCTTCACTCGATCATTTCCGTGCATTATTGTAGTTCAACCCATTACCTTGCATTCCACTGTAGAAACTAATATTTAACTCATTCAAAATTAAATTCCTGATATCACGTATGGGTTCGAGCCCTGCTACCTACAATATCGCTTTATGTGAGAAAGTAGACAGTTACTTATGAAGGATGGGAGCCTAGTACTGGTTCTTCCCAGGTATGATGGTTAATAGGCAAACTGTCTGCCTCATATGACTCTGACTGTTGAAAAGGGGCGTAAAACCTGATATAAACCAAAACTGATATCAGGAAAATGATAACTTTCAAAATGCATATATAATGTTCAAATATCTTTCATAAATAAGTTTGAAAAAATCTAAACAATGCCACTGGTATTGGAAGAGTGACCTAGTAGACCTAAGCTTACATGTTCAATATTGTGACCATCCAGGTTTTTTTGTTGAAGATCATTGTGACCTTGACCTTTGACATACAAATATGCTGACCGGAAGATCAATAGGGGTCATCCAAATGTGATGACCATCCTCCCTACCAAGTCTGAGGACCTTTCTCCAGTTATTAGCTGGACAAGGTTTGGTTAAAAATGTATTGATAGTGGTAAGAGCGACCATGGTGGGTGAGGTATTTTTTTCTAAACAAGTGTCTGTGAACCAACCTACTGACAGACTGACTGACATGACATTGTGCAAAGCGATACACCTCCACTTCTTCAAAGAGGGACATAATAAGTCATAGGATCAGTTATACATATAGAAGAACTATCTTCAGTTTCCAAAAATGATTCAGCCAATTTATAGGACTGTAATTTCAAAGAATTGAATTAACGGTCAACAAACATAATACAGGGTAGTAAGGGTACTCATAATAAACTTAGCAAGTACAGTTACAACAATTATCATCAATTTATAACAGCTTTTGCCAATACAAACATTGATTCACAATGGAAACAATTAAACTTGTCATCAAGTATCAAACATCAAACAGGATTATCTCTGAACAGAAGTTCAATCAGTACAATTGGCCATCCAGAGATTAAATGTGTATAGTGTGATTTTATTAAACTGTCGAATCTGAATAATTACATGGTCGCTGAATGCATTTAGTTTTAGCTTCGTACCACAGTCAATATTGTCTGTTTATTTTGCAACAAGGGAATATTCCATTATATTTAAAAGTTATAATACACATACATTCAACATCCGGTATAACGAAGATTATCACATGACTTACAAAAGTTATTGAATCACATCGAAGCTAAAAATACATGTTTGCATTGACCGTGAAATTATGCAGCTGTGGCAGGTTAATAAACTGCACAATACCTGTGTGTATCCCATGTCCGATCCTGGTAGGACAACTGAAAGCTGAGATTATCTCCCCTTCACATCTTAATAGTGAGACATAAACATGGAATTATCTAATCACAAATAACATAGCAAATCTTTTATTTGTTTGTATTGATCTGTTTTGGTCATTTCATGACTGACCTACAGAGAGGTAGAGAAGATACAGGAGAACCAGGCATTTGTATCCCTTCTCTTATTTCAAATAATTCTTCCTGGTTCTTTATTGTGGATGGTGCAAAGCAACGACACACATCTCATCTGTTTCCTGCTTTTATTACTTCCCCCACACATTTTCAAGGTCAGTTTGTTACCATTCATATTAGAATATAATATCTACCCCTGTAATATGAACTTTTTGCAATGATTAGAATAATTATCTGTTGTCACCGGGCCCATACATTATACGCAATAAATGTAAGGTTTCATCATATATAATGGTATAGTGTAAATTTGCTGACAAGACAACTGACAGGTAACTAGAGCATTGTTACACTACACAGATGCAGTAGGAAAAACATGGCATTTTACATATACTTCAGTATGATAATTAACTCGTAACTCACAAATCTGAGACAACACTCTAAGTGTGTTTTATACAAGAATCACACTAGCAGACCCATTTTACTCAAGAATTACACTGAAAGACCCATTTTACATAAGAATTACACCAGCAGACCCATTTTACTCAAGAATTACACTATCAGACCCATTTTACACAAGAATTACAACAACAGACCCATTTTACTCAAGAATTACACTAAAAGACCCATTTTACACAAGAATTACACCAGCGGACCAATTTTATACAAGAATTACACTAAAAGACCCATTTTACACAAGAATTACAACAACAGACCCATTTTACTCAAGAATTACACTAAAAGACCCATTTTACACAAGAATTACACCAGCGGACCCATTTTATACAAGAATTACACTAAAAGACCCATTTTACACAAGAATTACAACAACAGACCCATTAAGAATTACACTAAAAGACCCATTTTACACAAGAATTACACCAGCGGACCCATTTTATACAAGAATTACACTAAAAGACCCATTTTACACAAGAATTACACCAGCAGACCCATTTTACTCAAGAATTACACTAAAAGACCCATTTTACACAAGAATTACACCAGCGGACCCATTTTACTCAAGAATTACACTAAATGGCCCATTTTACATAAGAATTACACCAGCAGACCCATTTTACACAAGAATTACAACAACAGACCTGTTTTACACAATAATTACACAAACAGAGCCATTTTACACAAGAATTACACCAGCAGACCCATTTTACTCAAGAATTACACTAAAAGACCCATTTTACGCAAGAATTACACTATCAGACCCATTTTACACAAGAATTACAACAACAGACCTGTTTTACACAATAATTACACAAACAGAGCCATTTTACACAAGAATTACATCAACAGACCCATTTTACACAATAATTACACCAACAGACACATTTTACACAAGAATCAGACTAACAGAACATCAACAGACCCATTTTACACAAGAATTACATCAACAGATACATTTTACATAAGAATAAGACTAACAGACCCATTTTACACAATAATTACATCAACAGACCCATTTTACACAAAAATTACATCAGCAAATGCGTTTTACACAATAATCACACAAACAGACTTATTTTTCACAAGAATCACACTAAAAGACCCTCTTCAAGGTCAAAATACTTGATTCAAGAAAGAGCCATCAGGAGGGCAGTGAAACAATAACAGAACATCCTGAACAAGAAACATCTAGCATGGACCATGGTAACACCAGTAAGACTGTAAGCTCTTGGCAATTAATTAACTTGTCTAGTAATAAATTGGAGCAAAAGAATGTAGTGAATAATATGCTCACAAGGTCTCCATAACATTGTCCAAACCATCCAGAAAAAAAACATCAACAGTCTCATGTTAAACTAACACACACAGTATATTTAGTTTGCTTGGCAAAGAAAGTTCAAAGAAAAAAAATCACAATGCTAACATTGATTAATTAACTGTGTAAAACTTGATGTAGTCATTATAACTAACAATGCTACTCTTCAAATAAAAGGCAGTTAATGACTATTGATCCTAAAGTTGAATATAGATGGATATGCATATAAGCAGAGTTAGTGATTATAAAGTTCTATTAAGTCAAACTAGATAAGTGTCAGATTGACATGAATGCATCCACAGAGAGCTAAGTCAAAAAGGGGCCATAACTCCTATGAAAATGTTTGGATTTTAACAGAAATGTAGTTGAGCTGTATTTTATTATTATAAACCTTCATGTAAATTATGAACCAACCAATGAAATATTTCTTGAGTTATCACTCGGAAACCAACATTTGAACAGACAGATGGACAGGGGTAGCACTTTATGCCCTCAGGCAATTTCGAATGGCGGGGGTAAGAAAAGGGAAAGTTATTGAAATATTTTACATTTGTTTATTATACATATTAATTAAATGCAAAGACTACTTGACAAATTATATATGTATACTAATATGAAGTTTTCAACTTACCAATAACTTGTTCTGTTTCCTTGACAACAGCAGGGGTATCATCATCCTGTTTGGGAGAAATAGCAGATTTATTAGCTTTGTTCCATTTGATTGGTTTTAATCCCTTTTTTAAATCAAAGGTAGCCATAATTCCAGCAACGAAACAAAGGAATACAAGAATGTATTACATTTACACAAGAGTATATGTCTTATACCAAGGAAGTCTTCTGACACGCTAACTATCTATGCATCCATTTATTTGTGTGGGATAGTATTTTTTTTTGCAATGTCTTTACCAGCTGAAAACGTTTTTCAAAATAAGAATCAGGTATACTGCGATCATGGAGGGTATATAGTATATACGCAGCATTTGTAATACTCTTCATTTACTGTCTACACCTTAAAGCACTCGTGATTATTACAAGGCAGGCAGTACTAGTTCACAAAACTGTACTGAGATCAATCTTTCATACTCGGATGTTGAATGAGATCTCTTATACTTATCCATTAGGATACCTTACTTAACTTTCAACAGGTAGTAAAAAAGGTTACACCATTAAATGTGAAAACATACAGTTATTACTGGTACATATTAATTAAGATACTCATTGAGTAATAAGAGGGGAGATAGCTATAATACATAGCTAATGTTGTTCTCTTGAATATATACCAATTGACTCAAAATAAAATTTGTATTTTAATTAAGTCTCTCTCTCTTTCACTTCAAACTGAACACTAAGATTTATGGCAATGGAATAAACACAATGTTGAACAATAATTCAGTAAAGAAGGGAAGATATAATTATAATCTACAGAGAATGTACAAAGTCTATAGGTATAATTGTACTTTCTTTCAACCTATAATGATGCTCAAGTTCTCAGTTACCGGGACGCAAGCCAAGATACCCCGGAAAAGATGAAAAGATACATGACTACCTGTATTATCATCATGAAGTACTAGGTAAAGCTCTTAATTCTTCTTGTTAACACAACAAGCATACCATTCTGTAGTGTCTGTAACCCTCTTGTTTCATGTTTCAATGGGGTCATACACTGTTTTTCAACTATATTTCAGGTACATAGAGCAGCCAGTTTACTTAACCAATTTCTTTGGACAGTATTCTAACCAGTACTGACTTATACTCCCTAAAAGAGTTCACAATTTCTCCGCATATGGAGGAAAATGACATTTTTGTTGTATGACCCGCCGCAACCGGGATTTGAACCTGAATCACCAGGTTACAAATTGGCTTAGAAATTGAAAGAATGTTTCTAAATTGAAAGTTACTTAAAGTGGCATTTTCAGATAATAGCATTTATAGGTTAACAAGGGTAGCCGAAAACATTTTTATTTTATAACCTTTTCATACATGAATGTTGCTTTGATTTCATTTTGGTCTTTTTCACTTATTGTACATGATTTGTTAGACACATTTTTAAAACTAACATTGGCAAATATCTATCTATTCAGCTGATTGAGTGCCAAAGAACAGATTTATCTTGTTAATATAGTTTGACAAGAATTAGACATTAATAGCCAACTTCCAGTCAGCCAAAGCAGCTACATACATTATTCACTGGTGTTCTTTGATTAGAGCATTGGACAGTAAATTGATTCTTACTTAGTAGTATACCTTATAAAATGTTATGGTGCTGTCTGGGACACATTAAAGCCCTGACCTCTTTTCTATATAACAAACATGGATCACTTTGTTTGTATTGCTAAACATAAAGCAGCATTTTCCCAATATCTCAAAGATGAGAAATCCCACCCACTCATGTCAAGAATCAAACATCTTAAAGTCTTCTACATTATGAAGGTGGTAAATAACACAAACTATAAATCTTCACATATTTCAAGATGTTGTTTTCACTGCACACCTACCTATAACATAAGTTTATCAGTCAGTAAGATACCCAGACAATATACACCTAGGAATATGTTGATACCATTCCAACATGATTCTTATGTTGTAAGTATAGAACACCTGTCAATCTAATTGTTTCTCTTCCTCTAATGTATGTACATACCTTGTATCTATATCTCCCCTCATCTTTACAATATCTACATTATCTTGTATATTAATCCCAACCCTCATCTCCCTTACAAAGTTACTGCCATTGTTGTCTTGGTGAAGATTGATCATAGGGAAAACAACATGAAGGACATGGCATACCAGTTCTAAGTAAACTTCAAGAACAGAACATTTAAATCAATTTATACTTTAGCAAAAGCGAACCAAGTCAAGTAGACACTAGAAGCCAAGAAAATGTAAATTTGAAATATTAAACACAGAAATAGGGTATGTTGATCATTGATGTTTAGATTAATGATAATAAAATTGCTATATTATTTAATGTTAAGTATGACACCTTGTACTTATCAGTTTCATTTACACTCAAACCTGTCTTAGCTTCCACCTCTAAATAAAAGTCACAATGTATTTTTCCCATGGGTGGCCTTTGTTCACAGGTTTGATTGTAATTACAAAATGTAGAATTATTTACAAGTTGGCCATTCATATAACATTGGCTTTAAAGACAAAATTAATATTCATTTTTGATATTTTATATGCTTTCAAATTATGTTGCAAAATTAAAATTGAGCTAAAATGTTGGATTTATTTTTTCATCTCAGAAGAAAATCAAGATAGGTTCTGTATATTTTCTATGATTCAACTTATCTAAGATGCCAAACAAATGTGTCATTGTTCAAGTTTTATTTATTTTCTCAAAGAGAGAAGCGAGTATGACAGAACATTAGCTTTGAGTGTGTCCCCTTCAAATGAAATTCATGAATTTTTCAGGAACTTTTATTGTTTAGTTCATGAAGTATGAATAACTATTTGCCAGGTGGCAGGGGGGGGGGGCTGGAGTAAACCAGGAAGTATACATTAAATCAGAAGTAGACATAATATATACTACAGTCACAAGTAGTATTGTGGAAGTAAATTCCAACCACATGTCCATGTAGTACTGAGATATAATTATTTTGGCAACAATAAAACATCTGATGGATTTATTCCCTACATTCATATTCTATTTCGAGTAGTAAAAAGTGAAATATTTCATATGGTTCATCCAATGTGATAGAGAGAGAGAGACTTCCATTTAAATCCTTGAAAAATACTAAGCTTGCAATAACGTAACCTAATCATTTAAAGATTCCCCAACCTAAAAATGTCAATAACAGGGATTTTGATAATCTTTTTTTTCATTCTTTTATACCTCTTTTTGTTATCAGAACAAACATAATTATGAGGTTGACAGAAAACAAAAGTGCCAAGATGGCCCTTTATCGCTCACATGAGAATCATAGCTTGGACTGGAAAAAAACACATCTTCATAACTTTAAAGTGCTATAACATACAAGCATGAATACAGAAAAAATAAATTTTAAACATATTTTATCATGAATATTATTTCTTCATAATTACATGTTGTGACTTCATGCATTACATGCTTCATTATTAAAACAAACAAACAAATTATATTGTCATTATTCATTAACATCAAAGAGATGCATAAATGCACAGATGCAAAAAAAACATGTGTTACAAATTTGACCTTTTGCTCAACAACACACAACCATGTTTTCAGTGCTAAATTAAAACACACAAAATTAGTGCATATGGAAAGATAAATAATTCAGATATGTTTCAATATTGTACACTTCTAATAGTTTGTATATACACCGACAGGTATATGTTAATTAGATAATAATTGATAGTGTATCTACCCAGGTTTGCAAAATACAAATTAAAATTAACATATATAGAGATCCTGAGATTATATAGCACATGACTGTGCAGTGGTATGTTTTATTAGAAACAAATAATATATTATACATCATATGGTTAGATATATGTAAATTAATATTGTATATTATGCTGTCTATGTATTTTTTCCCAAATAAATAATTATATTTTGTCCAGTATGAAAAGTGTTATATATAAGACAGAAAAAGGTTAATTAAGAAAAATCATGAAAATAGATTTTTACAACTTTATCATAGATAAGATACCATGCATATAGTTTTATAGATCACGATGATTCATTTAATGTATGAAACAGAATCATGAACCACTTCAAGTTCTGTTTAGAATCAAAGTACAAGAGTTACCACAGATTGTATGAGAATTATTAAGACTATTAGACATGACATCAAAGAATACAATGTATGAGTTCTACTTTTATATCATGGACAGACATTTAATTCATGATAAAAAATAAATGTATATCATAAATAGACGTAATGTTGACATTTATTGAATTGGTCTCTAATTATATACGGATAACTTCGTGCCTTTAATTAAAGAATCATAATTGTAAAAGTCTTAATTTATTAATTATATAACAATCTAAGCCTTGATGTGATTCCAGACAACCAGAAACATACCATATTTTATGCATAGTGAGTGAATCACCAAAAACTGTGAGATCAGTAATGAGGTAGCAGAAGTTAGCTCCCTTGTGACAAAAGTTAGCTCCCTTTGATAATTGTGATATTACACATGTTAGTTACCTTGTTTCCATTCAATCAAGAGAGACAATCCATAGAGTGCAGAGGTACACATGTTTCTAGCTATGTATTTGTTCCTAAGAGGTCAGGGAGTCTTGAGAATCAGGCTCCCAAGTCATAAAACTTGAGAACAGTCTCAAAGCTCAAATCTCAATTCCATTCTCAGCTGATTAATATTTGAATTGCATTTTCAGATTAATTTGCCTGTCAGAATAATGTATCAATATTATCGTGACATGATCATAATTAACTTAGAAACTTTAAAAGACAATATATGAGATTTGAGCCCGGGTACAAATCTCAAGTTTTAACACCCCCCCCCCCCCCCCGGACCCTGCTCAATATCAACCTGCACTATAAAGATTAATAAGCACAAACAATGTCTCGTTTTGTCAAACTTATAGAATGGAAACAAGATAAAGCACATTTAGTTGGACACACATTTTTACCTCTGGAAACCTGAACCCTGAACTGGATGTAGTGATTCTATCCACACTCGGGCTTAGAATCACAAAACTTGTAGATTTGTATGTCACCTGTACAAGCAGTAATATCATTAACTAACAATACATAAACATTAATACATAACAAACTATTGCAAGCATAAAGACTTTTTTATCTTCAACAACAAATCAACTTTTGAATCTGAGGAGGAATTAACAATTAAAATACTTAGGGGAGGGTGTGCTCTTGAAAGTAATGGAAAGGTAAGAAAAGTGAGAAATGGCTGTACTGTTTCTCGTGCCTAATAAAATGATAAGGGTACCAGTAGGTTAGGTAACCAGAAACAATATCTTTTTGAGCCTATTTCATAATATTTGAGGTTACTGTAAGGAACTGTTCAAAGACAAGATCACTTGCTCTATTTCTTCAAAAGTTAAAATCAAAACAGTTATTACAATAATTATTGAGATCAGTTGATGAAGATAATCTGAAACGAACATTTGCACACACCTGTACAAAGTAATTAATACTTGTACATAAATCTCTGTATCCCTTCAAAAAGGCATTCATGAAAACATGAACTTTTCTTGAACTTTTCTTGTATGGTTCATGAACTGTTCATGAATAGTTTTTGAAATATGAATAACTATTGGACAGGGGAAACTGCAGATCATCAAAATGCAAGTCCAATACTAAACAAGTCATGTACAATGCAAAAGCATGAGAAGAAATTCTCCGACTTAAGCTATATGAAAACATAATGCACATGAGTAATTATATTCAAAAATTATCAATTAAAGTATTTTCTGGCCGTATTTATATAAATTATAACCAGCTGTAACCAGACGTAGTTATAAAATACATTCTACAGGTATACACATAAAATCTTTACACATTTAAATAATAAAAATAAAATGATTATCTCTTTACAAATTCATGGGATTTCATTTCCTCACCAATTTATACTGAGGAATAAAACTGAAATGTACTAAGGGAGACAACTCTAACTGTACAATTATTTCAACCAGTAAATAATGAGTTTTCTTGATAACCTTATACCTAAAGCTCTCTAGTTTGAATTTCATCCGACACCTAAACTCCTTTATGGGCCCCTTAATGTTTAAAGTAAATTAGATCTTAGATATAAACTTAGGACGTAAATCAATAAAACTTGACATGCAAAAGTACACAAAAAACAACTTAATAATAAACAAATACATAATCTGCATAAACAACAGTAAATAAATCATGCAAATCTAAACAAGTATATGATTAATATTCATACAGCTGATGTATTGTTAACATTCACCAAAGTCATACTACGAAAGTGTTAATAAATTAAGGACATAGGACGTAATCAACATATACGGATCTGAACAACAAGTTATTTTGTATATTATAATAAATTTATATTATGTAAACAATGGAAAATACTGGTAGTCTGCAGAAGAAAAGAGGGAAAATAACACAGAACGGTCACATCCACAATACCTGATCCCCCACTATAGCCCGATCATGATAAAAAATTAGAAGTGTTGATTTTACAATGTATCCAATAATTTTCCTAAAGGTCTATCACCCCCAGATAATGCAATACCTAAATTATCATATTTTGAAATACAAACATAATTTGGTAAACCATCATACATACATCATACTAAGACTTAAAAATATTCATATAAATTATATTTACTTCACTCAGTACGGCGTATCTTAATTTCTTGAAACTGACAATATTTCATTTTACTTTCTTAATCATTTATTTAAGTATTTAAGTATTACTATACATTACTAAGTTTTTCAATTTGAAGTAAATACCATATACCTCTGAACTTAAATCTTCATCTTCAGAACTTTCATTGCCCGATGTATCCTCAGTGAGTTTAACTTCAAATTCTTTATCACCATCATTATTACTTTCAATAATATCTTTGGAAGTAACTACATTATCTACATCCATTTCCTCATCTTTATTACTATTAGAGGTTACAAGTGAATATGTAGTTATGTTTTTATTAGGATCTCCAATTACATTAGTATTTTCCACATTTACTAGATCTACATCTTCAGTCAAAACTTGGTCATTGTCATCAACAACCATCTCATCATCGTCATCATGAGATCTAAGCATTTCAAGTTCTGATTCTATTTCACCTAGAAGATCCATATTGGCTTTCTTAGTGTCAGTTATTGTAATCTGTTTAGTAAGACTTTTATTATCAAGGTTTCTAATCAAGTCACTTGAACCAGTACTTATGCCTTTATCAGCATCAGATATCTGTTCCAGAGTATCACATACATTAGCTATGTCTACGTCAGTTTCAATTTGTTTTTGCAAGACAGCTTCTTGATGACTTGAAGAAGTGACAGTAGGAGCTGCACTTGTACCTTCACCAAGCGAGACATTAATTAAATCCTTGCTATTACTTGATTCACTTATACTGTCAGTTGATTGGTTAACTTCATGAGGATCTTTAGCAATTGTATTATGACTGATCTTTACCTCAACTACACTTTCTTCATCATCCTCATTATATCCAGATAATGTACTATCAGAATCGTCCTCATTACCTAATTTAAACCCAATATGTACACTAGTTTCTAGTTCACTGTCTAGTTGTTCTTCATAAACATCATGTTCAAGTTCATTAAGTTCAGTGTCCACTTCCACAACATCAGCATCAAGAATAATCAAGCTATTCCTATTATATACAACTGTTGGGCTTACAACTGTTGATTCATCATGATTGGATAATTGTCTGACCAAAGGATTCACATATTTAGCACATCTTAAATATTCATGATGTGACACTGTGTTCAATACAGCCTTCCCAATCTCCACATCTAACACTACTGAGTTCTTTTCAGTGGTAATGGGAGTATGAGGCTCATCAAATCTGTCCAATGGCATAATCTTTATAGAAATCTACTATGTTTAGTAAATCATGTCCATAAATATCTTCCATCAGGTTATGTAAATCATTCAGTATTAAATTCCTTGTGAATTTAGTATTAATTCCTCCCTGAATTCAGTAATAATCTATATATTCAGTATTAATCCTTAATGTATTCAGTATTAATCCTTCTTGTATTAAGTACTAAAACTTCCTGTATTAAACACACACAATAATTTCTAGTTATCAGTCATAAACCTGTTCTAAGCAGCAACTTTGGTATTCAAACTAGACAGAATTTTAACAATCAGATAGTTTGAAAAAGATATACCCATAACACATGTTTGATATTAACATAATACCATTATTTGTACTCCGTATGATCTAATCAAGGTCCCATCACCCAGAATTAAGTTGTATCAACTTCAGTATTAGTTACAGATTTAAGTTACTTAAGATTAATCATGAAGATTATTCAGACAAAATCAGTTAACAGTGTTTAAAGCCAAATACAAACATTAATGGACTTCACTTGAATCTTTTGTTTGTTTTCTTGTGGCCATGAAGTTTGTTAACACGAAGTATGATTATAATTTGATCACCTTAGACACATGTCTCCAAAATTTTACAAAATCTAAAATGTCAACTTTTCAAAATAACAAATTTGTGCCATAAATCAAGTAAATTATTAGTTTATCAATTGTATTTTAAACAAAGCGCTTTTCATTTGGCTAATTTCTAACAAGTAAATCCATGTTTTAGTCCCATAATTTGTTCATTTTTTTAAGAAATCCAACACTTTCCATATAAACTTAAAACATAAAGTCACATTGTGGTTACAAAATCACATTATACCATATTTTACCTGTTACAGTAAACTATAATTATCAAAATGACGAAGAAGTTTACCATCCGTGAAAAATGTACACTTTATTTATTTGCCAGTGGTATAATTTTACCAGAATGATCATTTATAATACTGTATTAAAACGACATAATATAATCTATTTAAACAACCCTAACCTACATAATACTTCATTTATACTTAAATCTTCAGGCTACAATAGTCAAAGTACTTCCTCTTCATTTTTATATAGAAATAAGTAAATATTTTGCATTCAGGTGTGAAGATTTGGTGGTTAATAGATTAAGATCAGAGATAAACAAGCTAAAAGCTGCATTAACAAACATTGACATTTAAAATATTGAGATATGATATTATGCATCCAGTATTGGTGAATGAATACCTACTTCAATGACTGAGGAACTCAATATATTGGCAGTGTATGAAGCTATACAAGCCTTCAATACATGTTTGGAATAAAAAAAAATTATTTTATGTATGTAGTATCTTATAAGAATAACAAAATGGTGCCTTGGACTTAAGTATTATAAAAGATCTTATTGAATAGCTCAGAACAGAATTGTACATTACAGAATTGAAAAAAAACTTGAAACAATCTTAAAATGAACTGCACAGAATAGAACAGAACATATTTATCTATAGATGATTTGAATAGAACTGGACATAACAGAATATAATAATTTTTAGCTGATTTGAATAGAACTGAATGATTTATTAAAGAACCTTACTAAACAGAATTAAAAATATACAGAACTGATTTGAACAGAATGGAATTGAACCAATTTGTTCTACATTTATTAAATCATAAACATCTGAAGACTAAAAGTAATTTAGATATTCCATCAATTATTAACCAGTGTTTAAGAGACAACACACCCAGAGTAAGATTATTATGTATACTAATAAGATACTGAAAACATAACCTCACAGCAAATATTAATGTATTCATTTACATAATCCCTGTTTAAATATTATATTAAGACTTAATTCTGACTGTTATTTTTTCATAACTTGAAATAATGTTGACAACAGAGGAGTTATATATGTATGAAATAAACCTTGTGTCATGAGGTGAAAGTACACTAAATCTTGTGTCATGAGAATACTGATGAAAGTACACGAAATCTAGGGAATAAATTGGTTCATTAGAAAGTATCCAGTCAACAGTAAAAGACATATACAATGATTATAGCACCTTTGAATGAAATTCATGAAAACCTGAAGTTTTCTAGAATAATTCCTGCATAATTCATGAAAAGTTCATAAAGTTATTCATAACTAGTATTAGACAAGGTAGGTCACCAAAGAAATTAAAATCTAATTAAATACATAATTCACATTACTTCTTTAGCTGGCTGCTAAGAACAGGTTGTAATAGACAGTGTCGGTTAAATATGCAGTATAAAAATTACCACAGCAGGTACCTCGTCATATCTTAAATGAGTCACCAACACGATAATTTTTCCTTTTTTTCAGTATAACTTTATCATATTACATTCAGTTATGATCATGCATTCTGACTACATAACTTCAAGGTTGCTACACACCATCAAATATTCATAAGTTGTAATTATATCCATCTTGCTTTACTTCAATAAAATAAGAATCTGCACATCACTATAACTTTGTTAAGGTCCACACCATACTTGATATTCACCTCCAACATCTACAGTAATCTTCGTTATCTTAATGACATTAACATATAATTGACAATTTAATGATATATTACAATATTCATATCTATTTAGTGGTGTTTGACCTACTTGCACAAATCACTGACCATATTTAAGTCATACCTATAACTGAAACTCATTTATTTGTCTACCAAACATGTTCATGAGTTCATTACTTCCAGCTTATTAACATTTCATCCCACTAATCTCCTATCTTTAAAGTTGCACCCGGTTTCTTTAGCATGTTACTTATCTCAAATATTTAGGGTGAGTAATCAGAGCTGGGTTCAAGCAGTCTTAAGATAATGGTCCTTACTTGGTATCTTTATCATAATTTAATTGTTAGGCTGAGTGAAGTATCAAAGCACTGGAGGTCCTAATTATACAATATGCCATATTTATGATTTCTTTTCTGAATGGATTTCATGTTTGACATGAATTTTTCTTGAACTCTTCCAGCATAGTTTATGAAAAGTTCATGAACTATGAATAACCATTATGTTAATTGTCACTAAGGATCCAACAGAGAATTGTAATAGTATTAGATAACGAACCGTCAAAACACTCAAAATCTTGTGATAAATACAAGGAAGTGGAAGAATTGTGCTTAAAATTCAATCATTATTCTATCTACAAATTATAGAAGTTTTACCCAGTAGTTGCAAATTAGAATATGAAGCAGGCTGCCAGTATTTCATTGACACAGATTACCCTACATCATCACCCAGGCTGTTAAATAACAGTTAAAACACTGACACAAATATGAAAACAACCTTTAAGGATTTGAACATTTAAGTTCAATGTCAACCTTGTCACCAGTATGAAGGTTTAATATCAGTATACTTATATATAAACTATCAGCTTTCCAACAAATACAGGCATATTAATTTCTACAGGTTGATACTTACTTTGAGACAAACCAGTAAATCAATTAACTCTTAATTGGTAAGCATATAACAAAGATTTGAAATTAAGCTACAATTATAATGTGGTCATACTGGAGTTGACCCATATATCTGACCTGACTATTTGATAGACATTTTACTGCTAATCTCTTCAAATATTGACTTAATACCACAGTAAAGTCTATCAGGATAAGTCTACATGGTGTAAAAATGTACCATAATTTAGACTGGAATAATTCTAATTAAGTAACCACATGAATAAGTCTGAAATTCCTGTGCATCAAAAGGACTTATAATCATAAATGTCTCAAAATAAAGTGACATGAGACAATACACCAGCTACAGATATGAAACCAAAAAATAACTTAGAAAAGATACATGTCAGAAGAGAGAAAGGTAGAAATTTGAAGATATAAGGTTATGACAGTGCATGTCATCTGACGTATAAAACATCAAATACGCTATCAATCACCCTTCTGCTCTAATAAGCAACAATTTTTTATTCAAATTAAGTAGCAGTCCAATACCTTGCTTACCGTAATTGTATGGTATAACAGGCTTAAATTTTGAAGTTATTGAAAATTATGGAAATTTCCTGAATCAGCAATTCAGTTTAAGCATTTTATAAAAATATGCCTCATAAGAAGGTTATTTAAAGATCTCATATTCTACAGAAACAGAGCAGAATTGGTTCAATACTTCAAATTTCTAAAATACAAACAGACTAGATAAATTACACATAACAAAAAGACTCATTGATAGAACAATATACACACACATGCTTAATGTACAGATAATAAATAAACCATGCCTATATATGAACATAACTCATGCATTACATCCAAACCCACCCCATGTTCCATGGTGTCTGGTGCCTTTTCTTCTGTATCAATTTGTTCAGTCACTGCTTCTTCTCCCTCAGTCGCTGGTCCAGTTTTCCTCATTTCTTCAACCTCTTGTTCAGCAAGCTCAGGTTCTACAGCCACTTGGTCAGCTGTCTCAGGTACCACAACCACTTGGTCAGTTACCTCAGGTTCTACAGCCACTTGTTCAGCTGTCTCAGGTTCTACAGCCACTTGGTCAGCTGTCTCAGGTACAACAGCTACTTGGTCAGTTACCTCAGGTTCTACAGCCACTTGTTCAGCTGTCTCAGGTTCTACAGCCACTTGGTCAGCTGCCTCAGGTACAACAGCTACTGGTTCAGTTACTTCAGGTTCTTTAGCTTCCGGTTCTGTAACCTCAGGTTCTTCAGCCACTTGTTCAACTACTTCAGGCTCTTCAGCTGCTTGTTCAGCTGCCTCATTTTCTCCTACAATTTCAGGAACTTCAGTTGTATCTGTAATAGTATTTTCTGTGGGAGCTATAATCTCTGCTTCATCAGTTTCATCTTGAGGACTGGTTACAGCTGGTTCTGATTCTACCTTATCATCAACAACATCATTTGGTTCTTGCACTTCGTCAGCCATAGTGGACTCTATCACATCTGATTGTTCTTGATCAGGAGTAATTTCATTTTCATTGATTTCTTCATTTTTGGCTAGTATCATCTCATTATCAACATCAGTTTCTGCTGGAACAGTATCAGCTTCTGATTCCTTTGTCTCAGAGTCAGAAACAATTTCAGCATCATCAAATTGTTCATCTGTTTCTGCAACAAGGTCTGATACTAAATCTTCTTTCTCCCCTGCAGGTTCTTGATCTACATTACATAAGTCTTCTTCTTTCTCTGCAATAATATCATCTTTCACTTCGGACTTACTTTGTTCAGCTTCAATGGTCCCTTCATCCATTTTTTCATTACTATTTGGTTCATCTACAGCCGCTTCAACAGCTTGGTCATTTATCTCAACATCTGCTTTCTGTTCATTGGTCCCTTCATCTAATACTTCATCAGCATTTTCAACAATTTTATCAGCAACATTTTCAACAGGTTCTTCATAATCAACTGGTCCGCTAGATTGGTCTTCAACTTCTTCTTTAGGAGTTTCTACTGTGTCTGAAATTGGTCCATTATTCTGGACACTATCCCCAATTTCCTGTTGCAAAAATAGTCATCAAAATTATGTAAAACGAATTCAAAATAATTATTTAAAATACTGACAGAACAAATGCACCAAATAATCCAATGAAGACAAAACAATATGTAAAAGGCCAACAACCACAGAAATATCAGGAAGCTTACAGTATGTTTACAATGAATGACCTTAGATCTGAAATGTTGATTCCTAATTAGACAGATCAGTTACTAAAACTAAAGCTTGGACTAGATTAATAGCTATTTGACACAGTTTTAAAAAATCATTATTCCTAACTATTTCACTTCTTCTTTCTGTTTCAAAAATGATAAAAATTTAAAAGATGACTGAATCAAAGTCACAGATCTGTGTCAGAGGTTATAAAACTGAGTTTGTAAACCAGTCTCAAAATACAACCATCTGATTGGATAATTGGAAGGTTGAGCACAGAATCAACCAATCAGAAGTTTAGATGTGTGACACAAGTCTCAACTTAAGTTTATAACCTTAGACTATGTAGTCATTTTAATACAATACATATTGTACAATATTTCACTTTGACGTGTGTGGTACCAAAAGGAAAAAAGTCCCTATTAAACAAGCTGAACACAATTCATTTTTCTACTACATAAAGGCCAGTGAGACTTGAACTTCACATAAAAAGTCTAGCTAAATATATGAATTTACAATCACAATAAAACACATACATCAAATCATCACAACAAGGTCAAAAATAAAACAATTTACAATACTTCAAATATCAATTCAAGTTTCGACTAGCCATAAAACACACAAAAAGCAAGTGCTACACTAACAATAAAACGATTCAAAGTCTATAAACAAAAATCTCCTACCATTTTTTTAATATCAATTTAAATCCAATTATGTCACAGTTTAATTAAGCATTGTCAATCCAAACACACCCCAAAAACTAACAAGAATTTAGTACAGATAAATCTTGCTATGGTTTATACAGCTGTGGTTTAACTTCTTGATACTGAACATGGACACGTTCTTTAGATCTTGTAGAGTGTATGTTAACCTTTACACTAAACGCTTTTCTCATAAGAGAGGTCTTCATGAATGAAAATCTTTCAATGGAAACTTGTTTAGACAGAAAATGAACAAAAGTAAACAGATATAAATTCAGTACTTTAGTGTTTTAGTTCATTAAATTCATTAAACGCTGATATTTATCATCTAACTTTAAAAACTAGCGATCTAGCCATTTCAGATGGTACCTTTTCATACTTCATTTAAACAGGAGAATGGTCTGTTTGCCAAAAAAGGTCATTTGTTCTATAATAGTAGACTTAAATAAACACAGGTTTAATTGAGGTTATACAAAAGTAGAGGTAAAGTGTATAGCAAAAAATGGTACGTTTTTGTTCCAAAAGAAAAACACATAAATAATCAGTTTGTTGAAATAATGCAAAAAAAACCTGAATGACTGCCTTATTTATCTCATTATTTCCAATACCCATTAACCCTGAAAGCTACAAACTCTTTATATAATTAAACAAATGTATACAAAGATTTAAGTCTTTAAAGCTACTTATCAATAGAAGGGAGATAATTACCTGCTCTGGTTCGGAACCTTCACTACTTGATCTACTTCTGACTTGAGTAGGCTCCCCTGGTTCATCATTCACTTCATCATCAGGCTTTGTGTCTTCTTCAGCCACCACTGGCTCTGGTTCACCTAGCAGGTCTGTTTGGTCAGCAACAGGTTCAGGATCTACCAGTAAGTCCGGTTTATCATCAACAGGTTTCATATCTCCAAGAAGATCTGATTTGTCATCAACAGGCTCCATATCTCCAAGAAGATCTGATTTGTCATCAACAGGCTCCATATCTCCAAGAAGATCTGATTTATCAGCAACAGGCTCAATATCTCCAAGAAGGTCCGACTTATCATTAGTAACATTTTGTGAATCATTACCTCCAAGTAAATCCACTTCACCAGCTGACATACTGGTACTACCACCTCCTAACAAATCATCCCCACCCCCTAATGAATCGACACCTCCTCCAAGCAAATCAACTTCATTTCCAGCACCATTAGTAAGTCCATCTTCAGCATGTCCATTTGATTGTCCTTCATTTTGCATATATTCGTAGAGCAGATTGGAAGGCTCTGACTTAGCCTCTTTCTGCACTGGCTCATTATTGAGTTCATATAATGGGTTAGAGGAATCACTTTCCATTTTGCTGTCTGTGTTTGTAAACTCGTACAGAGGGTTGGTATTTGCTTCAAAACTCACTTTGCCACTATTAGCATTATCTGCAGAAATCTGAAAATAGAAAAGAAGTTTTTTGTACAAAAAAATAAAAAACAGTCACTGCAAAAAAGCATCAATGTTGTCGCTAAAGGGTCTATTAAACTATTCAAAGAATTTAACTTAAAGTAGACAAACGAAAATTGGTAAGAGATATAAATGCAAGATGAATAACAAACCAAGGATAAGAGTTTCAAACTCTGGTAAATAACCCTTCAGCATTACTGCTGCTGTAAATAGACTGAAGATTAAATGATTATATCCTGTTAAATTATTATCAGGAATTAGCTCCTACACAGTTCATGTGATCCAAAGTTTCATCTAATTTTCTACAGTATTAAATCAAGCACTGTATATAATATATAGTTCAACAAAGTCATGGTGAACTTAGATATAGAATTAAACATCAGATATAGAGAAGTGATTAGGCCTTTAAAATTTCATTTGTTTCTTGTTACATGCTCATTAAAAATAAGGGAGTTAAGTCCAGATTCTTTTTCTACAATAAATAAGTGAGAAAGTTGACAAACTGTTCCTCTGACCAAATAAAAAATCTAGGGATGTGGAAAAATTTGGGATAGATCAGTTAACCAGAAACAAACATTTTATATGCCTTATTACCAAGTAAAAAAATCTTTACTTAAATATGAAGGACACAGTAGTAGTAATGAATAAATAACATTTGACCATTGTTCAGAGTAAAGATTTTGCAACTACAGTACAACCTCTATAGAGCAACACCCTGTGGGAGCTGCAAATATTGGCTGTTGTTTAGAGGTGGTTGCTCTACAGAGGTTAAGTTTACAGTAAATATCAACTTAGGGAAATTTTGAAGGTGTTGTTATAGAGAGGTTGTTGCTCTACAGAGGGCCGCTCTGGAGGTTTTACAGTATCCTCTGATTGTAATAATGAAGCAATTGCAGCTATATATCAACTAGCTATACCTCATTCAATGTTAATAACTATGTACTTTGTACACGTCTGAATAAATTATCTATTCTGTTCTGTTCTGTTCTGCTATGTTTACAAGAAGTATGAGAAAAAATGTATGGCTTTTTTACAAATACAAATATTTATAAATTGTACATGAATGAGTGAAAACATATGGCCATGAACTACCAATATGATTTATTTTTAAACCTGAATCATCTACCTAATAAGACAGATGTTTATCTCTTTCACATAAAACTCATCATTTATTCATGCGACAATCACACTGATGTCAAAACAAGTCATTTCATGGCTACAGATTTTGTCTTATTTCCTAGTTTTGTTTTGCTTTAGAAACAGATAATATCTTTTTTTTTGTCTAAAGTCCAATTTTGTGAAAAAATTTCCTTCTAATCTGAAGGCCAACTTTGAATTCTAATCTAAAGGCCAACTTTGAATATACAGTCAAACCTGCGCTAGCAGCAACCTCTGAATAAAGGCCACCCTATGAATATAGGCAATTCTTTTAATAACCGTCATCAACTATTTAGAACAAAATGCCTGCCTAATAAGGACCACCTGTCAATAAAGGCCACATTTTGTCTTTCAGAGAGAGGCCTTTGTTCACAGGTTTGCCTGTATATGAAACAGTAAATATTTCATCCAACAAAAAAAATGTCATTCATAGACAGACTGTGTTGATTAATTGATGGTAAAGATCAAGATAATAAAGTATAATTATGTAACAATTAATAAACACTCAAAATGTCAGACAAGCATAAAGTCAAGTATAATGTAAGGTAACTAATGACATAAAAAATCTACATTCCAGAGTTATTATGGTAGTGTAATAGTCTTTTTATATCTTTGCCTTGTCTGTGTCTATTTCAATACTACTTAAACATTGATTGTTTCTGGTTACATGGTCATTGCTCATTAAAAATGGAGTAGAAAGGTTGGGGGATTTTGGGGCTCTTGAATGTGTGTGAAAAGGTAAAAACAGTGAGAAAGTGGATGTACCGTTCTTCGGGCCTAATAAAAATGTCTTGGGTCCCAGGGGAGAAATTAGGGCAGGTCTGGTAACCAGAAACAAAAATTTGTTTATGCATTTAATACACCTATCATTTATATCAACCTTTCTTAAACATCCAGTGAACAGTTTCCATTGCTAGTTTGAGAGAAAGCACAAATTAACAAGTACACCTGAGAACTAAGTTATAATGACTGTCTCAGACAATGGTACATGTACCAATCAGACCATTCTTGAAAATACTTTGTTTGCAGTAATTCTTCCTAAATAATGGCCCCAACCCAACTTTTTTTGGACTCACAAGTATAAATGTTGTTTTTTCAATAAAGAAATAGCATTCTAACAAGTATTTTGGGGTTTATGTAAAAATAATTACATTAACCAGCCCAATTATCAGATGCTCAAGCCGGCGACTTCTTACACTTGTAATTCAGATTCTGACTTTCAATTAAGAAGTGACGTCACAGACTCGAGCCCCACATCAGTTACATTGTTTCCCTCCTCCTATTTCACAGCTTATAAAGTATTCAATCATTAGACAAGCAACCCAGGTATACCATACATAATTCATCATGGTATTAAGCTATAATGAAGATGGACATAAAAATAGTGTTTTCTTTTAAGCATCAATGTCCTTCAGCAGATAATTAGTGGCTATATCAGGTATAAACATGTGTCAAAATAAATTAACTGTTGTAACGAAATTTACACCTGCATAATCTTGTATCACATTAGCAAAATATATAAATACAATAAGTGTGAAGTTTCAGTAGTAACATTTTTTGTAATAGTTTCAGTCTAAATGTGATGCATATATTCATTTGACGGTATCTATAAAAATTGCACAACTTAACAAATTGTAATTTAGATGTATCTCATTTCTTAAAGTAAATATTCAAGTACCATTAATTTGGTAATTATTTAAAAATTGAAAGTAGAGACATTTATTTTTCAAGTAGATTTCTCATGAGATATAAGGGAGACAATTCATGCAAAACTGTTTATTTTACAAGGGAGGTAATTCTAAGTCAACTATTATTAGTTCAGCTTGCTTTAGTATGATGATTCATTCATGATTGTTTGAGGTGAAGAAAAGTGCAAATATTGTAATCTAATCATTCTAGATTACATCTAGGAAAATACACATCATTAACATCTGTCTGTCTGTAATGTTTAGGGTAGTGTAGCGAAAACATTAATAATCATCAGTGAACATATGGATTTTCATTTCAGTAGAAAACTTCTTTATGTTGCCATACTGCATACATAGTAATTGTATAATAAATTGGCTCTGATATAATCCAGCTCAAGTAGTTCAGTTGATAAAGCATCTGACTTGCAAGCAGGAGGTTGTGAGTTCGAGCCCCACATCAGGTATATTATTTTTCCTTGGCCCATTACATTGAAACTGAAGTTCACGCAGAAAATACATCTTAACCATGTACATTTCTCAGACACTGAATATAGTTCTATATATCACAGTATAATCACACAGAGACAATTTCATGTCACATAACTTTTTAATTTGTTTCGCTTTTGTCTGAATGATGTTTCACACAGTTAAAATAATACAGGAAACGGCAACATAATAGAGAAATCTACAGAACATATTTTTTTAACAAACTATATTGTTTAGCATTAAGTTAAAAACATAATTATTTTTGCAATGTTTCGAGGTTAGTAGCCTTTCATACAGATGAAATCATTATATTGTGTAAATTCATTATTTCTAGAGATCAAAACACAATCAGGAAATTATTCAAAGAATTGAAAGTATTCCAAGCGTTTTGTTCAATGTCTGAAAACAGAAGCGTTACTTTCTGATGAATTCTGTTGAAAACATGTCTAAAACAGACATACCAGACGTCATTATAAGAAATAAGATTAATATTTGTTGGTTTGGAACCAAAGTGAAGCACCTTCCAGCTAAGGGAAAAATATTTTAGGAACTTGTTACCGTTCAGTAGTTTGTAAAATATCACTAGGTTAGGCCATCCTTAGAAAGTATTTTGTTTGCAGTCTATCCATTCACAAAAAGGGGCCACTAGCCAACTTTTTTCTTGGCCTCTTGTGTGAAAAAAAAATCAATGAAATATAGCATTCTGACACATGTTTTTTGTTCAACATAAAAAGATACATTTAAAAACAAATCCTACCCACTGAAAATGATCAGGGTAGGGTTACTGCCAACAAAATTTTTTTTAAGGGTGGCCTTATCAAGCTATGTTTAAACAGACTGGTAAGAGGTCATTATACCTATTGTATGTTTGTAAATTGAAGATTTTATGACAGACAGTGAATAGACTAGACAGCAGGAACACCCTTAAGGTGTAAAAACTGCTGCTGCATCTGTAAGTTGCAATAAGTGCAAGTAACTTAAACAGAGATGGTAATCTTACAACTATCTCCACCTCAGGTATTCACTGTATTATAATAACATATCTATTTACATATCAAGGTGCATCTTGATTACTATCAGGTTTCTTTTACAGCTTTATTACAGACATTAATTAACATCATTAATTCAACAATGTATGACATTTTTCATGGTGGAATTATTTTCAAAACTTCTGGTTAAACTTTACTCCCGGAATAAAAATCTTAATTCCCGGAATAAAAACCTTAACAACTGAACTATTTTTTATTGTCAGATATCAATTTGAAAAAAAGAATATTTAATTTCAGAGCCACCCCAGAGAGAGACGAGAGAAGATACAGAAGAACCAGGTATTTATATCCCTGTAACTCTTTTCAAACAGTTTTTCCTGATACTTTATTGTACCCAGTGTGAAACACCGACCCATGCCTTGCCCTTTTTCCTGTAATTTTCTAGACACAGTACTTGGCAAGGTAGTTGGGATGGGGACACTGGAAAAACGTCCCTAAGAAATTTGACAGGTGAAGCTGAGAATCGAACCAACAGCCTTTTGTTCAGTAGTTACCACTCAACCACCGATCCCTCCCTAGAACCCACAGCCTTTTGTTCAGTAGTTCAACACGTTACCACTCGACCACCGATCCCCCCTAGAACCAGTTGTAACTAAAGAATTCATAAATATTCCTGCAGCAGTTTATTACAGAGATATAAACTTGGGTGAGTCATATTCTGCCAAAATACACCATAAACTCAACAGAATATTATTATACATCACCAATTTTCTGACCTATCAAGATAAGTTAAAATGTAAAAGAAATAGTCTTTAGTTGTTGAACATCAACATCAATCAGAATGATAGATAATTTATAACAATCTATATTTTCCAAAATAATTAAAAATATAGACTATACTAATATAGACATTAATATATTAATTGAGATAATAATAAATTTAAATAATCAGTTTATAACTCACATCATTGTGTCCATTTGTGTATATTAAATCCATTGTGAGATCTGAATCTCTGAACTTCGAAATAAAACAATACCAAATTATCCTCTAGACTATCGGTATCCAAAAATTACAACCAAATAATAACACCAATATGAATGTAGGTAAAGGTTTAAATACAAAGAATGGGATAAAAACTCAGAATGAGTGAATCCGCTGCTGTTCACTTATGATATTATAACCATGAAAAACATGAGAAGTCTCTGAGGGGCTTATCAGCAACAGTGAGTCACACATTTCTTCAGTGCTCAGTCATAACAATAATTAAGCACCCATGTTTTACAAATACTGACTAACTCATTCAGACTCAACCTAAACTGAATTACTGTAAATCATTGATTTTGGTGAGTGTCAAATTTTGTAAGCATGAATTGATTGGCATCATAATTCATCACTTGACACTCACTCAGACCTAATTGTAGCCCATGATAAATAATTAATTACTCGACACTGACCTTATTGTAGCCTATGATAAATAATTAATTACTTGACACTGATCTTATTGTAGCCTATGATAAATAATTAATTACTTGACACTGATCTTATTGTAGCCTATGATAAATAATTAATTACTTGACACTGACCTAATTGTACCTTATCACTCACGGGTATTTTACAGTATGACTGTACTACTGCCTATCTTCTAGGAGCCATTCAGAATAAAAATTGAAATATTTTCATTAACGATGCATTTCTGTAACAAAGTTTTAATTAGGGTAAGTTTTAACGCTATATTTTCTTTCACATAGTACTTCATACAAACCATAGTACAGCCCCATTTGATTGCATGTTTAAATGAAAACCAGTATAAAATCACTGAGCATTACTTAACTTTCTAAAAATAATCAATTGTTTGTTTATTGTTTATCAATTGTTTGTTTATTGTTTATCTGTTGTCTACCAGTCCATTTGACAACTATGGTCATTTCAGAGAGGGGGAGAGCAGGATATAGGAGAACTGTGATTTTACTTATTGGCCCGGTAAGTTGGGATTAGGATACTGACATCAGAAGGCGGAGTGGAGACCGAACCAACAACCTTTAATTAGCTTGGTAGTCCAGCACATTATTACCACTAGACAAACGATTATTAAAACCATTGATATAAACACACAGACACCATAAACAATGATATTCTCCAAAATGTTGGATTTTACAATATTCTCCATTTTGACTTCACCTCCCCACCTTTGAAGCTGAAACTTGATCTTGTAGACAGATACTTGATATGAGACACATTGATTGATTTCTATCAAAGATAGCCATCAGACTGTACCTTGTAATAATATTATCATAAAGTATAGAAGATGTCCAGACACCCAGCCATCTTAGATTTCAGGGCAGAGTTTTCATTAAGTTTTCCTGTAAGAGCTAGGCCAAACCTTGATTGAAGGAGACTTTCCATGCTCATTTCGAACATGGGAAATGGTATATTTGGGATTTCTAGGTGGCCAATTTTCTGCCAATTTTCTTTTCTAAGCAGTCAATTTGGCCTCTCAGGCCGCCTCTTATTGAAAGACATAAATCTTAGAGTTATTCAGTACATGTACAATGCATCTATACATACAATGATATTAAAACAATACAGTCATTGTATAGGAGTGACAGTTACTAATACAACCTGTATACAGGTGACTTGCTCAGAATGAATCTCTTTGTAAAGCCTGGATGGAAACTTCGAAAAATTAATTCAAATCCTGAATTTTTTTTTTCTCTATCAAAAACAGCTTGAATGAAATATAAGCAAAAAATTATATAAATTTGCTACAATAAAAATGAAATGCACTTATATTAGTGAGCTTATACTAGAAGTTTGTCATCAAAGTTTGAAATGATACAACAGTAACTGCATTACAATTGTTTTATTATACAAAAATCCAGCCTTTCAGTCCTCCCATAAAGATCGAGTAAGAGGAAATATAATACAGATAAATCATTAATTAAAGTATAAACCAAAAAATGGACCAAATTGATAAATATGTATTTTGAGAATTAAGACAAATAATTGGTTTTACATTTGGTCAATTAAAAGTTTATTGAAGTTGATATATGAATACAAATCAAAGGTTGTTTTCTAAGACAGAAAATCGGTCTATCAATCATTTCTTGTCAAGCTATTTCTCTTTATCATTTTCTTTGATACATACATTGGTAATAATAAAATCTAATTTTAGCAGTAAACTGATATTAATTTGTGTAAGCGCAAAGTTATAATACCATGATTATATGGTCTATATTTAGAGCTTTCAATGAATATAGACAAACTTGTGTTAACAGCCTCCTCTGAATAAAGGCTGCCCTGTGATTAAAGGTCATTCTTTTAAAAGTATCATTATTTAGAACAAGATGACCTCTGAAGAACAGTCACCTGTCAATAAAGGTCACATTTCAATTCTCTCAATAGTGGCCTTTGTTCACAGGGTTGACTGTTTAATATTATAATAAAATTGTTAATCAGTATTATCTGTAGAAAAGTAAATAATGTAACTGTATAATATACATATATTATAGATAAGTATGAAATAACTGTATTGTCATATAAGGGCTGTTAAGTAGGTTCATTGTAAGATAATTGCCTGTAGGAAGTAGATAATACAAGGATGTATTTGGACACTGAACACACAACATGCTGTGAACAGTAACAAAAGGAATTTTTGCAAACATTCGACTTAAAAATCATAAATATTTTCTCATTTATTTGGGTTTAAAGCAGTTTTTTCAAAAGAATTTCAGTTATATACAGTGGCTGATTAAACATTATGGACCAGGGTCACGACCCCCTTCAAGTTAAAAATCATGAATATATGTAATACATCAAGTCTACTAATAACCATGACCTTTGAGAGCTTAAAACACAGTGCTTATGCATGAAACATCATGGTGACCATTCGTGATAAATATTATTTCAAAATTCTAAAATTAATGACTGAAAATTTATGTCCCCTGAAATTTAATCATCTGGGTGAAAGCATGTGTGCACATATGTGTGCACTTACACAAATCTACTGATGTGGAGATAATGTCACGCTGACAAGCAGGCTCAGGCTTAGCAACAAATCATATAAAGGAGCACATAAGGGTAAAATAAGAAACTTCCTAGTCCCCTGACAAATAGTACTTCATACTTCATGAACTATTCATGAACTATCAATAAAGTTCAAGAAAAATTCATGTTGTCATGAATTCCAATTGAAGGGGGTAATAAAGGTGTAATGCAAATAAAAGCTAGTCATAAGATCGGCTACTCTAGCTAGGCAAATGTTTAACCTGGAAATTAACCATTGATTGTGGTCTCTTATAATTTGCTGCACCACTAATCAAATAATCAGTTGCATGTAGGAGAACTGAAAGTACTTGATACATATATATTGAAGCTTTGTATATGCTCAAAATAGACCTCTGTACCAAACTGAAAAAATGATATATATTATAGAGTTTCCCCTCTACATAAACAAATCGACTAACTTTATCCTGAAATACTAGAATACACAAAGAATTATCAGAGATTTATCAGGTTATTAGTTCTTTTGATAGTCAGTGTCGACCCCAACGGATGCTGATGCTGAGTTTTTTTCGAATCTGGGCAAATTTATTTTCGCCGACAAGCTGGAGTGACTTCTGTGCCCTTGTGTATCAGAGGTGACAGACGGCCAATGACTTATCTAGGAATTAACCTCAGTCAATGTCGACACTTAGACTATAAGGAAACAGAAATCTAAACAAGAATAATAACATGTACCAAATGGCTGTCTGTATTCAACACCAGCATCTAACACACACACTGAGGAAAAAGTTCCACATAAATGGCACTTAAAATTGTTTTGTTAACAATCTGACTTTTTTCCTGGTCAGAACTATTTCACTGAACATACACTGACATAAGTTTATTCATCCAACATTTTAATTGACAAGTTATGTATACCAGAAACTACTTCAAAATGAATAATTATTAATTATTAATAATACATAATATCATAGAGCTTCCCATCAATACAAATGCAATCCAAAGGGCAAAGTCCAACATGAACTACAATGTAAACAATAAGCTTATAGAGTACAGTAATTAATCATTAATTCTTATGACTAATTAATATATAAGGGATGAAGTAATTGTTATGACCTTGGTGCCATATAAGATGCATGATAATGTGCATCAGAGATTATTTACATTCCCTTAAAATTGTAACATCCTTGAGTCTCATATACAGGTTTCAATTGTTAGGAGTTTGGTCTGTTCCATTTAGTGTTTCCTATATTAGGGGTTTGCCTTTTGGTGTTTCATATTTATAAGGGTTTTGCCATTCAGTATTTCATATTAGGGGTTTGCCATTTTGTGATTCAATGCCCTTAGGTGTTTTGTTTTAGGGGTTTGCCATTTTGTGATTCAATGCCCTTAGGTGTTTTGTTTTAGGGGTTTACCATTTTGTGATTCAATGCCCTTAGGTGTTTTGTTTTAGGGGTTTGCCATTTTGTGATTCAATGCCCTTAGGTGTTTTGTTTTAGGGGTTTGCCATTTTGTGATTCAATGCCCTTAGGTGTTTTGTTTTAGGGGTTTACCATTTTGTGATTCAATGCCCTTAGGTGTTTTGTTTTAGGGGTTTGCCATTTTGTGATTCAATGCCCTTAGGTGTTTTGTTTTAGGGGTTTACCATTTTGTGATTCAATGCCCTTAGGTGTTTTGTTTTAGGGGTTTGCCATTTTGTGATTCAATGCCCTTAGGTGTTTTGTTTTAGGGGTTTACCATTCCTTAATATAAAGGGTTTGGCTCATGTTAAGAATTCATCAATTTAATTCAGTTTTCAGGTCTAAAACTAAGGAGGGCCATAAGTTCAAATCCCAAATAAGTGATTTATATGTGACTGAATATTATACTCTAGCATCCCACCATATGGTCAGCATTACACAATAATACAAGGATAAGCACTGGGTGATCATAAAGGCTTGTATGACAGTTAAATTTACACTGACAAAATAATCATAAAACTAAATCTATGAAATTATTATGTATTACAGTACAACCTCTCTAGAGCGGCCCTCTGTAGAGCAACAACCTCTCTACAACAACAACTTCAAAATTTCCCTAACCTGATATTTACTATAAATTTAACAACAACCGCTAAACAACAGCCAATATTTACAACTCCCGCAGGATGTTGCTCTACAGAGGTTGTACTGCACTAAGATTTTTTGCAGGTTCCTAAGAGTACTTCATTAGTCATGAGTATATTAATCAACTAACCCACAAATTAAGAGTTTTTACTGTAGACTTAAGTTAGAGCAGACTCCATTAAAACTGGATAAATCACATTTTCTGTGATTTATTCACATGGGAAAGGCTGGCATGTAACACAGACAGGTTTATTTTCCAATCTTTTCTGAAGGAAGTCCAGTCATGCAATTATTTGCATACCTGTGGTTAAAAGGATCACTGAACTAGAAATAAAATATTTAAGTAATTTAAACATATAAAACTAGCAAGTATACCAGCAATTACATAAGGTCTACCGACCCTTTTCATTGATAGCAAAAAGGGGGGTAAGTTATAAACACATTTATTTACATTGACCACATTATCAAAGAAATTTCTTAACTTAGTTGTTTTGATTTTTCTTTGTTTTGAGAGAGCAGTATTCCCTCATGTCACAAATTATGAGGATGGGATTCCAACTTAAAACAAGAGTCCAGAGGGTTCTAACACTGTATCACTGGGCCAAAAATAGGGGTCTAATACTGTATCACTGGGCTAAAAATAGGGGTCTAATACTGTATCACTGGGCCAAAAATAGGGGTCTAACACTGTATCACTGGGCCAAAAATAGGGGTCTAACACTGTATCACTGGGCCAAAAATAGGGGTCTAACACTGTATCACTGGGCCAAAAATAGGGGTCTAACACTGTATCACTGGGCCAAAAATAGGGGTCTAACACTGTATCACTGGGCCAAAATTAGGGGTCTAATACATTATCACTGGGCCAAAAATAGGGGTCTAACACTGTATCACTGGGCCAAAAATAGGGGTCTAACACTGTATCACTGGGCCAAAAATAGGGGTCTAACACTGTATCACTGGGCCAAAAATAGGGGTCTAATACTGTATCACTGGGCCAAAAATAGGGTTCTAACATTGTATCACTGGGCCAAAAATAGGGGTCTAATACTGTATCACTGGGCCAAAAATAGGGGTCTAATACTGTATCACTGGGCCAAAAATAGGGTTCAAACACTGTATCACTGGGCCAAAAATAGGGGTCAAATACTGTATCACTGGGCCAAGAATAGGGGTCTAATACTGTATCACTGGGCCAAAAATAGGGTTCTAACACTGTATCACTTGGCCAAAAATAGGGGTCAAATACTGTATCATTGGGCCAAAAATAGGGGTCTAACACTGTATCACTGGGCCAAAAATAGGGGTCTAATACTGTATCACTGGGCCAAAAATAGGGGTCTAATACTTTATCACTGGGCCAAAAATAGGGGTCTAACACTGTATCACTGGGCCAAAATAGGGGTCTAATACTGTATCACTGGGCCAAAAATAGGGGTCTAACACTGTATCACTGGGCCAAAAATAGGGGTCTAACACTGTATCACTGGGCCAAAAATAGGGGTCAAATACTGTATCATTGGGCCAAAAATAGGGGTCTAACACTGTATCACTGGGCCAAAAATAGGGGTCTAATACTGTATCACTGGGCCAAAAATAGGGTTCTAACACTGTATCACTGGGCCAAAAATAGGGTTCTAACACTGTATCACTGGGCCAAAAATAGGGTTCTAACACTGTATCACTGGGCCAAAAATAGGGTTCTAACACTGTATCACTGGGCCAAAAATAGGGGTCTAATACTTTATCACTGGGCCAAAAATAGGGGTCTAATACTTTATCATTGGGCCAAAAATAGGGGTCTAACACTGTATCACTGGGCCAAAAATAGGGGTCAAATACTGTATCACTGGGCCAAAAATAGGGGTCTAACACTGTATCACTGGGCCAAAAATAGGGGTCTAACACTGTATCACCTGATCAAAAATAGGGGTCAAATACTGTATACTATTCAGCAAAATGTTTCAATTATTTGCTTCCTCTGTACAAGTGACTTGCTACAGTTTTCCTATCCTGTGTGCTGACAGTAAATAGTCTGAATGTTGAAAATTAGATACTGCAGCTGCATGTAAGTGTAAGGAAACTGATACTGACCACAAGTGTCAAATATTATAGAAAGGAAATCATTACTTGTGAATGTATTCAACTTAAGGATACCACACATGTGACATATTCATATACATAAAATTATCAACAAAATCTTAAAGAATGTAAGATACTACATTCAGACAGTGAAGTACAGAAAAACCTCCAGTCATAATCAGTCAGCACACTATGATATAAAACTATCTCACTACAATAAGAAGATTGTAACCACTGGTGCCAGACAAGTGTTCCCCTCACCACGACCTGCAACACCCCACATGCCAGTGTCACCTGTGACTGTCACAACAGGAACTCAGCTCTCTTTGGACACAAAGCAGCAACTAAACGACAAATTGCAGAGTTTTTTCTGACTTGGTCAAACAATTCATCATAGAGTATTAAATAGAATACTACTACATTAACATACTTAATTTTGTTACAAATACTTCTAACACCCTTCCAAAAGATATATCTTATACTTATTCACTAGCATTTCTGAGTTTTTTTATTTTTTCTTATTCATGAGACAAAAATTAATGAATCTAAACGCCATAAGATTATAAGACTGTGCAACAGAGGTATTTCAAATATTCAACTTTGTATATTTTTTTAGTATCAACTCAGAATGAATGGCCTAGTATCGCAATAAAAATGGTGTTATATATATATCACAGTACAAAATTATAACTTTTACAAACTTTTGTTCATAAATGCAACTCAAAACTTTTAGACAGTCAATATAAAATTGTATTAAACACAGGACATTGCACAAAACTAATAAAACATTACCAAAATAACAACAGACTGTCAGTTCTAAGCACATGAAACTCTGATATAAGTCCCTCCCCCAGCCCCTCTGAATAGAATTCATGAAAACATGAATAGTTGATGAAGTATGAATAGCTATATTTGACAGGAGTGGTTAAAACATGGTTAGGTATTTAAACATTTGAATATCTAACAATGTTAAACACTACATTACGTGTACACAAAAATTCAGCTTAAAACCGAAACCTTAAACAAAACAGTAAAAAAATTTCAGATAATGATACGTTTAAAATACCAACAGCTGAGATAACTATTTAATTATCCTACCCTTTATCATTAAAGTCCTTCAGTATTGAAGATTTTAACAGTAGTAGCAAAATCTCACAATTTATCCACGTTTCCTTAGGTCTGAATTAGATCAACGATTTAATAATTTTACTATGTATAAACAAACAACACAAAGAACTCCTCTAAGTTTAAACACATCTGGTTCCAGTTGAAATTCTCTAAGAATGCATACAACAGTTTCCAATCCTAACCAAATTTATGTGAATGAGTCACTTGTATAAAGTACATAATACAGACCTCATATGATACTCGCACTGACAACACACAAAAACCCAACACAGACTTTCATGGGAAAATAAATATTTTGACAAATATAAACCAGGGCAATACTTCTTACATAACATACAGGGGAATAATGGAAGTGCTCAGTAATAAATAATCCTAAACACAGGAAAATTCTCTAAAATAGGTTTAATTAGATGTAAATCTACAATTCGAGGGTTAAGCGCAACAGTGTCGTAACTCATATTGAACTAAGACCAAGTTACAACAGTGTTGCGCTGAGCCCTCGAATTGCAATGTATATAAACTTACACACAAATTAAAGGAAACAGTCACAACAACATATCATATTAAACACGTTTTCTAAATTTAAACAGAACTTCAGTATGCCAAGGATTTGGTCTTTTAATGCAGACTATAGTTACTGAGCACAACAGTTACTGTATGATGAAGAATCCAGGTTTAACTGTATGAAAGATTTAATGTTATTGATGAAACATTTGATAACAATGTAGATTACAAAGTGTGAAAGGATAATGCTCTGACAAATGGACTAGCCAGGGTAAATATATAAATAAATACAGTGCAACCTCCCTACGACAGCCACACCAATGGGAAGGACTAAGTGATATAGCTGTTCTTGAGAGAAAATTGTCAATTTAGGTTGCTAGTATATTGGCTGTAACAGGGAGGTGACTGTTGTTCGGAGGTGACTGTTCATGGAGGTTATACTGTAAATAACCGCTTAAGACCCAGAAGTTTGCATTCATTTTGTCAGATATTTGAGGTATAAACAGATCCTTATCGAGCCTGGAGTGTGTACCAAACAAAACATAAGGAAATTATCAATATTATTTGCATTAATGCCAACAGAATACGTGATGGAATGCATTGATGAATTTTTACAACAGAATTAACTCTAAACTTTCAGACTAGTTGCATAATTGCAGAACCAACGGTAATGTCAGTGCCATTATGAAAACATCTGAACTTAACTCAAATGCAAATGTCAGAACTAGCAGGAAGTGTCAGAACTTGGAGGAAATGTCAGAATTAGTAGAAATAGTCAGAACTTGGAGGAAATGTCAGAATTAGCAGGAATAGTCAGAACTTGGAGGAAATGTCAGAATTAGTAGAAATAGTCAGAACTTGGAGGAAATGTCAGAATTAGCAGGAATAGTCAGAACTTTGAGGAAATGTCAGAATTAGTAGGAAATGTCAGAACTTGGAGGAAATGTCAGAATTAGTAGGAATAGTCAGAACTTGGAGGAAATGTCAGAATTAGTAGGAATAGTCAGAACCTGTAGGAAATGTCAGAACTTGGAGGAAATGTTAGATCTCAACTTGTAGGATAAATTGTTAGAACTTGTAGGAAATGTTAGAACTACAAGGAAAGGCCAGAATTTGTGGGAAATGTCAGAACTACTAGGAAAGGCCAGAATTTGTGGGAAATGTCAGAACATATAGGAAAGGCCAGATCTTGTTGGAAATGTTAGAACTTGCAGGAAATGTAAGAACCTGTAGGTATTGTCAGAAATTGCAGGAAATGTCAGAACTAGTAATTAGAAATGCCAGAATTTGCAGCATCATGATGTCCCAACTAAAATGTCTATATTAGGATATTCAAGAACTCAAAGGAAATGTCAGAAAGAGATTTGCATTTCTGAACCAAAACAAGCATGAAATCTGAGAGCTGATAAGTGTGTCAGAAATAGAAATAATAACAGAACAAGTAAGAATCACAAGAATCATTAAGAAATGTCAATGCCATGGTGATTGGAAGTACAAAAGATGGTTTATAATACAAGGTTCAGACAAACAATAATAGGCAGCAACATTCACAGACCTTTCCTCAACAGCATGTAGATAGCAAACTTTGCACACATAGAAGGTTCAAAATATTTAACATTCTTCTTGCTGTAATCAGTCATTTACAAAGGAGAACTTGCAATGTAAGTAAGACATGCAGAAAGGCATACTTCACAGACAAAGCGTGAAATACACTGCTGAGTCATCATACATATATAAAACCAGACAAATTGATCTGGAATTACCAAAACAGCAAGTCAGCTGATCCCTAAATATACATATAATTTATGAAATTGAATATACTTCTGTCTACTAAAAGTCAGAAAATGGGAAAGCTATGTTCACTGTCTTCTTTTTCATGTACATGTATATTCATTGTACGTAAACAAGATGATGTACTTTTATATAAGTCTGAAATAAAAATTCTGTTCTGTTCTATCTTCCATACAGTGTATCAATATGGGTGTTCCAGTTTCCAATGGTTACCCTTGTCAAATAGTTATTCATACATCAAGAACTATTCATGAACTATACAAGAAGAAAAGTTCATGAACAGTTCATGTCATCATGAATTATATTATGCTGATAATATAAAGTCATAAACAGACCCAGGTCAGTGTTTGAAGAATGTCAAATAACGCTATAAGACAATCACATAATTGATCTACATCACTGACTGGTTTTACCATATGCAACCATTATAATATCAATTCAATTCAATTCAATTTATTTGCATTATATGATCTCCGGCCCAAACACAATATATACAACATGAGATTAACACAATATCATGTATGAACTATATAAAAATTAAAGCACTAATAAATACAGTTAAGTCTGTGTTACTGTCCACCTCTGCATAAAGGCCACCCTGTCAATAAAGGCCATTCTTTTAAAAACATTTATTGATTATTTAGAACAAAATAACCTCCAAATAAAGGCCACCTGTGAACAAAGGCCACATTTTGTATTTCCCAAGGCTGACCTTTGTTCACAGGTTTGACCCCACCTTCATATTATCTGCGTAGTTAAGTTACATTTAAATTGAATCTTCTCCATAAGAATATGTAGACATCAAAATGTAAAGTCATGCACACAGAATGATGTACAAAACAGCTTGTAATAGATAAAACAGTGAAAAAAAAACTTTGTGAAACTTAATACTCAACAAATACAAACATGATGTATGATAAGTTTCAGATCAGGATTTTACCACAGGCACATCCAGCGCTCCTCACTGCATATAAGTCCCCGACCATAGATATAAAAAAAAATAGCATTCAGTTGTTCAATTCTGAAATGCTCTGACCCAAAACTCACCAGAATGCACCATTTCGCTTCTTCAAATTAATTTTTTTCAAGAGGGAGGTCACCTGCACCCACCCCACTGCCTTCTTTCCTAAATATTACACCCTAGCCCCTAGCCTGATATCCTGGATCTGCCTCTGTTTATGTTAACAAAAAATTCAGCCACATTAGTAAATCATGAAAATCACCAAATGGTTCCCAATGTCTAACATGTCTTGTAGAATTAATTCAAGTTTTGGAAAGCTTTTATAAACAACAGTAAGATTATTTCCAGAATCTTGTTTACCCAAGTTTATTTATGGACTTGCCTATATTTTTTTAATCACAATAAATCTACATAGTACAGCCAGTCCAAGAATCAAAACACCATACCATACAATGTTGTCTGATCTAAAGTCTACAAGCAAGGCATTCATCAAGCAGCACTGAATGAACAATGGTTTCCATGTTCAGAATAGACATCCATTCAGGGTGTATCCAATTTTTGTGTCATCATTACCAGTTTAGGACAGACAACGGTTCAGAGTATATCCTTTTTTCTGGGGAACACCCCATGTTTAATACAGACATCAGTACAGACTATATCTTGTTTTCTGATGAACACCCCATGTTTAGGACAGACACCAGTACAGAGTATATCTTGTTTTCTGATGAACACCCCATGTTTAATACAGACATCAGTTCAGAGTATAGCTTGTTTTCTGGTGATCACCCCATGTTTAATACAGACATCAGTTCAGAGTATATCTTGTTTTCTGGTGAACACCCCATGTTTAATACAGACATCAGTTCAGAGTATATCTTGTTTTCTGGTGAACACCCCATGTTTAGGACAAACATCAGTTCAGAGTATATCTTGTTTTCTGGTGAACACCCCATGTTTAATACAGACATCAGTTCAGAGTATATCTTGTTTTCTGGTGAACACCCCATGTTTAATACAGACATCAGTTCAGAGTATATCTTGTTTTCTGGTGAACACCCCATGTTTAATACAGACATCAGTTCAGAGTATATCTTGTTTTCTGGTGAAAACCCCATGTTTAGGACAAACATCAGTTCAGAGTATATCTTGTTTTCTGGTGAACACCCCATGTTTAATACAGACATCAGTTCAGAGTATATCTTGTTTTCTGGTGAACACCCCATGTTTAGGACAAACATTAGTTCATAGTATATCTTGTTTTCTGGTGAACACCCCATGTTTAATACAGACATCAGTTCAGAGTATATCTTGTTTTCTGGTGAACACCCCATGTTTAATACAGACATCAGTTCAGAGTATATCTTGTTTTCTGGTGAACACACCGTGTTAAGGACAAACATTAGTTCATAGTATATCTTGTTTTCTGGTGAACACACCGTGTTTAGGACAAACATCAGTTCAGAGTATATCTTGTTTTCTGGTGAACACACCGTGTTTAGGACAAACATCAGTTCAGAGTATATCTTGTTTTCTGGTGAACACCCCATGTTTAATACAGACATCAGTTCAGAGTATATCTTGTTTTCTGGTGAACACCCCATGTTTAGGACAAACATTAGTTCATAGTATATCTTGTTTTCTGGTGAACACCCCATGTTTAATACAGACATCAGTTCAGAGTATATCTTGTTTTCTGGTGAACACCCCATGTTTAATACAGACATCAGTTCAGAGTATATCTTGTTTTCTGGTGAACACCCTATGTTTAATACAGACATCAGTTCAGAGTATATCTTGTTTTCTGGTGAACACCCCATGTTTAGGACAAACATCAGTTCAGAGTATATCTTGTTTTCTGGTGAACACCCCATGTTTAATACAGACATCAGTTCAGAGTATATCTTGTTTTCTGGTGAACACCCCATGTTTAATACAGACATCAGTTCAGAGTATATCTTGTTTTCTGGTGAACACCCGATGTTTAATACAGACATCAGTTCAGAGTATATCTTGTTTTCTGGTGAACACCCCATGTTTAGGACAAACATCAGTTCAGAGTATATCTTGTTTTCTGGTGATCACCCCATGTTTAATACAGACATCAGTTCAGAGTATATCTTGTTTTCTGGTGAACACCCCATGTTTAGGACAAACATCAGTTCAGAGTATATCTTGTTTTCTGGTGAACACCCCATGTTTAGGACAAACATCAGTTCAGAGTATATCTTGTTTTTGGTGACCACCCCATGTTTAGGACAGACATCAGTACAGAGTACATCTTGTTTTCTGGTGAACACCCCATGTTTAGAACAGACATCAGTTCGGAGTATATCCTGTTTTCTGGTGATCACCCCATGTTTAGAACAGAAATCAGTGTAGAGTATGTCTTGTTTTCTGGTGATCACCCCATGTTTAGGACAAACATTAGTTCATAGTATATCTTGTTTTCTGGTGAACACCCCATGTTTAGGACAGACATCAGTTCAGAGTATATCTTGTTTTCTGGTGGAGATCCCATGTTTAGGACAAACATCAGTTCAGAGTATAGCTTGTTTTCTGGTGAACACACCGTGTTTAGGACTAACATTAGTTCATAGTATATCTTGTTTTCTGGTGATCACCCCATGTTTAGAACAGAAATCAGTGTAGAGTATATCTTGTTTTCTGGTGATCACCCCATGTTTAGAACAGAAATCAGTGTAGAGTATGTCTTGTTTTCTGGTGATCACCCCATGTCTAGGACAAACATCAGTTCAGAGTATATCTTGTTTTCTGGTGATCACCCCATGTTTAGGACAGACATCAGTTCAGAGTATATCTTGTTTTCTGGTGGAGATCCCATGTTTAGGACAAACATCAGTTCAGAGTATATCTTGTTTTCTGGTGAACACACCGTGTTTAGGACAAACATTAGTTCATAGTATATCTTGTTTTCTGGTGATCACCCCATGTTTAGAACAGAAATCAGTGTAGAGTATATCTTGTTTTCTGGTGATCACCCCATGTTTAGAACAGAAATCAGTGTAGAGTATGTCTTCTTTTCTGGTGATCACCCCATGTTTAGGACAAACATTAGTTCATAGTATATCTTGTTTTCTGGTGAACACCCCCATGTTTAGGACAGACATCAGTTCAGAGTATATCTTGTTTTCTGGTGAACATCCCATGTTTGGGACAAACATCAGTTCAGAGTATATCTTGTTTTCTGGAGAACACCCCATGTTTAGGACAGACATCAGTTCAGAGTATATCTTATTTTCTGATGAACATCCCATGTTTGGGACAAACATCAGTTCAGAGTATATCTTGTTTTCTGGAGAACACCCCATGTTTAGGACAGACATCAGTTCAGAGTATATCTTGTTCTCTGATGAACACCCCTGTTCAGGACCTTTTTCAGGACAGATATTGCTGAGTCAATCACATTGGTCCAAAGAATGCCACATACTTGGCGATCACTCCAGATTAAGAATCTGACAAGAACTCTTTTTGCCTCAGTTTAGGTCAGAGTCACATTCAGAAATTGTCTCATCCAATCAATTTAGTCCTCGTTTACAACAATTAAAGGATGTCCCTCATCAGATGTATTCTGTGGTTGTCAATAAATGCTTTATCAACTTGACAACTCAACAGACAGCCATAGAAGTTCTGATAAGTTTAAAGCACACAATGCATCCTAAATTCCTCATGGAATTTCTAGCATGTTTATAAAACTAATTAAAAACATCTGAAAAAAGAATCTGAATTTACAGACATATTTGTTAGGATTAAGGTATTGTTGCCATGGAAGCATTTATTTAAGATTCAGACTTTATTTCAAGCAATTACATAATATCATGCCTGGCATGCACATGGAAGACAAACTATTGATCTTTGTGTTTCCCTTTGTATTTTACAAATCTTGTTGAAGTTATGAGCATATAATGAGGGATGGTGAAAAATGTCTTACAAGAAAATTGCCAAGTCATGGTATGCAGGAAAAGCAGAAGAAGAAAGATTTCAAGCAAGAAGTGATATTCGAGGGACATCCAATAAATAGTGAGGAAATGTGCTGTATGACTTGATTTGTGAATGTATGAATTAATTATCTACCCTCTCTATAGTCCTTCAATGTAACATCCTTGCTTTTGAATGAATGAATCCCATCAATGTGTCAACTCTCCTATATCTTTCACTGCAAGTTAACCTACACTATTGACCCACCATTGTGGCCATGTGTATTTCCTAGTCATCTAAATCGTAAAATTTATGCCACTAAGTGGGTCTTTGAGTGTGGGAATGAGGTCAAAGTCTAAGGACTCATGTATGGAGAACATGGGGGATACTGCAAAGCATCCTACAAGTATGACGAAAGAAGTGGTGTCAACCTGCTTGCTTTGTTGCACAAAGTGTTGGCATGTCGGATTAGGGGTGACGCACCTATAGGCTATGGGCTACTGGGCGAAACCCTCCCCCCCGGAGGCATTTTTGTAGACACCATTTTTTTGAAAGCTCCATGCCTGCTGATCATTTTTCCAGTGTCTACAATCTGGGCGTTGGGGCGTTTGTGAACTACAGCAGGCTAATTATCGTTACCGAAAATTACGTTTGACAATAATTTTATTTTGTTAGAAGTCTTATTCTAGATATTTTCAATAATTCATCAATTTGAACATTTCCTTTGACCATAATAAGTTAGCAGCGGCTTTACTTATCGATCAAATGCATGTTTTTCACTTTATTGCACTATATATGCTCTGTAATTTACGTTACCCTGCGTTACCCTAAAATGACAAGGAAATGACAGTTGTATATGTTAAATTAACACAAAAGCAGTCGTAAACAATGTTTTTATTCATATTAGGCAAATACTACCACATGTGCATGTTTTTCTTTAATTGAATGCTCGTTTATGTCTTCATTTTATGTAAAATACGTTACATATAAAAGTATACGTGTTACATGGAAATCATTTATATTACTGTGATCACATGCTATGATCAAATAGGTATACAGTGATAGGTAATCATGATGCATTCATTAATACCCATAACTGGAAAACATTTCTAGTTACAAATGTTGTAAAGTTTGACTGGGATAATAGTAGTTTACGTTACATAACGTTACCTTTATCACGATAAGTGTTTAACACACTTTACAATGCATAAAACATTGATTTGATATACAAAATGTTTATACTTAGTTACTGGGAATACGTACATGAAAATTAACATTCCAACTTTTTAAATTCATCACTGATTGTGTTTTACGTTACATGGTTTTATTTGTGTAACGTTTGAAATTATTCATAAATGAGTAACAACATTTCTATGAAACTGTTATAAAATCATCATCGAATGTATTCTAAGAATATGTATCTATGAAACAATCAAATTTACAATGACAGCGACAGTGCAATAAAACATTGTGCCATTGACACACATGTATGTGTCATTTACGTTACCATTTGTTACATGATTATTTATATATATATACTTAAGTGCAATATTGTATGTTATGTCAGATTTCATTAGCTGTACATATTGTCATCAAGGTATTTTTGTTGTTCTGATAGCAAACGTTCACGAATTTCACAAATCCTCATCACTTTTCTGTGTCATAGACAGCATCGACCATACTAATGAGCTCAATGTCGTTTTTATCATCAGTGTCTTCTGTGTCGCTAGCCTTTGACAGTTGTATTCCAGCATGTTGTCAGGACCGAATTTCCAACCACTTTCATCCACTTTTAGAAGATCAAGATTGCCCTCTTTGCATGGGTCCAAATATACACCTTATAACTATCCGTAACACACTGAACATACGAGACGGGATCTGCAGGGAGTGAGTAAGCTCATGTCCATACAACTTAAAGCGTTCAGAACACAACCATGGCTTTGGTACTTGTCATACCTCAGTTTATTGATGACGTATTTTTAATGACCAAACAACACACATATAAATGTCTCAATGGCACTGTAAAGTTCATCCGAACAAACATGCGTGGTAAATTGGCTAATAGTGTCATGTAATCTTCATTTATAGGAGCAAAGCTCCTATAGCTATACATTACTTTTTCTAATTGCAATTACGTGACGCATATACATCCGCTTTGAAAAATAGTATAAGTATACATTGCAGACTTTGCAGTTTTGATAAAAGTTGGAGATATATGCAGGATTCTGTTTTTTCCTCCGTTTCATCATTAACTGTTGAGGTAACGAAATTCACCACATATTGAAAATAGTATTATTCAGTAAAGTAGCGCTGGAACACTATATTGTCTCTGAGATTAGTGAGATTGCGTATTGACACATGATAGCTTTTCCTTGGTAATTGTGGTTAATTGGTCAAATGATGTAACTTGACATTCAAATTTTAATTCAAAATGATGATAACACAGGCCTTTAAATGGTTTAACGATGGTTTTGTCTAACACATTTAAACTTTGCTCCAGACTGTAATGTGAGTGCTTTGAATCTCAGTTAGTGTGACTGTGACGCCATCTCTATAAGACTGCTCAAAGATTAGCTTTATTGACTGTGTCTTATTGTCGTCATTAGATATGAAGCCCATCCGATTTCATGGAGTTATTGCTTTTTTTACCTGAGAGCAAGAACGTTGGAGCTGCCAAACGTCATCGGCACTCTTCTGATTTAATAGACTGTTTGAAGTGTCTGATATAAAGTATACACGAGACGTTTTAGGCAACTGATAAGAAATCGCCTCAACTACTTGCTCGAATATGTCCGGAACTGCTATTAGACTCTGCAGTTACCCAATTAGGCGTTACCATTAACAACATAGGATGCGCCTTCTGTAGAATGGCTAGTTGTTGGTTCTATTGGTGATTCAATATAAGGCACTCGACCTAGAAGAAATGACCAGGTAAGCTTCAGGTCTATGTCATGTTGAACTGACAGGAGCATAAGCAGGCCAAATGCGTTACGTTCTGCTCGTATCTGAGTTATTATATTATGCTGAAATACTCTGTGTGAAAGGTTGTGTTTCTTCAAATCTTGGCAGGGGTAATTGACCCTTCGATGAGGGCTTGTGCTCCCATAGAGCATGGTTTTAGTGTTTCCCAGACGTCACTTTGTCAAGAGAACCACTGGCACAATTCCGGAATTTATCATAAGTTCCGCGAGACCACTGTCGTTCATTACTTTACATAGATGTATCGAAGATGGAGCATACGTGTGTGAAATACACCCGTTCTCACTATGACATTAGTCAATTTGTTCTGGAAACTGCCAAACCAATTAGTACGATATCATGGCCACTGCTAGGTCACAGGTTAAAATTGCATAATCATTGAAAAAAGAAACATATCTATAAATTACTATGAAATTGATAGACTAAATTAAATATTTATTTGATTAATGAAATTATTTATTTATTTACAACTGATTGCTTTGATTTGATTGATTGATTGATATCAAAATTTTATAATGAAATGTTTTTTTTTTAAATTTAAGCCTGAATGCCACTTTAGATTTTATAATGTCTGATGCAAAAAATATCAAGGTTTAGTTATACATGCACTTATGTTCATAGTTATATTTTGGTAACGCATGCGGTTAATAATATACACATATTTTCTGCATTATTGTGACCTTTTTTTCACCCTGTCAACATATAATACAATTGAGTACCATTTACTCATTAGATAGTGTTCTGCTCGATCCAGAAACAGTAAGTATATGATGATAATCGAATATTTTAGAGTATATGTGACCTTATTTCAGTGATATGATATTGGTAACGTAAATTATACCACATTTGATGATGAGTTTAACATTTCTACACTCTTGTTTACATTCTCTGTGCTTATAATCATAATTACAAAGCCTTTAACACAAATTATTTTGATCTCTTTGCGGTATTGTGTTAACTTTAAAATTTCAATTATGGTAACGCCCCAAAATGGCGGTAACGGAGTAAAGCCCCAACATCCAGATGGTAGACACTGGGATTTGGTAGGTCTTTCCATACACTTTCAGAAAAACATACTGTAGAAAAATGCCTCCGGGGGGGGAGGGGGGGTATTGGTGCCCCATAGTCTACTAGTAAGTATCTGTACTTCTTCCTAATAGTAGCAGGTCTTAAAGTTGCATGAGAAACGTCTGAACATCAATCTTCTGCCATGCAACTGGCCATGGTATTTCAAATGCTTATAAGCATACCAGTATGTGTTAAATGATGTCAGGTAATTCACAGGTGGCATTTCATACAAACTGTTAATTCCACAACTGATACCTAACTAAAGAATTGTAACAGTCACAGTCTCTCTATACTTATTGGATGACCCTCCTAGAAGTACAATACTGAACATCGATCCAAGTTTTGCATTCTATATTTAGGTTTGTTTCAATAATGCCATATAAAGTACTGTTGGGAAGGTATTTTAATTTGTAAATACAGTCAAACTTTGATATTTAAGACCTCACTCTGGAACCACTATAAATAGTCTTAGTATGATGTAATATTATTAATTTATCTTACTTGTAAGTACAAATACTGTGGAATCATTAATTTTCGTTGGGGATTTAATTTCGTGGATTTCGTGGGTCGGCTCATGCACGAAATCAAATCCCCACGAATTTAAATGCAGAAATAACTCATTTTATTCAAAAATCAAATTCCACGAATTTATATCCCCACAAAATAGCCAATTTAGTACTAGAAGCCCAAGGGCAACATGTCGAGCCCCTGTTTAGCCAGCTTGTGGTCTTGACCTTTGAACTACAAGTATGGGTGATATTCATGACACATCATTTCATTGAAGTAAACTTTTATACCAATTTATTTAAAAATCCTTGAATGCAAACATAAGTTACAGCCCAGACAAGGAAAATACATTTGACTGAATGTGTAATCTTGACCTTTGACCTATAAAAATCTGGGTGTTGCCTAAGACACATGGTCGCATTGTATTATGGCAAGTCATTTTTAAATAATTCAATGCATAAGGGAGACACAGCCCTGACAAGGTGTATAATGATTACTTTTTATGTTTGACCTCTAAGTGTGACCTTGACCTTTGAGCTAGAGTCCTTGATCTTATGCACTGCACACCGCCTCATGGTGTTTAACAATTATGCCAAGTTATTTCAAAAAGTTTCTATGCATAAGGGAGATACAGCCCGGACAAGGTGTATAATGCTCATTTTTGATGTTTGACCTCTAAGTGTGACCTTGACCTTTGAGCTAGAGACCTGGATCTTGCGCACTGCACATCGTCTCATGGTGTTTAACAATAATGCCAAGTTATCTCAAAAAGTTTCTATGAATAAGGGAGATACAGCCCGGACAAGGTCTATAATGCTTATTTTTGACGTTTGACCTCTAAGTGTGACCTTGACCTTTGAGTTAGAGACCTGGATTTTGCGCACTGCACACCGCCCCATGGTGTTCAACAATTATGCCAAGTTATTTTAAAAAGTGTCAATGCATAAGGGAGATACAGCCCGGACAAGGATCCGGACGGACTCACTCACTCACTCACTCACTCACTCACTCACTCACTCACTCACTCACTCACTCACTCACTCACTCACTCACTCACTAACTCACTAACTAACTAACTAACTAACTAACGTACAGACACGCAACCGCCATTGTGGCGACTATGTCGAGCTCACCGCAGGCGGGCTCGACAAAAAAACATGAAAATTGAGCCCAACGAAAATAAATGAAAATACAGTATAGAAAAATATTGCATATTAGTCTAAATAAGTGGTTGTTATGTTGAGTGATCACTAAGAGAAGTTGTACTGTACAATCTCTTTTTAAATTACTCATTTTATTTTCATTGAGGTTTGCTTTTTATTACCGGATGTCTGAGTCACACCAAACAAATATTAATTGAAAGTTTATTAACACATCAAAGTTCAATAATTAAATGAACACACAATGCACTGTTTGAGGGAGAAAATGTGGTCATTAGGTTTGAGAATTGTAAAATGTCTCAACAAAATTTTATACTTTTCAAGAATGGGTCTCCTATTATCATCATGTCTAGACAATTGTTTTCTCACAGAGTTTCAATTTTGAAACTGTTAACATCAATTAAAGAGACAAGAGACATACAGCAATTTATGATAGTCGGCTAACCTTATCAGAGTACTGTTATCTAACAGCCCAGATCATTTCTGAGACCCCCCCACCCCCACCCGAGTGATCCGGGGAGATAAGATACAGGAGAACCGGGCATTTATATCCCTACTCTTCATGTTTTTTCTGGTTCTTCATCGTGACCAGTGTTAAGCACCGATACATGCCTCGCCATTTTCTCCTGTGATTATCTAGACACAGTAAATGGCTAGGTCAGTTCGAATATGGACACTGAAAAAGCGACCCTGAGAAATTCGAAAGATGGTGCCGAGAATTGAACCCACCACCTTTCATTCAGTAGACCAGCGAGTTACCATTAGACCTGACCCAGCATCCCTTTCCCAACTACAGAGTGACCTTTAACTATTTTAAGCTAACTTTTCAATCTCCCCAAATTTCTAATGTGTAAGGCTCTCACAAATAAAATTAAAGTCAACACATGACAAATAATACATAAAAATACAATTTTTAATCTCTTTATTTATACATATCTAATATTGCCCATCCCAACTACCAAACCAAGAACTGTAGAATATCACAGGAAAGGCTCAAGGCTTGTATTATAGCTTTATACTAGGTAGATCAAGAACCACGAAAAATCATTAAAAACAAAGAGTAGGGAAATATTGAATACCCGGTTCTTCTATATCTTATCTCTTCCCTCTCTGGGGCGGCTCTGAAATGACCACAGCTATTGAATATGGGCTGATAAACAACAGATAAACAATAAACATATTAAATGTCATGTTGGTAACTGCCTGTTGTATTATCCACACTAGTCTGTAGTATATTATTGAAATACACCCCTAAACAAATAAAACATGAACAGTCAATTAAGCACATTTTATACTAATTAAAATCCCTAAAAATGAGAAACCACCAATTTCATTTTCATTTAATGTAAATGATATCAATGAGTCAACTTAAGTATACAACTATAAAGTAGCTCTTACAGTATTACTAAATATATATATATATCATAGTTGTATGATCTGTAATTCAAACTAATTAACCAATATAGAAATTCATTGTTCTAATGAATTACATCATTACAGATCAAATACTTAATGTTTTATTTCATTTTGTACAAAACTACTCTCAAACTTGACATAATATACTTTACACTAACTTGTTAACATTAAAAGTTTAAAAAACTGATTGCAATAAATGTAGAGACAACAAATAATAAATGTTGAAGTTTGTTCAAACGACTACTGTACACTTGTTGTCATAGGGGGCTAGTATGTTGATAAGATGGTGTATAATATACATAATTATACGTCTAAAAGGGTCACAATTAACTTCCTAATGACAGTTTCCACACCAAGTTGGTTTAACATTACAGAACTTTTTTAAAAATCGCTCATATTTTTGATAGCTGGTATTACTGGTGTCTATAGATAGCTAATACATCAAAATTCAAAGAAATTCAGCCAAATTTAGAATACAATGAAGCATGCACAACCATGACTGAAACATTCTATTCCAGATCCAGCAATATCTGAGTAATATTGAATGTTATGTTTAACACACATCATGAAAGATAAAGATGCTTGGTTTCCTTATTATTCATATTACGTAACCAGTCAAACAGCTAATCTTCCTTGGTAATTAATACCAGGTGAATTAATAACTGACAAAATGAAAGTTGGAGTGACATGATTGTATAAAGTCAATTAAAGGGCATATTTCAGTCAACTGTCAAACAGTATTCATTCAGTGACAGATTAAAGGTCAAATGAAACAACACAAAGACCATAAGAAAACTGACCTAATATGAAATATACCTATTTATAGGACAGTCTGTACTTCGAAGTCTGACAAAATGACGGACAAAGTCCTGTTACACAATCCTTGTCCAACTTAAATCCCTTCAGTCATATGTCTACTATAATATGTTAAGTCTAACTTAAGGTAATTTGACTCTAAATCAAAGCAAGGTCAAGGCTAGCTTGGTACTGCGGGATCCATTCATGTCGAAGCAGACACTGGTTCTTCAGCGAAACCTTACATTTGTTAAACAACCCATGCGACAGCTATGGTCATTTCAGAGCCACTCCAGTGAGGGGAGAGAAAATACAGATGAATAATATTCCTGGTTCTTTATTATGCCTGAGGTAAAGCACAGAGTAATACACGCCTCCCCTGTTTTCTGTGATTTTCTAATCATAATACTGGACTTAAGTAGGGTTTGGGGGCACCAATAAAGGGTCCCGGATTCGAACCCACCATCTTTCAATTCAAAGTCCAGCACATTACCACTAGACCACAAAAATATGCACACACAGAACTTCAAAAGATTTAAATACATTCAGCAAATGCTGTTATTTAGTAAAGACGGGTGCAGCACTGGCAGTCACCAATACCGTAACTGTCACACTTCTGAAGTTCACTATTTATATTACATGATACACATAGGAGAAAACAATATTCAATATTCCTGCGGACATAACTCAAGGTTGTTTACAAACACATGCAACTGAAATTATTCACTTTCAGTGCACAACAATAAACCACAACAGATGGCAAAATTATGATCTTAAAAATGAGACAAAGAGATGCTGAACTCTTCATTATTACATAAAAGCACACCCAGGCATAAAAAAATGTTTGTTTCCTGTCACACACTCATCAAAACAGGGCAGGTAGGTCAAGTCTTTCCCCCTTTTTTGCTCTTGAACGCATGTGGAAGGAGAAAGAGAGAAAGTGAATGTACTGTTCCTTATGTATTATAAAATGCTAAGGAATGAAGAAATGATAGGTAACTATGTTGAATTTTTCAATTGCTGCACAAAGATGCTATTACAAACTTAATTCCTAGTGACCTAAGGTCATCTCATCTTCAATACCACAGTAACTAAATGACACCATGCAGGCATCTGGATATTAAGCATATCATACCAGCATGGACACATTTTTTCAAAGTTTTCAGTTATATACAGTGACTCAGATTTACCTAACCAGTTTTCCTGGACTGTATTCTAACCAGTACTAACTCACCCTTCCACAAGGCAGCAGCAATTTCTCCACAGGAGTTGGAAAAATGACCTGCTAGGACCGGGAATCGAACCCAGATAACCGGGTTATAAGTCTAGCTCACTAACCACTGGCTAAGGCCACAGCTACATTTGATTTATTACATCAGTAAGTGAATAATGAAAATCAGTCATTGATTATACAAGGTGTCCTCTATTCACAATTTATGTCTGATTTAATCCATAAAACCGATTCAATTTAAAGAAATAATTGAAGAAGTTGTGTAAGAAGTGACCCATTATAACACCTGTTATTGCAAAATATTTGTAGACACAAAAACAAGGAAGTGATATGAATATCTTCAAGGCAAAATATATGGTTATCACATTAAGTAAACATCAAGTACTCAATGTGTCCAGAGGACACTTAAGTGCCGCCACTGACAAGTTAAAAAGGGCTCATAACTCCTGTGAAAATGTTTTAACTTCAATGGAAATCGAAGTTGACCTGTTTTTATTACTATACACCTTCATATAAAATATGAAATCAATCCATGAAATATTTCTTGAGTTATCGCCCAGAAACCAAAATTTTAGCGGACACACTTTGGACACACTTGATTCCCTTCTGCCATTCGAATGGTGGGGCATTATGATTCAAATATCTTCTACATTTCTGAGAGACATTCAAACAATAGCAAAAAAAAAAAAAAATCATGAGAAGTTTTCACCCACAAGCATTTACCAGGAATATTTGGAACAACATTTACCAGCACTATATATAGTCACTAATCAAAGTACTGACAGTACTCATGGTAACTGAACTTACATAGACTTTCATTGCAACAAGAAACAGGAACTATGAGTTTAACAATGGCATGGCAGATGTACTATGCAGATAACCATTATAAGTACATAGGTCCGGATATAAGTGACGGCTAAGGAAAGTTGAACTATTGTTCAGTTTCCAAACAGCAAGTGAAATTATTGCAGCAAACATGATCAGAAACCAACCATAGAAGGGAAATTCACTGAGTTCCCAATGCCTATCTTAAATAATGCAGATTAAATAGGTATCTTAATTTGTCAGGAGTAATTATCACTGAGTATGGAATGGGCAAGTTCAAAGAAAGCAGTATCACACATTAGAACATGAACCAAGTCATATCAAGTAGTGGGTCAAACAGTTGGTGATTCATGAATTATTTATACAACATAATAATTAATGCCACTAAACTATGTAACATTCATTAATTATTTACACAGATGTCAACATGGGAAGTGACCTTACATAGTCTCCAGCCTACTGCTGTAACATAGAAATCACAATATGGATCAATACAGAAACATAAGCTAAGGCATGAAAAATATTTGTTGCTGGCTACCCGACCTAAGCTCTCATTTTTTCCTTACAAATCAATATTATTTGAAGTTTCCAAAAATAACTTTTCCCTGTAAACTTAGTTATTCTTATTTGTCTAAAGTGTGTGAAATTGATAATCATTTGTGTAATTGTTTAACTATTTCAAATCGTCATAAATCAAATACCATAATAATAATTTAAGACACTAAAACAATGGATTCACAATTTCAAGTTACTCATACTTCTTGAAACCTCAATTTTAAGACCAGATTTAAGAAAAAAATGGTCTAAATATCAGAAAGGTCTATTTGTTAGAATTTACAAAGAACATAAATCATTTCATCACTTAATGAACATTTTTTAAAATAAGAGACATGAAAGAATACTATGCATTATTGATAAAAATGTCTGACCATAAAATACTAATTTTACTTCAACTGCATATCCATTCTAACAAAAATAAATTAATTAACAACCAATTAAACAACAGCATTGACCTTAAACTCTTGAAAATATAACCCTATCAACAATAAAGCATTGACTTACACAGGTTTGAATTATTGTAGCATCAGCTGTTTGACCATCCAAACAATTTAGTCTTACAAACACTTTTATCCTTTAATGTAGTGTATCCACATATGTACAAAAGTAAACTTACTTATATTGTGGTTATATCGCTTCTATACTCAACTAGGTCAGTCATATACGACCATATATTTCTAGTATATAATGGTAAGCTACTAACTAAATTGAACTTACAAGTTCAACTAATAAAATTTACAGAGTCCACACTACCAATCACTGGTGTCATAAACTTATATACCCTCCTAAAAAATCAAATACACATTTTTAACGACCCCTGTTGCTTACAATGTTTAAAATCCACACTTCAATTATTAACATGATATAGGACACTTCACAACAAGGATAAAAGATTTATGGAGCCAACAAATTATAACTTAAAAGTATGCACACATCTAAACATAGTGTTTCCTACACATTGCAAGCATTATCATCATATATGGAAATGTGGGGATCATCGGTGGTCTAGTCAGGTAACGCTCTTGACAACTGAACGAAAGGCTGTGGGTTCGGATTTTGGCTCCTCATTCTGAATTTCTCAGGGATGCTTTTTCAGTATCCCTACCTCAACTACCGAGCCAAGTACTGTGTCTAGAAAATCATAGGGAAAGGGGCGAGATGTGAGTCAGTGCTTTTGTATCGGTGCTTAGTAATACATCTGGCACAATAAAGAACCAGGAATTTTTTTTCAAAATATGAACATTTGTATGGATATTCCAATTCTGCTGTATTTTCTCTCCCCTCTCTCTGGGACGGCCCTGAAATAAACATAGCAGTCGAATGGGCCTTTAAACAACAGATAAGGAAAATATGCTACAATGTTGTTACATCATACTGCAGCACTTGAAACATTGCGATAAACTAAACAATATAATTATGGACACATCAACTTTATCACTCAGAAACAAACAGAATCTTGTGTAAAATTGTGGATTCCATTTTGTATCATTCCACTGTCAAGCCGTTCTAATAGCATTAAACAATATTAACCTCTATAAAACAAAGACATTTTACATTGATCTGAGTCTACAATGTCATATAATTGTCATGTTACACTATAATAGTGTATTAAAATGTAATATTATGGCATTATTACAGTCCCATTTGTACCAAAATGAGAATCAATTTATATAACAATCTTGTAAGTCTAGTCATGAGATATTATTTGAGATACTCTCTTGTCCATTTCATGGAAACTATATAATTTGTGTCTAAGGCATAAAAGAAAAATTGTTAGTTTCTTGTTACTTGCTCATTAAAAATAGGGTAGGGAGGTCGGCCCTTTATTAGCTCTTGAAAGCTTGTGGAAAGGTAAAAAAGTGATGCACTGTGTTTCGGGTCTAATAAAAGTCTAGGGTTGAGGGGAAAAAATAGGGTCAGTCGGGTAACCAGAAACAAACAAACAAATTTACGCCTTACAATTATAAATGGACGGCACCTTATTTTCTACTTTTACTATATTATTATACATGTAGTATCATTTTCATAGAAGGGTAACCTCCCACAATCATGATTCAAAAAATCAGGATCACTCCAGGGTTACAAGTCTAGCGCTCTAACCACTGGACCACTGCTGCAGCCAGCAGTAGATGTTGTATGAGCTTACTTTGTTTATATTTAAATGAACTGATAGTATAGGAGTGTCGGGTCTCAAGAGATCAGTGAAATATTTTTGATAAACAATTATCCAGTTTTTCATCACAAATACCGGTAATCAAGGTTATGATTTCAATAAAGTTTCATAAATCTATAATATATCACCAGCAAGTGTCCAAAGTATTCAGATTATCACCAGTTTACATAACATCCCACAGGGCTTATAACACAAATATTTGATTAATTTGATAGGATTTCATGATGTAGTGGTCAAATGTTTGTCATATACTCCTGTGAAGCAGGTCCCTACATAGTAGGTGGTAGGTGAAGTATGTACCCTGGCCAAGATTTGGATGTACACCTTATTGATTCACTTATGACAAAAGATGCAAAAAACCTAATCAAAGTACTGAAAGTACTCATGGAAACTGAACTTACATAGACGTGCACTGCAATATGGAATGGGAACTATAAGCGCACATGGTCAGCATCAAAATTAAAGCACAACGTGCATGACAACTATGGAACTATTGTTAGTTTCCAAAATTTGTGTGATATCAATCAAACAAGATCATCATTTTGTTTGTGGTATAATACATTTTTGCAACATACTCACAAAAAATGAAGGCCTCTTACCCAACTTTGTTTGGGCCTCTCGACTAAAGTTTTCTTTTACATAAAAATGCCATTTGGGGTCAATAAAAATTTTTTTTTTTATATATTTCCTACCTACTTACCAATTCAAAATTCTCTGGGAAGGGTAACCGGATACGAACATTTTTTTTAAGATGGACAAATTAATACAGAATTGTTGACAAATAAAGCAATGATCAAATCTGGGAAAACTAAATCCTTTATCATACAATTAAACTAGCTTTATACACTTATAATTATCAAATTATCAATATAAAATTCAGTAACATCTATTAATCATTTGTACATTGACTGAGCAATTAATTATACAGAACATTGTGAATGACAATTTCTACATGAATAATATATCAACCTTTTAGCCAGAGTAATTCTCTATCAGATTAATTGCCTTGTTTATTATGTCTGTATGAGCCATGCAACAATAGTGAGGATTCTTAACAAGGATGCCACAATGAATCAAGTGGATCGAAGCATAACTGATTTATCTCCTAATCAAATCAAATACAATGTAGTCATTTACAGCAGTCTGGAGTTAATATCTTAAAATAAGGAAACTAAATGAACAGAAATGCATCACACAGAAGTAAGCAATTATACAAGTTTTTATCCCATTATTCAAGGTCTCAATATTTTTAGTACAGCAAAAAAAAAATATCTGGTTACCCGCCCTACCTAAAATGTTCCCCACAATTTAACACTAGACATTTCATTAACCTGAGGAACGGAAATTCCACTTTTTTCTTCATGCTTTCAAGAGCAAAAAAAAACACACACACAAAAATGCCACAACCTACCAACCCTTTATTAATGAGCGTGTAACCAGAAACAAACCATTTTTTCTTTAAGGCCTAAGAAATGAAGCGGAAAATCTAAACAACATGTAATTCAAGTTTAAATGGGAGATAAAATGGTCACATGACATAAACAGAAAATTAAATCACAGTGACTAATGTATCACATAGGGTGGTTCTAACTAAGGTATGATTTTCTAAAAATCTAAATTATCCATTATCCTCTACTGTAGCACAATATCAAGCTCAATTAGCTCAGTTGGTAGAGCAACTGACTTGCAAGTAGAAGGTGGTGGGTTCAAACCCCACACCAAGTACTTTGCTTTTCCTCCACCTATTCAGCCACTTCGAAAGGAATTCACAAAAACATGAATTTTTATTGCACCATTCTTGCATATTTCATGAATAGTTCATGAAGTATGAGTAAATAGTTCATATAGACTGATTGACTATTTGACAGTGTCTAAACCAGTAGATTAAACCAGTCTAAAAATATAGTTTGTGGAGATAAATTTCAGGAAACCAGTCTGCAATAGTGAGCCATTTTATATAATTTACTTCAGTTACACAATTCCTGTGAACGCCATCATTTCAACCCTCTCATGAACAGGCTTAATCATTGCCAACATTTTCTAAATTTCATTCCCTTGTTAGCACTAATTAAATTTGTATGCTAAAAATATTTCAATTCTTCCAGACCTGGGATAATTTATGACAAAACCTGATACATCTGTAGTCTGCAACTAGAGCCAGCCATGGTTAGAATGGGAAGAATTTCAAACATTTCCCTTTCATATATCTTGTAGCAAATTGGCACAAACTCAGCTTCTAACATAAGCCTTGTGTTAACATTAATCGATGGTCTGTAAACTTTTACATGGAAAACAAATTTCTGGAAGAAATTTTAGAGTTTTTTTATCTTATAAGATATAACAACATGGCATTACATGGATACAGAAAACACAGATTGTTAGCATAGGCTAATGGAGCCATCAAATGGAGGCTGGGAAAGCAATGACAAATTTATCAAGGTAAAAACATATTCTCTGATAAATTTTAACAACAAAAGTTCAGCTACAATTTTAGATATGTATTCATACCCTCACATATGGAGATATCATACCCTCACCTATGGAGATATCATACCCTCACATAATTATGGAGATATCATTCCCTCACATTATGGAGATATCACACCCTCACATATTGAGATATCATACCTTCATGTATTGAGATATCATACCTTCACATATGGAGATATCATTATACCCTCACATATTGAGTTAACTTTTTCTCAAATACGGAGTTATCATAACCTAATACATGATAATATCATACCCTCACATATTGTGATATCATATGCTTATATATGTTGATATCATACCCTCATATAATCTGTGGATATCATACTGTCATATTCCTTAATATCATACCCTCATTATATGATTGGTTATCAATCCATACCATAATTATTATGGTGATAAATACTTGAATAAGTTTTCTAGAAATCAGCAACAAGATATCAACAATATCAATGAAATAATGGAGTAAAAATATTGTGAATATTAATAACAGACACTTAACATTGATATCAGACTTGTGATGACTTGCATAGTTATAATGTTCATTGTTTTCTTCAGACCAACACTTCAACCCTTACGCTGCCAAAAAGACATTTATACCCGTCTGAGCAAATCTCTACATATTTGCCTACGTGATAGGTATATCCTTTCAGGGAATTAGTTGAAGTTATAAATAAGCCATGAATTTCTTAAACAATACCTTAGCAATACAGTGTACAACACAGACAATATGTATCTGGCAGGGAAAGGGGTGATACGGTATGCAATCAAACTGAACATCATAGACTTAAGAATTTAGCTACAATGAACCCCAAAAACTTAATCTAAACATTGTTCATATGGAATGGAAAGAAGTAGACTGGTATTTTATTAACGCATCAAGGAGATTAAACAGTAAATACATTAATTTTGTTCTACAGTATAATTTGTTAATTAAGTTACAAACCTGGGCATCAAACCCGAAGTCCAGCAGATTTCCACCGCTACTTCCTGTATTTTCATTGGTCGTTGGCACAGATGAAAAGGGGTCAAAGGGATCACCGCTGGTCATCCCAGTAGTCCCTGTATTTTCCGACGGCCCGTCTAAGTTTAGAAGATCATCAAAACCAGACATTTTTAAAACAGCAGAGTTTCTTCACCCACAATTCACTTAAAGTTAAAATCCACTTTCTGAAATGAGACAAGAATGTATTATAGATTATATACCACAAACTCGAACTTATCTAAATCATTGACAATACATGTTTATCAACAAGGATGAACTAGATTTCATATCAGGCCTAGCTGTCTTTATTCATTCAAAAGCTAAAACTACCTAAATACCCACTTTAATCAAATTCAATCTTTTCAGACATACGCCTAAATGTTCAAATTCTATATGATTTATCCACACATTGTATTTAAACTTCAAACATAAAGCATACTAAAATAGCACTACATGTACATCAACACAAAATGTCATCCATACCATTTCAGCTGTTTAAAGGTAAAAAAACAACATATTTTAGAAATCTTGGAAAATGCACATTTACCATGAAAGAAAAACGTAGTGACAAAATCCTGTAAACCACATTCAGTATATATATTAAATGTTAAAAATCCTCCTTTAAAAGGTAATTATCTAAATAATGGTATGACAAGTCTACTCCCTGTGGTTTCAGATAATATTGATCCTGGATGATGAAAGTTATTGGTCCTGGTTAATACAAAGTAATTCAATCAATTATCACATAAACATATAACTTAATAATATCATCTATGCAAGCATATGGCTCACTATTCAATAAAAAATGGCATCATATTTGGATATGTTTTTTATGACTATCTTTGTCATGGAATTATAGATAGTTATGTTTTCTCTTTTTGGTTAATATTTTTTCTTTCTCTCTACCTATGTTTTATTGTTTCACTATTTTTCACTATAGATATTTTGACTGTACTGCTACATGTAATGTAGGCAAGAAAGTTCATATGAGCTAATTATGCTGAATAAATGTTGTTGTTGCTTTCTGTATATATTATCTATTTTTTAAGAAATTTGTTTCTAAGTATATTTGGTTATAATTATTTAAATGTAACTTATGTATTATCTTGTTTGCAGTTGAAATGAAATCTACTTTAACTTCTACGTTTATTAATCATTATGTAAACACATGCGTTAACTTTAAAAACTTACTATCATAACCTGTTTTGTTTAACTAAATACTTGTGAAAATGTTAGCTGTTTAGTTGAATAAAACTTGTTTGTGATTGTTGATGTTACTATAGCCTTTTGAATAGTTTTTGAATGATATTAATAACCAATTACTCCAGATCGAAGTCATACTTGAGTTAAGCAGCCCTTATACAGAAAGTCTCCCCACCAAAAAAGACCCATATACATCTAAAATACATTTTGTATAGAAACTTTATTGTTTTCTTTTTTTTTTACCTCAATGTAACAATGAATTAAGCTAGTGGTATGTCATTTAGCCTGATTGACCTCTAATAAGAGGTGCATTGAGCTATATAAGATCAATTTAACAGAATATATATAATTTCTTCTATATGCATTAGTTCAAGGGCTTGAGAGATTTTTAAATTTGAAACATCACCATGGTAACATAAATTAGACAAGTATACAGTAATACTTTTTGTGACGTCCTTAAAGCAACTTTTGATCCAAATAATATTTCAACGTAATGTACGAGTATCTGCTCAGATATACAAATTGACTTCACAGACTCTTCCAGTCTTAACTTAGTATTATAATGGTATAACAAGGAGACTCCCAGTATAAACAAGTAGTGAACATTCAAGCAGCCTCCAATGACCATTTCTGACAATATTTTATGCCTGTCACATAGAATTAAAGTCAGTTTTTATTCATACAGTTTTACAAAACCAAGTTTACTGTTATACACCAGTTATACAACATGTACATTTGTTTGTATACATAGGGTACTAAAATTACTGATGTGACAACACTTTACACCTGGGAAAACCCAGACTATGCTTCAACCAGATGTAGGGGTGATTGGTGATCGGGCGGTAACGCTCTGGACTACTAAACGAGAGGTTATGAGTTCAATTGAGTTTCAGCTCTGTCTTTGAATTTCTCAGGAACGCCTTTTTCAGTGTCCCCATCCCGACTACTGAGCCAAGTACTGTGTTTAGAAAATCACAGGAAGAAGGACGAGGCGTGTCTGCTTTACAGCGGGCACAATAAAGAACCAGGAAAAACTGTTTGAAAAGAGTAGGGATATAAATGCTATCATATCAAACAAGGAATTACAAAGTCTAAAACAAATCAACATAAGGCGTAGAAAAATGTTTGTTTCTGGATACCTGATAAAACTTAACTTTCCCCAGCAGACCCTAGACCTTTCATTGGGCCCAAACAATGGTTCATCTACTTTTTCACTTATTTTACCTTTCCTCACTGTTTTAAGACGAAAAGAAATCTCTACCTACCTAACCTATTTTTAATTAGTCTGTAACCAGAAACAATATATCTTTTACAGGCCTTAGGCTAGCAAAATCCTAGGACAGCTGATTTACCCATAATGGCAGATTACAAGCATAAATCACACAGCTGCATATGCAATCAAACATGAATTACATAAACAGACTTTTATTAGAAATATTTTTATACAGAGGGAAACAAGTAAACTTAGGGCTGTAGGCCAACCTTAAGAATTATTTTGTTTGGGGTTACTCGACCTACTCACCAAAAACGGTCCTATCCAACCTTTTTTTGGTCTCTTGGGTAAATCTTTTTTTCAATTTTGACTATTTTGGGTTCAATGTACAAAATAAAAACGTGACCTACATATCCACTGAACATTCTGGGTACGGTTACCCAAACAAACATCTTTTTAGATCAGAGATAGCCTTTGACCTATAACTTCCAATTTTTTTCTCAAAATGGAGCAGACAGAGTTTTGGAAGCAGTATAAATTTTACAGGTTTCTATGATAAAAAAACTGACATTAAACACATTAAATTATGTAGTAATAATAACATCTATCTCAGTTAATAACCAGGAAATTAAAGGGGCATACCCTACAACTGACAAAGATTCTGTGAAAGTGTAAAAATGTGCTAGATGTATAATTATGTAAAACAATATATAATGGATAATTGCAGGAAGAACATGGGTCATAAAATGACTAGTTTAGGTACTAGCCGCAAAAAACATAGCTAGGAATAATAAATCACTTCCACCCATAATTTCCATGACTAAATGTATGTGTCACCAATACATATTTTTATGATTTTACTTCTAATTGGATGAATTTTTGGCTGAAACTTTCTTCGTCGGCTTTTTTCTTTACAAGCTTCTAATCTATCATCATTTTGCCTTAATTCTAAATGCACCAAGTTGTAGGGTATGCCCCTTTAAGCTATAAATAGAATGTAAATGAGCTGTAAAAATAATCCAACTCATAACAGTTAATGTACAGTTAATACAACATTCTTCAAAAAGGCGTAATAAAAAATGTTTGTTTCTGGTTACCTGCCCAACCCTAATTCACCCCCCCATGACTCAAAACTTAATTAAACATGAGGAATGGTACATCACCTTTCACATATTTTTACCTTTTCACATGCTTACGAGAGCCCCAAAATGCCCAAACCCAACTATCCTATTTTTAATGAATATGCAACCAGAAACAAACAATTTTAGGCCTTATCTGAGCTGAGAATATCATGATTATACAGTAAACCCCTAAAAACCAGAGCCCTTCCGGACTGGGCTAAAGTTCAGTTTTCAGAGAATTCCCGTTTTCAGGGAGTACTATTTTCAGAGGTTTTACTGCATCAGTAATCATTCTCTCTTCACTACTTACACCAGCATCTGCACAGACAGTCAACTGTGTTCTATCATACTATACTATTCTGTTGAGCTTCAATTTTAATTAAAGGAAATGATTGCTTTGATACTATTACCATATTGCCATCATGCAGTGTAGGCTGTTCAATTGATGTGCATTAATGGAGACTAATTAAGGGAAATTAGAAAACATGAAACACAAAGTATGAATAAGGCCATCCTTAAAATATATTTTGTTTGTGGTAACACTATTTATACATATTCAAAAAAGCCCCTACCAAACTTTTTTAGGCTTCCTGGGTATTCTTTTTTTCAGCTTCAGATTATCCCCTAATAGAAACCCCTGCAAAATGGTGCATTTTACAGAACATATCCAATTCTTGTATTTATTGTTTCAGCAGAACAGATTTCTTTTTATTAAAGACTTGTACAAAGTACATTGTCGATATAAATGCATATTTACAAAACATAAAACAAGAATGTAAATTTATTCCTTATTTGAACAATGTCTGGTAGTGTTGGATAAAGTATAAATATGATAGATATTATGATAAAGAATGATTACGTCATCTATGGATGATCAGGATATTTTTCATTTTCTCCAAAGGGAGATCACATTTAGCACATTGGATGGGAGCCAGTCTATCAATTCCAGACTGTAAAACCCACATTCTCCTATAATCCTAAGAACAATTTTTACATTCAGATGGTTAATCATGATAATTTCGCTCTCCCCCTTCCTTTCCAAACCACAAATATAAGACAAGTAAAGAAATGACTCAAAGATTCATGGCAAACTATCTTCTGCAAACTGCAGGTATTCAACCGCATCAACATTTATAAATAATACATCATTCAAATATGTTAAAAAAAATAATAAAATATATTATTTCACCAGTTAAGAAATTACTGTAAATTTAGAAGGGTTTCAATTTCACATTAACAAAACAATTCCATGTAAGTCAGACAATATAAAGATCATGTAGTAAATCCAGGAAAATTAACCTAGATATACATTCTACATATATACAGGAACATTTGAACTTTAAATTGAATTTCACTTTATTAACGAAACTATTTAGGGACGTTGGTTATTTGGTTAATAAAGATTCTCCTAAATGTAAAGCAGAGAGGAAGTAAAGGGTATAAATTAAGAGACCAATGATGAGCTCATCATTGGTCTCTTAATTTATACCCTTTACTTCGCTCTAAATGACAGGTTTTAAAGATTGGAGACTATTAATAACTGTAATACAGACAAGGCCATCCTTAAAAAATGGTTGTTTGTAGAAACTCTACCCAGAATGTTTTCAGTAGGTAGGTAGGTACTGTAGGAAATAATTTTTTTACCATTTATTTTTATATTGAATCCAAATTACATTTAAAAATGCTGTTTTGTTCTTGAAAAAAAAATCCCATGAGGGTGAGTAGGTTAAGATAGCGTTAATGCAAACAAAATAAGAATGGTCCAACAACGCTACATCATTCTGTTTGTTGCTAGTCTATGCTCTCTAAAGACCACAGAGAAAATTATGGCTGTAATCATCATAGCACTTGCAACTTATAAACTAAAACAGCAAAGGATTTAGAAGAAAACTCAGTTAACTGCTTTGTGTTATCATTCATCAAAGTTGAAAATCCCAGAATTCACTAGATATAATCTAAGTTATCACATTACTCATGCATCTTTCACCCTCAATGAACAGCCATTTACTGTACAGATAAACCAAGCACTGCGTCAGAGCCTTAAATTAGACATTTACTTTTAACAAGGAATGTGGAAACATTTTGAATTACAAGAGAAAAATTACTAAATGTAATAAGATTTATCAGCTTTTGGAGAAACATGCATGGTAAAAATTGTATTTTAACACCTCTGATAAGCAACATAAGTTGTTGACATAAGACAGGTAGGTAATTTGACCATTAGTCAGTCATCACAGCTTATCAATTAAAAATTATTATGAATAATCAAACCTGTGTTAGCAGCCACCTCTGAATAAAGGTCATCCTGTGAATAAAGGCCATTCTTTTAAATTAAGTGTCATTAATAATTTAGAACAATGACCTCCAAATAAAGGCTACCTGTAAATAAAGGCCACATCATGTCTTTCCCTAAGGTGGCCTTTATTCACAGGGTTGACTGTAGTTCAATAGCAAATAAGACCAAAATGATCAAGCAATCATTGGCAACAATCAAGAAAACATTAGTATCTTTATAAGTATATGTAGGGCAATAAAGCTGAAAGCTTTAATTAAGTTTAACAATGATTTAAAAGAAAAACTGTCTTCTATTAAACGAGATGCATGTGATATGGGGATAAAGTGATACAATCATGAATGATCAACAAACACTGTATAAAGCCTGATGAAACTTAAAACTCACATTTTCTGAGCATCTGACATTTTTAAATAAAAACTAAATTTCAAGGGTTCAACGCAACAGTGTCATAACTCATATGGAAATAAGAACAAGTTACGACAGTGTTGCGCTGAGCCCTCGTAATGTCAAAAAGATGTTCTTCAAAACTGACATACTTTTATATCTAAAAAAGTCTAATTATTTTCATTAAATTCATGTATCAAAATACATGTCAGGGATTTTTTAGGTTACCTTAATTTGGAGGTTATTTTTATCAAAATCATAAACAATGTGACCTTTATTCACAGGGTGATCTTTATTTGGCAGTGGCTACAAATAACAGACACCTGTGTAACTTTTACTGGTACCAGTAATCATGGACTTAATTAAAATTGTCACAAAGTAATGAATTTCAATTTGCAATAGACTTACAAAAGAAAATGTCTGGGTTGATAAATCGCAATATTACCACAGCAACTGAACTACTGTGGAAGCAGTTCTACCTTCAACAAGAAGATACTACTCCTTCATTACTGAAGATTGCCAGTGGGACATTAACTCTAACAATGCTGGAACAGAACTGCAAAGCTTTTACCACATGGATAGAGCCACAGTCTTTGAATTAGTGTGTTGCCCCCTGCCCAAAAGGATATTTTCCTTCTTTAGGTCTTTTGTGTTAGAGAGTTTCCTTCAAAAAGTACATAGTCAGGCAACCTGTCACAAAAAATTAATTCAAAGACTGGAGACAGGTAAGCCTGCACATCCATGCAATCTGATCAGGCACTTTACTGTTGGAAGATTAAATTTCATTTTTTCATTGAGATATTATGCAGCAGATGATTTAATCAAAATGACCAGTATTTCCTGATTAGTTTTCAACAATCCCTTTTAGTTTGAACTTGATTATAAATGAGACCACCTAAATATTAAGCCCAACTTTCACTTTCTAAAATTAGTTTTAATATCATATATATCAGTAATTTACTGTACATGTATGTTTCTGCTAATTATATCCAATTGGGGATGTAAGCAGTAATCGAAGATAGATAGAGATGTATTCAGAAAGTCACTCCATTTTTAGCCTTAATAATTCCCTTGGTATCTGTAGTCTAGACAAAAATTTAGCAGGCCCAGAAATATACTTCATTGGATGTCTAGAGTCTTTCTTGGATGAAGAAATATTAGACAGTGAGTAAGTACTATCTATTCTACTGAACGTCATGTATACATGAGTAGGTAGATGGAAATAAATATATTATATATCAAGACTAGTATTTTTTGCAGAAAATAAAGCTTATATATATATATAGATATCCATCCCACAGACACCTCAGTACACTTATTACACATGATAAAATAATATAACATTAAGTTCATTTTTTATCAAGTATGAAAGCTTTCACAACCAAATTTCATGTTGAAAATGAAAATAGCCTCATTAAATGTATGAAAGTGATGAGTCAGAAGATGTACCCAAAAGATAAAACCACCCCCTAATTATTCACAACCCACTAAATTATCATGTCAAAAAGTGATTTGAAATAAATCAATGAACAACAAGACAGATTTAACAATTTTATCAATTAGATAAACAATACATCAAAAATAAGATTTATTACCTAATAATTTCCAAATCGTCCAGAATTGAGACAAGCCAAGCTATAGTAATAACAGAACACAATCAACAAATCAATATGTTAATTTTATGCAAAGCAGCCTACACAAAGAAAGCCGAAAACAGATGAAATATCGATTGTCATCGGTTCAGTTTAAGAATTTTACATAAATATGCCATAATACTTACAAAACAACCACCGGACTTAAAAATATATCCTTTAAAACGATGGTTTTCTCAATTTAACATTAAGCAAACACTCGCGGGATTTTTTGACAGTTTCGTCCGGAAGTTCCTCCCCTTTGTACGAACGATTTTCGGATAATGATGCCAACGGATGAAATTATACGGAAAGTGATTTAGTTGTTTTCTTTAAACTTGGTGCTGAAACTCATCAATGTCTAATATTAATATGATACGATTTATGGACGTTGCTTTGTGATGAACTGTATCTCTTTTTCTAAATTTGTTTCATTTGCTATATTGTGTACGATGGCGGGCAGTGGCCCGTAGATCTTGCACCATCTCAGCGGTTGATTGCGAAAATTGGGAGCCCAGAAATCTAATGAAACATACTAAATGACATTGTCAAGAACCCACAGTATATTCTAAATATGGTTTGTTCTTACGGTTTCTTTATTATTTACATTTTACCTTGCTATGAACTGTAGCGTTGGAACAAATTTTAACAATTCTAATCGCGAAAACACATTATAATTTGTATGTTAAGTTAATTTATTGAACTTTGGCATATTTTGTGCTGGAAGTAGGTATATGAATTTGTTAAAAGTATTATGAAGATTTAATTTTAATAAATGCACGTTCTTTTTTAGGTTTATAGTGTTATACTGAACTTTCAAGTGTAGTAGTTGTCGGATAATCTATTTCGGATGTAATATTTTGAATGTTGTTATTAACCATTTTTCTTAATGATTGACATTGGTCTCCACTCTGTAGAACCTTTTGGTTATTTTGCATTTTTAAGTCTTACCCACAGTATGTTTTTAGAACTTGCTTAAATTTTTATTGGAAATGGAAAAAAAATGGACATAATCATTTATGTTTTTCAATATTACAGATTCGTATTGCTGCGCTCAATGACAGCTTCAGTAGTGAAGGAAGTCACAGTGAGAATCATGTTCGAGAGGCTACAAAGGAAGCAAAGGTTTGACTTTTGTTCTTAGTAGCGTAAACACGTCACAGCGAATTTTTTTGCCTAATTGGGAAAAAATTGCAGCGTTTTGACCCAAATTGGAAATCTTTTTATGTATTGGGAATTTTTAAAAAACATAGACATTAATATTATCAACTGCTCCTCTTTTGTTTTTATTTCAGCATTGAATTAATGTTGCAATAATCAATTTAATTAAAAATAACTATGAAAAAAGAAAATTTTGCACCAGATTGGGAATTTTTTTCTGTTGAAATTGCATGGGAAAATGGATCATTTTTTCTAATTGGAAGGTACCTTTTACAGGTACCAAGCAAAGAAGAAAAAAAAATGCCAACATCAACTATAGTCTACAGTTCATATTTACATAATAGAATGATTGACAATATTAATTTATGCCATTTGTTATTTTGTTATATCATAGTTTTCATTATATTTTTCAAGTTACAGCTTTATCCATTATATTGACCAGTTAGCTGGTCTTGGTACACTGCCCTTAGGATGATTGTGATAATATATTTATTGAATTCATTTATATAAAAAGATACATTGCATATTGTTCAATACTGAAATATTTCTTTATCACAGGAAGCAGAAGCATTTGATTTGTATGGCAAGGCTTTAGAATTATTGCGTCATGGAGAAACGTCAAAGGCTGAAGATGCATTTCATGATCTTATTGATCATGAGTTTTTGATTGAGGTAATGATTTAAAATGTACAAAATATCTGTGTACTTTAGAGCAAGTAATTGTAAAACAATGATTTTCTCTGGTCAGTTTATTTGAGTTTTCCACATAAACCAGTCTTTATGCTTTATTGTTTAGAGTACTTAATTAGACCCTTTTTTGTCATACTGCCAGTAAAACTCAATTCTTTTTCCAATAAGCAATGAAAGTAAATTAAATAACAGTATAAATGTTCAAACCAGTAACTGACGGACACTCAAAAAATGGACTGTTGACCACTTGTTCCAAATTGTACAGCTTCAGGGCCCTCATTTGACGTTTTTTGGGGCCGAATTTCGGCCCATTCCCCTCCAAAAATAATATACTTTTTTCCCCTATTTTTCATAAAAATTCCCCTTTGTGTTGTTTACCTTTGATTAATTGTATATTAATGTATGTAATATATTTAGATACAGCTATTTTAAGCTTAAAATGTTTATTGCAGGGTTATAAGGTATTTGAAAAAATCCCCTGAAATTCCCATTTTTCCTCAAAATGACTCAACATCCTCCTTCCTGAGGGCCCCGGTACCCATTCCCTAAAGTGCAGCTATGGCCTGAGCTTTTATTTACATCTTCGTCATAGAAAATTCCTATGTTCGTCGCATACATGAATAACATATATTTGTAGGCTTATGAGTTACTGGAAGAGAAGGGCAAAGATGCGATACATCCTGGACTCCAACTTCTGTATTCTATACAAAAGAATCTGGCTGCCATGGCAATTAAACGTAAAGATCATTCAACGGCTTTAGATTGTTACTTGGAGGTAAGAATGCATGACTTTTGAAATGAGCAAATATACTGGTAGAGTACTGATGTCAAAGTTTATATGTTCGTTAACATGCCTGGTGTATCATTATACCTGCCTTGTTTCCTGTGTCTTTAAACACAGTACTAGGCTCGCTTGGACACTGAAAAAGCTTCCCTGAAATATCAGAAGCCTGAGCCAAGATTTAAACCCATAACTGTTCAATTGTGGTCCAGCACATTACCACAAGACCACCAATGCACTTGTTACTTGGCGATTTGGGTTGGCAGGTCATACGCTTCCATGACATTTTGGCAAAAAAATAATAATTCCACGGCATGTGAAGTTGCCAGCTCCTTATGGAAGGATAAGATACAGTCCAGGAAATCAGGTTAGGTGAACCGTCTGCCTTAATATAATAACTGAAGTATTAGTGATGTAACGATAATCGGTTATAATCGAATAATCGTTGCTGACAGTTGAGGTCGGCAACTATCGATGTTAGTGGTGTTAAATCGATGTCTTCAAAAGTAGGGAGACCGCCGTCATTATTTGAGCAACTGTCTTCTTTCCACTACTTTCAGACATTGTGTGTATTTAAACAAGGGTGGTCACTGTTATTTGAGAAAATTTGAGTGAAATTTTCCCTTGTCCAGCGAAGTTCAGGTCATCAGTCTAGAAGTATTTTGTGTTACGGATTTTCCTTACTATATTTTGTATGACAAACAAGTAACAACCAAATAAGTTTGTCAAATAAGGATATAAATTTTTGCTGTCAATTATTTTCCGATTGTGAATCAATACACCCTTTCCGATTCGATCTGATAATCGATTCTCTTTCAAGTCTGATTTTACAACACTATGAAGTATTGAACCCACTGTGTCTGAATCCATTTATTGCTATAAAATGTCTGTTTTTCTATTTACTAGGCTGTCAAGATTGATGACTCTGAAGTGACAGTTTGGTACAAGATTGGAGTTACTGCCCTTGCTCTAGAAGATTTTCAGCTAGCTATGTTGTCTTTTGAACATGGATTGGATTGTAACCCAAAACATTGGCCTTGTTTGGATAATGTGATAACTATCCTGTTTGCTCTTAGTAATTACATTGGTAAGATGGTTTTAACCTTTAAACTGAAGATAGTATGGTTCTATAATAGATTCGTTATGATATTTATTCCTAAAACCAAATTGAAAGACAATTAAATATCACTGGATCAGAGAGCTAGCAAAAAACGAAACAAAAACATTACTGGTCCAGACAAATATTACTAGCCCACAAATTGTACAACTTGACTTAAATCTTCAATTAGAAGTCAAAATGAACTTACTGGATATGATAGCCAGTAATTCTGAATTTACCAGACTTCAGCAAATCTTTTGCAGCTGGTCTGAGGTCTGTTGCATTACCTGTATATTTACATATAAGACGGTCGTGGTCCAGTGGTTAGTGCACTGGATTTGAAACCCAGCAATCCAGGTTTGATTCCCTGTCATGGCAGGTTATACCCTTTCATGAAAATCTGACATCAGTATCGATGATCCGACTGCCGTATATAACTGAAAAATCAAGGAAAAACGGCTTTAAACCCAAATAATTAAGCATGTAAAGACTTACAATGTTACATTTTGTTTCAGAGTGTTTGTATTACATATCAAAGGCCTTTGAATTAGAGGTACAGTACAACAAAGGATATGCATTTAGAGACAAAATTTTCAATGAGCAAAGATCACTGGAACATGATACAGAGGAGTTCTTTAAGAATTGGTATGAACTATATTACTAGCTAACAAAGTATTCCTGTTTAACATTTTTAGTTAATGTTTCATAGATTTCAATCTCTGGGTTAACTACTTTTTACCATTTTGTCTAGCACCAATGATTTGGCATGTATTTTACTCACTACTGAATTCTGCCCATTCCATTGAAATATATTGCATACTTTATTTGATATTGCTAACCTTTTTTAGTGACTTTCAGGCAAGCAACTTCATTACAAATTCAAATTGTAGGCTTAATAAATATTTATTAATAAAGTAAATTACTAGGATGAAAATGACTTTTGAATCTGACATATTGATTTGTGGCAAATATTTCATACATTTATTTACTTACTTTCATTCACATGTTTGCTTATTTCAGTGATCCTGACATAAAGACATTATGTATTGATTCATCAGAAGCACAAGAGGTAGGGTATTTAATTTTTTTTAATTTGGATGGAATTATTCATTGAGCATAATTCTCTGTACTTTACAAATGTCTGTGGTATCCCTTTTTACATAACTGCTAACTTTCAAGTAGTCAACTTTCGATAATTTTGATTTCAGTTTTGGTTTACTTGAAGTAATCATAAAGTAATGTTTACCTAAGGTCTCAGTAATTATACAAGAAATCTGACAAATTAGTCAAGAGTTGTGGACCTTGATAGCTAGAAGAATATTTACTATTATTATGCATAAAGATGTAATTCAAACACGATGTCTCCTTTTTATATACCAGTATATTGTTTTCCTGAATCCCAGCTAAAATTTATAACCCTGAGTAAAGATAGCTGGGGTTGTAATGAGAACGTCATTCATGCTAGTGATAGAAATGTTTATGGCAAACTCTAAAATAGTTGATTGTTTTTAATCCGCAATAATCTGTTGTTTTTAATTTTCTCAGTATATAGATGAAGCTATGGAGATGCGTAGAAGACACAGTATTGTATGTAAACCTCCAGAATCACCTCTACTTAGATTTCCTGATAGAATAAAACATTACAGGTAAGAATATGATTGAAGTATTGGCGCTGATTTTGTTCTTGAAGTTTCAGGGATGCTTGGTGGTCTAGTGGTAACATTCTGGACTACTGAATAATAGGTCGTGGGTTTGATTCTCAGCTCAGCCTTTTGGATTTCCCAGGGATGCTTTTTCAGTGTCCCCATCCCAACTACTGAGCCAAGTACTGTGTCTAGAAAATCACAGGGAAAGGTGTATCGGTGCTTTACTCCGGGCACGATAAAGAACCAGGAAAAACTATTTGAAAAGTGTAGGAATATAAATGCCTGGGACTCCTGTATCTTATCTCCCCTCTCTCTGGGGCAGCTCTGATATGACCATAGCTGTCAAATGGGCCATTAAACAACAGATAAATAAAATTAAATCTTGTACTGTCAGTAAAAATATGTAACAAATTGTTGATTTAGTATGAGAAGGATTTCAAGCATATTTGTTACAATTATTTCTTTAATTCAGTGTACATCATTTATGTACTTTCTTAATCATTGTTTATTCCAGTTGGAACCACATTGGAGAGGTACTGACAAGGTTATATGACCAGGCTATGTCTGACAATAAGTATGTAAGTAATGGTTAATAAATCATTTACAGTATCAAAAATCATCTCGAACTGACTGTTATTATTGTACTGGGTCCGTATTCACAAAGCATCTTAAGATTTTCTTTAACTTAAATCGAAATTTTTACTTTAAGTGTAAATATTTTTCATGGTAAAAGTTTGTAAACCAGTCATCAAAAGTGTCATAATGAATTCTCATTTTCATAATTGGCATCTTTAGAACAAAGACAAAATCATATTATTGTGATTTCCTCCTTTATATTAGTACAAAAGAGTTAAGGAAAAAATCGAATTTAAGGAAAAATATAACTTAAGTTAAAAAATTACTTAAGATGCATTGTGAATACGGGCCCTGGCCTGTTTGTGAGAGGCAGTCTTGAGTCATGAAATAAATTACTCTTCACTCAGAATTTCCCTGTTTAGTTGTACATATACTTGCGATATTTTATCTTATACCTTACTTTATGATGTTTATCATAAAGTTGTTAATAACCTAACTATTTGACCAAAAATATCAAACAGTAGTAATAAACAGTAGACTTATCATGTAGACAATTCATTTCAGAGCTTGGCACTACGAGTTGAAGTCCCTGATTACAAGAACCTCCCAGAGTTGGATGAAGAAGTCTCTGTTGTCATAGATGCCGATGGAACTTCTAAAGAGAATGATCTTGATTCTGACCCTAAGGAAGGTGGCGAGGAAGGAAATAAGCTCAATTCTAATGCTGATGATGTTATGTCAATATCTAACTCAGAGAAAAACATAATAGAATCTACTGAAGAAGCAATGGAATGTGAGTTTACAGATCAGAAAAATACTAATGTGACTGTTGATGTAAGTAAAACAACTGAAAAAGAAATTGTTGACAATAAAATGGAAGTAGAACAAGAGTCAGTTGTTAATCCTAAAGAATTGGAATCAGCAGTCAATAATGAGAAGGATGAAGATGACTTAAAAGTTGTAGAAAACAAAGTTGCAGAAAATTTGGTCCAAAGTACAATATCTTTCACTGAGAAAGAATCTGTTGCTGTTAACAAGACAGCTTCAGTAACTGATACTACTACAAAGACTGACAGATTAATGGGACATGATGAAGATGATCTTAATGATAAACCTAATATTAAGGTCACAAGTGAACAAAAGATGATGGAAGTTGAGGATGTTTCGGAAAATGTTGACATGAATCAAGACAAAGAAATGAAACCTTTTAATGCAGATGCTGATTTTGAATCCAAAATGGACAACAATACCAGTACCTCAAAGGAAGATTCACAAGTCATTCCTGAGATTGAAAGACCAAATATTGAGGAGATTAGTGATGAAGATAGTTCTTCCATAAGTGAAGCAATGAGTGTTGCCCATGCATTGCTTGATAGTCTAAGTCCTGGTAAGTCCAGAGAAACATATGTGATCCCAAACTCACCAAGACATTCAAAACAAACAGCCTCACCTCTAGCAGCTTCGGTTGCTGTTAGAAAACTTGGATTAGATTGTAAAGCTGACTCTCAAAGTGAGGGATTAAAGAAAACAACAAGCTACGGATTTGCTGTCACTGAATTATTTCCAGAAGATACTGGTGTGTCTCAAGGAAATGAAAATCAGAAGGAAACTGTAGCAGTTAAACCCTCTGCAAGTCCAACCTCAAATACCTTACCAGAAAATCTTGATCTCAAACCTTCAGCTTCCCCCTTGTTTCCTGATTCTCCAATACTTGTAGAATCATCCTCTTCCAGTCAGGAAATGCCAGCTTCTGCACTTACTACTGTATCGTCTGCAAGTCCTAATGTCATTTTTTCACCGTCTATTGTTCAGACTAGTACTAACATTTCATGCCCTGCCCCTTCATCTGCTACCATTTCGTCAGTGCTTGATGTATCACATGGAACTCCGTCATCTAGTATTGTGAGTCAGGCTATTATTTCTTCAACTACAACCTCAGTATCTGCTGTAATGTTAGTGTCATCTGCTTCTGAAAACATTGAAAGTACCGGTAATTCATTATTTCAATCATCAGCCACTACTACTCCAATGATAATCACTGAGTCAGGAACTAAACCTACTGATAATGCTGTAATACCTGACTTACCTACTTCCATTGCTGACCATGGTTATTCAAGGTCATATAGTGAAATGCCAGCTTACCAGTCCACTCCAAGAAAACTACCCATATCATCTTCTATGATGTTGAAGTCTCCAAGTGCTTCTATTGTATTAGAAGATTCAGTGTCATCTGCAAGCTTTATAGAAATTCCAATGGATATTGATGACAGAAGTCCTTCAGGAAGAAAGTCCCAGAAACGTAAAAGGCCAGCTTTAGCGACTGAAGATGTGGTCAACTATGGAAAACGTCGTTCAGCCAGAGTAAGTCAATGACTGTTCAGTCAAATCTGAGTTATGGGCTACATGGCCCCTTTTGAACAGAGATCATTTATAGAACACATCCATTGATATAAAAGGTCAAATAAGCCTGCAAATAAAAAGCACTGTTTATAAAGACCATATTTCTTCCCTCCCTTTTGGTGACCTATGTTCACAAGTTACTTCATTGTTGTTACTTCAGATGTTTCACTCCTGTTATGTGACAGTTCTTTTTCTTTAGCTTACCTGACCAGTATTTGTATTTTTTAGAGAAAGCTTTTCTAATTTTATTGATGCATGTATCAGTATTGTTTGCCTCTACACATTATTACAGAGTTATATGAATGTTAGGCAAATTACTTCCTATGTTTCTCTGTTACTGATAGAATCTTTTTTTATAATTGATGTTAGAATTATCATTTGATTTTTAACCATTTCCTGCTTCTCAAATCTGTCTGAAATGTTGAAATTCGGTCTGAACCAGCAAATAGTCCGATTTTTGTTCCCTGTTGACGTATGTCTTGTGTTGTAGGTTAGGAACACAGGCGGAAGAAAGAAAGAAGAGGAAACAGTGAACTTCTCTGATCTGCTTCACACTTTTCTTCCATCAAGTATAAAGCAAGTATCGGATTGTTGCATGTTGATTTTACATTTCATTCTCAATTTAAGTAATAGATTTACAAAATATGGTCATAAAACAATGATAATTGCTTTATTTTAATAGGCTACACATTTGGGTTTCCCCAATCTTCCATATGGGCCTCTTAAAATAATTTCTGCCTCCGAGCATTTTGGTTGAAATTTAACTGATATGATTGTACATGTGTAACATCCTATTATTGTAAGGATTCAGTTTGTACAAATGATTATTTTGGATAGAAGATATTTAAAAGCATCTTATGGTAGGATTAATAACTTAATAAATTGTAGGCTGCCCAATAATGGCTGCTGGTTAAAATTGTTAAGATGATTTTCTTCAAGCATTAACAGGATTCTTGAAATGGAAGGAATCTGGTATATAGAAATTGATACTGAAAACTCTTCAATTGTTTTGTTTTGTTAATCTCCTGTAATGTTTAGGTCATGGTCATTTGTCAGATGTAATGCTTTACATTAAGGTCATTTTATACATTTTTAAGGTCAAGGTCATTTGTGTTGAATTCCATCAATGTCAAGGTTATTTATGTTAATCTTTACAAAAGTCATGGTGTTTGTTGTCTTATTTTATAGGAATGCACAGGAGGAAGAGAATGTATCATTATCTACTGAAGGAAGTGAAACTGAAAATACAGAACAAAAGTCAGGTAAATGTTTTTATTTAATAATTGAATCTTTGGGTCAGTTTCATAAGACCAGCCTCCATGGTCGAGTGGTTATGGTCGGTGACTTCAAATCACTTTAACCTCTCACTGATAGAGGGTCGTGGGTTTGAGCCCCGCTACCGACCATGTCTCTTTATGCGAGAAAGTAGACAGTTCTTTACGGAGGATGGGTGTCTAGGACTGGTTCTTCCAAGGAACGATGGTTAGATGAACTGTCTTCCTCATATGACTCTGTCTGTTGAAAAGGGGCGTAAAACTCAAATAAACAAACAAACGAAACATCAGTTTCATAAGATTTCAAACTTGTTTTTTATGTAATTTTTTTTTGTTTGGCTTTATTTGTTTGTGTTTTCTTTCAGCTGCAGTATTTTCAATTGCAGTAAATATGAACTAAGCGAGCACATCATTTGAATATAGAATTAACTGATCAATGTCTTATCAATATTTTTCTTTGAAAACAGGTTCAGATAAAGCCCTGGTTGGTAACAATAAAACACAAAGTGTTGCCATGGTAGCTGAAGAATGGAATGAAGTGGAGATGGTGAAATGTTTTCTTGATGAGTGCATCAAGAATACAGGATTGTTAAACATGTGTTGTTCCTATCTTCATATCCTAGCTAGACATTATCTGGTTAAATGGTGAGAAATCAATTTTAAACTGGACAACCCCTATTGATCTGTATTTCTACAAAATAATCTGAATTTTTTTTTTAAATGCTTTGTTTAAAGAAAATTATAAATGGATGTAAATTGATGAAATAAATTTACTTTCTGTCATTTTTGTGCACTACAGCTGCTGTTTGTTCAAGTTCATGTGTTGTATTTTGGTGCTGATGAGGCAGTTATTTAAATCTGTTTGTTAATTTTGCTGAAACTGTTAAATTGAATATTTGTCAGTGTGACAATTTAATGAAACATTTCATACATTTGTATTTCAGGCCACTGGGATTGAGTAAAATGTACATGTCAATTTTTCAAAGAATTAGAAAGCACCTGTATATACCAGGAACATATGAAATGAAGGATTCTCCTAAATTATATCAGAGACTTGCTCAGGTATGTTACATTTTATTATAATAATTTGATGAGTAAAGTCAAACCTGTGTTAGTGGCCACCTTTGAATAAAAGCCACCCTGTGAATAAAGACCTTTTAATTGATTATTTTGAACAAGTTGACCTCCTAATTAAGGCCACCTGTGAATAAAGGCCACATTTTGTCTTTCCCAAAGGTGACCTTTATTCACAGGTTTAACTTACTTTGATATATCAGCTTATAAATATTAAGTGCACATGAAACAAACAGGTTTACAGTAGCCTTTTAAAATGTCTGACAATCTGAATCTGAAGTAACAAGAATTGAGAAAAAAACATTGTGTAAGGTGCAAGATGGCCATAACACATAGTGTAAGAAAATCTACAAAGTCAGGCTTAAGTTATTAACCAATCTTAATGTAAATTTATACCATCTCTTTTGTCAACTTGCTACGTCTATGTATTTGTATATACTTATGTATGTAAATATGTTGTTCACATGGGCCTGAGAGCCTTATGAATCTGAAATAAATAAACTCATTATTCTGTCTTCGGTCACAGCTAGAATTCAAAATTGACCAATATGATTCAACTGGAATGTTTTGCTATTTTCAGTTAAAGTTATAATATTATACGAGAATATCACACTTTTTTTACTAGAAATTTGTAAACAAGATGAATTATTGTTGGAGAAGTGTTGTTTAATATCTTAAAAAATACACAAAATCATTTATTTCACAGATCTGTCTGGTTCAAGTAGAACTACAATTAGATAACTGGGTGGTATTAAGATCCAAAACCACTGGAACCGTATTATTGTCACCGAGAAGTTTTGGAAACCATGTTCTCCCAAAGGATGAAATTCCGCCGTATTTTAAAGATGACGTCATGTACTTAACAACTCTCTGTTGCCATAGAGACACCTTAGGAACAATATGGATAAATCATTGTATAAGAGGTTTGTATATTGACTATTGAAGGAGTGTGATTTTTCCTCCTTTAACTCTTTTCAGACTCTTCTTATGTCTTTAGATCTGGTCAGGTCTGATGAAGAAATATGTTTGTGCCAGATGGTTAAGATATCAAGCATTAATGCAACAATCCTGCTGTTGCATCTGCCTCAGCTATTATTGCTGTTTTTTGTCAGTCATATTTTACTCAACATAATGTAAAACTTTGACTGATCGTTGTAACCTCAAAAAGTGTTTATGCATGTACTGTAATGCCTAATATGATACAATTTTTCATTAAAAATGGACCATTTCTTGAGGCACCAAATCAATAAGATGGTGGAAGTGAGGATTTTTTCTTAGTTGGTAGCAGGATATTTGTAATATTATTTATGTTATTTACAGTTTATTGGATCAAGGCAAGGTTTGCTTTGCTGAGAAATAAGATGGATGAGGCATTGTACTGTTTTGATATGGTAGGTATTTAGTTATGGTATGTATAAATGATATTATTATACCTCACGTGACTTATTTACTCTATAGTCTTATGTGACGTCAGAGGGTGACAATCCGTAATGTTACTATCTGACATTACATTTCGGCCCGCTTGCCATAACGAAACTGCGCTCATGCGATATTACCGGGTGTTGCGTTTTATTCAATCTCTGGCGTATCGAATACTATCCTTGTCCAGACACTTTAGGAATATAATTGTAGTTTGACATCCGGTTTTGCAGTATACATTTTGACAGCAAAAGTAACTATGGTGTCAGAAAGAAGCTTCGTTTCAATTTCTATTATAGTTTTCGTTATATTTGTAAACATGTTTGTTGCATTTAGTGACATTCTTAATTATTGTTTTGTTCGGATAATAAAATAAATATCACATCCCACATAGGGTGATTGAGAACGTTATGTTCTCCCTTGACAAAGTAATGTCAACCTCGGCTAACGCCTCGGTCGACATTACTTGTCTCGGGTGAACATAACATTCTATCATCCTATGTGAGATGTGATATTTACATAATACTACAGTAGAACCCTGGTTTTTGGACATCGATCAGATCATCAGAAAATCTGGTGTAATCCAAAATGAAATTTCCGTACCGATTTATTCACGCTCATGATGATTTCAAACTTTTTGGATTTCCTAAACAATGGATTATCTGAAACCATGGATTTTGTGAAATAACAATCCTATTACTGTTACTGTAAATATTATGCACTAAGTATATAATTATTGTCTTGTATCGTCACAGGGAAACATTGTACATGCCATATGCTCTTAGACTCCTACCAGACCACTTTTGGCTGTCTTAGTAAACTGGACAAGTCATCATAAAGATGCATTGTAATAATTTGTGTCCATGTTTGTTTTTCAGATAAAGGAATATTTAGAATTTGGACAGAAAGAACTAGAGGTGGAAAGTGCTTTAATGCCAAACTGTCAAGTTGACAACTATATTGATATAGGTATAATGATTTCTATGATTATTAACATTATAGATACATGTATATGTAGTTAAGGGAGTTAACATGTACTATTTGATAGTATTCTTTTGTTCATCCTAGAAGCAGTTGGTATTGTGACTGAATGATACAAGTACTTGTTTGGTTTTAATTTCTGACATTTTAAAAAAAAGTAAATCTGCCCCATATTAAATGTTATTATACCTCAGGTGACTTATTTACTGTATAGCCTTATGTGACGTCAGAGGGTGACAATCCATAATGTTACCCTGTGACATTACATTTCGGCCCGCTTGCCATAATGAAACTGCCCTCATGCACTCATGTGATATTAACAGGTGCAAAGTTTTAGTTAATTTGTCCCGTATCGATTACTGCCCTTGTCTAGACGCATTAGGCGCTAATTAAAATCTTATAATAAATTGACATCTGGTTTAGCAGAAGAAACTTTGACAGCAAAAGTAACTATGTTGTCAGAACGACATTTTGTTTCAATTTCTGTTGTAATTTCATTATTATTGTTAACATGTATTGCATTTAGTGTCTTTCTTAATTATTGTTTTGTTTGGTATAATAAAATATATATCACATTCCACAGAGGGTGATAGAACGTAACGTTCACCCTTGACAAAGTAATGTCAACCTCGGCTAAAGGACAAAGTTTTAGCCTACAGTTTTGACATCTAAACATTGTGCGAATGTTATATTTATCAGATCATGATTTGATACATTATAGATACAGTAACAGCACAATATGAACTTTTACAACAAACCAGATCAGTCGAAGAAACTGAAAAACTTTACGAGAAGAGAGATTATAAAAAAGTGGTGGAAGTTTTGTTACAGAACTTTACAGCAGATAAACAAAGGGTAAACTATTTACAAGGTTTTTAGGATTAGGGTTAGATTCCAATCATTTGTTTAAGTCAATGCTTGTAAGTTCCCCCAAAAATTTAGGTGGGATTTAGAGGTCCTGATTTACATTCTGAGATATATCTTATTATCTTCATGGTCTAAGTCTAAGGGATACATTTTCTGTCATTTTATAATGGAAGTACCTTGGTTTGATAGGTATACCTGGCTCTGTGTATTAATATAAAACAATCGTGAACCATTATATGTGTGTTATCTTTACAGGGTATGAAACAATTGTCTGATGTTCAAGAAAGACAATCTCAGATTACCATGTTGTTAGAAGCCTTGCACAAAACTGATGACTTTGAAGTAAGTCCTGGGAAACTATCATTAACATTATGATCCAGCCCTTTTTTATTGGGAACAGGTATCAGGTCCCTATGAAAGGGCAAATCTGCATCACAAAACACCAAATTGGGGGACATTTTAAAGACCCATAAAAGAACATAGCATTTAAGTAATGTCTAAACATGGAGCACTTGACTTAATATTTGCTCACAATGTACACATTCTATGTTATGATTTAATCGTGTACTATTCGATCCAGTTATAGAACTTGAGATTCACCTCCAGCCATTTTCAACCTTTGTAAACCAATTTGTATGTTTTCAATATCTTACTTGACTTGTACAAGGAATTCCTCATTTGAGAATTATTTAAGATGTTAAAATTTTGACATGTCTAATGATGTATAAAATGTCATGTTACATCTCAAATGATACCTGGTTTCGTGTGACTATATAATAATGTCTGTTGTTTAAATTGCTCTTTTAATTCTGTTGGTTCCTTCAAGAGATTCCAAGGACAAAAGGAAAGATAATCATTGTCAACTTCCTGTCTTACTGTTTGCCAAGGGAAACAATCACTTCTACATTAGGTTATAATGAAAATGGAGTTTGTTCCATTACATGAAATTAAAAGTTCTCCTAAAATAAAGAAGCATGATTGCAAAATGCCATATGTTGTATTATTTTATATTTACTTTTTTGTTGTAGAAATGTTTATTTTGGGGCGAGGAATCACTCAATGAATGTTATACTATGTACAAGCAAGCATGTAAATCTGACATTAGATCCTGCTGGGTTAAAACTATGATGAGTGTCTTCTTCTATTTACACAGGTAACAGTTTGTTGAAAATTTTCATGAGGTGCATGTATAAGATATGTGCAATTTTTTATTATTTACCTCAGCTAAAACTGTCTCATTTCATAGTTGACTAATGGAATAGAGCAATTTGATAAATGATTGTTTTTAGAATTTTCTTTAGTTTCAATTTCAGTGGGTTTAACCCCATAGTTTAACAATTTTTCTGTTATTTATGACGACTGGTAACCTAACCAGTTATCCTGGACTGTGTACTAGCCAGTGTTAACTTACAAGACAACTTCTCCATGTATGAAGGAAAATCAAATTTTTATCATATTTTCATAGAAGGGTATGACTTGCCACGAGAATCAAATCCAGAATGCCTGGTTACAGGTCCAGCAAACTAACCACTCAACCATGGCCACAGAAGAATTTCTTTAATATTTTGCAGGTTATAATAATATTTTTGAGGCATTACATGATCATGATTACCGTAACAGTGACTTACTTACACCTGGTCTCACGAGATGGTGATAATTGGGTTGTTAGCAAATCATTCAAGTATTTGTATTATTGTGTATATTTGATTGGCACTAAATTTAATGTCTAGTGGTTAACAAGTTTTTTGTTTATATTTCAGTGCTGTAAGGAAAGATTTGACCCTAATGAAGTGCTTAGGGCCTATGAAGACCCTTAGATTGTCAAGGAATTTGATTAAAATTATAGATAAAAATATGTCACTACCTGAGAGTATTGTTGATATGGCTATAGACTCAGTATTACCATGGCTGCTTCTATATAATGTTATTAAACAGTGAGTAGTTATGTTTGATGAAGTTTATAACCTCTTCACTGTGCTTATATTCATTTGCTATAGACACTATTCACTACCTTTGCTGTATACTATTCACTACCTTGTATACATTATACACTTCTTTTGCTGTACACTATTCACTAATTTTACAATACACTTTACTACCTACCTTTGCTATACACTATTCACTAATTTTACTATACACTTTTTACTACCTACCTTTGCTATACCCTATTCACCACCTGTGCTTTACACTATTCATTACCTTTGCTATATGCTTGGGAAAGGTACCGATAGCATCAAAATTAAAAATTACAATCTGTCATTTAAAGAACAATTTCTCAGTTCATAAAGGGTCGTGAAAAAAATCTAACAGAAATTGAAGTGTTCAATTTCTTACATTTACTATGTTCTCTAAGTTAATTGAGAAAAATTGTGTGTTCAATCTTAGTCTAAACTTTACACATTGAAATTGACTCTGTATCCCTGGAGTAAGAAATATGTCACATGAAGTGTCTAATTTACAAAGAAATTTATTTATTAATTTTGTTTAGTTATTGTTTACTGTTTTGATAAATTTGTTTTTATTTTAATTCAGGGAGGAAGATAAGTTGCTGCAGATGAAAATCTCAGATAGAACCAACACAGAAAGAGATGAAAATGTTTCATCTTCACAGATGTTACTAAATATAGCCCATGACTCACTAGGAAGGTGGGTAATGTAAGGTGTTACTAAATATAGCTCATGACCCACTAGGAAGGTGGGTAATGTATGGTGTTACTAAAAATAGCTCATGACTCACTAGGAAGGTGGGTAATGTAAGGTGTTACTAAATATAGCTCATGACTCACTAGGAAGGTGGGAAATGTAAGATGTTACCTTAATGAAAAATTGACATAATGAGTATGGTATTAAATGGCCAAAGGCTATCAATGCCAATTTGCTAATTAAGTGTATGTATATAATTATGTATCATAATGTGATCCACTTAGAATCTTAAATGAATATTCTTCCACTCCAGTGAAATTCAGACTGTTTAAATCAAGCTGGTAACGTATTCTGTACAGATTGTTCATATTTTTATCCTTTACAGTCGATGTTGGTGTACCAAGTCTGATGGTGCCCTGCTTGTATTCTACATGTCATTATTAAAGAAAGAGATGACTCAGGAACCAGCCACTAAATTCCTGGAAGAATATCAGCAATCATTTGAACAATGTGTATACTGTTTGTTTGGTCATCCAAATAAGAAAGGAAAAGCCAAACATTTACAGGTTTTGTACTAAATTTTATTATAAAATTTAGATCTTCATCATACCAGATTTAGTTTATTCAAAATTTCTTTCAAAGAATTTATTTGATAAATGCAGTTTGAGATATTGTAGATATTACAGAACATTTACTGATGGTTGTCATTGACTTTTAAATCATCCCCTCTCTTATTTCCTTATCTACTTACTTATCTTTTATGATTTTTTTGGCTCCAATTTCCTACATACTTGATCACACTATCACTTGGCTCTGTGCCATACATGTATGTGCATTGGCTTGAAGTTCTTGTTGATTTATGAATATGTTGGAATGTGTTGATTTAATTTTTATGTTAGCATAAATTATCAATTTTAGGACCACAATGCAGCAAACATAGCATTCAAGTGGGAATATGCTGTTGATGTATTTGAGTACTTCAAACCAAGAACTCTGCCTGAGTTTGATGGCTATAGGTCTGAGACTATATCTGCAGAGGTTAGCTTCATTCTGGATGTTTTGAATAAGTAACTGTTTATTGAGACACAATAGGAATGTATTCTTTGCTGTGTATTGTAAAAATATTTCCTTAAAACTACTGAAAACCGAACTCCCGAAAATCGGAGGATTTTTCTTTACAAATATAACAATATACAGGTTAATTGTACAATGTTACTTGTATGCAATTTGTTGTTATCTAGACTAATTAGTTACTTAAAACTTCAATGGTCCAGTTTAAGACAAGAGTTCATCAAATTTTCATGAATTCTGAAGTATTGCTCTTAGATAGTTGATATATTGTGTAATATATTTTTTCAAAGGAAATGTGCAGTTGTCAAATGAAAGTGAGACGATTTCATTAAATTACAATCTTTATAAATGACTTCATATACTTTGTTTCAGATGGAATACTTGTTAAAGAGAATTATACCTTTAATTCCTGACAGCATTAAAACAATGGGTAGGTTAGAAGTACATTCAGAGATCATGTTGTATATCAAGTTAAGCACTGTCTTGAGTATTACCATATTTCCACATACCTAACTTATATTGAATGATTTATTGAAGTTAACTTTATCAAAACAAGAATTCTATTAATTTAAACCAGACTTATCATATAATTTAATCCAGTAAGAAGGTTATTATGAAAAGTTTATAGATAACCAGTAAGTACAGTCAAACCTGTGAACAAAGGCCATGCTAGGGAAATATTAATGTGGCCTTAATGACAGGTGGCCCTTATTCAGAGCCTCTGAGAGGTCATTTTGGTCTAAATAGTCAATGATGTTTTTTATGAGAATGGCCTTTATCTACATGATGGCTTTTATTCGGCCGAGGCACTAACTCAAGTTTGACTGTTTGTTATTGTAAAGAAGTAAATAAATATCCAGAAAGTTGGCTGTTGTATATAATGACTATTGAAGTATTTTATATACTTCTTTAGTCAATTTCTAAGATTTGTATTTATGTGTAGGTATTTAAAACATTGTATTATAAATTCAGGTGTTCCAGAAGAAGATGTTCGTAGTTATATAGAAGGTTCAACAAAGTCTGCCCCTGTAATACAAGATGGCCGATCAGTTGCTCTGTAAGTTTTATATGTGTTTAACCTATTCCAGTCTTTTATATATATCATGCCTGAGAATATTTCTTCATTATAAAGCAACAGTAACTGTAAGCTTGGCTATGCCTTTAAAAAGTATTCATCGAATTATGCTTTCTGCATTTTTAGCAGTTCCCACAGTTTATGATAGATTAATCAGTCTCATCGCCTGATACAGGGGTTACTAAACAATAATTGTGCTTAGTTCTGTGTAAGGGTTTAGACATGTATCAAAACAGGAAGACTTCTTAATTCACATTCTCAACATCATTTGTTTATTTCATTGCAACATTATTTCAGTTATATCTTGGCGACCAGTTATCCTAACCAGCTTCCCTGGACTTCATTTAGGCCTTAACCAGTACTATCCACATTCTATCCGCAAGCTTCTGCCAAATTATCCTAGTTGTTCAAAGATGGAGGACAATTTTAGATAAAATGTAACATATTTAGTCAAATTTGTGACAGACAGTGTTAGCCTCACCTGGGGTTCAAACTCACAACTTCTTGATCAGTAGACCAACCCTCTAACCAGTGATCTAACCGGGCAGGCCCCACAAAATGCCTGTCAACTTGTACTAATCATGAATATGGTTATTTTTTTCAGACCTGTTGTAGATGAAATCTATTATTTACTGGGTGATTACTACTTAAAAAACAAGGAACATGGGTAAGTACTCTTACATGTTTACATTGTTCATTTAAAGCAGCTGTTAATCACAACAGACCCCAAGGTTTTAAATTTTAGTTCGAATCTCATGTTTTATCTTTAAATGTTTCTAAGTTTATTATGATCAGACAATAATGGAATTATTTTTACATTATTTCAACAGCATAATTGGCCTGAATATGTATTTGAACATTAATCAACCCAATTTTGTCAACCAAAATACTCTAAGAATGGAATTGAGATTTGGGCTTGGAGACTTGACTCAAGTTTTATAACCTCGGGCCTGGTAATTTTATAGTTCCATTTGACTTTAGAGTTCAAAGATTTTTTAAAAGCATTGGTAACATAACAGGTACTTGGAAATATGACTGAAAATCTTATGTCAAATTGACATAGAGAAGATTCCCCATCTTGGTCTTGAACTCATGTCATCTCAATCAGCAGATTTCTGCCCACCCTTCTATCCCCTGAGCTTTTCAGACAAGCTTTAAAGATATAATATATTTGTATGATAAAATTTACAGTATAGAAAAAACTTATGCATGAAACATACAGGTCAAGTTTGATTTCCGTTGAATCTAAACATTTTCACAGAAGTAATGGCCCCTTTTGGACTTAGATTTCAGTGGGGCATTTGTGTCCTCAGACCACATTTCTAGTTTTATCTCTATTTTGCCCCCAAAAATGGACATGTTAACAGTTACTCAGTTGACCCTAAGTTTTGGCCCCAACTTTTACGTTTCTTATTGCAAAATCCAAAGTATTTGGAGATATTTGTGGATGAATGGAAGATTGTATTCTTACAAAAGGTAAGTTTAGATAAAAAGGTTTGAAAAGAAGTTTTTTAGGCGACCTACCAATACGTTTCTGGTCAAGTAAACCTAAGCATGGCTAATTTTTTCAAGCCTTGATGCCCCATTTTTAACCTGTTGTTTAATGGCCCATTTGACAGCATGGTCATTTCAGTGCCACCCTAGAGAGCAGGGAGAGAAGGTACAGGAGAACCGGGCAGTTATGTCTCTACTAATTTTTTTAACATTGGATGTGTTATTGACAGTTAGGTGTTATTTTATACTTCAGGAAAGCTATCAAGTTTTATGTACATGATATATGTATGAATCCTGGTCATCTTGATGCATGGGCTGGTATGGCTTTAGCGAGAATGAGTCAACTGGACTCCAAACTTGCTTCAGTAAGTTATTTAGCATGTTATATTTCTGATTTTATGATGTAAACAAATAATAAATGAATATTTTATTATCTCTCCTAGTATCACCTGAGTTTATTAGACAACATATTTATTTCTCGTGAAAAATTGATCAGCAGTTGAGAGAATACTTGCTATACCGTATCTTCTGTAAGTTAAGTCAAACCTGTGTTAATGGCCACATCCAAATAAAGGCCATCCTATGAATAAAAGCCATTCTTTTAAAAACCATCATTGATAATGTGGAACAAAATGACCTCCAAGTAAATGCCACCTGTCAATAAAGGCCATATTTGTCTTTCCCTAGGATGGCCTTTGTTCACAGGTTTGACGGTGCTATTAACTTGAAAAAGGATACTTTAAATCACTCAACCTGAATGGTCGGGATAGAACCTTTAACACAACTATAATAATTGTATTCCTCATCTGTGGTAATTTCCCCACCCACAAAATTAAAACATGGTGGTGAATATACTAGGCTGATTTGAAGATGAATATCCCACTACACAAGAAGTCCATTCCTGCATTGAGATGTTTCAAACGTGCTGTAGACATTGATGATAGTAACAGTAAATTATGGATTGAGTATGGTACATTGGCTTATCAGCTGCATTCTTATGCATCAAGACAGTTAAAATGGGTAAGTCATAATACATTTTAACTGTAGTTTTTTGGAAACTGAATGATTGTTCAGCTTTCCATAGCCGTCACTCGCTCTGCGCATATGAATTTTTATGCGGACATAAGTACTATGTTTATCTACATCGGCAATACAATTGTTAAACTATTTCCCATTTCATGTTGCGGTACAAGTCTATGTAAGTTCAGTTTCCATGAGTACTTTCTGTACTTTGATTCTCATAGTTCATTTCATCAATTTAATGAATGAAACTCTGTGACTGCAAATTCAAGTTAATTTCATAGTTTTCACTCATGAAATTTTATGATGTAGCATATACAGCATTCTGAAAAAGAATCTCAGTAATACATTGAGCTTTAAATAAAACAAATTTTGTAAAAAAACAACACTTGTTATCTCCAAGATGGTCTATATAAGCAGATTTGACTGTTACAACATTCATGGTCCTCAATCCTGACCCCTTATTATACCCCTACTACCATTGGTAGGGGGGGCTATATAGGAGTCAAACTTGTCCGCACTGTATCTTCTCTATGGATTAAAGGATTTTTTAATTACTTTTGTTCACCATCATGGGACGGTGTGTCATGCGAAAAAAATTACGTCAATATCTCCAAGGTCAAGATCACACTTGGACGTCAAAGGTAAAAAATGAGCTTGTACAGGCCATAACTATGTCATTTCTTAATTGCTTGGTACATTTGTTCACCAGCATGGGACGGTGTGTCATGCGAAAGAATTACGTCAATATTGCCAAGGTCAAGGTCACACTTGGAGGTCAAAGGTAAAAAATGAGCTTGTACAGGTCATAACTATGTCATTTCTTAATTGCTTGGTACATTTGTTCACCATCATGGGATGGTGTGTCATGCGAAAAAAATTACGTCAATATCTCCAAGGTCAAGATCACACTTGGAGGTCAAAGGTAAAAAATGAGCTTGTACAGGCCATAACTATGTCATTTCTTAATTGCTTGGTACATTTGTTCACCAGCATGGGACGGTGTGTCATGCGAAAGAATTACGTCAATATTGCCAAGGTCAAGGTCACACTTGGAGGTCAAAGGTAAAAAATGAGCTTGTACAGGCCATAACTATGTCATTTCTTAATTGCTTGGTACATTTGTTCACCAGCATGGGACGGTGTGTCATGCGAAAGAATTACGTCAATATTGCCAAGGTCAAGGTCACACTTGGAGGTCAAAGGTAAAAAATGAGCTTGTACAGGTCATAACTATGTCATTTCTTAATTGCTTGGTACATTTGTTCACCAGCATGGGACGGTGTGTCATGCAAAAGAAGTACGTCAATATCTCCAAGGTCAAGGTCACACTTGGAGGTCAAAGGTAAAAAATGAGCTTGTACGGGCCATAACTATGTCATTCATTGTGAGATTTTGTAATTGCTTGGTACATTTGTTCACCATCATGGGACGGTGTGTCATGCGAAAGAATTACGTCAATATCTCCAAGGTCACACTTGGGAGTTCAAAGGTAAAAAATGGCCATAAATTAGCTTGTACGGGCCATAACTATGTCATTCATTGTGAGATTTTAAAATCACTTGGTACATTTGTTCACCATCATGGGACGGTGTGTCATGCAATAGAATTATGTCAATATCTCCAAGGTCATGGTCACGCTTGAATATCAATTCTCAAAAATGGCCATAAATTAGCTTGTCTTTCAGTTTTCTATTGTGGGATTTTAAATTAACTGATTACCATCATTATAATAACAAGCAATCACACAGATTATGGCACAGATTTTGTACGACTAGAAGCCATACATCTGTGACAAGGCGGTATGTGGAGGTATTTTAAGTCACTCTGTGGCAGTTCTAGTTTATCCTCTTGAAATCTGGTCTTTTAGTTGCAAAAGAAATGGTTTGAAATGGATGAAGAATTTGTTAAGACAGCAAAAGATAGCAAACAAGAAATGCTGCAGACAGCAACTAAATGCTTCAAGATGGCCGCAGATTGTGACTGGTCAGAAGATGCATGGTTGCATAATTACATGCTTGGTAAATGTGCCGAAAAAGCTGAAAAGGATGTCAAAGAATCCTTGGCATTATATTTTAAGGTTAGTGTTCAGTTTTATTTATAGGTTTGTGTGCAGTTTTATTTATAGGTTTGTGTTCAGTTTTATTTTAAGGTTTGTGTGCAGTTTTATGTAAAGGTTTGTGAACAGTTTATTTAAAGGTTTGTGTACAGTTTGTATAGAGGTTTGCATGTAGTATACATTTAGGTTTGTGTACAGTTTTTGTAGAAGTTTGTGTATGTTTTTATTTAAAAGTCTGTGAACAGTTTATCTAAAGGTTTGTGCACTTTGTTTCAGGCATTAGAATGTCTGCACGCAGAGAAAGCCAAGTATCCAAAACGTATTGTTTACGCTTATACAACACCACATTTAGCAGTGGAAGCTTTAGAGGTAAATCTACACAGTTTTCATATGGTTTTGTTTGTAATCAAAATGGATTGGTTTCATATTTTGATTAAAATGTTTGATTTCGATTAAAATCCAATACTTTCACAAGAGTTATGGCCATTTTTTTACTTAGCTCTTAGAAGGGACTTTCATGTCCTCAGGACAGTGACACATTTCTAGTTACACAATGATGCTATCTTCTCTGGTAATCATGATTGTTTATTAAATAAAAGAGTGTTACTTAAAAATGTTTTGTTTTACTTTTAGATGTTTTACCGCATCCATGTTACAATTCTCAAGTCATTATTGAAGCATGATCCAGAATCTGGTCTCCATGACTACAAACTGTATATTAGATACATAGTCAATGCTGCAAACTCACCATTTGCTAATCGAGCTGAAAAAGGACAGACCGGCAGAACTGAGTAAGATTATACATAATAATTTTATACATGTCATTGATTTTCTGTTTTTTTTTTTAATTTGTAAATTATGCAAACTAGTATACTGCTATTGGAGGAACAGCAGGGTGTCCACGGTCAGGGAAAAAGTCAGGGGAAAATCTTTTCTTTTTTTTCAAGGTCAGGGAATTGTCAGGGAATTTTGGAATGACAAATCTATGAATGATTTTTTTAAAACATGAAGAATAAGGAAATTAAGGAAAAACAAACCTCCGAACAATCTAGATTAAATATATGTACAAAAGAGTAATACAATAAACAGTTGGTAAAGTAAAAGGTGAAAATTGTTGGGTGTATGGGAGGAGGGGACCAACAGATGTCAGTACATAAGCGTAAAATACAAAAACTTTAGTCAGGGAAAA